>CM066320.1:25717000-26945928 GCA_033807775.1 Saussurea involucrata
GTAAATTACTGTTTTGGTCCCTATGGTATGTCAAAAATTACGAAACTGGTCTTTTAACTTCAAAAAGACCATTTTATCCTCGAGCTTAACGGTGGAAATAGACGGCCGTCAGCTCGAGGGACCAATTTCGTAACAAACTGCAAACCTGAGGTACCAAAACGGTAATTTTTGAAGTTAAAGGACTAGTTTCGTAATTTTTGACATACCTTAGGGACCAAAACAGTAATTTACTCTCATATGTAGTATATATTATTCTTTAACAAAAAAAATTAGACAAAAGCTAAATGGACTAAATTATCCTTGAGTTATTAAAAGAAAAGTTAACAAATTTATGGCAAGGGACCCAATCCAAAACCAAAGTAAAAGCATGATGACCAATGTGTAATTATTTTGTTTGAGGGATCTAATCCAAAATTTCATATAACTACAGTGACCAAATTTGTAATTTACTCTAAATACTATTACTAATAATTTTTTTAAGTGACTCAACATAGAATTGACAACTATTTTTACATGAAAATAAAAGAAAGCTTAAAATGCTATGACATAACTCATGACACCAAATATAATCAAAAAATCAACAATAATCAATGTCGCTAATATTTTATAATACAGTAACTTTTTAGACAACACAAAGACTTTTACGTAACAAACTTTTCTTTGAAAAATCTGTCGCTAAAGATTGATTCGTCACAAAAGTTGGTGGGTAATGCAAATCAGTAACATATTACCCAGGAATTCTCTGGGTGATCCATGAGTATTTTCTCGAAATAGAATGGATTCTACCGAACCATTGGTATTTTCTACGTAATCTTTGGATAATCATTGACGGAAATTTCTCTGGATAAGTTTTGTGGGTAAAGTCATTTATTTTGTAGTGAAAAGTGTTACGCAAATATTGCATACATAAGATTAAAATAACATTGGGGTAAATTGGTGGTATAAGATATTTATATTTTCACTATAATCAATCAAGAATGTTTTTATCAAAGTCATGTAGATCATGTCAAATAGGTCCCATTGATGGTAAATTGGTAACGGAAGTCGTTAAATGGACAATCAAGATGAATTTTTGTACGAAGTAATTATATTGCTTTGTTCGACGTTATTTATTCCTCAAGTTTTCAAAAAAATTACACTTTTGCTTTCTCCTTTTTGTTTAGTCAAAATTAACAGCTGTAATATTTAATTGGGAAATTAATTAAAATGCCCAAAGTTGAAAACTCGTTTATTCAAATGTCCAAAATCTCTTTGGGTTTGTAGAAATACCCTTTTTTCTCACGATTGGACCTGTGATCGAGGACCCGACCCAAATGGCCCACGTTGGGAGCCCGCGGTGGGCCGCGATGGAGCCTAAAATGGGCAGTTTGACACTTTTGGTCCTTGTCCGCGATTTTCACTTTTGGTCCCTCTAGTTTTTAGGCTATCATTTCATGTATTTGGGGTTTTTCACGTGTTTTTGCATGTTTTTACTGTTTTTTTCACACTTATTGTCTCAGTTGTTTCAAGTATTTATTAAAAGTAATTTTTTCCATTTTAAGTTTTTTAATAGGGAAATTAATTAAAAGATCAATTATTTGAATTCATCTTCCCTTCTGAAACGGATACAGTGCATCTAAACAGAGAAATCTATTATGGGTAGGCGTCATGGACGCCAGTGATCCAGTTAACCTTTTCCTTGATCACGTCATCCATTCCCGTGTAGTCTTCTTTGATTTATGTTAGTTCCTCTTCTACTTCGTCCTGGACAGGGGCCTCCGCGGGTACCGCGGGCAAACTTGGAGGGGTGCCGCAGGTAAACTTGGAGGGGTGTCGCGGGTACAGTGTGGATTCTTCCAGGATCGCGGGGTCCATCGTGGAAAAACGGGGTATTTCTGCAAAACCAAAGAGATTTTGGGCATTTGGGTAAGCGAGTTTTCAACTTTGGACATTTTAATTAATTTCCCTATTGAATTGTATAACATTTACGATTATTTTTTACTCACAAATACATACATGGAGGTATATGTGCACTAACGCATATAAACATGGTTTGTTGATACACCAAGTTATGATGGGATGTTAGGTGTCATTCAAACATAATATTTGAAGTATTAACATCAAATTATGATTCAGGGGTGGTTGGGATTGCTTATTTAAAACAACTTATAAACTTATGTCGTGATAAAAAAGAGTTGAGGGTAAAAATGTAATTTGGACAAATAAGTTATAAGTAGTTTCAAATAAGTTAGAATGAATTAATGTATCAAAAACAACTTATTTGTGGTGGGGAAAACTCATAAGTACTTTTCTTTTTTTCAATCAAAACACTAAAAATAGCTTATTTGCGGTGAAGAAAAAACAAAAAACAAATAAGTCACAAAAAAAGCAATCCCAAACACTCGTTTAGTTGCTGAATTTCTCTAGCAACGATGTAAGACATTTACTTTGACTGTGTTAAGACGTTATTTACTCAAAGGTAGTCTTTTAGAGGTGAAAACTCAAAATTGTCGTTTTCCTTTTACTTTCTTCGAATATAAGTTTTCTTTGTGGCTCTCAGTATTATTGGTGGTGAATATAACAGATCTTTCATGCCCTTTAAAACAATCACACGAGATACCGTAAATATTTTATAGAAAACATAACTCCCTCCCGTCACAATCCATGAGTTTCCAACACGAGTAGCAAACAACGACGGCTGAAATCCGTCAGTAAAAGTGAGGAGGCAAAGAGGGTCCATGGGAGTATCATGGAAACTCCAATAATGATGATGGCCTCAACTTGTCCCATAAAGTAAAGGTATTAATATGACACAACACAACCCACACTTGAGAAACCTTTGAAAAAACAATTAACGTATTAGTGGAAACACTTTCATTTGGTTCCTTAATACGAGGATTAACATTTCTTTATCGTACCAAAAATTTATTTATGTAATCATTATAAACGTTAAACAGTCAACATAACTAAAAAAACTCTCCCAGTATAAATCAAAGGATTCATTCAATAAGTACTTTAAATAATTTTAAAAACTGTAATAAAGTTATTGACAGTTCACGACCATAAGACTTGTAAACATCACCACTGGAACTCAATAACTATTATAGACCATATTCATGGCTGCATCGTATACAAATTATTTTTATAACCATTTTTGGCTAAGGTATAGGCCGATCTACAATCCCCTTGTCGTTAGCGCTATTCCAAATTTACGTTTGTAGTTTAGTAAATAAAGTTGCAGTCTCGCTGCATACCAGCTAGATTTGTACCATTTCACCTCTATATATGTTGGAACTTCATTTCGCTCTTTAATGGCTCATAGAGAGTAATCTAATGAAATTTCACATATTTTCACACGATATTAGAGTCACAAGTCTAGCCCCATTCACCCGTCTAGCGTCCTCTCAACAATCTGGGATAAACTATGCTCGTCTAGCCTCGCGTGTTAAAGCTCCACATCAACTAGACTTTCATCATTTATATTCTATATATGTTAGAACTTTATGTTGGAAAATTTAGTAAAAATATATGTTTTTACTAACTTTGGACACATTTAAATACATATATATGTATTATATATAATTAACTCTTAGTGGGTTTGTGTTCTCCTATATGAGAGCTTTGAAACGATATATAATGTGTCCAAAATGGAGTATGTGTGAATGAGATATCGATACTCAAAGTTGAGTACTTGGATTAATTTAGCAAAAACCAAATGGGTGTAGGAAAGGATCCCACATCGGAAGGAGTAAACCTTCAATGGTTTATAACCAAAGAAATGTGAGGAGTTGACCAGCTCCTTTGAATGGTTTTACTCCAGCACCTACCCGCGCGCAGAGGGGGGGGTGTCGATTGACGATTTCGTAAGCTAAAATCGCCGAACTTGTGTATGGGTGCGACATGCGGACACGAATGCAGCTCCAAAATCTCGTACTCCGTACTGCAGCATACGAATTTCCAGGCAAGTGGTCATCTCCGCCAGTACTTCTGGTCACGCTGTTGTACTCTGGGAACTGACGGCGAATCTATTTAAGGGAATCGTGTATAACCCGAGCCTCAACTTTATATCGACTTTTACCAGGAATTTGTTTCCTGATTCTGTTTCATCCTTCTTCTATACGTTTTTCTTGAACGAACAGTCCTCAATTTTTATGATTAAATATATATAATCCCAACACTTTCTTCTCCATTTAAGGGCTTTTTTGGAAAATAATAATATACTAATATATATATATATACGGATATAATAATATATATTTGGTGTGATACTCCAACAATTGTATTGTTAAAAGGTTTTGAAACAAAAAAGGAGGATTCCTTGTGTTGGGTTCACCCTTTATGAGTTTATGGTACTCAACTCATGAAAGTGGTGTCGCCTTATGTTTCTAAAAGTGGACCAACCGTATATTCTCAAGTGATTCGAATAAAATTCTTTAAAATTCTTTTTCAGGTCAAAAATTAGGTCATTTTTATATGTAAACTATATAAAAGATTCAGAATTCGTTTACCAAACGCTTATACGGATAAATGTTTATTGGTGAAATTCAACGCTATCACTTATTTAGTTACTTATTGGGTAAGATTTTAGTCCACCAAAACGGTACCGTATACAACAATTTTCCAGCAAGTGCTAACCGTGGTAACAGTCTTCATCATCACTTACCGAGTAAGACTCGGTTCTTGCTTTAGCTCTTATCAACTAAGATTTTTGGTTCTTGTCATATTAATTCATCCGGTAAGATAATGTGACTTGGTAAACACTTATTCGAGTAAACGTTTGGTAAATGGCTCATAATAAACTAATATGAAAAATATACGACATCGGTATTCTTTGTGAAATATTATATCTACGACAAGTGCATCGGTAACTTGTTATTAGTATTTTTTTTATGTTTCATCAACAATAATCAGGGTTTAAATACTATTTACAGACTAGGGTTGGGTTAGGTTCCGATTAGAAGTGAGAAACGTGAGAAGTGGTTATCGTTGGATGATAAATGGACAAACATTAGAATGAGATGCACCGAGATACGATACACCAGACCAATTCTCTTTTAAGCCGCAATTCTGGGAGGGTATTTGATTAAAAATGATCAACGGTTTAAAAACACTTCTCACATTTCTCACCAAACATGGCATGATCCCATGTGTTACAGACTATTAATAAAATATTACGATTTTCAATATGTTTGAAACTATAGATATAAACCTTAACGTGAAAATCCAGACAATTTTTGAGAAAGGTGTCCTAGGCTATGCCTAGACTAATCCCTTGGCAAATTATGACTGTAAGACATCATCCCTGATTAAATCTCAGTGGCCACAATTGTTGTGTACGCCTGGATTAGAATCCTGGGCAGATGAGATATTCTACCACATCCCCCAGGGCCTTAACCAGTACGCCACAACCCTTGTGGTTAAAAAATCCAGACAATTCAATTTTAATTTTCTTTCTTCTTCAATTAGATTGTACAGTAACAATAAAAAATCCTATTTTTATTTTAGATTTGTGTTAATGCCAAAAATCGCACACAAGTACAACTTGAGGTTGATTGTGGAGCTTAACAACTAAAGAAAGTAATCGTTTGACAAAAGCGTGCGACAAAGACAAAAAATCGTAAAGAGACAGAGATTTTGATGACGCGGGGAAAACCTCAACGAGGAAAAACCCGCGGACGACTGTGGAAGTCATCGCTGCACTATGGTCGCCAAACAGGGGCGATGTCCTTTGTTTCAAGTGTCGATCGTACAGTGATTACAATACAAATGACTTAAAATGTAAAAATAACAAGTGTATCGAATGTAAAACAAGTGTGTCGTGTGCTAAAAACTGCTGGTCGAGAGTGTGAGTCGTGCGTCGAGAGCGATTACTGGAGAGAAATTCCTTTGCTTCAGATGTTCTTGAGTTCGCAGTGTGATTCTTGAGTTTGCTGGTGTTAGATTGTTCTTCAAATGATAGCTTTGTCTTTGTATTTATAGTCTTCGAATGTTTTAATGACTTCATGATTTCTTCGAGTAACGGTCGTACCGGTCATCGTTGTTTTAATGTTCATAACTGCTCTGTCGGTTTCGTCCGTTGGCTATAAATGAGGTTGACCTGCATTGAATGATGAAAACGTAACAGAAATGTCGCGTGTTAGTTGGTCGAGGTCGTATGTTTCTATACGACGGTCGAGTGTCGAGAGGTACTTTCGACTATGGCTTCGATCCAAGGATAGAGTGTAGACGATTTAACTTTGTTACAAGAGAAGTGTAATAAATGTTTTTAATGTCTCGGTCGTGGTCGAGGCTGGTGGATTTTTGCCCAAACAGTTTGCCCCCAAAATTTGAAAAAGTGGAGTGACAAATTCAAATTTCAAAAGTTTTTTAAATTTTGCCAGTGACACGTGTAAAAAAAATCCTTTCAGTGGCCTTGGAACTGGATCGGTCCAATTCTAACCGAATGGGAAGTCGAAGAGAGGATAGGGTCGTGATGTCATGCTGACGCACGATCGTGTGTAACAGCTGTATTGGCCAGGTGTCGACAATCTGTCGAGCATTCGAAAAGGCAGGGGCACGTGTCGACTATCGATGGGTTCGACCTGACACGATTTTTAGCATAAATAGAGATCTTCGACGGATCCTTTCCCTTTACGATTTTGGAGAGTTTTGAGAACGAGATTCTTCTAGGATTCTTTGTTGCTCTTTGTTCAATATTTTCCAATCTTGCAAGAATCTCTGTCTTACTTAGATTTTCGTGGCTTTTGAGCACCTATATAGGGTCTAGTTTTGAAATCTTCTACTCGTCTTTTAGCTAAGACATTCATGCTTTGGGTTTATCATTGACTCAACTAATGCCCTGATTCCGAAGACTTTTGGCCTTTTTCGTTTTTTTAAGTTTATCTTGTGATGTTCATCTTTTAAATATTCTCAGGAGAATCGTAGATGAAGGTGCCGACGATCTCGGCTAAAAGAGCAGCTCAACTCAAGTTCGCCTGTGAGGGCAAAGAGAGAAGACTGCAGGCCTTGACAACTGAGTCGGGGGTTTTACCGAAGACGCGGATGATGATCCTGAGGGAACCGTTTTCGAAGGTTGACGGCTCATCGCGAGTCAATACGCCTGAGAAGGCGAAGGCAACGAGCGCGATTGATGTGATATCGGTGGATCTTGCGCGACTAGCGACGATGTTCCCCTTATCCACGTCGACCCTTTCGTCAGCCGACAAGGGCAAGGGTGTTAAGACGGGAGAGGGTGAGAAGGAAGTCACGATGGTCAACTTTACGTTGCCGTTGGACCCCTTAGTTGACAGTGTCCTTGTCGGGACGAAATTGTTCCCGTATCTGGGAAAATATCATCTCCTATCTTTCGAAGAGCGTTTTCGAGGGATCTCCGTCGAGGAGACGAGATCGCCTATAGCCGGACTGGCGTTCTTAGTAAGCTTCTGTTTTAAAACTTACGTTTCGACGTTTTTCATCGAGCGTTTGTTAATATATTTCTTTGTATTTTACAGACGTTCCACACTTCTTTTGTGAAGATAGAGAAGATGTTGGACTGGTGGTCGACTGTCGAGGGCTACGAAAAATATCGTATTCCTTCCTCCAACCTTAACATTAATCTTAAGAGTCGCATTCTCAAAATACTGCGGACTCACCTCTGCAACATGTCGCGGCGCATGATGTTGGGAGATAATTCCCATACTCGTTTGATCCTTGCATAAGTTCTTCATCGCGCTTCACGGTTGATGAGGATTCCAAGGTCTAGACTTCGGGCAAAGATGTGATCGACATTCATCTTCATATTTGGGATAGATTTATGATTTATGGACTCTGTTTTTTGTGCTCGACTATTGGCGATCGAGTTATCTAATGTAACATTTGTTTTGATGAATGGAATTTTTATCTCGCATACCTCCCTGTTTTATATGCCTTATAAGTAATCATAAGTGTTTAATTGCGAATTTCAATCGTAGAAGAAAACATGCGACTTAGGCATCCACTGTAATACAATGATCAAAACATGTATCATACATTTGAATTATATTAACAATCACATGCGACTGACGTGTTCATCCAGAACTTAGATCGAATGAATATTAAACTCTACGATCGTATAACCAGATCGTACGACGCTCGTGAATCGTGCGTCCCTGCGACAGAGCGAGTCATAGACTTGAACATTTGTATCATGCGACGAGATTTAAAGTCGTATAGAAGACTTAATAACTGATATCATGCGATCCTGCGTTAAAACGATGTCAGAGATTGGTCGTTGGCTAAGCAACGACCCTCCGATGCTTAAGTTAGTAATCGTCGCTATGAGAAAATCGTGTGAAAAAGACTCAGAAAAAATACCTTTCAAATGTGTAGCGTTCCAGCTACGTGGGACGTCTTGGTTGTCGAGGGTTTGGAGCCGATAGGCACCTTTACCAACGACTTTTGAGATACGATAAGGACCTTCCCACTTGGTGGAAAGTTTACCTGCATTGGGCTCTTGAGTGTTTTGGAATACTCGACGGAGGACGTAGTCGCCTATTTGAAATACTTTAATTTTGACATTTTTGTTGAAGTGTCGCTCGACCACTTGTTTTTGTGATGCCATTTTGATCAACGCTGACTCTCTGAGCTCTTCGAGGGCGTCGAGATCGTAACTTAGATCGACTAGATTGTGGTCGACGGAAGTATGTCTTGATGTCGAGAGTCGAACTTCGACTGGTAGAACTGCTTCACAACCATAAACCAAAGAGAATGGAGTTTGTCCTGTGGACGTACGAGGCGTCGTACGATTTGCCCACAGGACTGAAGGAAGTTCTTCGACCCACTTTCCCTTGGCGGTTTGTAGTCTCTTTTTGATAGAAGCAACGATTGTCTTATTGCTTGATTCGGCAAGTCCTCTTGCCTGGGGATACCTGGGTGTCGAGGTCGTCAGCTTGATACTACGGTCTTCACAGAACTGTCGAGTCCTGTCGCTTATGAATTGAGATCCATTGTCGCAGACAATTTCTGATGGAATCCCAAACCTGCATATAATGTTAGTCTGGATAAAAGACACGACTTCCTTATCCCGAAGTTGGGAAAAGGCTGCTGTTTCCACCCATTTGGAGAAATACTCTGTAAGTACGAGGAGGAATACATTTTGCCCAGGGGCGGGTGGTAACTTACCGACAATGTCCATACCCCATCTCATGAAGGTCCACGGGATCAGTGTCGAATGCAAGGGTTCAGATGGTTTATGGGACGTACCTGAATGTCGTTGGCAAGGATCACAGTTTTGCACGTACCTGACAACATCTTGTCGTAGCGTTGGCCAAAAGTAACCTTGTCGAGAGATACGATTAGCCAGACTACGACCTCCTGAGTGATTACCGCACTCACCTTCGTAAATTTCTTGGAGGATTTTATGGATTTGATTCTTATTGACGATGCATCTTAGGTTTAAGCCTGTTGATGATCGTCGATAGAGTCTATTTTCGATCATGACGTACCTGGATGCCTTGAATCTGACCTTTCGAGCTTCCATCTTGTCTTCTGGGAGTTGGTCGTGTAAGAGAAAGTTTCGAATGTCACACGACCAGTCATCTACTTGCTCCTCGATCTGGACGACATCATTATTTTCGGTGGACGACGTTGCTGAGTGGATCAGAGGAATATTGTCGAATATTGGTTTGACTAGAGCGGATCCAAGGTTTGCTAAAGCATCGGCTTGAGTATTCTGATCCCGCGGAATTTGTTCAATAGAAAATGATTTGAACTTTTCTGATTTTTCTTTTGCTATCTTCAGATACGACGCCATTTTTAAGTCTTTGGCTGCGAATTCTCCATTCATCAGGTTCACTACCAGAAGAGAATCTCTTTTGACATGCAGCGAGGTTTCCCCCGAGTCGTGGGCCATATCCATTCCTACGATCAGGGCTTCATACTCGGCTTCGTTGTTGGTGGCTCTGAAGTCACATCGAACTGAATATACCATCTTGCCCCCCTGTGGCGACTTCAAGACGACGCCAAGTTCTGATCCTCTGATGTTGGATGACCCATCGACGTGTAAGGTTCAAGGTACGTCGTCGTGAGTCGCCACAGTAGACACTTCGAACTCTGCTTCTTTTCCCAACTCAGGACTAAAGTCGGCGATAAAATCAGCTAGTGCCTGCGATTTGATCGTTGTTCTAGGTTTGAAGTCGATGTCGTAGCTGCTGAGATATACACTCCATTTCGCTAATCGACCTGTCAACTCAGGTTTTCTCAAGACATACTTGATAGGATAGTTAGTAACGACAGTAATCGGGTGTGATTCGAAATAATGTCGCAATTTCTTTGCAGCTGTAACAAGCGACAAGAGTAATTTTTCCATCGAGGAGTACCTGGTTTCGGCGTCCAAAAGGGATTTACTTACATAGTAGATCGGTAGTTGCTGCTTTTCATCTTCTCGTGTCAGGACGGCACTTACTGCATTAGGACTGACGGCCAAATACAACTGCAGGACCTCATGATCGTGAGGCTTTGACAGCAAAGGTGGTGACGTCATGTATTCCTTTAATTTTTGCAGTGCTTGCTCATGATCGTGGTCCAGTTGAAGCCTTTATTTTTCCTGAGGACGTTGTAAAACAAATGACATCTATCCGAGGATCGAGAGATAAACCTGTTCAAAGCCGCTACCCGACCAGTGAGTCTTTGGACTTCTTTGAAATTTCTCGGAGATTTGATCTCGACAATAGCTTTGATCTGGTCGGGATTGGCCTCGATTCCTCGACGAGTGACCATGTAGCCTAGGAATTTCCCAGCACTAACACCGAAGGAACACTTCGTCGGGTTGAGCTTCATGCTATACTTGCGAAGGACGTCGAAGGACTGCCTCAAGTGCTCGACGTGGTCGACTGCTTGCTTCGACTTGACGAGCATGTCGTCGATATAGACCTCCATTGTGTCGCCAAGGTGGTCTTTAAACATCTTATTCACCAGACGCTGGTAAGTAGAACCTGCATTTTTTAGTCCAAAAGGCATTACCTTATAACAGTAGATACCTCGGTCTGTCATGAATGCAGTTTTCTCTTGATCCTCGTCGTGCATTAGGATCTGATTGTATCCAGAATAAGCATCCATGAACGTCAGTAGTTCATGCCCCGCTGTCGCGTCGACCATGGCATCAATGTGTGGTAATGGAAATGGATCTTTTGGACAAGCTTTGTTGAGGTCTGTGAAGTCGATACAGACTCTTCACTTGCCATTTTTCTTTGCCACGGCCACGACGTTAGCAAGCCAGTCGGGATATTTTACTTCGCGAATTTTTCCTGTCTTGAGGAGATTGTCGACCTCGTCGTTTATCACCTTATTTCTTTCAGAAGCAAATTTCCTTCGCTTTTGCTTGATGGGCTTGAATGACGGATCGACGTTGAGTTTATGGGAGATGACATTAGGATCGATACCGACCATATCTTCATGCGACCAAGCAAAACAATCGGCATGCTCCTGCAGAAAGGATATTAATTTGTCTTTAATGCTGGGATCGAGAGATGATCCTATAAAGACTTTTTGATCAGGCTTGCTCTGATCCAGGACAATTTCTTCCAAGCGATAGTCATCGACTATCATAGGGGAATCTTGTGCATCCTCAAGCTCTTCGCGCATCCGGGCAGTGATTTGTTCGGAATTTTCGAAGCCTGCCATCTTCCTGAAAAAAGAAATAGAAACTTCCAAGAAACCGTTAGTAGGACGCACGTCTGTCAAATATTTTCTCTAGATGGGGCCCCACGGTGGGCGCCAAACTGTTAATGCCAAAAATCGCACACAAGTACAACTTGAGGTTGATTGTGGAGCTTAACAACTAAAGAAAGTAATCGTTTGACAAAAGCGTGCGACAAAGACAAAAAATCGTAAAGAGACAGAGATTTTGATGACGCGGGGAAAACCTCAAGGAGGAAAAAACCCGCGGACGACTGTGGAAGTCGTCGCTGCACTATGGTCGTCAAACATGGGCGATGTCCTTTGTTTCAAGTGCCGATCGTACAGTGATTACAATACAAATGACTTGAAATGTAAAAATAACAAGTGTATCGAATGTAAAACGAGTGTGTCGTGTGCTAAAAACTGTTGGTCGAGAGTGTGAGTCGTGCGTCGAGAGCGATTACTGGAGAGAATTTCCTTTGCTTCGGATGTTCTTGAGTTCGCAGTGTGATTCTTGAGTTCGCTGGTGTTAGATTGTTCTTCAAATGATAGCTTTGTCTTTGTATTTATAGTCTTCGAATGTTTTAATGACTTCATGATTTCTTCGAGTAACGGTCGTACCGGTCATCGTTGTTTTAATGTTCATAACTGCTCTGTCGGTTTCGTCCGTTGGCTATAAATGAGGTTGACCTGCATTGAATGATGAAAACGTAACAGAAATGTCCCGTGTTAGTTGGTCGAGGTCGTATGTTTCTATACGACGGTCGAGTGTCGAGAGGTACTTTCGACTATGGCTTCGATCCAAGGATAGAGTGTTGACGATTTAACTTTGTTACAAGAGAAGTTTAATAAATGTTTTTAATGTCTCGGTCGTGGTCGAGGCTGGTGGATTTTTGCCCAAACAATTTGTAAGGTTTTTATTTTAGATCGTACAAAAAGACCCTATGGAAATCGTATATGACAAATTAATTATTCACAAGTATTTATAAAACTATTGGTAAGAATGATTATTATTCACAATTTTTTTAATTATAATTTTGTCTTGTTACATGTAGGGTTCCCTCTTGACTTTAACTATTATTTCTTTCTTGAATAAATACAGACACTCATGAAATTGTACCAAATCAATTGATTTGAATAGTGGTTTTACCAACTTAAATTAGAGGTTGTTTATCAAATTAAGCAATTACCAAGTCACATTACCTTAACGGATGAATATAGCAAGGACCAAGAATCTATACCGGTTAGAGCTAAGACAAGGAACGAGGGTTTTATCCAATAAGTGATGGCGA
The DNA here is from genome assembly GCA_033807775.1 of Saussurea involucrata. Classification (NCBI taxonomy): domain Eukaryota; kingdom Viridiplantae; phylum Streptophyta; class Magnoliopsida; order Asterales; family Asteraceae; genus Saussurea; species Saussurea involucrata. Next base: position 25,729,906 of record CM066320.1, read on the forward strand.
AGACTCTTACCACGATTAACGCTTAGTAGAAAAATTGTTGCATACGATACCGTTTTGGTGGATTAAGATCTTACCCGGTAAGTAAGTGATAGTGTTGAATTTACCGATAAGCGCTTACCAGGGTAAGCGTTTGGTAAACGAGCCCCATAGTTTTTTAGTCATTCATTTCTCAGTTTTACATAAATATCACTACTTTTGCAAAATCCTGGTCCGTTATAGACCTGGTTAAACGATAGAGAAAAAATCTAGTCCATCTTTACTTAAAAATATTACGGCTCCAGATCAACAATTGCGGACCCAGATAAAAAAATATATTTTTAGAATAATTAACCAGTTTTTTGAAGAAAAAAAAGTTGTCGTGTAGCCAAGTCCGCAAATTATAGATCTGGATATCGCGAAGTAATGACATTTGTGTATAGCAGGAGATGATTGACTAGGAAACCAATTCAAGTTGATAGAAAAACTATTTGAGTCAATTTCTCTTTTTTATATTGTCTTAATATTCGGTACATACATGTTATATTGTTCTATATTTTTTAATGAAACCCCCTTTCAGGCTATTAATTAGGTTCAAAAAATGTCTTATGTATTATGAATTTGTGGTTTAAAATCTCGTTTCAGAATCCTCCAGCTCATCATACATAGTGAAAATCCTATTTGATAACGACTAATAATGAATAATGCATACAGTAATTCATTAATATCGTTGTTTTTTTTTGTCAGAACAAAAAAGAACATTCAAATAAATAGTATTATATATTCATATTAAAATACGAATCAATATCGTTTCTGGAGGTGTGAATTCCGGTCCCATTATGTCGCCGGCGGCGTAATTCTGGTGCTTCCCACCACCGACAGCTTCATGTTGCAACCCTCCGATCAAAATTGTCACCGCCTCATTGATCCATTCATCCATCATACTTTCATGTATTCTACTTTTGTAAACATTTGATACAAAAACCAAAGTTTTTAGAAAGGTTAACTTTTTCCTTTTCATTTAAATATTGCAGCATTAATCATATATTAAAATATTTTTTAGTTTAAACATTCAATTTGAAAAGAGAATTTAATTAAAATACCCAAAGTTTTACTTTGACTTACCAAAATACATATTTCTCTCTCGAATTTGCCAAAATACCTATTTTTCTGCGAAGGGGTCCACGATCGCGGACAGAGACCAATTTTGAAAATATTCATCCCGCGAAGGAGTCCCGCGATTGAATCAATTTTGGTGAATTTTGATTTGATATTTACACTTTCAACCCATATACTTATTTACTTACTTTACTTTATACCTTTTACTTTCATAATTTTAATTTTACATTTAACACATATAATCGTTTATTAACTAAAAACGTTTATTAACTAAAATACGTTAAAAAATACGTTTTAATTTTAACAAGTTACATCATGATAATCGTGTCTTCAATACGTTCGAAATGAGCCCAATATTGAATATTTTTGGATTTATTTATTTTATTATATATCATATATACTACATAAAAATATTTTTAATATTTACAATTCATACCCTTATAGTTAATTATTTAATTTATGGTACATCTCTAGTTAAAATACGTTTTATTTATTTTATTATCGATAGTCCAGGTGTAAGTATTAAAAATTGGCGGAGGCTTTGTGATGGATAGACATCGATCCTTTTGTGCATACTCTGTAACTGCAAATACTTCAGCTCCAAACACACATGAATCATCATTCGCCAAATACCCATTTTCACAATTCTTAAATGAGTCCAGTGATACCAACTTGTCAAAACCCCATTTCATATTTTTCTCGTGAAACCTTGTCCTATTGCCATTCACGATATCTATAAACACATACAAATAATAATAATTTAAAAGGATTTAATGAATTAGTTAATATATGATTATTATGTTAATGCGATAGGAGTGTAAAACAAAATTGAAAAAAATAAGAGATGTATCATAAATTAAATAATTAACTATAAGGGTATGAATTGTAAATATTAAAAATATTTTTATGTACTATATATGATATATATTAAAATATATAAATAAAAAAATATTCAATATTGGGCTCATTTCGAACGTATCGAAGAGACGATTATAATGGTGTAACTTGTTAAAATTAAAACGTATTTTTAACGTATTTTAGTTAATAAACGATTATATGTGTTAAATGTAAAATTAAAGTTATGAAAGTAAAAGGTATAAACTAAAGTAAGTAAATAAGTATAGGGGTTGAAAGTGTAAATATCAAATCAAAATTCACCAAAATTGATTCAATCGCGGTACTACTTCGCGATCGCGGGATGAATATTTTCAAAATTGGTCCCTGTCCGCGATCGCGGATCCTATTCGCGGAAAAATGGGTATTTTGGTAAAATCAAAGAGAAAATGGGTATTTTGAAAAATCAAAGTCAAACTTTGGGTATTTTAATTAAATTCCCATTTGAAAAATATTAATGAAATAATAAAAGGTTATTTATATATTGTTAGCAAGATTGTCAAATTTAATGAGTTTTACATATCTATCATTTTTTGAACGGCAAATTTTATTAATACCACCAACAAGATTACAATCACAGTCCACGAGACACACAAAAACGAAACAACATCTAAATCCTAACAGAAACCGAACAATACACATCGAGATTACTGGTAATGGCCAATAAGTTTGCAAGTCACTAACCGATCAGCCAAAAACCAGCCCTTCAGCCCGCTGTAGAGCCCCTAACGCGACAATACAGCATCGAATTCAAACGATCTCCACGGACAGCTCTGACTCGTGCAACCTTCAGCAACAGCCCGTCCCCAACTATTCACGGACAGCCGGCTGGATCGTTTAGCCAATCGATCCAGTCCAGTTTCGCCCTACTGTTTCGTTTGCCCAGCTACTCGAAGCATGTGCGTTGCAACTCCAGAACTCGATCCTCCAAACGTCTTTTCTCACCTTTGAATACCGTTTGTTTGCGGTGTGCCCAAATAAGGTAGGCAAGACACCACACCGTCTCTGTCCATAATTTCCTATGCTTACCATCCCGTGCGTTATCTCCTAATTCCATCAAGTCTTGAAGCGAAGAAAAATTTGTTGCATCGAATTTCCACCACCGTAGTACCGTTTTCCACGTGTTCACAGCCTCTTGACACAGCACCAACGCGTGATTAACCGATTCCGTCTCATTCCCGCATCTTGGGCATAAGACCGAATCCATGTCAATACCCATTTTATCGAGCACCAATCTGACCGGAAGTCTTCCTTGCTTTGCTTTCTAATAAAAAATGCACACTTTCTTCGGGATCTGATTTGACCACTTGGTTTCTTCATACTCTTCTCCTAACACCGCCATCCTCTCGTCTATGAGCTCCTTTAATCCTAGCACCGAGAACTTCCCATCACCTCCCCCCACCCACTTCACACAATCCCTTACGTCTATTTTGGCCTCTACCCAAGAAGGATCTCTCTCAATCTTCCAATTCCCCCACTTCCCTTCCCCTCGACTCCCTCCTCCAACTCCACTTCCACTCCCACCCACCCTCCGTCCACTCCCCCTTGTCGGCAACAGACCCCTCTTTCTCCGTATCAAGTTGATAGAGCCTCCTAAACCTCTCACCCAACACCATCTCTCCAATCCATCTATTCTTCCAAAACTTCGTCTCATCCCCTCTCCCCACCTCTTTCCGGAAGCACGCTTTGAAATCAATACCCACACTCTCCAATTCCTTTCCCACCCGAATGATATTACCCCACGTTGACCCCCCCTTACCGACCCTCCATCACCTCCAATACCCCCCTCTCTCCCATAAATACTTCTAATCACTTTTACCCAAAGAGAGTCCCACTCCGACACAAACCTCCACCACCATTTGCCCAATAACCCCCAATTCGCCGATTGAAGACTTCCCACGTTGAGCCACCCTCTTTTGAAACTCCTCACCACCCTCTCCCATTTAACCCGTGCCACCCTTTTTTTGTATTATCCCCTTTCCCCCCACCCCACAAGAAACGACTTCTCACACTCTCTAACTCACTAATCACTCCTCTCGGGGCACGAAAAAGAGAGAAAAAGTACAACACGAGACTATCTAGTACCGATTTTACCAAAGTGAGTCGTCCGCCGAACGATATTAACCTCGTTTTCCAAGCCGCCAACTTTCTTTCCATCTTCTTTATTTCCTCCTTCCAACTCGCCAATTTGTGCATATCTTTACCCACCGGGAGACCAAGATAAGTGAAAGGCATTTCCCCGAATCCGCACCCTAGGCTAACCGCCCACGATTGAATTTCCTCCGTCTCGACTCCCACCCCATAAATCTTGCTTTTGTTAAAATTTATCTTTAGTCCTGACGCCAATTGAAAGCAATGCAAAATTTTTAAGAGGTTCTTGGCATTTCCGACGCTCCAATTGCCGAAAAACACCACATCATCGGCGTATTGAAGATGTGACACGACGGTATCATCCTTTCCCACCTTTACTCCTTCAAAAATTCCCTTTTCTCTTGCTTCTAGCATAAGCACGTTTAGGCATTCCGCCACCACTAAGAACAAAAATGGTGCCATCGGATCGCCTTGTCTAAGGCCCTTCTCCATTTTGAATTCTCTTGTTGGTGACCCGTTGACACGAACCGATACCGAGGCCGATTCCAAGCATGCTTTAGTCCAATTGCACCATTTCTTTCCGAAGCCCATCAACGATAATGTGTCGAGGAGGAACGTCCACTCCACACTATCGTAGGCTTTTTCAAAGTCCACCTTAAACACCATACCTTTCTTTTTCGACCTCTGAAGACAATCCACCACCTCGTTCGCTATCAACACCCGGTCCAATATAAACCTTCCTTTTATGAACGCCGCTTGAGTTTCCCCAATGATCTTCCCCATCAACTTTTTCAACCTCTCGACCATTAGCTTCGCCAAGATTTTATAAAATACACCTATCAAGCTAATTGGTCGATAGTCGTTTAGGCACGTAGGATTCGGATTCTTAGGGATAAGTGTGATAAACGACGCATTACACCCGTCGCTAATAGTCGCGTTCGCCCAAAACTTGTCTAATGCCTTCATAAGATCGCCCTTGATGATTTCCCAACATTTCTTCACAAACGTAATTGTGATACCATCCGGGCCCGGGGACTTCTTTCCTCCACACGATTTTAACGCTTCCAATACTTCACCCTCGGAGAATGGCATCTCCAAAGAAACCGCATCATCCGAAGATATTTTTTTTAGCTTGTTACTAATCAATTTCGGCCCATCCTTAGTGTTTGATTTGATATTTCCCTTGAAGAATTCCCATACATAATTTTTTTATCTTATTTGGGTCTTCCGTCCATACCGCATTTATGTTCAACACTCGGATCCCATTCTCCCTCTCTCTACTTCTTATCGCCGCATGGAACAATCTTGAATTCTCGTCCCCCTCTTGAATCCATTTGACTTTCGCTTTTTGTGCCGCCATATCTACTTTCTTCCTTTCCGCCGCTAACCATTCCTTGCGTGCCTCTACCCATCTATTGCACTCTTCTTCGCTAAACGGTCTCATCCCGACTTCTTTTTCTAGATTTTGCACCTTTTCTTTATTTTTAGTTCCCATCAAGCTTCTTGAAATTCTCGGAGCACCACGACTTCAACACAACCTTTACCAATTTTAATTTTTCTCTACAGATGCAATCCGGCCTCTTTGGAACCATCCTCTTGCTCCACTCTCTCTTAACGATCTCCTGCACTTCCCTGCCCTCCAACCAAGTGTCGAAGAGTTTGAAAGGTTTAGGTCCGAAATCGATGGAAGATTCTCCAAGTGTGATTGGATTGGAAAATGGTCCGACCATCTTCTTTCAAGCGCCTTAACACCAAGATTCCTCCATGCCAAGCAAAAGCTCGGGGAGACGAGGAGCCGATTCAATTTACTAAATTTCCTTCCGTCGTCACTAACTCTCGTGAATTTTTGCCCTATCATACTCCAAAGAAAATAGAAACTAGTCTATAAATTCCTAACGACTTATATTTTAATTGATTAAGTCCATAAGCTATTTTTTTAATAAATAAATTTTTGTAATGGAACAAATAAATCCTTAAACTTAATAAAACCAAGAAATACCCAAAACTTTCATATTTTAAGCAATTAGGTCGTCAATTCTTTTTGAATGAATAAATCATCAAACTTATAAAATGAAAAGAAATTTATTATTTCCTTTTCCATGTATCAAAAAATCAGTAGGAAAACACAACAAACCAATAAAACGAAAAAATACACCATTTTTATTAACCCTCGTTTATTTTTCAAATTATAAATAACAATTAGGGATGTTCAAAAAACCCGTTGGATCACGTCAAACCAAGTCAAATTAGATTGTTTTTGGCGGTTTGAGCGGTCTGACGGTCCAGTCTAGTATGAAAAATAGTCAAACCGCTCGGTCCGACCGCCAAAATAGACATGTACTAATTATATTTAGTTTTCATGTTGTAGACTCAACTTTTATATATGACCCAATTAAAGAAATCATCTGAGACATGAAGTTTTTATTTCTCACTTCTCAGTTTTATACAATACACATAAACCGACAAAATTCAGAAAATATGTGAAAACCCAAAATCGAAATTCTTAATCATTCTTCGATTTGCTCAATGTTTGTCCAAAATTCCAACTATTGTTGGTGAGCTTGTCTAATTTTTTTTCAACTTTCTCAATGTTTTAAAAAAAAAAATTTGGAGATAGATGTTTATTTTATAATTCAATATTGTATTTTTTTGTTAGTTTAAAGCCCATATTAGACCCAAACCGTCAAAATCGGTTAGTCCACACTATAACACCCCTAAATTTGGAAAAATTGACTAATTGAATAAATCATTAAATAAGGAATAAGTTCATTTCATAAAAGTCAACAATTGATTACTTATGATATCAATCTAAGATTTTACATTAATAAAGTATTTTCACACCTTATATAAGTCTATATTTAGGGACGGTTGTTACTAAAACCCAACAAACAATCTCTATCTCCAACGTATGGATGACGTCCCTTAGATAGCTAATTCCTTCCTTCTCGTGCCTCTAACTAGCACAATCATCATATCACAACGTCGTTAGTACCATTCCCCCAAGGACCTAATGCACATGCCGACATAGAAAAATGTTAGGCTTAATGCCCAGTGTGGCAGTGAGTTCAAGCAGTTCATCAGTTATATAAAACGGTAATACAGAAAGAATATTATTTAAATCACAATTTCCAATATGAAATGTATTTAGAATGAAAGCGATATCTTTCCAAAAACTCACCATTTTCATGATGAAAACTCATAAATGATAGAACTAAAACTCAATACTCACACGAAATGCGAATACAGATTAATATTTAAATCTTGAAAACATGGATAAAACACTATTATGTAAAACAATAATACATGGAGGAGGTTCAATATAACAAAACCATAAATATCGACCACTCTCCAAACCCAAACAATTTTAAGATATGGATATTACACTATCCTAGAATAACACCTACCAGTGACAGGAAATACTCGTATCCGTTGAATGTAGCGAACACAAAGTAAGGGGCTGGTTACCAAAATTTCTATTAAGACCTGTATGGATAAATTTGTTTTTCTGGATAAATTTGTCTGTCTGGATAAATTGATGTTCTTGTTTACTTTTTTATAAGAATCAATAGTCTGAACGACACAAATGACCAATTTACCCCTGAGTATGAATTATGAGCTATTTGATAAATTGCCGTTTATTTTTTAAGCCAAATAATATTTCCGAAACACAAAATTTATTTGAACAACAAAGCATAAATTGATTAATATCATCAAAAAATCAAAACATAAATTCATAAAATACTTAAAAATCCAAGTTCGAACACAATTCTTAAAATTTAAACTCTATTAACCAAACTATTTGCAATTCTTCCACGAAAATGCCTTCAAGCTACTACCGTCTTTTCCCTTCAATCCAACCTCTAGAATGCAACTTTGTAGGAAAACTTTCACAACATTATGATCCTTCCAACTAAGGCTACTTTGTTTTTGTTGTTGAGATTCACCCGTTTGTTTCGTACCTAAAACAAAGACATTATAACATTCAGTAACAACAAGTAAAACTATTGCCTATGTAGAACAAACAATGAATCAAAAAGTAGAACTATTACATATGTACAACAAACAAAAAATCAACAAATATGATACAAATCTAATGCAGCAAATAAGTTACTTTACTTTCATCTTAATAGCAAAGTGAACAACAAGTTAAATCAATGCACCATGAGTAGAAATAGTAGTGGCAACCGATATAGAAACGCATAAAAATCAATATGAACAACAAGTGAGAACATCGATGTAGAACACTGAAGTCGATATAGCAACCGATATAGAAACGCATAAAAATCAATGTAGAAGTCGATGTATAAACACTTAAAAATCTATTAAAGTTGTAACAGCCCAGAAATTTAATAAAATATAAGATTTAACATTTCAATCAAAAACGGTCCCAAAGTCTACAATACATCTAAATTACTCTAAACTCGCAGCGGAAACTACCTTCACAACTGAGATACTACAAGAAGCTCGGCGGTACTCTACAAGTCTTCACTATCTCTCGCCCCTTTGCCACGACCCAACCTTCCAATATCATCAGATGCAACTCCATACACGGTTAATACCTGAAAATGGTTTTTATTTTTGAAAAGCGAGGGTTAGACCATAAGGTCTAGTGAATTCCCTCCTAAAAGCGTGACCACAAAACATTTTTAGAAACACGTTTCCTTGCAAACAGTACTTAACAAGTTTGAGCTCAAACAAGGGTATACACAGTGGTACGGACCAATAACACCTTACAAAGCCAGGCACGACAACTCATCACCTTACAAAGCCAGGGACGGCAACTCATCACCTTACAAAGCCAGGGACGGCAACTCATCACCTTACAAAGCCAGGGACGGCAACTCATCACCTTACAAAGCCAGGGACGGCAACTCGGGGGTCCTCCACTGTGTAACCCGACTCTATCACAAGCATAAACACTTAGAACATGCTTTAAACTTACTCGAGGAATATCCTCCTTCCACATTACAAACTAACACTTTTCATGCATAAGAAAACATAAGATTCATGATAAACAGGTAACTCATTTTCAGACATATCAATTCTCCGCATTTCATTTTAAAAGATAGAAATAATGCATAAGGGAACTCACCTTAGCGTTAGCACATCGACACACGCTCCGAAACCCACATTTGTCCAAACCGAACACCTGAATTGGACACCACAAGGTTGGTATTAAACCACTTAACCATACTCCCAAACATCCTTAACAAGACCCCAAGACAATCCCCCAATCGCTGCCTCGATCCTAGACCCGAACGAACAACGAAAACGGACAAAAGGAAAAAGGGGACAGAGCCTGGAGCCGATGGTGGCGCCGACCCATCGGCGCCGTGATCGGCGCAGACCACTGTTTCGACCAGCACGAAGTTCTTCCCCAAAACTCAAGTGTTTCTCAATCCCAAACTTTCCCAAATCGGTTCTAAACCTCTCAAATCGATACATTAGATATAATAAACCTTAAGAATCAATTACCAACATTTTACACAACATAAAACCCATCAAATCCACCTATTGATTCATGGATTTAAACCTCAAAACCCAAAAAGCTCAATCCATAGAAAATGGAGGTTACTAAGCAACAAGATGGAGTTCCTTACTGAAATGATCACAACTCATAGGGATTCAATCCCAAAAACATTGAACCCATGGATTTCCAACTCCAACACACACTCTTGACCAAAACCCATTACACACAAGAAGAAGAAGATAAATGGAGAGAATCATACCTAGAAGATGATCTTCCAAAGCCTTTGATGAATCCCTCCCACTCCAATTTCCCAAGAGTTGGTCTTCTCCAAAATTCTTCTTCTTAAATTCTTAGCCGCCACCAAAAATGAAGAATGAGGGTTCTTCATCTGATTTATAAATCTAATTTCATACTCTAGAGCACATAAGTTTCCAATTTAACACTTTGGCCACCAAATTCCCATTTATTCTAAAATGCCACAAGAGAAAACAATACTTAGGAATATGGTCCCATTGCTAACTTTCACTCTTTTTGCTCTAAGCACTAAACCTTCAACTTACTAAAATTTGGGTTGTTACAACACTCCCCCCTTAAAGAATTCCGTCCCCGGAATTCCTCATTGGAAAAGATGCGGGTGCCCTGCCCACATCAAAACTGACACTTCTCCAGAGTACAACCACATTCTGACTCAGTCAACCACCTCACTAAATTCGAAACCCGGAACCATGGGTGCATTCCCTTCAGTTCTTACGGTACCCTAACTCGTAGGCTACCGCTCCTACCCGATCGGCCTTGACAACATAAGATTAACTAAGACTTATCATGCATCTATACTTCTTTTAAGGAGGGACTCGGTTAAATCCTCCGCCACAACACGAGATTCATCTATCGGAGGCAAACACACCTTAGACAGCTTGACACAAGACCAAACCTGCACGTCCCGACGACTCACTACCCAAAATTCCTTCATTGCAATACTCTTCCCAAAGGTTCGCACACTTATGAAAGACAATCTACACAACGCTGCACCTTTTGGCATTGCTGTCAAGTTTATTACTTCCAAATTTACTCACTTAATCCGACATACTAACTTCACCTCCCCACGTTGGCGTGGAGCACAACCCACCAATCATTACTTGCCCCTCTCTCTCGACCTTCCCACATGCTGATACCACTTTCCTATTACTCGCCTAACCAAACAGTTGCACCAAGATCCCAACTTAGGGCATTCAACCAAGTCGTCTCGAAACGACACCAGTGTTCGACGTCACTACACATTCTTGATCTCCAACCTTTACTTCCTCGAACAATCCTTTCACACATGAGGAACCACTCACATTCCTTAAGGATTTCGCATCTACTACACCCCATTTTGACTAACATCTCATCACCTTCTTCAAACTTCCAATGATCCCAGAAACATGCTTACTTAGCGACTCTTACAACTAGAAACACTTGGTTTCTATTTTGGGTAACCACCCACCACCACTCCGTTATTCTATTCCTATCATACTCATACCACGACGTCCACTTACTCCCACGTGCTCCAACAATCTGGTTAACAAACCGAACACCTCATCTGAAACCCCCAAAAGGTTTCTATTCGATGTTTCCTCTCTTTCTAACATCACATCACTACGACACTAGCTGGCACACTTAGCTTGACAACTACGGTCACTACACATCCGAGCACTCTTGGCCCATAACATCACCCTGCAGACCAAATCTCTCATGATCATTCACACAATTCGAACTTGCCTTCACATCCTCCCGTATACACAATCGAGTCTATCTCGCTACTTAGTCCTTTCCCAACTTGTCGAACTATAACTCCCGAGTTCCTACATAACTCAAACATTCTCACTACCTTATCGACACGCTCACGAGGAGCATTCTCCCCAACAATACCGAATCTAATCCAAAGGTCTCTCAACCAGGGCACTCCATCCGACCACTTGTTTCCATTCTAACTTAATACGCTAAAGATGCCTCAAAAGAATGTCTCGCTAAAATGAGTCCACTTTTAGACCTGTCGCACGAACTTAGCTTCCTCAACCCTTTAACCATGACATACACAATGATCTCTTTTTCTTATGCCTTAGAAATAACAGTTCCTTAATTATAGTCCACCTTTCCAGTGTCTCCTGACATCTTCTCACCGCAAGCCTGTCTACACTTGATCTACCATACCGTCCTCAGTTCCTCTCGTGCCTACACAGAACGCCCATCACACTCCGCTACAGCCCAAAAGAACGGTTTCTCCAAAATCATCAATCAAGACCTTTAGCCAAGTCCTCATAAAGTACTTAGCACCGAGAACTACCACGAGCTCCTAACTTTCCAACATAGTCGACCCACTCAATGCAAACAAGCCTTCACGATGCCATTACACACCCAAAAGATACTACTCCCTTCATGCTGCGCACCACCCCTTTTCATTTGAAGTATAAACGCTTCCCGACCTTACCTATCCTGGGTCTAGACGAACCACATGTTCAGGTCAACTCCCAAAGCACACCCGCTTCGATTATGCTAATCATTTCGTTCTTATATGGCTCATCGAACCCCATAAGAAATTACTTATGCAACCACGATCTATCACCTTGAAACAATCACACAAGGTGGTCCAGCGTCATGCCGGATACACAACTTTCTCCGAACAACTCCTCACATCCTAGCACGAACACTCACAAGGTAACCACACTATAGCTACTTCTCCAATACCAACCTCCTGACAACTATCCAACAGAACGGTCGCTGATTCAACAACGGCAACCGACATGCAATTGTCCAGTCGCATCACGACAGTCAGGGATTCCTGAAGGGGTCTATTTCTCCTAACTCCCCGAACAATTTCTCGTTCCTCGCCAACTCATCGCGATTTAATTCTGCTGTGCTAGACACTTTACGCACAAGCGAATCATAAAAAAAAACCTCGATGGACATCACATCCACATTGGTGATCTTCCGTTCTCCTAATGCTCTCACTAGGTGTTCGTACACCATATCATTTACACATTCTTGGGCGACCTCTTTCGCTCGCCCACAACGGGTTCATTCTCACGATTCAGTTTCTTGATAATGCCTCTATCTTAAGACCTGATAAACAGTCGCAAACCTCCATATCAATGGACTACATGTGAAGATTCCAATCCTCCTAGACCACCTAGGATTCCTAACAGAATCCACGTCGTCCAACTCATCCTAACCAACTTATACCCCACTGCTCTCACTTGAGGAAACACAAGACCTTTCTTAGCGTAAAAAAAAAAAATTTAATTACCCAAACATCTTAGTACTCCGACTCCATGCCGATAACATTACATCAAGTAACGTAACGCTACTTATTACCATTTCACCAACAGAAACACTCTAACCATTCAACTTTTTACCGCAGTTAAAACAATTCTCACATAGCCAAGCGATAGCTAGAACTACAATCATACCGACATTCCCAAATTCACTGCCTGAGACTCCCGGTAATCACCCACTTCCTCTAACGGAAACACTAAGGTCATAACTCGACCACATCTTATCCAACTGAAAATTTTCCTCACCCAAAGCCTTTCTTCAACCTCAATCGAATACCCTTCCCGACCTAGCGAGTTCATAGCCTTCATGCATAATGACACAATGATTGAAATCGTTTTGAACATTTTTTTTTAAAATACAGTAGACACAAAATCATAACACAAGCTTGAGTATGTATGAACCAACACCACTCAAGATGATTAGTAAAAACACAACGATCGCAAGGATCGCTCACAGGCACTCTTACGATACTTCGTACCCTTGTCTATCCAACTCGATGCCGACACAACGGTCATCTCCAACGAAACCCTTTTCCAATACGGCTAGAGAATTCAGAACGAAATCACTTACCCAAAGTGGGTCAGTTAACTCCAACACTCGCTTACATGAAAATAACGAGTCAGCACTCATTTTGTTTGTAAAACAAACCTCGCAAATAAATGTTTTCAATATTTTCGTAACGAAGATTCTCTCCACAAGAAAAACGTGAAATAATTCGTAAATCACTAAGTTCAAAGCTTTATCGTAAAATGGAAACAAGTTTGTCTTTTACTTTAAAGAAAACACGCTCGCACGCGTCAACTCATTTCCCCAAAACAAGAAAACATATCATGCACGCACATGCTTTTTAACATGAAAGAGTCTCGTATAATACTTTTAGCAGCAAAATGCATGGAATTCAATATGCAAAAGGAAAGGCTATTCACTCTAACTAAGTCAATCGTTGCACTCACTTTAACTCTTCACTGGTACCATACTACAACCAACAACCGCTTCCTTACTTATGCTACAACTTGTAGCACAGGTGCTTCATAACCCTCCTGACTGATCACTCTTACATGGTTTAACAATCGACCACTTAGCTCACCTTCCATTCTCATTCATACCTCAAAACAACACTGATATCTTACAATCATTAACCTTGCCACTAAACCGTTTGACTAAGGAATCCAAGACTAGATTCCCTCACTCGATCTTGAATTGAAGGTTTTCAAGATGCCAACATACTTCTCACTTCCTATCCCAGAGAGTTTACCTCCAGACAGCTCATCAACATTCTAGACCACACTCCTTCTAGAAGTTACAAACACCACATTACAAGGGGTCTCCCATGACACATCAACTCTTTGCTATCAAGCACAAGGTTAGAACCTTCTACATACTGCCACTCTCACCACCCATCCCGACATTAGCGATTGATTACACCCATGCACCTGTAAACCCATAATAGCATTGGCCAGATGCTACTTGAATTTACCTTACATGAGGGTTCTCACTACTATTGTCAAGATATCCTACGATCACGGTCATTCCTAATGGCTTCCTATATCTCAGTTGTGTCCCACTCTACTCCACAGTTTAAGTTTAGGCCCATCCGGTCACCTAAATCCCTTAAACTATGGCTCTGATACCATTTGTAACAGCCCAGAAATTTAATAAATTATAAGATTTAACATTTCAATCAAAAACGGTCCCAAAGTCTACAATACATCTAAATTACTCTAAACTCGCAGCGGAAACTACCTTCACAACTGAGATACTACAAGAAGCTCGGCGGTACTCTACAAGTCTTCACTATCTCTCGCCCCTTTGCCACGACCCAACCTTCCAATATCATCAGATGCAACTCCATACACGGTTAATACCTGAAAATGGTTTTTATTTTTGAAAAGCGAGGGTTAGACCATAAGGTCTAGTGAATTCCCTCCTAAAAGCGTGACCACAAAACATTTTTAGAAACACGTTTCCTTGCAAACAGTACTTAACAAGTTTGAGCTCAAACAAGGGTATACACAGTGGTACGGACCAATAACACCTTACAAAGCCAGGCACGGCAACTCATCACCTTACAAAGCCAGGGACGGCAACTCATCACCTTACAAAGCCAGGGACGGCAACTCATCACCTTACAAAGCCAGGGACGGCAACTCATCACCTTACAAAGCCAGGGACGGCAACTCGGGGGTCCTCCACTGTGTAACCCGACTCTATCACAAGCATAAACACTTAGAACATGCTTTAAACTTACTCGAGGAATATCCTCCTTCCACATTACAAACTAACACTTTTCATGCATAAGAAAACATAAGATTCATGATAAACAGGTAACTCATTTTCAGACATATCAATTCTTCGCATTTCATTTTAAAAGATAGAAATAATGCATAAGGGAACTCACCTTAGCGTTAGCACATCGACACACGCTCCGAAACCCACATTTGTCCAAACCGAACACCTGAATTGGACACCACAAGGTTGGTATTAAACCACTTAACCATACTCCCAAACATCCTTAACAAGACCCCAAGACAATCCCCCAATCGCTGCCTCGATCCTAGACCCGAACGAACAACGAAAACGGACAAAAGGAAAAAGGGGACAGAGCCTGGCGCCGATGGTGGCGCCGACCCATCGGCGCCGTGATCGGCGCGGACCACTGTTTCGACCAGCACGAAGTTCTTCCCCAAAACTCAAGTGTTTCTCAATCCCAAACTTTCCCAAATCGGTTCTAAACCTCTCAAATCGATACATTAGATATAATAAACCTTAAGAATCAATTACCAACATTTTACACAACATAAAACCCATCAAATCCACCTATTGATTCATGGATTTAAACCTCAAAACCCAAAAAGCTCAATCCATAGAAAATGGAGGTTACTAAGCAACAAGATGGAGTTCCTTACTGAAATGATCACAACTCATAGGGATTCAATCCCAAAAACATTGAACCCATGGATTTCCAACTCCAACACACACTCTTGACCAAAACCCATTACACACAAGAAGAAGAAGATAAATGGAGAGAATCATACCTAGAAGATGATCTTCCAAAGCCTTTGATGAATCCCTCCCACTCCAATTTCCCAAGAGTTGGTCTTCTCCAAAATTCTTCTTCTTAAATTCTTAGCCGCCACCAAAAATGAAGAATGAGGGTTCTTCATCTGATTTATAAATCTAATTTCATACTCTAGAGCACATAAGTTTCCAATTTAACACTTTGGCCACCAAATTCCCATTTATTCTAAAATGCCACAAGAGAAAACAATACTTAGGAATATGGTCCCATTGCTAACTTTCACTCTTTTTGCTCTAAGCACTAAACCTTCAACTTACTAAAATTTGGGTTGTTACAAAAGTCGATATAAAAACGCATAAAATTTGATGTAGAAGTCGATATAGAAACACATAAAAATCAATTAGACCATCGATGTAGAAGTCGATATAGAAACCGATATAGAAATGCATAAAAATATATGTAGAAGTCGATGTGTAAGTAGAAATCGATATACAAACATGTAAAAATTGATGTAGAGATCAATTTACAAACACGTAGAAATTCCAGAGAACATCCATAGGAGCAAAATCCGTTGTAGAAACCGATATACAAACGAGTAGTACCAAATTGAACAATCTTAGCATAAGAGTAAATCGAGTAGATTGAACAATCTTACCATCTCTTTGATTCTTTGCATCTTTGACAAATCGTTTTCCACATTAAATCCCATCCATCCCCCACCCTCTCTTTAAGCTAGTTTGGATCATGGACAAGGAGCAGAATAAATCGAACAATGCAAACAAGAACGATAATCCTCCCTAAGGTCATGAAATCTGGATTATGTAATCAAGCCATAAGGTCATGAAATCGACCCCTAAAAATTGGTAACTGATATCATCGTGGGTCGGCATGAAGAGAGATCATTGTGTAGCGATGGTCGCCGGGAAGAAAAGGTCAGGTCGTGAAGATCCGGTACTAGAGCGATAAAGGAATGAGGAAGAAGAGAGACGTGTTGTGTTGGTACAGCCGTACAGGTAGCGTGTTTTTTAATTTAGGGGCAGGGGTAATTTTGTTGGCTTAACCTGGACAAGTGAGCCTGATGGATTGTGCGAATAAGCTGGAAACTTTTTCAATATGCTGCTAGTAAACAATCCAAAATGTTTGTGCGAATAAGCCCATTAAGCCATTAAGCACAAGTCAAAAGTAAACTCCCCCAAAGTCATACATCAACGGTATCAAGTAGCACCTCAAGATTTAATTGACCTTGGTGCCTATGCAAACAAATAACACCTCAAGGCTCAGGTTCATAGTGCCTACTCCCACGGGTAGCACCTTAAGGCTCATGGTTATTAGTGCCTACCTTTACGAGTAGCACCTCAAGACTCAATAATATTTGTGGCTATTCTTTGGAGTTTCACCTCAAGGAACATGACCTTAGTGACTACCTATTGCTATTGGGTAACACCTCAAGACTCATGGTTCTTAGTTCCTACCACTTTGGACAGCACCTCAAGACTCAACTCCTTAGTGCCTACTCAACTAGGCCGAAAACGTTAAAATAAGGGTCCCGGAGTCAACCTTGAAATACCCACAGTTCTGGAGTCCAACACCGCAATACCGACACCACTAACACAAGACTGACTCACATGCCTATGGATCCAATGCATTACAGTCTAAATTACATGACTCCAACTGAATCACCCACTAACTCAAAACATGTAATTTACAAATAAATGTGTCATAAATCCAGATAACTCCAAAAGTTTCACATAAAGCAAATTAAACTAGAGAAATATCCCCCCAAGACCCATATGAGTCAGAACCGAGCCAAAAGCTCCACAAATCAATTAACCGTCAAATAGAAGTTATCATAAGCAATAAAAACGTATTTAAACCGCATTCATGCAAACACATGCTCTAAAGGCGTGATTAACTCAAACACTTATCATTGGTTAGGACAAACATTTTCCAATTGAAATCATATCATTAAATTTCACAAAATGTATCATAACATACTAATATGTATTTTCCAAACCAAATACACTAAAAATGCATCAACACCAAAATAATCTCCATTTATAAGATAATCATCAAAAGAACACACACTTATGATTTAGTTATCAAAATGTCTAAATCCCCAAATATAGGTTTTTACTTGATTTATAAAGCAAATTACACTCAAGATGAAAATTTCATCAAATAATCGACATAATCAAATAAACATCAAGAAAACATCTTAAGACTTCAAAATGAACATTTGACATGTACATAGTTTTCCAAAAGCAACTTGAACTCACCTTGCAAGATTATGTTAAACCTAGGTTCCAAACCCATCTTTAGCTTCCAAAAGGGTAAAGGATTTAGATCCACAAATATAGGGGCGGAACATAATCCTTTCAACCGCAGGGGCCGAACCTAATATATTATATAATTTCAAAAATACAAAAATACACTATCCAGAGTTCTAACATAGTAAAAACATTAAAAGTAGACGTTAAATATGAAAATGTCAAACATCGCTCATCAAAGTGGAACCCGTCGATCTTTCGCGACCTTGAAGTCTTCCATAATTTCCTCCAAAGTAATCTTTTCAGCAACTTCCCTTTCGATAAACAAAAGCAACGAGTCGTTTAGAAACTCATCATCCATTTTATTCCGCATTCTTGTTTTCACAATATTCATGGCAAAAAATGATCTAGAACAGTAGAATTAGAAATCTAGGATACTGGAATAGAAGCTGAGTAGGCATAACTGGCGACCGGAGATACAATCTGGCAGGCGGCGGCAGCAGTGGGTCTGTGTGTGTCCGACGGGCAGGACTATGGAGACTGGAGCCAGGCGTGACTGCGTGAGGGTTCTTGCAATTTTGACTTTAGAGAGAATGGTCAACAAAAAACATTTATAACTCATTTGGATGCGTCGTATTTGAAAGTCATATCATTATGCAAATAAGACATTTAAGTTGGACTTGGACTCCTCACTCCTCCATTCTCTAATATGACTGGGTTGTGTATTTGAAAGTGGGGGAGGGGGGGGGGGGGGGGGGGGGGGGCTAAAGCCTCTTTTTTTATTTTTTAACACATCAAAAACTCATCACTTGTAGTATAAAATTGAAAAGGCTCAGGGGCCTGCCCCTAGTAGCCACCACTACCCTCCGCCTCTGCACAAATACCCATATCTAGAAACGTTATCTGGTCATAACAAAGCGAATGAGTTTTTTAGAAAACCCCAAAACCTTGTCAACAATGGTGGAAAGCTTGGTGAGGAAGATGTAGATCTTGAGCTTTAGTCCACAAGACCTGAATTTCTACCGTCTAGTTTTTTTTTTTAAAACTCTTGAAGATATCGATTTTGGAGGAACAAATGCTCTTGGACCGAAATTAAAAAAGAAAGAGATTAGTATGTGTCAAAACTGAAGCAAAAGCACAACAAAATCAGATTTAAGAAGGTCGGAGGGTTCTTGGGTCCCATAGATCAGACACAATCTTCTGCCCAAACTCCCCCAAACTCCCCGGACGTGAAAGATTTCACTAGCGATCTCCCCCGAGAGTGAAGAATTTTCCCTCGGGTGTAATACTTATACAAAAGATTGAATAGCTTGGCTGTCATCCCAAAACATTATACCAACTCAAAAATCATATCAAGCGTTATTCTAAGGTCAAAATATAAATATGGAGCTCGAAAATAAACATACCGAAAATCCGGGTGTTACACATACCACATTTTTATGGTCCGGTTTGACTGGTTCGGTCATTTGCTACCAAATCACTCAGTTTAGAAAATTCCTAAACCTCCATTGCGGTTTGATTTGTGGTTTGAAGGATTAAACCATCCAAACCGAACCACAAACACTCCTAATGACAATGGGGATAGCAAGCAACCCCTCCACTTCTATTATAGCGAATTAGCTCTATAGTGCCACTTCTTTGTCTTTTCAATTATATCACTTATTCTTTTTCTCAACTAAAAACTTTGACCCTTCGTTCTAAATGGGGGTTCACCAAATATCCGGATGTGAGAAGAGGAAACTTGGTCGACTGGTATCTTGAAACCTCTTTGCTTGTGGGGGCAAGAGTTCAGACCTGGATGTTGCGACATTACCCAATAGAGGTCAGATATTTGTTATGATCATGTGATTTAAATGAATCTGAAAAATAAATAATTACTAGATTCCCTTATGATTCTCATTAAACTCTGAAAAATAAATAATAAATAATGTATACTTCTAGTTTTAATAAATTTAAAGATTTATTTGTTCAATTATAAAAATTTCAAATGTTATTGACATTTCTGAAAATATTTATATAAAACCTTCGTGGATTTAAAGATTCTAGAGTAAACTACAATTTTCGTCCCTATGGTTTGATGATTATAACGGTTTTCGTCCCTGTGATTTAAAAACTGCTTTTTTCATCCTTGTAGTTTTCAGTTGCTTCCATTTTCGTCCTTACAACTAACACCGTTAACTTAAACAATTAAAAAGTCCAAAAAGTTGATTTGAGAAATTACATATTTAGTCCTTGTGGTATGCAAAGTTTTAATTATTTATCCTTTGAAATTCATTTATTACATCAGTAACTAAACATTTGGCATTTATATACATTGTATTCTTTTTTACTTTTTCTTTCTTTATTACATTTTTCTACATGTATATACACATATAACACATATATATATATATAATTGTGTGTGTTTGTTTGTTTTAATTTAAATACTAAACAAATTTGATTAATAAATAAAAAGTCAAAGTTTAAATAAAAATATGGAATAGCGGGAATAAAGTGCATTTTATAAAAACAATAATTAGTTGGTATAAAATAAAACAATATTTTTTCTCGAATTCTATTAAACTTCTTCATATGAACATTTAAAATAAATAAATATCCTAAGTAAATCAAGAAATAAAAAACTACTAATTTTAGGAGATTTCAACTTAAAACTTTGGGGGAAAAAGATATCATTTACTTATCAATAATTTTAATTTAGGGGTCGTTTACCAAATGCTTATCCCGGTAAGCACTTACCAAGTAACATTAATTACCGGATGAATATGGCAAGAATCAATAATCTTACTCGGTAAGAGTGAAGGTGACGATTCTTACCACGATTAGCGTTTACTGGGTAATTATTACATACGATACCTTTTTTGTGGACTAAAATTTACCTGGTAAATGAGTGATAGTATTGAATTTTGCCGGTAAACACTTACTTTGGTAAGGGTTTGGTAAACAGTCCTTTAATAATTTCATTTATTATATTAGTTATAGTTTTCTATTAACTTTTGTTTAACTTAAAAAATGACATCAGTTATTGTTAATCATATCTTACTAATATAATAAACAAAATTATTAAATTAAAATTATTGATAAATAAATGCTATTTTTTTCTAAGTTTTATATTCAAATCTCTTAAAATTATTAGTTTTTTATTTATTGATTGACTTAAGCTTTTTATTTATTTTAAATTATCATATGAAGAAGTATAATATGATTTGAGAAAAAAAAAACTAGTTTTTTTTATACCAACCAATTGTTTTAGTTAATCATAGTTCACTATTCCATATCTTGATTTAAATTTTATTTTTTATTAATTAATCAAATTTGTTTAATATTTAAATTAAAATATATATATCTATATATCTATATTTGTTATATAAAAGTTATAAAATATAATAAAGAAAGAAAAAGAGAAAATACACACACACATATATATATATATATATATATATATATATATAAGTGCCAAATTAATTGAAATTTAGGATAAATACTTAAAACTTTACATACAACAAGGACTAAATATGTAATTTTTCAAATATACTTTTGGACATTATAAATGCAAGGACGAAAATGGAAGCAACTGAAAACCACAAGGATGAAAAAAACAGTTTTTAAACCACAGGGACTAAAACCGTTATAAACATCAAACCACAAGGACAAAAATCATAGTTTACTCAAGATTCTTTATAAAAACGGTTTTAAAATGTTTGACCAGTAAATAATAAAGTACAACTAAATTAACTTTTTCTGAATTTTAATATGTATTAAAATTCTCCACTCTAGAATAGATTGATATGATTACGAATATTTTGTGATTTTAAAAAGGCATGAGGGGTAAAAAGGGAAATTCAAAAGACGCATGGGGAGACCCCACCTGTAATCGACCCCTCGTGCGCCATCTCTATCATTTGCTCCCCTCTTTTCCATCTTCATCATTAATCGCATGCCCCCTCTTCCTCTTAATCACTCCTTAATTTAATAAATCCCTTTTCTTTTTGGTTTTAAAAGACTTTGAGTATATTACAATTTTGGTCCCTATGGTTTACATTTAACTATGAACAACATCCCTATATTTCACTAAATGGTCTTGTGGTTTGCATTTTGCTTTCAAAATAGTTCCTCTAGTTAACTCTAATAAAATTCGTCCATTAAATGATGTCGACCTTTTTTTGTTTTGACTTTTTATGTTTTGTTCTTTAACCCATTAAGTTATTACATAATATATACATACACTATATTAAATATAATATTAATATATATATATATATAATAGAATTAATAATAAAAGGAAAAAATAAGGACAATAGATAAAGACAAATAGCAAAACGCAAACCACAATGACCATTACTGTACTTAGAAAGTCTAAGGACGTTTTTCGTAGTTGGATGTAAACTACAAGGATCAAAATTGTAGTTTACTCAAAATACTTTTAAATACTTGTATGATACCCAACAAGATATAAATTATACATCAAAAGTGTATGACCACTAAAAGCATATTGACTGTTGCATTTCAATGATACGTGTCTATTTGTTAGCAGCTTAATGAACTTAACGAGACACATAGCTTATTCAGTCAGTTATACATGACTGTTTAGTAGTGGCTTAATGATATAGAAAGTGACTTTTTATTAAGCCTTTAGGAGAGAGCTTTATGCAGAAAGCCAAGTTTTGTCTAAAACCAGTCTCTCCCAATAAAAAAAACATGGTTCTTTCATATATGAAAACACTCTCACAAACAAAAACCTTTTCAATCTATACAGACAGATTAATCCACACAGACAACTTTATTCATACAGGATTTAACGGAAAACCAACCAAGTAGCCCCTAAGAAAACTAAAAAAAAAACTACAGTAAAAAAAAGGCCTGGATGTGAAACAAACTACCTGAAATGAATAATTAAGTTACTCATCTTATGTATATTTCTTGACATTTGGAAGGGGTTCTGTTCGTAGTTGGTACCCAATTAATCTCTCGTAGAAGGCGAAATGGAAAGAAGATAAGCGACTTAATTTTTTAGAGCATCTCCAATAACTATGCTAAAATAGAAAAAATAGGGATTTTAGCAATTTTTTGCTCCAACAGCTATGTTATCTTGTATGCTAAAATAGAGAAATGGTGATAGAGAAGATAAAAATCTCCAAATTTGAAGAAATTTTATTGTATGCTAAAATTAGAGAAAAGATAAAAGTGAAATAATATTTTATTCGTTCCACCAATAAGAGACATTGAATTAAAAGGTCAAGGAGAGATAAATAATATTTTATTAATGTATGAATTATTTTATTTTTTTAATTGATACTCACAATCTCTAAAATAGAATAACTGTTGGAGTGAAAACAATTTTTTAGAGATTTTGACTTTTGATACTCTATTTTAGAAAAAATATAGCATAACTCTTAGAGATGCTCTTATCTTGATTTGAGTCAAGAGTGACGAGGTTATGACCTTTCGAAAATGTTACTATGCATACATGAAAAAGAATAGGGTAACGTCAATCAGGTTGTAGCAGTGGTTGGGGTGATGTGGTTCGATTTCCGGCGTCCTCAACATTGATAAGACATCTTTAAGTTTCAAAATTGTTAGGGATTAGTCCGGATTGTGCCTGAGATACCCTTTCAAAAATAAAATAAAAAATAGGGTAACTCCTAGATATTCATCAACAAGTCACAAAGTTTTTGCCGACTTGTAAATCTAGAAAACACGTTATAAAAATAATATGAATATGAATTATGAGTGAAAAGTTATGATGATCTTACATAAATGTGACTATATGCATACACAAATATTTACTTAATGGCATAGCCAAAACGAGAAATTTTGTTAAGTGGTGGAACAATTCGACTCTAAAAAACCACAATATTAATATTAACATAAATAAATTTGTTGGTTGGTTAATTGTCATTGAACAAAAGGTAGGAACACGTGTTCATGTCCTGTCTACAAATATTTTCAAAACACGAGGTATATAAAAAATACCAAAATTTTAGCGGAAAACTTCGAAATTTCATACAATAGGGACCTGAACTGTTTTTTGTACAAAGGCAACTACTATACATTCAGCAACTCCACCATCAATGACCTGTCCCAAGTGTTTCGTTTCAAAACATACAAGGGTACCCAACGAAACAATGTGGCCCTTGCCCATATGCTCCTATGTAAATCTATCCCTGGATAAAAGTTATTGACATTGAC
Source organism: Saussurea involucrata (assembly GCA_033807775.1). NCBI lineage: Eukaryota > Viridiplantae > Streptophyta > Magnoliopsida > Asterales > Asteraceae > Saussurea > Saussurea involucrata. Next base: position 25,754,240 of record CM066320.1, read on the forward strand.
CGGATCAGTAAGAAATTTAAAATCACAAGAGCCAATATGTGATTGTTTCCTGCGACTTTTTAGACTCAATAAAGATCCAAACATATCGGTTGAGAATATGGGTCAATGGCCGTTAGAATATACTTGGGATTTGGGTGTGGAAAATAAAGATCCATACAAAAATTATATCCATCCCTTCACAAAATGAACCAAAAAAAAGCGCACACCCCTTCACAAAATGTACCAAAAAAGTGTCAATCCCTTCACAACTATACCAAAAAATAGCCCATAATATATGCTCATCCACTAACAAGAATGCTTAATCTATCGTAAGAGCCTCATCAACCAATTGACTTTCATCTACACCATCAACCTCACCGTCATCACCAATATTAGGATCTTCTTGAGCTTCATGACCAAATTGGTCCTCCAAACTTGAAATTGAATTTGGAAGGATCCCATTTGGCCATGCTGGTCGTGTGCTCCTGATGATGTCTATAATAGATATGAAGTGTAAATAACAATTCACTATAAATAGATTGTCATTTGAATATGAATAATAAATAATGGCTTACCTCAATCATTGCTTCTCCGGTGATTGGATCATAAGAAACACCTGCATATGTAAAGGTCGGTATCCTCCCACTTACAGTCCCTCTTTCAAATGAAAACGAACCCAATAAAGAATAATAACAATGATAATTACAAGTGGAAGTACATGGAAAACAATTATAAATTACCATGCGAAGCTAAACAATTATAAATTACCATGTATGAAGCTAGTATATTCAATACTTTGAGCAATTGAAGTAAATGGAAAACTATTATAGATTACAACTTGAACGAAATGGAAATAATCGAAACAAGTCTGTGTGAAAATCGAACTAACAGAACCCAAAAAATCGAAAACAACATAAACAAGTAGAGCAATCAAAATCCAACAGTATGTGTGAAAATCGAACTAACAGAACCCAAATAATCGAAAACAACAGAAACAAGTTCAGCAATCAAAATCCACTAGTCTGTGTGAAAATCGAACTAACAGAACCCAAATAATCGAACAATCGAACCTGTTGTACTCGTGATATCGAACCTGTTGGCGAGGATGACTGGTGGTGACGGCGCCGATGGAGAGGGATGGTGGCGACGACGAATGGCTGGTGGCGAAGGGTTGGTGGCGATGAGAATGGAACGGTCGTAAGATTAGGGTTTAGATTAGAATGTGATTTTTTTTAATTTTTGGATTTACCTTCTAAGCAGGTAGCAGGTAAACATTAGTGGTAAAAAGGATGTAATTAATCGGTTTTATAAATTTTAAGTGTTTTTTCATTTAAAAAAATAGCTTAAGGACTTAACCATTCAAAATACAATAGTTCGTTGGCTTTTTTTAGATTTTTCCCTTTAAATTAACATTGAGATGGTTCATAAAATTATAAATATTTGTAAAAATAAAATTTTATTTAATTTTTCGTATTAGGGTTAAGGTCTATTAACAGTTGACGTTTGCTGATGTACTTGAAATATTTCAAAGTCCCCACATAATTCATGGACCCACCATTCTTCCAACTGGAACTTGAAGGAGAAAGCGGTGATGCTGCTATATTAATACCTCCCCTACACCTTCCATTTCCACCACCACCTCCTCCCTTACTTTCCTCCCTTTCACCTCACCGGAGTGCCTGTGTCTGCTTCATAAAAACTTGCATTCAATGGCGGAAACCGGTGGTGGCATTACGGTCACCCAAAAGATTAAGGGAATGTTCCCAGAAAGGGTTCAATTGCACTTGGCCATGCTCGCCTTGCAATTCGGTTATGCTGGTTTTCATGTCGTTTCGAGAGCTGCCCTTAATATGGGCATCTCCAAGATCGTGTTTCCAGTTTATCGAAACATCCTTGCTTTCGTCCTCCTCCTTCCTTTCGCGTATTTCCTCGAAAAGTACGTATTCTTTTATAATAAAAAGTTCGATTTTAATTGAATAAACAACTATTTGACTGTTGTTAATTAAGTAAGCAATCGAATTACTATGATCATGAAAGAAATGATCGGTACTGACATGATTAATTTTCAGGAAGGAGAGGCCGCCGATTAATCTCAATTTTCTTATCCAGTTCTTCCTTCTCGCGATCGTAGGGTATGGTGTTTGAGAATTCAAAACTTGCTTAGTTAATTAGACCATCTTCAATGAACCCTCTATTTTACTCTCTAAATATCTCCAATGAACTCTCTATTTTACTCTTTATAATAGAGAAATGAATAGTAATTAACTCTCTAAATATCTCTAATGAACTCTCTATTTACTGTTTATAACAGAGAAATGAATAGTAACTATCTAAATATAGAGAAATACTATTCATAATCTCTATTTTAGAGAATATATTTGGAATATTTTCTTTTAGAATAGAAAATAGAGTAATACATTGAAGAAGACATAACATATCGTTTATATTTTACTCAATAATAGAGTAAAGTAGAGAATTACATTGGAGATGCCCTTAGAGTATAATTGTTGACCTTTTTTTATTATTTGTTTCAAATAATTGAATTTGTGTGTAATGAATGAATGTATTTATTATTAGGATTACGGCGAACCAAGCTTTCTACTTGTTGGGTTTGGACAACACTTCTCCGACGTTCGCCTCCGCGATTCAAAACTCCGTTCCCGCCATCACATTCCTCATGGCGCTGGTTCTCCGGCAAGCTCTCACACACCTTTAGATTTCTATACATCAAAATCACTTTTACTCACTACAACAAATTTGAGTTTATAGAACGTCTAAAATAAATAAGCGTCCTAATAGAGTGTTTTATATGACCTTAGTTTATAGGACCAAATAAAAATGTTTCATATCTAAAAGTGTTATATAAGTTTATATGACGCTTTTGAGCGTCGTAACAAGATTTATAGGACATTATCAAAATAATGTCGTATTAGCTAATTTTATAGGACACTTTTTCAAATAATGTTCTAAATATAGTTAATAGAACGCTTTATTTGAAAAATGTTCTAAAAAACTTGTTACGACGCCCAAAAACGTCCTATAAAATTTTTGTACCACTTTTAGATATGACGTTTTTTTGTTTGGTCCTATAAAACACTCTATTAGAACGCTTATTTGTTTTAGTCGTCCTATAAACTCAATTTTATTGTAGTGACTCTTGTAATAAACTGTCAACTTACTCTATATATATACACTTCAGGATAGAAAAGGTGAGAATGGACAGGAAAGATGGGATATCGAAAGTCGCCGGAACTGTATTCTGTATCGCCGGAGCATCAGTGATCACTCTTTACAAGGGTCCAACAATCTACAGCCCATCGCCATCGCTACACAGCGTTAGGGCAGCTTCACCGGTGTTGCAGTCGCTGGGTGACGCCAACGGAAAAAGCTGGGCTCTTGGGTGCTTGTTTTTGATCGGCCATTGTCTTTCTTGGTCCGGTTGGCTCGTGTTGCAAGCCCCAGTCCTAAAAAAGTACCCAGCTCGCCTTTCTTTCACATCCTACCAATGTTTCTTTGGAGTTCTTCAGTTTCTAGTCTTAGCTGCATTTATGGAAAGGGATATTAATGCTTGGCTTATTCACTCCGGTGCCGAACTCTTTAGCGTCTTTTATGCGGTCAGTGACTCGAACCCAAGACTTAAGACCATATTCAACGGGGTCACTAAATCTTACATTAAACACTAAATTTGTTGTAAATGACACTATTCACAATCCAATGGGGTCTCTATTTTCCACACTAAATTTAGTGTAACGAATATTATTACACTATGTTTGGTGTAACACTATTCATTTACACTATTTTTTATATCATTTAAAAAAATATTGTTACACATCGAAGTAAATTTACTATTAACACTAAAATTTACACTACTTTTTACTCTACTTCTGAAATTTTGTGTAAAATACAGTGTGACTCACTTGAGATGTCCTAAGACGTAACTCATGGTTAATCTTTGCCACCACTTCAAAGTTACAAAACGTTTTTGAAATTAAGTAATTAACGATCTTTTTTTAATCTTTGTTGTTGAATAAGATAGGAAATTAAAAGGTGGGTTTTTGTTGTTAATGCGAGTGTTTTATAATGCAGGGTGTGGTCGCATCTGGGATCGCATTTGCTGTACAGATATGGTGCATCGACAGAGGTGGCCCAGTTTTCGTGGCTTTGTATCAACCTGTTCAGACCCTCGTCGTTGCTCTCATGGCTTCAGTCGCTTTAGGCGAAGAGTTCTATTTGGGCGGGTACACAAACCCCACCATACACGTGCAACCACATCTTTCAATTCTCCAACTAAAATACATACACACACATATATATATATATATATATATATATATATAGAGAGAGGAAGGTTCAAACAAGAACCCTAACTATTTAACAAAACAAGAAAACAATATATTATGTTTAAAAATCACATGTGATTTTACATTAACTACTGGACGCGGGTGACTTTGGCCGCGACTTAAGTCGCGAGGCAAAGTCGTGTGAATCATATATGATTTTGTACTTGAATCATGTATGATTTTATACATTAACGGTCGTTTTCTTTTTCTTAACTAGTTAACGTTATCGTATTAACCCACGTCTCTCTCTCTCTCTCTCTCTTTCTATATATATATATATATATCACTGATCAAAATCGCTAAGTTACTTCTTTTTTTCATAAAGATCGATCTGGGAAACCTCCACAGGAGTGGAAACTTAACTATTAGTGTTTGTGAATTCTTTGATTTTTGATGGTTGATTTGACGACTTATAAGTATGAAATGTGAACAAGTACATATAAACAAAGACTATAAGCCAATAAACCAAAAGACAGTCGTAGTAATGTCGTTGTAGACAAACCCACATGCATTTGGATTGGACGACCCTAACCATAAGATTATCTGTACGGTGGGTCTAACCTACCACATGAACTCACAACTAATGCTGTGGGTCCTTGTTTTCTAAGCTTAATTTACAGCAAATTTGATTGGTTTGTTGTATGTGGATGTACAGGATAATTGGAGCAGTATTGATTATAACAGGATTATATCTTGTGTTATGGGGAAAGAACGAAGAGAGGAAGTTCATGCTACAAAAGCAGCCGGCGTTGGTCCAAGCCCCCACGGCTACGGACCATGGTGCACCGAGGACAACAGGCCACATGATCAAGTCGTCCATCACACAACCTCTACTCCCTCAATCTACCGAAAACGTTTGATCAACATAACCCTTTTGTAACTAGTGTGTCTACTTGCTGGGACTTCGAAGCAAAATTATGGAAGTTACTATGCATTATTATGTGAGAAGAAAGAAAAAAAAAGTTTGGTGTGTTTTTTGAACATGTCCTTTTGTTTGGGTGTTCCTGATTTTAGTATTGGAATGATTAAATTTGGTATTACGATATATATTTAAGGCAATCTTGTTTCTAGAGGATATATATTGCTATAATAAGTTATAGGTCAGGTTCAAGGGAAAACCTTAAAAACAGAAAACTGAAGAACACACTGATAGCCGTTCATCTAAATGGTATGCACTTGTGCATACAAGTAATTTGTAACATTCACACGTGCATATGCACAAGTGCATTAAAAACAAAAAAAAAACAACATAATTGATCTGTATACACAAATGCATACCGTCCAGGGATGAAAGGCATCGGAGTGTTCTTTAATTTTTCATTTTTTTAAGCTTTTTCGGTGAACTTCCCTTAATAAGTTATATAGTATATGTATGTATTTACATATATTATTTTAAATTTATAAAGTTTTGTTTCGTAAAAGGTAAAAGGATGTATATTATGTGGATATTGATGATGGTGGCATGCCCTCTACCACTTTAGTAAAAGGGAAAGGTGAAGGGAAGAATGTGATGATTAGTGTTCCTTAAAGATTTTTATTTTAATATTAAAAGTAGATTTCAATGCCTACAATATCATAATAACTAATTTAATATATATGGTTTTAATGAATTATTTGTGAAAATATGTAAACATCATTCAACAACGACAAAAAAATATGAGATTTATGAAGTTAAACTCAATAATTTTTTGTTTTATAATATGATAAACATGCAACTTCTTTTTCATACCAAATTGTGGTCAATTTAAGCTGAAAAATAGAGTGTTTGAAAAAAGTCTAAGACCATCTTCACTAGATTCTTTAAAGTTTTTTTTAAATAAAAAATTAAAAATAAAAAATTAAAATTTCTAAAATAATTTACATTCATTTCTCCGATAGATTCACAATTTTGGAGAATTAAACATTGATTATAATAATAAAATATTTTATTCATTTATTAAAATAATATTTTTCTATATAAATATTTATTTCTCTAGGCTTGTTTGTTTTTGGGTTTTTAGATCTTAATGGGCTCTTATATCTTAATCGGTTAGACTTTTTGATTTTTGGCCTATTTGTTTTTTTCTTATGTTTAGAGCCACTTAAGTCTGATAAACTGTAACAACCCAAAAAAATATAATAGAACAAACATAGCATTTAAGCATAAATTTACAAAAAACTGGGTCCCAAAATTTTAGTTACATCATACGTAAACTAAGGTTGGCGGAAACAACCTATACACAACTGAGAATAATCTAACTTCTACCAGAGGCACCTGCACTATCACTAGCTGCGTCCTTACTCTATCTTGCTACTTACTCATTCATCTGAACCTCCAATATAGCGCTTACCTGAAAAGGGTTTTGATTTTGAAAAGCGAGGGTTAGACCATGAGGTCTAGTGAGTTCCCCCTAAAACATGTTCACAAATCATTTAAAGAAAAGCGTTCATTTCAAATCAGTAACGTATCAAATCATGTACTCAACAATGGTATGCACAGCGGAGAAGACTCAGGTAAACACCCTACAAAGCCGAGTACGACAACTCAACACCCTACAAAGCCGGGTACGACAACACCCTACAAAGCCGGGCACGGCAACTCAACACCCTACAAAGCCGGGTACGGCAACTCAACACCCTACAAAGCCGGGTACGACAACTCAACAAGTCTTCCACTGTGCAACCCGACTCTGCCATGGCAATTTCACAAAACATGCAGTTTCACACACTTGAGGGCAATCCTCCTTCAATAGCAAAATAATACTTTTCATGGAAAACATTCGTAAAAGCTTGTAGACAAATCATGCTCATAAACATACCCTGATCAGTAAAACATAAAGCTTTCATTCACGTAAAATTCATGTAAATTAACGGGGCGCTTTCACATAATCATTTTCTTTTGGAAACACGTAAAACCGAGTATTTTAGTTAGAAAAACTCACCTGACTAGCTTGCTCCAAAGCTCCTCACTTACACTTCCGATCTCTAGGCGGAACACCTATTATATATTAATAGCGTTCGTCATAATCCGATCAATTATTACTCGAGTTAAATCCCGAACTCAACCCTAACTTATCTAAATTGGTAGATTACCTTCTAGTCTAAAAGTCATAATTAATGGTCTTTGCTTACCCATCCAATGACATACTATACCGGATCCATTAATTTACCCGACTCTAGTGTAACAACCCAGTCTAAATTAAGCATAACTAGCATTAATATTAAACAATTACAAAACTGGATCCATAAAATTTCTTTACATCTGACTAAATAACTTAGGTTGGCGGAAACAACCTATACACAACTGAGAATAACTATTACTAGAATACGAGTGACGATATCTCTATCTGCACCTGTGCTCTATCCTGCTCTTGCTCGACTACCTGAGCCTCATGCAATCTGCTTGCCTGAAAAGGTTTAGTTTGGAAAATGCGAGGGTTAGACCATGAGGTCTAGTGACTCCCTCCTGACAGTCCTCAAAACTTTTAAAAACAGTTTCTAACTTTCAAATAAAACTTTCTCATAACTTTCAAATGTATACAAGACTTTCAATAATAAACTTTCACATAGCTGAACAGTAAAAATCTTTCACGGATAAATCCGCTCCCGTAAATGGCACCCTGAAGTCACCCGAGGGTGACAACGAGTCAGTATCACGCTGCCTTACTGGGACTCATTCCCATGGCATAAACGGAACCTCCCCCCGACGTGAGTACTGGCGGAACCTCCCCCCGACTTAGCCAATTTACGTCTACACAATGTATGCATACATCTCACATAAAACTTTCACATAAAAGCATTCACGGAATAGGTCCGCCCCATAATTCATACACGGGATAGGCCCGCCCCATAGATCATACACGGGATAGGCCCGCCCCATAAATCATACACAAATCTTATTTAAAACTGTAAACAACTTTCATGCAATTTAAAGCATAAGAATAAAACATGGCATTTCTCATCATGTACTTGCTTTAGAAAACATGTTAAAATCCACACGTTTTAGTTTAGAAAACTCACCTGATACGTTTGCTTGCTTTTTCCTACTCTGCTCTTTACTCCTAAATTGCCTACATGAACGAAGGGACAGATTTATAAGCTGACTAGAACTATCCGGACACTTCTCACTTGCCACCCTAATCAATTTCGGACATCACTACTTTTCCGGACAACCACACTTTTCTGGACATCACTACTTTTCCGGACAACCATACTTTTCCGGACAACCACACTTTTCCGGACAACCACACTTTTCCGGACGATTAATTTATCCGGATGGCACACTTATCCGGACGACTAATTCATCCGGACAACACAATATCCGGACACCTCCACAACCCGACCAAGAAGCTATCCGGACACTCACCCGGACACTCTCATGCTTGAAGGTGTCCGGACGAGCGCTGGACGAGTTTAATGGTTGAAAATCCTAATACATGCCTCTTAATCCTCAAGATAAGCTAATAAACTGTCAATAAATGATCTGTAATCGATTTCCCATCAGTTATCATTATCAAAACATAATTAAAGGTGATTAAATCCCTCTATTTGGCCTCAAATGACTTTAACCAAAGAAAACTCTCAACCACTTCAATAATCATCTGCCAAATCCTAAATGGAGTTATGGATTAAAGATTACCTGGTATGATTCTCGCAGAAACGAATTCCAAATCCTTCTCTTCCTTCTGATTTCGAGACTTGAAGACTCTTCTCCTCCAAATGCACAAAAACCCTCAAGAAAACCCTTTCCTCCTTTCTCACCAAACCCAGCCGTCAACAACAATCAAATTCAGTAAATGGAAAGTTTCTTCTAGGGTTTTGTGCCCATATATACCCTATCTCATATTTACAAACTGGCCCCTCAACTTCTACTTTTGAAAAAAGGTCTGGGTCGTTACAACACTTCCCCCTCAAAAGAATTCCGTCCTCGGAATTCCATTCTCGAAAAGGTGTGGGTATCTGGACATCATATATGATTCTACTTCCCACGCTGTCTCTCGTCCCTTATGATATCTCCACTGAACATTTACTAGACAAACTTCTATTTTCCTAGTTTAGCAAACCTTACCGCTCACGATTTATATCGGGTCTTCTACGTAAGTCAACCTCCCATCTATACTGATGTCCCCTCAACGGAACAGTCACAACGACCCCTGACAAACACTTCTTTAAGTCTGAGACATGAAATGTCGGATGAACACTCTTTAACTCTTCAGACCAGTCTAACTTGTATGCTGCTGCTCTAACTCGCTCACTAATGACAAGGTCAACTTCTTATTGCCTGCATCTCTTGCAAGGTCGCCATCATCTCACTTCTCACATCGGCTCTCCACAAAAGAGACGTGCATCACACTACGAATTTCTTCTCAAATTCACATCGAGTACCTCAAGATCGCACACTATCTATCCAACTTCCATGCTTCGACGGATCCGCAGACATAGTCCACCTTACCTTGCTCTCAAAATTCAATGCTCATATATATATTTTTTTTCAATCCAACCACTCAGTTCTACTCGGTTGCCTCAGACCATTCAGATGGGAAACATGACCGCACCCCATACTTTGAAACCGTCCTCGGCGAGACACCACTTTCTAAACCGTGCCCTCTTGCACTACTTACTTGTACCCTCTTCGATCACCATACTCGCTTAAAACTACCTGATAAAACCAAGGCCAACCGCGCCTCCATTTGTTCGCCTCCGTCCACACATCGGGACTCACGGTTTTAAACACGTCTAAATAAGGTCTCTCATACATTTATACTTCCTTAAGAGAAAGAATTTGGCGGAAATTCCCGCCACAACAACGAGGATCTTCCATCAGGAAGACTCACTTACTAACAACTCGGCACAAGGCCAACCTTGTACATCTCGACAAGCTCACTCCCAGGAGTCCTCTCCTCGGTATGCCTGAAATTTCTAGGTTACTTCTTCCAACCTACACTCGTCTTATGCAGATCATACTCCTTTCCCGAATCACATCGGCTATAACTCGACAACCTATTCGTACGTTCTCACCACTTCATCATTTCACACTTAACGTGTCTAATAGTAGAAAACCTCTATAATTCCTTATTGGAGTACTTACCTATCCGAATTGCACTTATCCTGAAGGCTCATAAATTTCTCGCTGCTTGCCACAAGCGTCCAGTCATATAACATAACTTCGGTTACTCCCACTCAACTAGGAGGGGTAACCACGATCACACCCTACTATTCTCAATAGCTTACACTGAACGATCAGTTCGTTGAACGTTTCTCACAAAGTCACTAACTTAACTCATTCAGTTGTCTTATCCACTTCTTTCCTACACGAAATCATACACAATTTTCTTCCTCAATACTCTTTCCATAAGTTCGCACATTTATCAAGGACAATCTACACAACACTACGCCTATCAGCATTACTGTCAAGTTTACTACTTCCGATTTACTTACTTATTCCAACATACTGTCTTCACCTCCCCACGTTAGCGTGGAGCATTGCCCACCAACATTACTCGTCCCTCTCTTCCGACAATTCTCAAGCTGCAAAAAGTTGTCTCATTACTATACATAACCAAACGGTTGCACTAAAATTCTAACTTAAGGCTTTCGACTAAATCACCTCGAACTGACACCAGAGTTCGACGTCACTATACATTCTTTAAACTCCAACTTTTACTTTCTCAGACAATTCGTTCACACATAAGCAACAAATCACATTCTTTAAGGATTTCACATCTATTCCACCACATTTTGACTAATACATCCATCCTCTTCTTTAAACTTTCAATGATCCCAAAATACGCTTACTTAGCGACTCTTACAACTAAAAACACTTGGTTTCTCCTTTGGGTAACTACCCACCACCACTCCGTGATGATATCCCGAACATAATCATATCACCACGTCAACTTACACCCTACGTGCTCCAACAACCTGGTTAACACTCGAACACCTCATCCGAAACTCCCAAAAACTTCTATCTGATGCTTCCTCTTTCTCTAACATCACATCACTACGACGCTAGCTGGCACATTTAACTTGGCAATTATTGCCACTACATAACTGTACATTCCTCACTCGTAACATCACACTGCAGGCCAAAACTCTCATGGCCATTCATACACAACTCAAACTTATCTTCAAGACCTCACGCATAAATAACGAGTCTATCTCGCTACATTGTCTCTCCCCAGCTCTAGTTGAACCACAACACCCGAGTTTCTGATTGATTCTAACATACTCGATTCTTGCTAGCTCCTTGCAATACCAAACCATTACATCGACATGGCGCATTTCCTCACAGATCGACATAATCTATACCCTCACTTCGTTTGTGCTAAATACTTCATTCCTTACGAACCATTCATCTCATAAGTAAAACGCTTATCTAAACAGCAGCTTCTCACTATCTTAACACCCTACAAAGTGGTCCTTCAACTTTCAACCTTCTAATTCAAGTCTTCGGTCTCATACACCTTACACAACTGCCGACTTTAACGTCAATAGTTGACCTGTTGCTACTTCCTTAACCAATTCTTCAACAAGGGTCCCTTACTGAACCAAATCCTTCCAACATATCATAATCAAATTCACATCCCGTCGTCCTCATTTCAAACTCACTCGTGAAACGTTAACATTACAAGATCACTTTAAAACTATTATTCAATGTCGCGGATACTTCATCACTACTTCACCACACTACTCATAATGAGTTGCTAATACCAATACCTTGCTGACTTCTAGTCCTTCCCCTGAACACAACCGTCCCTCGGCAACTGTATTTCCAGTCACCACACGAGGGTACAGACCCTCATGCAACCGACATTAAAGTCCACTTCTGACTCCTCCACTGCTCATCTCTCCTCTTGAACATAAGTACCAAAACTACGAACATTCTCCCCTGATCTGTCCAATACCTCTCCACTCTAAGAGTTCTTCCTTAGCTTAAAATGTAGTACTCTACGACCTAGTGAGTTTATAGCCTTCATGCATGACAACGCGATAAATAAATCATCACACTTTTGATTATTTTAAAGAAACAACACTTGGAAACAACTTGGGTACACACGACCCCTTCAATACCCTGCACAACGATCTCGAGAATCGTTTGCATGCAATTTAATCTTACTCAAATAAAACTTAATCTTACTCAACCAAAATATATTGTTACGACAGAAATAAATATTGGATGAAAATCTTTTCATACGACAAATTTTTTGAAAGGACTTACCGACACGAAGTAAACCAGTCGGTTCTCACATTCACTATATAACTTCAACATGTCAATACTTATCTTGGTCATAAAAGTTGTGCATTCAAATGTTTTCTTGGCTTATCATGAAAAGAGTGGAATATTTTGCAAATCGTAAACCTCAAGACTTCATTGTACGATGTAAATGGATTTGTATTATTTTTTTTTCTTTAAACATACACTTGCACACGCTGACTCATATCCGATCAAATTTGATATTTACACGATTATGAAAAATCTCATGTACACGTATACGAACTCAACGCATGAAACTCTACGTGCATTTGAAGGCTACTCACTCAAACAAGGTCAATCGCTTTACTCACGCAACTTATCATAGACACTCTACTTTCGAACAGTGGTCGCCCTCTCGGCCTTGCAACGATTTGCTATACATACATTCAACGGTCCACTTACTCAACCATTTCATACTATTTCGTTTTTACCAACTATCTCACTTTCCATTTCTACATGGTTTCATTTCACTATAGGTATCTTATTTCATTTATCCAGCTAATGGAAAGCTCGACCAAGAACCCAGGGCTCCATTGATACCTTCAAGGTTTTGACACTGACTTTCCTTACCATCCCGACTGATCTATCCCATGATTTCTAGAATTGGGACTCTTTCGAAACATGAGTCTTACTCAAACTCAAGCATTCTTCCTCTCTGAATCCACGAAAAGCTACCTTTAGACGACTCGCAATACTCTACACAACATTTCTTCTCTACGATGTATACGTACATTACATCACCACGACTTCTCATGAAACTTCCCCAATAGGGGGTCTCAGTCTACCCCTCAGGGATCTTGCTGACATTCTAAAGTACTGGAACACGACATAAACGCTAGCTTCTGACTACCACTTCGGAATAATAAGGCAGGTTAAGCACATACATGTACCTGTAAGTTCGCAATTACACTGGCCAGGTGGAATCTCAAACTTACCTTACATGACAGTTCTCAGTACCCTATTAGTCCTATCTCTATAATAGTGTCCTCCTAACGCATTTCCTGATTCTCAGTTGTGATTTCTACTCCCAAGTTTAAGTTTAGGCCCGTCCGGTCACCTAAATCCCTTAAACTATGGCTTTGATACCAATTGTAACAACCCAGTCTAAATTAAGCATAACTAGCATTAATATTAAACAATTACAAAACTGGATCCATAAAATTTCTTTACATCTGACTAAATAACTTAGGTTGGCGGAAACAACCTATACACAACTGAGAATAACTATTACTAGAATACGAGTGACGATATCTCTATCTGCACCTGTGCTCTATCCTGCTCTTGCTCGACTACCTGAGCCTCATGCAATCTGCTTGCCTGAAAAGGTTTAGTTTGGAAAATGCGAGGGTTAGACCATGAGGTCTAGTGAGTCCCTCCTGACAGTCCTCAAAACTTTTAAAAACAGTTTCTAACTTTCAAATAAAACTTTCTCATAACTTTCAAATGTATACAAGACTTTCAATAATAAACTTTCACATAGCTGAACAGTAAAAATCTTTCACGGATAAATCCGCTCCCGTAAATGGCACCCTGAAGTCACCCGAGGGTGACAACGAGTCAGTATCACACTGCCTTACTGGGACTCATTCCCATGGCATAAACGGAACCTCCCCCCGACGTGAGTACTGGCGGAACCTCCCCCCGACTTAGCCAATTTACGTCTACACAATGTATGCATACATCTCACATAAAACTTTCACATAAAAGCATTCACGGAATAGGTCCGCCCCATAATTCATACACAGGATAGGCCCGCCCCATAGATCATACACGGGATAGGCCCGCCCCATAAATCATACACAAATCTTATTTAAAACTGTAAACAACTTTCATGCAATTTAAAGCATAAGAATAAAACATGGCATTTCTCATCATGTACTTGCTTTAGAAAACATGTTAAAATCCACACGTTTTAGTTTAGAAAACTCACCTAATACGTTTGCTTGCTTTTTCCTACTCTGCTCTTTACTCCCAAATTGCCTACATGAACGAAGGGACAGATTTATAAGCTGACTAGAACTATCCGGACACTTCTCACTTGCCACCCTAATCAATTCCGGACATCACTACTTTTCCGGACAACCACACTTTTCCGGACATCACTACTTTTCCGGACAACCATACTTTTCCGGACAACCACACTTTTCCGGACAACCACACTTTTCCGGACGATTAATTTATCCGGATGGCACACTTATCCGGACGACTAATTCATCCGGACAACACAATATCCGGACACCTCCACAACCCGACCAAGAAGCTATCCGGACACTCACCCGGACACTCCCATGCTTGAAGGTGTCCGGACGAGCGCTGGACGAGTTTAATGGTTGAAAATCCTAATACATGCCTCTTAATCCTCAAGATAAGCTAATAAACTGTCAATAAATGATCTGTAATCGATTTCCCATCAGTTATCATTATCAAAACATAATTAAAGGTGATTAAATCCCTCTATTTGGCCTCAAATGACTTTAATCAAAGAAAACTCTCAACCACTTCAATAATCATCTGCCAAATCCTAAATGAAGTTATGGATTAAAGATTACCTGGTATGATTCTCGCAGAAACGAATTCCAAATCCTTCTCTTCCTTCTGATTTCGAGACTTGAAGACTCTTCTCCTCCAAATGCACAAAAACCCTCAAGAAAACCCTTTCCTCCTTTCTCATCAAACCCAGCCGTCAACAACAATCAAATTCAGTAAATGGAAAGTTTCTTCTAGGGTTTTGTGCCCATATATACCCTATCTCATATTTACAAACTGGCCCCTCAACTTCTACTTTTGCTTAAAACTCCACACTAAACGCAAAACATTTCGAAAAAAGGTCTGGGTCGTTACATCTAGGTTCTCAGCATAAAATTATAGCACTTGATTCTAAATAACAAAACCGGATTGCGTTAATAATAATATGACCCAAATTAATAATTAGCCTATCACACCCTTATTATATAATTATAGACTTTAATAATTAACTAAGCCCAAAAGGACTTAATAATTCTCTCGGCCCAACACTCAATTCGGCCCAATACCCAATTCGACCCAATAAACCAATTCGGCCCAAACTTGAGTTACGGACCAACTCCCGGAACATACCGACTTCCGATACACACGGTTCAAAACAAAAACCCACATTCTTCGTCATTATTCTAATTCTACACAAAATTTGGCGACAACCTCTTCTTTTATTAATTAACCGATACACGACTCCCTAACCAAGAATTCACATAACATTGCTTAACTTGACAACAAGAATTTATAATCAAAACTCTATAATAATACTCTTATTTGATTTCTCATTTCACATAGCCGAGTGTAACTAGAGACCTAACAAATCTAACATTACTTGAAAAAGAGAGCAATGCAATGGAAGGGTTTCTTACCGGAATAAAACCTCACGGAATGGAAAACTGCTGCCTAGAACTCCGGCGACCACCTCCGGCGACCACCTCCGGCGACCACCACCGCCGGCCACCGCCACCTTCATCTCTCTCATGCTGCTCTCTCTCCCTCTCTCTTTCTCTCTCACACATCTCTCTCTCTTTCTTGCTGCTCTCTCTCTCCCGCAGTCTCTATCTCTCTCACGAAGCTCTCTCTCTTTCTCTCTCATGGTCTCTCTCTCCGTCTTCCATCTCTCTCCCTCCGGCTGTCTCTCTCTCTCTCGCTCGTCGTCTCTCTCTCCGTCGTCCATCTCTCTCACTCCGGCTGTCTCTCTCACTCGGTTGTCTCTCTTTCTATCTCGCCGGCGGTTTTGTTCCCGGCGCACACCCACACAAGACATTCACACAACCCCCTCTTCTTTCTTCTTGCCTCTTCTCGACATGCAGCAACACACACAAGCCTTTAACCCTAAAATGGTTTCTTTCCTTTCTTCTTTTCTGCCAACTTTCTGATGCACAGCCGCCACCCATACCAAAATAAAAGAAAACCCTAAGCTATTCTATTCCTAATAAAATGGAGCTGGAAAAGAATAAATTCCTAAATTTCTTACTTTTTTCCCCCAACTATTTGAAATGAACCAAATCAACCCCTAACTTCTATTTAAATTTCACATTATCAACTTTTGGGTTATTACAATCTCCCCTCCTTAATGGAATTCCGTCCCGGAATTCACTCTAAAGATATCCAATGAAAATTTGATTATCAAAGCCTAACCTCAACTCTCGGAACAAATCTTTCTAATAATAAAACAATAACAACTTACTTTCACGCCTTCGCTGCGCAACTCTGATTTAACTCACAATCTCTATTCATAACCAAAACATGCAATTATCTTATTTCAAAAGAAGCACCCCAATTGAAAAGCAGTTTATATCTTTCTATCAACCACAAATTTTCATGTATGATAACTTAACATCAACATCTTGATATGCTGGTATTCGCAAAATCCGACAGTCAAAACTGATTTCTTACTAACAACTCCACTAAGTAACCCAAAACTTGCAATTTTCGAAATAATTTGAAAATTTCTCCTTCCATCGCACTATCATCAACTTCTCACTTTAACAGATCGATTCTCTCCTATTAATTCTTAGCAAGAATTTTGGTAGAATTTCAGCGCATCCTGTAGTAACTAATAAATGTCATTACTTATCAATTCCATAATTTTAATCCACCAACCCAAGGCTTATACATCTAACCTGACAATTCCAAACAATTAATGCTTACATTACCACTTCGACCCATAAACGTCATCATGCCATTCGTTAAACTTTAACCATATCTCTAACTGACTCTTACTAGGGTCCTTCCCTCTCACATACGAAACATTTCACGTTCTTTAAAGATCTAGCGTTTACTATAACACATTCTGACCGATCCATTTCTCATCTTCCTTTAAACTTCTAGTGATTCCAAAACATGCTTACTAAGCGACTCTTACCCTCATAACACTTGGTTTCTCAATTGGGTAACCATCCTCCATCACTCTGTCATTCCATCCCAAACAAAAACATACCACAACGTCAACTTACCCCTACGTGCTCGAACATTCTGGTTAACAATCATACATCTCACACGAAAAACCCCCAAAATGCTTCTATTTGATGCTTTCATTCTCTCTATCACCACCTCACTACGACACTAGCTGATACGATTAACTTGGCAATTAATGCCATTACATGACTGTACATTCCTCGCTCATAACATCACACTACATACCAAATCTCTCACCGACTGCAAAATCTACACACTCGCTTCGTCAGTGCTACATGGCCCACTATTCTACGAATCCCTCCATACCACGTAAATAGAATGCTTATTCACTAAGGTCACTCCCCATCCTTTTAACACCCTTACAAGGTGTTCTAAAAAATTTTCGCTCCTCTGGTTCGCGTCATCGGCCTCAGCCATCTTACACAACTATCGACTTCTACATCAACTGACAATCCTGTAACTATTTTCTCAACTTATTCTTAAACATGGTTCCCTTACGGAGCTTACTGCTATCAACAAATTGAATCATTTTCATGATCCGTCTCCCTCCTTTCGTAACCTACTCAGGTAACATCAACATTACCAGCTCACCTCGAAACTCATATTTCTACGCCATAGACATTTCATTCTTCCTCATTACACTACTCATAACAAGCTGCAAAAACCAACACCTTGAAGGCTTCAAATCCCTCCTCCGGACACAACCGTCCCTTGACAACCGTACTCCCAGTTACTGTACAGGGATGCAACCCTCATTCGACCGATACTATAATCCACTACTAACTCTATCACTGTCCACCCTTCCTCTTGGGCACTCTTACTAAAGTTATATCGTCCTTTCCTGATTTGACCATCAACTCTCCACTCTCAAAGTTCTTTCTTAGTTTTAAAATGCAACATCCTACTACCTAGTGAGTTCATAGCCTTCATGCATGACATACGTAATAAATAAATCATTTCGTGCCTTTTATCATTTTAATTAACAACACCTGGAAGCATATCGGGTACGCATGCCCCCATCACTCTTTAAACTTCAATGCCCTACACCACGATCTCGAGGATCGTTCGCATGCAACCTTTCATAAACTTAATCTCACTCCACCAAATTATGTCGTTACGACGGAAATATATTAAGTGAAAATCTTTTCGTACGACCACTTCCTGAAAGAAATTTCCGACACAAAATAAACCAGTCGATTTTCGTACTCATAAACAACTCCAATACGTCATTACTCACTTTGGTTATAAAAGTTTTCATTTAATCGTTTTCTTGACTTTTGTAATAATTTAACCCGTCATGAAAAGAACGAAATACTTTACAAATCATAAAACTCAAAACTTCGTGGTGCCATGTGAATGAAATCACCTTTTTCTTTAAACTTGTGCGTGCACATTCTGACTCATTTTCGATTAAAGTTTATCTTTACATATTTAACTTAAATCGTGAAAATTTCATGTTACATAAAAAAAACACCGTGCATGAGACCCTACTTGCATTTGAAGGCTACTCACTCAAACAAGGTCAACTGCTTTACCAGCTTATCTTATCCTTGACATTCTACCTACGACCAACAGTCGCCCTCTCGGTCACGCAACAACTTGCTGAACACACTTTCCACATCCCACTTACTCAACCCCTTCATACTATTTCGTTTTAATCATTATCTCATTTTCTACTTCTACATGCTTTCATTTCACAATAGGTATCTTATTTCATTTACACTGCCTTTGAAAAGCTCGACTAAGAAGTCAGGGCTCTATTGATACACTCAAAATTTCAACACTGTTATTCCTTATCATTCTAACTGATCTCCTCCCACTATCTCTAAAACTGGGACTTTCTAGAACAAGAATCTTACTCAGATTCAATCATTTTATCTCTTCAAACCCACGAAGATCTATCTCTATACGATTCATAACATTCTAAACGCATTTCGCCTCTACGATGTATACATTATTCACTTCATAAAAATTTCCCATGAAACTTCCCCAACAAGGGGTCTCGGTCTACACCTCAGTGTTGGAATAATCATGATTTGTATTTGATAGATAATAAGATGACAAGAAAACATACCCGATGATCCTGAGGATCCAGTGAAAGCATTAAACATATTTGCCATTGATTGTCGGGTTCCCAGAACGAGGTGATCGTATTATGATGGGATGATGATCGATCGAGAGAGAACCGATCTTGGGGAGGCACACGGCTGTTTATGAGTAATATGTCATTAGGGTTAAAGTGTGATTAGGGTACCCTATTTATAATAAGAGTATCTTACACTTTTAACCCTTGGTGTTTATTGTGTGCAGTATAATTCCCCATAGTTCCAATCACCTAATGGGAAACCCTATAGTATGTCAATAATAGTAAATACGCCCATCATATATTTACCAGACATAGGGATTTCAGTTATTGTCAATTATCACATCAGGAATGATAAACGATCAGTGACGGTCACTTTTAAGGTGGTTCCAACATTCTCCCACTTGACCAAGCGATCTTTTATCTATGAGTACCAATAAGTCCGGCCGGGATAATACTCATTTTGTTTTAAACTGAAATCATAGCTAATAAGTACAGCCGTAGAGAAGAATATCAACTCAGGACCCCCACTAGTCAAACTATGACTCAAATTTAAAACTGAATAAGCAATGATCAATTGACTAAGACAGATTTCGTTATAATAATGTCCATACACCATTATGAGCTCAAAGCGTAACTAATAGACAAACAAAATCTGAATATAGAGGAAAATTTTATTAAGATAATAGTAATGACCAATAAGTACAATATGCTATTAAATTAAGTCTTTTGTAAGCCCCATCTTCGACACGTGTCCTACGAAGACATTAGGAGGAAGACCTTTGGTCATCGGATCCGCTAGCATATTCTTTGTACTTATGTACTCGATACAAAGGACATTTTCCTCAACCCGTTCGCGCACAAACAGATACTTTGTATCAAGATACAACCCAGCGCCAGTTGAACTGTTACTGTTCGAGAAAGTTACGGCAGCTGAGTTATCACAGTAAAGCTTCAATGGTCTAGAAATGGAGTTGACGATTTTGAGTCCACTGACCAGGTTCCTTAACAACATCCCATGACAAGAGGCATTATAAACGGCAACGTATTCAGCCATCATGGTGGACGTTGTAGTCAGCTTTTGTTTATGACTCCGCCAGGAGATAGGTCCACCAGCTAACATAAATATATACCCAGAAGTAGATTTCTTATCTTCCTTGCAATTAGCAAAATCGGAATCAGAATATCCTACTACTTCTAAGTTGTCACTTCTTCTATAAGTTAATTTGTAGTCTTTGGTCCCTTGCAGATATCGTAGAACCTTTTTAGCCGCTTTCCAGTGTGCTATTCCGGGATTAGATAAGTAACGTTCCAGCATACCAGCGATATAAGCGATATCCGGACGAGTACCGACCTGAGCATACATAATGCTCCCTACTACAGACGAATAAGGTATCATCCTCATTTCTTCCTTTTCAATCTCAGTGCTCGGAGCTTGGAAAGAACCAAACACGTCCCCTTTAACTACTGGAGCTACAGTGGGTGTACAGTGCTGCATGTTATAGCGTTTTAAGATACACTCAATATATGCGTTTTGAGAAAGTCCCAAAACACCATTATGCCTATCTCGATGTATTTCGATACCAATGACATAAGAGGCATCACCGAGATCTTTCATGTCGAAATTTTGCGAAAGCATCCGCTTCGACTCATGCAGCATATCCAAGTTGTTACTTGCTAGTAGGATGTCATCTACGTACAAGACAAGGATTATAAAGTTACTCCCACTGATCTTGAGATAGGTGCATTGATCCACTTGATTCTTTAGAAAATCATGCCCTTTTACGATTTTATCGAACTTGAGGTACCATTGTCGTGATGCCTGCTTCAACCCATAAATGGATTTCTTCAACTTGCAGACCATATGCTCTTTACCTTCTGGAATGAATCCTTCAGGTTGTCGCATGTATACGTCTTCTTGCAAGTCTCCATTTAAGAATGCGGTCTTGACATCCATCTGATGTAACTCTAAATCATAATGAGCTACAAGTGCCATAACAATCCTTAAAGAATCTTTACGAGAGACAGGAGAGAAGGTCTCTTGATAATCGATTCCTTCCTTTTGAGTAAAGCCTTTTGCAACCAGTCTGGCCTTATAGCGTTCGATGTTTCCTTTCGGGTCTAATTTGGTTTTGAAGACCCATTTACAACCGATAGTTTTGGATCCTTCAAGAAGTTCAACCAAGTCCCAAACATCATTATGATGCATGGAATTAAGCTCTTCAATCATGGCTTCATTCCACTGAGTGGCCTAATCACTATTAATGGCTTCTCGATAAGAGGTAGGATCAGTAAGCTTTCCAATGTCCTCAACTTCAGATAAAAATGTTATGAAATCATCAAAATTTGTGGCCCTGCGTGCCCTGGATGATCTCCTGAGTTGATTTTCCGGTTCAGTAACAGAAGGAGTGGAATCAGTGATATTAGGTTCAGCGTTCGGAAGCGATGATGATGTTCCCTCGGTATTTTGGTTAGGAGGAGCAGGATCAGTGATATTAGGAGCAGCGGTGGGTACAAGAGGAATTATCGGAGGAATGAGTATACCGGAAGAATGGTTTCCCCCCGCTTCTTGTACTTCTTGCAAATCTGAGTCATGATTTGTCGTGCTCCCACTGATCTTTGAGTTCTCAAGAAATGTGGCATGTTGCGTGTCAATGATGCTCGTAGTGTGGGAAGGACAGTAAAAACGATAACCTTTTGAGTTATCAGGATAACCGATAAAGAAACATGTAAGGGTTTTAGGATCCAGTTTCTTTAAGTTAGGGTTATAGACTTTTGCTTCGGCAGGACAGCCCCATACTTTCATATATTTTAGACTCGGTTTCCTACCTGTCCAGATTTCATAAGGAGTTTTAGGGACAGATTTTGATGGAACCCTATTGAGTATATGAACGGCTGTTTTTAATGCCTCAGTCCAGAGGAAAGTAGGTAAGTTAGTGTTAGCAAGCATACTTCTCACCATGTCCATTAAGGTTCTGTTTCTCCTTTCAGCAACACCATTTTGTTGAGGAGAACCAGGAATGGTGTATTGGTTAATTATGCCTTGTTCCTTGCAAAAGTTATAGAAAGGACCAGGAGCTTGACCAATATCAGTATGTCTACCATAATACTCACCTCCTCTATCTGATCTCACAACTTTTATTTTATGATCAAGTTGGTTTTCAACCAAAGTTTTAAAATCAATAAAAGTTTGTAAGGATTCAGATTTTTCCTTAATCAGATATAGGTGCATATAACGCGAATAATCGTCAATGAATGTAATAAATGATGTATGTCCTGTGATTGATGCGGGATAAGGGCCACTAATATCAGTGTGAATTATTTCCAACAAGTTGGAACTTCTAGTAGCTCCTTTCTTATTCCCTTTCGCCATTTTGCCTTTGAGGCATTTAATACATGTTTCAAAATCACTAAAATCAAGAGAATGTAAGATTCCATCCTTTACGAGTCGAGTCATTCGATCTCGTGAGATGTGGCCAAGACGTTTATGCCACAACATGGAGGAATTCTCTAATTGTTTAGGTGATTTTGTTGTTTTAGTTACGTCATCAATATTAAGTGACAACAAAGACTGTGAGAAATTATGATCTAGTTCCAATTTATACAGTAATCCATCCAAGAAACCTCGACCAAGTAATTCATTATTATGAGTAATAGCAATCTTGCCGCAACCATGAATTATTACATAACCTTCAAGGTCTAGTCTAGATATGGATACAAGGTTCCGAGTAATTCTCGGTACATATAAGGTATCCACTAGTCTAATACACTTTCCGGTACTCATATGTAAATTTAAAGTTCCCATGGCTTCGACATCTAAGAGATCACCACTTCCAACTCTAAGTTTTCTTTGGCCCTTTGGTAGCTTCTGGATTGTAAGGAATCCCTGCATTGAGTTTGTCACATGGACCATAGAACCAGAGTCACCCCACCATGTATTAATAGGGACATCAGTAGTAAAGGAATCAAATATTACATAAAGAATGTTACCTTTCTTAGCTAGCCGTTCCTTGAACTTAGGGCAATCTTTCTGTCCGTGCCCTTTGGCACGACAGAATTTGCAGCTAGGTTTGTTAGACAAGGATTTAGAGCCAGAGGAAACGGCACCATGATTATTATCCTTTTGGACTTTATTTCCAGTCTGATTACTGTGGTTACCCTTCCTTTTCTTAGAATTACCAGTGGTTGTCAGGTGAACAGCTTCAGGTTGTACCAGCTTTAGGCGATCCTCCTCTTGCACACACATTGCAATCAGTTCACTTATCGACCATTTATCCTTCATAGCGTTGTAGTTAACTTTGAAGGTGTCGAACCAAGCAGGCAAAGAGGTCATTATGAAATGCACAAGAAAATTATCAGAGACTTCCATCTCAAGACTCTTAAGCTTATGAGCCATATCAATCATTTTCATAATGTGTTCACGGACACTGCTATTTCCTTCATATTTCAGAGTGAGCATCTGTAGCATTAAGCTACTTGCATGAGCCTTAGACGATCCCTTGAAGTGATCCTCAACAGATTTGAGGTAAGTTTTGACTTTATCAGAGTCAAGGATAGCTCCTCGGATACTGAGGTTAATGGAGTTCTTGACCATCATTAGTGACAAGCGATTTGCCCTTTCCCACTTTTCAAAATCCGCTTTCTAAGCCGCAGTGGACGCAGCAGTAATAGCAGTGGGTTCATCATGGCGAATAGCATGGTCAAGGTCTAGCATCCCCAGAGTAAGAAGTAATTGATCCTTCCATGACGCAAAGTTCGCACCAGTAAGTGGCTCAATGCCAAAGTTAGGTACTGATTAGGAAAGGAGGAGGATATAAGTTATAGAAGACTATCATAGTGACGTAGTTAGCTATAAGAGGCGGACAAAGTAATGTTTCTTAAAGTAATGGAATCAAAGTAATGTTAAAGTAAGCAGGCCTAACAGTAATATTCCTTAGAGTAATGAAACTATGACCATTTTAGTGATGAAGCTAGTGATGAGTATACCTATTGTAAACACCAAAACAATAAGTCAAAGTAAGGCTCTACTTAGATGTTACATCACCTTTGGGCAGAAATAACTAATATCTAAGTAAACATGAGCGTTAGGGTTATGCAACGCAATGCTTATCTTTTGACCTTTGGGCACAAAATAGAGCATCGTGTGAATTATGCATGTAGAAAGTCCTTTTGACACACAGGTATATTAAATCACCTTTGGGCAGAATTAGTATACTCAGTGTTCATTATGCAAAAGGAAAAAAAATGCATTATGAGAATCATATTTGACCTTTGGGCACAAATGATGAGACCATAAATATTAGTGCAAGGTTTTCGCTATGTACAGAAGCGAAAAGTAAGGTTTTCGCAATGTACAGTAGCGAAAAGTAAGGTTTTCGCAATGTTCAGTAGCGAAAAGTAAGGTTTTCGCAATGTACAGTAGCGAAAAGTAAGGTTTTCGCTGTGTACAGAAGCGAAAAGTAAGGTTTTCGCAATGTTCAGTAGCGAAAAGTAAGGTTTTCGCAATGTACAGTAGCGAAAAGTAAGGTTTTCGCAATGTACAGTAGCGAAAAGTAAGGTTTTCGCTATGTACAGAAGCGAAAAGTAAGGTTTTCGCAATGTTCAGTAGCGAAAAGTAAGGTTTTCGCAATGTACAGTAGCGAAAAGTAAGGTTTTCGCTATGTACAGAAGCGAAAAGTAAGGTTCAACCGAAAAAAAAATTTCTATACATTGATCAATTCGGGATAAATAACATTGATCAATTAATATGGCATAATTAGGGTTTAATACGATGGAAAAATAGCATTATAATCGCAGATGATAAAATTGCAATTCAATGCAGTTTTGATGTTTGCGGCGGCATACATAAACACGAACTAAACCGATAAATTAAAGCCATCAAAAACTAATACAAATCATGAATCAATTTTGAACCTGGGGCTCTGATACCACATGTTGGAATAATCATGATTTGTATTTGATAGATAATAAGATGACAAGAAAACATACCCGATGATCTTGAGGATCCAGTGAAAGCATTAAACATATTTGCCATTGATTGTTGGGTTCCCAGAACGAGGTGATCGTATTATGATGGGATGATGATCGATCGAGAGAGAACCGATCTTGGGGAGGCACACGGATGTTTATGAGTAATATGTCATTAGGGTTAAAGTGTGATTAGGGTACCATATTTATAATAAGAGTATCTTACACTTTTAACCCTTGGTGTTTATTGTGTGCAGTATAATTCCCCATAGTTCCAATCACCTAATGGGAAACCCTATAGTATGTCAATAATAGTAAATACGCCCTCATATATTTACCAGACATAGGGATTTCAGTTATTGTCAATTATCACATCAGGAATGATAAACGATCAATGACGGTCACTTTTAAGGTGGTTCCAACACTCAGAGATCTCGTTGACATTCTAACGTACTGAAACACGACAAAACACGGGGTAGATTAATAAGGTAGGTTAAGCACATACATGTACCTGTAAGTTTGCAATTACACTGGCCAGGTGGAATCTCAAACTTACCTTACATGACAGTCCTCAGTACCCTATTAGTCCTATTTCTACAATAGTGTCATCCTAACGCATTTCCTGATTCTCAGTTGTGATTTCTACTCCCAAGTTTAAGTTTAGGCCCGTCCGGTCACCTAAGTCTCTTAAACCTGGCTCTGATACCATTTGTAACAACCCAAAAAAATATAATAGAACAAACATAGCATTTAAGCATAAATTTACAAAAAACTGGGTCCCAAAATTTTAGTTACATCATACGTAAACTAAGGTTGGCGGAAACAACCTATACACAACTGAGAATAATCTAACTTCTACCAGAGGCACCTGCACTATCACTAGTTGCGTCCGTACTCTATCTTGCTACTTACTCATTCATCTGAACCTCCAATATAGCGCTTACCTGAAAAGGGTTTTGATTTTGAAAAGCGAGGGTTAGACCATGAGGTCTAGTGAGTTCCCCCTAAAACATGTTCACAAATCATTTAAAGAAAAGCGTTCATTTCAAATCAGTAACGTATCAAATCATGTACTCAACAATGGTATACACAGCGGAGAAGACTCAGGTAAACACCCTACAAAGCCGGGTACGGCAACTCAACACCCTACAAAGCCGGGTACGGCAACACCCTACAAAGCCGGTCACGACAACTCAACACCCTACAAAGCCGGGTACGGCAACTCAACACCCTACAAAGCCGGGTACGGCAACTCAACAAGTCTTCCACTGTGCAACCCGACTCTGCCATGGCAATTTCACAAAACATGCAGTTTCACACACTTGAGGGCAATCCTCCTTCAATAGCAAAATAATACTTTTCATGGAAAACATTCGTAAAAGCTTGTAGACAAATCATGCTCATAAACATACCCTGATCAGTAAAACATAAAGCTTTCATTCACGTAAAATTCATGTAAATTAACGGGGCGCTTTCACATAATCATTTTCTTTTGGAAACACGTAAAACCGAGTATTTTAGTTAGAAAAACTCACCTGGCTAGCTTGCTCCAAAGCTCCTCACTTACACTTCCGATCTCTAGGCGGAACACCTATTATATATTAATAGCGTTCGTCATAATCCGTTCAATTATTACTCGAGTTAAATCCCGAACTCAACCCTAACTTATCTAAATTGGTAGATTACCTTCTAGTCTAAAAGTCATAATTAATGGTCTTTGCTTACCCATCCAATGACATACTATACCGGATCCATTAATTTACCCGACTCTAGGTTCTCAACATAAAATTATAGCACTTGATTCTAAATAACAAAACCGGATTGCGTTAATAATAATATGGCCCAAATTAATAATTAGCCTATCACACCCTTATTATATAATTATAGACTTTAATAATTAACTAAGCCCAAAAGGACTTAATAATTCTCTCGGCCCAACACTCAATTCGGCCCAATACCCAATTCGGCCCAATAAACCAATTCGGCCCAAACTTGAGTTACGGGCCAACTCCCGGAACATACCGACTTCCGATACACACGGTTCAAAACAAAAACCCACATTCTTCGTCATTATTCTAATTCTACACAAAATTTGGCGACAACCTCTTCTTTTATTAATTAACCGATACACGACTCCCTAACCAAGAATTCACATAACATTGCTTAACTTGACAACAAGAATTTATAATCAAAACTCTATAATAATACTCTTATTTGATTTCTCATTTAACATAGCCGAGTGTAACTAGAGACCTAACAAATCTAACATTACTTGAAAAAGAGAGCAATGCAATGGAAGGGTTTCTTACCGGAATAAAACCTCACGGAATGGAAAACTGGTGCCTAGAACTCCGGCGACCACCTCCGGCGACCACCACCGCCGGCCACCGCCACCTTCATCTCTCTCACGCTGCTCTCTCTCCCTCTCTCTTTCTCTCTCACGCAGCTCTCTCTCTTTCTTGCTGCTCTCTCTCTCTCCCGTAGTCTCTCCCTCTCTCACGAAGCTCTCTCTCTTTCTCTCTCACGGCTCTCTCACTCCGGCTCTCTCTCTCTCTCGCTCGTCGTCTCTCTCACTCGGTTGTCTCTCTCTCTATCTCGCCGGCGGTTTTGTTCCCGGCGCACACCCACACAAGACATTCACACAGCCCCCTCTTCTTTCTTTTTGCCTCTTCTCGACATGCAGCAACACACACAAGCCTTTAACCCTAAAATGCTTTCTTTCCTTTCTTCTTTTCTGCCAACTTTCTGATGCACAGCCGCCACCCATACCAAAATAAAAGAAAATCCTAAGCTATTCTATTCCTAATAAAATGGAGCTGGAAAAGAATAAATTCCTAAATTTCTTACTTTTTTTCCCCCCAACTATTTGAAATGAACCAAATCAACCCCTAACTTCTATTTAAATTTCACACTATCAACTTTTGGGTTATTACATAAACATCTAATTCGCTAAGAGGTAGAACTACCTCTAAATCGCTTAGAGGTTTGTTAAATTCGGTGCTTTAATCGACTGTCATCGACTCCTTAGGGCGTAACACTTCTTCCTTCAATCGATCATAGACACCATCGTGTTCTTCCTTCAATCGATCAGGTATTCGATCTCATCATTATCTTCCCTCGTTTCCCTCGTTTTCGTCCTCAATAACTCCTCCAGACCCATGTTCCCATGTTTTTCTCTATTGTTTTTGTTGGAAATCGAAAACCATCATTGTTGTTGTTGTTGTTGTTTCTCCATCATCTCGTTTTCCCTCCTTTTCCATGTTGTTGCTTTTCACGAAATCAAAAAAGAAGAGGGAAAACGAGTTTTTGATCGATTGGTTTTACTCAAAACGAGTAGTAGGAACAAAATTTTGAAGAATGCATCTTATGTTTCTTAATCATGAAGAAAGTCACTCAGTTAGTTTATGATTAGATTATTTTGGAAAAAAGAAGTTAATTTAGAGTAGTCAAGAATATTTGTCATCATGGAACAGTGGAACTGTATTTTCGACATTCAAGTATACTAGCTCAAACACTTTCATTAATACAAATACACTTCTAAGCTTATGTGTTATGGAATAGGATTATGGTTTATGTTCATGGTACTTTCACTGCATCACTTGAGATCAAATTGGAATGCATCATTTCCTGTTTGCGTATTGTCTACGAATTATTAGTGCAACATAATAATTTCGAATTACTTGAGTAGGACAATAGATAATCTATGATAGTAATAGATAATTTGCATATTGTAGACAATAGGTAATAAACATATATCCTGTTTGCATATAATAGATAATCTATGAGGCTCCTGCAATAACTATTGTAGCAGTAGCACCTATTACAAGCTTATCAAAAGTGACCATATGAAGTATAAGAATGATGATTAATTCGATATATTATCTCAAACTAAAACGTGTTAGTAGCTAATCAGCTTATCAAAACTTAGATGTGGAATCTATGATAAGTTATAACCACAAGTATAGGTAATTAATCATCCCTTCCAATTGATGTCGAGGTTTAGAGACAACTTAGAGCCTCATTTTTAGTCCACAAAACTGGCAGTAGGTTCACCCTTGAGTTTAGTCTGCGCAGGCTCGAATAACAGCAGCTGTAGAGACCATAATTTGACCCGAATGTAGCAATTCTTATTGGGAATCCTTTCATACTTGGAAGCATTTATTGAAGATCCTACTCAAGAAACTAAGCACCTACAACTTCAAGTCATCACCTCCATTTTCTCAACTTCTAGGGTTTCATCCATTTTCTAGGTTTTGGCTCTAAAAACCTAGATAGTGAGTTTTCTAACTCTTCTTACAATAGATGCTTGTTATTTAATTGTTTTCTTGCTTATATCTTTACTTTTATGAAAACCCTAATTTTGGGATAGATGGATCTGTTGGCTTATTGAAGATAACCATGAAATTGGTGGTGAGAATTGCTATCCTTGATAAGTTCAAAGTATTATGGGCTATGTTATCATGACATGGAAGAATTAGGGTTTCATACCCAAAAGTTATGGAGTTGCTTGAATAGTAATAAAGTGTCTTAATGGTTAAGTTGGCTTAATAATACTTGGCTTAATGAGTATGGTGACTTTATATGAAATCATGTGTAATTATATGTGTTAATTATGTATCAAGTGAGTTGATGAATATCATGAATTATGATGAGGAAACTCTTGGGTTGATATCTATTGGCAACTACACTTATCGCCTATGTGGGCATTGGTATTAGATTGTGCATGTTTATGTACCTTGTGGCTTGAGCGAACTTTTGAATGAATCGAGTTAAGTGTTCACTAGGAGGACATAGTCTTGGGGGTCACCGTATTGGTATGCGCCTAGACCCTCGTCATTTGGGGCAATGCCTTTGGTTGCAGCCTCGGATGTGCCGGGCCTTTGGTGTCGCCTTTAAGGGGCATGACACTAAGGTATCTCGTCTCTTTGGGTGGAACTTCTTGATGCTCTGGGTCTCCCCAATTGATTTCAAATATACTTGTGGAAATTGGAAGAAGGACTCTTATTTGTACATGTTATTATTGCGTGTTATTAATTTCTCAAACTCACTAAGCTTTAGCCTGACACTTGTTTGATGATGAAATGTATCTCAGGTTCTAGCGGATCCGTCATTAAGAAGGCTTAGGTGGGAGCGTGTAAGCTTGGGGAAATACTTTTGGGATGCTAACCATATAAGACCTTAATGGCTAGAGATGACACCCCTTTTGTAATCTTGTTTCCATGATAGGATATAGATTAGTTGGTTGTCATTAATCTTCCATTCGAATACAATTGTAACTATTCCAAATACTTGTATTTTTCCCTTTTGGGATAGCTCGTGCAATGGCATTTATATCGCTCTTTCGTTTTATGAAAGTTTTTGTTTACCCCTATTGTTAGGGTGTTACAGTTTTGCTGCCATTTTTTGGAGTTGTTTTATGCTATCCAGTGGGTTGTTGGACCAAGTGAAAGGATGGATGCTATTCATCCATAAAATCAGTTTCAATAGAGCAACTTTAGGCTACTGTTGAGCCATTAGGGACTGTTTTTTTAAAGATGATGTAGGACTGTTTCAAGAAACGTTCAGACTTTGAGATTTAATTCTCCTTGTGGGATATTATGTTTGGGAACTTATTATTGTCTTATTTTTATACGAAGTTATTTTGTTGAAATCTTTAGTGGTTTGGGTTTATTACAATTGCATAATTTTAAAGCTTGTTTGGAACTATAATTTGAGACAAAACATGTTGATCCCCATATCCTTTTCTCACTTGGAGCTCATCCAGGATGTCATCAAGGAGATCGTCATAAGTCTTCTTCAACTCCATGACCCTGGACCTTCTTCTATATTTATCAAGGAACTCTAAGCTCTCGTTCTCTGATCTATTGATTTGGCTGAGTTTAATGTGCATGACATGGTGATATTTCCTAGCCAAGTCCCATAACACACGACATGGAAGTTTTCCGGCCACATGGTGTAAGTTATCGATTAGAGGCAGCTTTGGAGGCAAGTTTAAAGTTTTAGGTTTATTGTGGAGCATAAAGTAAAATGACAAGTTGAGGGAGGAAACCATGAGAAAGATAGTGATCATGGTATCCATTGTTAGATATTGTACGTGATTTGTGAGAGTGAAATACATGTTATCCAATGATTGTTTTGTTGCCGGTGCAAACCGTGATTTTTGTATTTATAATTGTAATCCGCTTAATTGTTATGAAATTTCGTTCATATTTTCTATTGTTTTTGGATCATTCGATTCGATGTACTTTAATGAAACTTGATTGTATTTAAAATTGACGATGATGTTGTTTGGTTAAAATGAATTGCTAGTTTATAATTTAGATGTAAATTTTATAATAATGATGAATAAACAAATAAAATTCAGACGTTTATCACTTTACAAAAGCAAACAGTCTTATTGATTTAGATTTCAGACTTCAGCACCACCTCCTAAAAATCAGAAGTGAAATCAGACTTCAGACTTCAGCACCTCTTAAAAAACAAACGTCACCTCAAAGTTTTCTATTGGTATTTTCATTTAGTAATCATTTTTAGATTATCTCCATATTTGAAGAAAAACTATTCCTGTCTCTTATTTTCTCCATTTTAAAGATAGTTGGAAAACTTTTGGAATAATATTATAGCTCAAATTCTCAATTTTCTCCATTTTCTTCATTCAGGAAAAGTTGTACTCTAACTAAACCAAAATTTAATTAGGTTTTAAATATTACAAGTCGACGTGGTTGGGTAGGAAAAAGAAATTTAACCCAATCCAATTTCAGGAGACCGATGAAATTGAATAAGTATTAATTTGATATATCGATTAATTATATGACGTGGAAACAAGTTAACATTCTATCCCAATAAACAATATTTATAACTTACTAACTAGTTATCGTACCTGCGCGATGCAGCGGGACGTATTTTAATTCTGTACAAATCACTCAGAACAGACACCCAATCCGTCGTATCAACAAAATGAGACTCGGACAACATAACCATCAACAAAGATCGACAAATTGGCCACAGGGAGCACCATTAGCATACAACTTCATCTCCAATCTCAATCGATTTTTACTAAATTCAACAAAAGATTACCAATTGACAAAAGCACCAAGGATCGAACAGTTACCCGAGAAGATTATAGTTAGGGGTTGCATAAAGGTAATTAGGGGTCAGTATGGATTATTATACTCCATCCGACCATCCCCAAGAAAAAGAGTCCACTTATTTGAAAATCAAATCCAACATTTTCAGATTCAAATTTAACACAAAGATCTTTGGTTTTCTAAACTCCAAAATATTTGTATTTTAATATTTTTTTATTAAGTAGGTTAGTTTAGTTATCTTCTTTTTTTTGCTTGATTTTTTTATTAATGTTAACATTGTGAAGTGAACTACTTGATACCCAAAAATCAGAACATGGACTCTTTTGTGTCAGATGGAGATACATTCAGAAAGATAAACAGACTGGGTACCTCAATTGTAAGCATGCTCTCGTAACTGATATTCTTTAATTACACCTTTAAAGACAATATCAAACGAATTAACAAACAAACCCGCTACCAACATAATATAGAAATATATTACCACAACTATAGATAGTGATAGCACCGGAAAGGAACACCTAGAATTAGATGAAATATATGAACATTTCCATATAAAAACCGACAAAAGCAGTTGGAGTCATCCAAAAGATCCTCAAGGCTCAATGAATAAGGCCATCAGTACCGCTGCCCTCAAGCCCTCAAGCGCCACATCAGCGCCACATCAGCTTTTCTCCTAACCCTCTCCTTACCCTAAAGTGGTGTACCGGGTACCCGATACTCTAAGAAGCCCACAACCCCACCCCACCCTCACCCTCCTCTCACACAACCCTCGGGTTTATCGGGTTTTGGAACCCGCAGAGGAAGCCCGCAGCCCCCCTACCACTACCCGATGGAGCCCGCAGGAGCCCGAGCCCGCTGGCGGTACCGAAGGCCTAAGGGAGAAACAAACAAAAAAGACTATCATCTTTATGTCCAAAAAACTTTAGGGAGTCGATCTGATTTTTGATTTTTAACCAAGAAAACTAAGATCATCACAAAAAGCATGAAGTTTGAGAGTAAACATATTAGACCCAGTGCATTCTAAGAATTCATAAAAGCAACTCAACATGGTTGCCATATAAAAATAACTCATCAATAATGCTAGAACTGAACAAATGCAAATAATTATATAAAAAGAAAAGATCCATTACAGAGCCAGAAAAGCACAAAATGCATCAAACAAATTAAATAAATCGCCAACTTACATTAAGGGTGATCATCAAATCTAAATGCCTCTCACTACGCAACAACCAAGTGAGTTAAGTTGTGTACTTTGTTTCAAGCAAGTAGAATAGCAATCCTGAGGTTTCCAAGGCATATGAAGGAACTAATAATAATTGCTTAATTAGTAGAGAATATATATATATATATATATATATATATGTGCGTGTGTGTGTGTGTGTGTGTATATATAATTATATATGCAATAATACCTGAAAGAAATGTGTTATGCATCGATCAACAAAATGATCCTTTGAGATACGGACATACGGTAGAGTAGCTTTCCATTAAATAACCATATGTTGAAGCCATTTTCCATCTCATGCACTGAAGTGACTGAAGTTGCAACATACCTATTTACAGAATCAACAAAAAATATATATCTAAAAAAATATGCATGAATATTATTCATCATGAATATCATTCATTTTTATGATATTCAATATGAATATAACCGTAAATATTATTGATAAATAATATTCATCATTAACAGTTTTAATAAAAAGTAGGTTCGTTTTAGTACCTCCCAGTAGGATCCCATTCTATGTCTGTTGTCACCTTGATTGAAGACCATCCACGTTATAAAATTACAACTGTCCATTGAATCCTCCCTTAAACCCAGCCAAATTGATAAAACAGCCACCACCAGAAGGGAGCATTCGACGACTGTGTTTGCTTCAGGGTTGTTAGCTTTGATACCTTACCACCCTTCACATAGTAGAAACTAACATCGGGCCTCGGCTTAATATCACCGTGAATAACTGCAAACCGACACCCTTTGGCTCCGAAGCAAATGAAATCACCTTTTTGTACTTATTATCAAGCTGAAAAACCTCAATAGGTATATCACCCTCTCTAATTCGAAATGAAATATTTCCCCATTCGAGCAAAATATTTGTCTTCTTTACTCCACCCCATCTGCAAAAGTACAAGCATAAGAATAATACATAAGAATTCACTAATAATATAAGAAAGAATTTCTAGTCTTACTAAGAAATAGACCAACTGAATACAGGCCAAGAAACCCCTCCAATTTCAAATTCATCGACACTTCCCTTAAAGTCTCTGATCAATTTTCCAGTTCTGACATCAAATATGTTGAGCATGACTGAAAAAAACACAAAGTTAACTGAGATAAAAATTAAAAAAACTACAAAAAATTGGACAAGTTGATAGGCTTTCTCACATGAGTATCTCGGGGGTAGCTTGGTTCATGGTTGCTATACGTAACCAAATATTTCTCACCAGGACAGAAATCAATGAGATTGACCTACAGTGGAAAGTATAACTTCACCATCATATGCAGAAAACTTGATGATAAATTAAGAAACAATTGTTGAAATAAAAAAAAAATCATATCCATAAGCAACTTGTGGATGAGCATAGCACATCAGGCAGTTAAATGTAGAAGCACCGCGCCCCACACAGCAGCACCGTGCAGGTGAACCTGGTGTTGAAAAAAACTGATGTTTAGAAAACTATATTATATATGTACATAATGGGCAGAAAATTATAATATATGTACATAATGGGCGGCAAAGCCATATATTTAAGAACATATATGAATTACTATTGTCTTAACACTTGGCACTGCCATGGATACTAAATTAGTCACTTACCATAATGCAGATGACAAAGGCCCTGCGCTCCAAACTTTTGCCCCAGAATGATCAGATAACATATATTTAACATCTGTTGCAAGAATGCTACATGAGATGCCATTCGTAATGAGTTGGTTCTTGAGATCTATGTATGACCTCTCAACGATCAAAGCTGCCATATGTGTTTCCTCTGTTGTCAACACGAGAGCCTTCTCAATGGTTTCCAAAAGCCTCGGTGTGGTAATCAATTTACATAATATCAAAAATCTATCAACAAAATTGTCATTAATTTATAGAAAAACTGAATGAATTACATACAATCAAAACTTAAAGACGCTTCGATAACAAAAAAAAGTAAAGACGATTATTTGAATACGCTAATACCAAAACAACTCCTGTTTTCTTTTAAAGAAAATGCATATGACACGTTATATTTTTTGGCATCAACAAAAATAACATTTGCCGACTTGGATTGCACTTTACCAGTTTTGTGCTTCACACCAACCTGTTCAACATATGGATAGATCAAAGAAGCCAATAATGTGATAATAAGTATACGTATATGGCAAAAAAATCCTTAATCACAAAGCCAAGTGCAGGAGGAAGACTTCTATGGAAGGAGCTTGATAAACAACAAAGAAAACAACTACAAAGAAAAAGTTTATACCACACATGTGCAAAAAAGTGGTAGCTTCATCATTGCAATCCAGTGGATAGCTAAGCATATAATTCAGTTTCAGACCTGTCAATGAAGATGTGAATTCGATAAATGAAACTACATGACTAAGAAAAAAGAGAGGAGAACTAAGTAATCAATTTTCCCAATTTAGCCAACATTCAAATTTCTTTTGGATCAAAAACAAATCAGAACAAGAACTAAAATGAAGAAAATCCATTTTGGAATTAAAAATCTGGAACAAAATTTCTTCTAAACCCTAACAAAAATCAAACAGATGAATGAAAAAACAAGAGAAAAAGGTTAAATAAACTGAAATATATATATATGTGATTTCCAACAGCATTCACAACTACAAAGAGAAACCCAAATCAAGAGATGTTCTCATCCAAACCAGAAATCGTACCTGTGAGAAACCCAAATCGATGGTGATGGTGATGGTGAAACCTAAAACGGAAATGATGGTGATGGTGAAACACAAATCGAAAATCGAAGGAGATGGTGAAACCCAAAGAACATGCTGAAACTTGAGAAACCCAAAGAATCGTACCTAAGAAACCCAAAGATGTTCTAGCGTACAAACAGACCCAAATCGGAAATCGATGGTGATGGTGAAATCGATGAAGATGTTCTAACCCAGATCGAAAATCGTACCTGAAAAACCCAAATCGATGTTAACTTTGTGCAATCATAAATCGAAAAACGTTACCTGGAAGAGATGTTCTAACAGAGAAGAAAACTGATTTGTGCAAACATAAATCGAAAAACGTTACCTGATTTGAAGAGATATTTTAACAGAGAAGAAAGATGATTTCAACCCTATGCTGCAATTGAGCGGTGAGAAGAAAACTGAAGTAGGTCGTGGAAACCAGAATCGGGAAGAAGAAGTGGGTGTGGTTTAGAAAAAACTGAATCTTAGAAAAACTGCTTGCTGAAAAAAAAACCCGTAAAATACTACTATTCTTTTAATAAAGTAGTATAGATACCCTTCTCTATTATTATTTTTTAAGACAACTGCAGAACTTTTTTACCAAACTCATAACTAGTACATAATACAAACAACAGTGAATAAACACCTAAAAAACGAAACACAACGAATCACGAAACGAAACTCCTATCAGTTTGCAACCTGCAGGAGGAGACCTATGCCAGAAGTTGCACGAAACATAAATAGACAACATCATCTTACTGTGGACAGCCGATGCCTGCGGCTGAATCTGGACAGACGCAAGGTGAAGCAGCAGCTGAAGTCTTCCAGAGCTTAACCGAGCAGCTACCCAGCTTCGAAGTTCTTTCCACGAACAAACGCCTTAGCCTTCGTAGCAATTCTACAACCGATACACGCGAACAATCACGGACAACCCGCTGGATCAACCAGCCACTTCGCCCAATCAAGCTTAATGTCACGTCTGCGTTTCCCAATCCATTCAAAGCAGATGCGTTGCAACTCCATGAATTTGTCTTCCAACTTCCTCTTGTCATTTTTTAACACAATGTGGTTTCGATGCGCCCAAATCAAGTACGTCATGCTCCACGCCATTTCATTCCAAACTTTACCTCGTGTTCCGGTCGTTGACAAATTTTGGTTTGGCTCCAATATGTATTGTAACGACGAAAGGTTACCAACATTGAAGTTCCACCATCGAAGTATCCTTTGCCACACTTTGGCAACCTCATGACAAGTCACCAATGCATGGTCTACCATTTCTACTTCTTTCTCACATCTCGGGCATAACGTCGAGTAGGGGCAGAGGGAATTTCTGGTGGAGCGGTGAAATGCGTAGAGATCGGAAAGAACACCAACGGCGAAAGCACTCTGTTGGGCCGACACTGACACTGAGAGACGAAAGCTAGGGAAGCGAATGGGATTAGATACCCCAGTAGTCCTAGCCGTAAACGATGGATACTAGGCACTGTGCGTATCGACCCGTGCAGTGTTGTAGCTAACACGTTAAGTATCCCGCCTGGGGAGTACGTTCGCAAGAATGAAACTCAAAGGAATTGACAGGGGCCCGCACAAGCGGTGGAGCATGTGGTCAATCCCCATTCTTCCTAAATTATGAAGCAACTCCTTTAACTCTTCCAACTCCCCTGCCTTCCTTCCTCTCGGCTCCCTTCTCCAACTCTACTCCCACACCCAAGTTTCATCTACCCATCCCCCTTTACGGGTTATCGAATCCTCCTTCCTCGCATCAAGTTGGAATAGTCTCTTGAATCCCTCTCCGAACGCCTCACTTCCTACCCACCTATACCTCAAAAAACTCGTCTCTTCCCCACTCCCTACTTCTCTCCCAAAGTGCGCTTTGAAGTGGATCCCCACTTTCTCCAACTCCTTGCCTACTCTAATTATGTTTCACCATGCCGACCTACCCCCCCCCCCCTATTCGCCACTCCACTTCCTCCCAACCCCCCTTCCTTCCCGTACAAACTATTAATTACTTTTACCCATAGAGTATCCTTTTCCATGGCAAACCTCCACCACCATTTACCCAATAAGGCCCAATTTGACGTTTGAAGACTCCCCACGTTTAGACTCGTTCTTTTGAAATTCCTTACTATCCTCTACCATTTTACCCAAGCCATACCCCTCTTTGTGTTTGACCGTTTACCCCCCCCCCCTAAAGAAACGACTTCTCAATCTCTTGAGCTCACTAATCACTCCTCTCAGAGCACGAAAAAGCGAGAAATTGTACAATGATAGACTACCTAATACCGATCTTACCAAAGTTAGCCGACCGCCGAAAGATATCAATCTTGCCTTCCACGTTGCCAAGTTATTCTCCACCTTCTTTATCGCTTCCTTCCAACTTGCTAAGTTGTTCATGTTTCTACCAACCGGGAGATCAAGATAGGTGAACAGTAACTCCCCATATCCGCACCCCAAGCTTGCCGCCCAAGATCGTATTTCTTCATTTTAGACTCCCAACCTGAATAGCTTGCTCTTACCAATGTTTATCTTTAAGCCGGACGCCGCTTAGAAGCATTGAAGAATTTTCAAGAGGCTTTTGATGTTGTTGACACTCCACTTGCCGAAGAAGATCATGTCGTCGGCATATTGGAGGTGTGTCAAGGTTACTCCTTCTTTGCCGATCACCACTCCTTCGAATACTCCCTTTTCCTTTGCTTCCAACATTAGCACATTTAAGCATTCCGCTACTACTAGGAATAAAAACGGGACCATTGGATCGCCTTGCCTAAAGCCCTTCTCCATTTTGAATTCATTTGTCGGTGACCCGTTGACTAGGACAGACACCGAGGACGACTCTAAGCAAGTTTTTATCCAATCGCACCATATCTTCCCAAAGCCCATTGAGGACAACATGTCAAGTAAAAATTGGCACTCCACGTTATCGTAAGCTTTTTCAAAGTCCACCTTGAAAACCAAACCCTTCCTTTTCGATCTTTGTATGAAGTCCACCACTTCGTTTGCGATCAACACTTCGTCAAGAATAAACCTTCCATTGATGAATGTCGATTGTGTTTCTCCAATTATTTTCCACATCATCGTCTTCATCCTCTCCGCCATTACCTTTGACACGATTTTGTAGAAAACACCTACCAAGCAAATCGGGCGAGAATCATTGATTTCCGTGGGATTTGGGTTCTTTGGAATAAGAGTAATGGATGCTTATTGATTTTCTTTCAAATTTCACGATCTTGATCGATCTTCTATCATTTAGGCTAATTGTTCGATTCTTGTGATTTTCCAAAGAAGCAAGTTGAACCATTTTAGTCTATCTTTCTATTCTCTTCAATTAATTTTTTTTGTAATAGTTAAACATATCTTTGGATATTTGAAATATTTTTGTTGAGTAATTTTCAATCTAAGTGACTTAACCCATGTGCACCATATGGCAAAGAAAAAAGAGGAAGAAAAATTGCTCCTAGATCCGGTCCATTACTATAATATTTTCGTTTTGTTATTAATAACAGTGTGATTAAGGTTTTCATGATTGGTCTTAGTTACTTATGTCTATTTCGACTAGTGTCTATGTCGTATCTTTAGTCTTTGTTGGCCATGGAAGATCTTTCGGTTGTAACATAAATCTGGATAAATACAACTTAAGTCATTCACAATTTATTCTCCTTATGTGTATATACACACACACACGTTTCTGGAATAATATAAAGTATAAACTAATATCTGTTAGGACCATAAATGTCCTATTAATTAGAAAGTTATATAAAGAGTTATAGATATTAATTATTTATCGTAAAAGACTTCATTTGGTAAATGGGCTTAGTTTAGAGCTTAATGGGCTTGAGCCTTAAAAGTCATAGGCCTAAGTATAAATAGCTTTCCTTAGCCTAGTTTGTAGGTAAGCGATCAGATTAGAGAGAGCTTAGTGAAGGGAAAATCATTCATAACCATTGTAACCGTATACTGAAAAACTCTCTGAATGGTTTATCATGTTGAATGACGTATTAAAATCAAAACGTGTTTATTGATTATTTTTCGTTGATTTCTACTTTATTGCACTAATCTGGGATCCACAATTGGTATCAGAGCAGACAGACAAATCGATTCAAGGTTTCTTGTAAGTTTCTGATTAGTTTTCTGTCGACTGCAGTTTCACTCTAAATTTCATTCTCGTGATTCGGGTAAAATTGTTTGATTCTACTCGTCTCAATCGTTTCATAATAGCGTTAGTAGTGTTTCTGCAAAGTTTTAGAACCTAATTCGATCGTTTGAGTGATTTTTTAAGCAAAATCGTTTTTCCAAGCTTTTGGTCTTTGTTCTTGAAAAAGCATCAAATTTTTCATCAAAATCGTGATATTTTGCTTAGAAATCGATTTGGGTTTGTTTGTTTTTGTGTTTTGGTCGAAATCTAACCGTACGGGAGTAAAATCGAACAACCCTAATCGAACCCTGATCCGATTTTATTGAACAGCCGTCGTATCCGAAAGATCTTATTTTCTCCTTTCCGGTAAGTAACTTTTTTTCAGTTACTTCACTATCCGGTAACCACATTTTGCCCGGACACTAATTTTTTCGGATTCCCTATCCGTACCACACCCGAATTACATATCCGGGACACCCGTGCTAAGTCGCTGAAGGGGGACATTTGAGTATTCTTGATATTGTCAGATTTTTCCTTGGATCAATATTTTCAACTGTCTGACGATCATCTAAGTGCAATAAAGATGTCTTGCCCATCTCAGTCTGCAGCAGCTTGTCAGGTATGTCTACTAACTCATAACGCTTTAGTTGATAATATTCAACTGCTTGGTCAAAAGGTAGAGTCCTATATGTTTACCTCTAATAAACAACTACTTGAAATTAATTCGCTAAAAGAAAAGTTAGATGTTCAAACAAAGATCATAGAAACGCTTAAGTCTGACAACACCTACTTAAGGAAAAGTGTGCAAATCTTTCGATAACACCCAAAGACCTTAGGGCTAAGATATATGAAATAACTGCTAAGCTGGATCAGTGTGAGGATGAGAAAGCAGAGATTTTCTATCAATGCTCCTCTCTTCAAATTCAACACAAAGAATATGTTTCTAAAATAACTGATCTCGAACTCAAACTTCATAAACGAGGTCAAACTGATCAAACGATTCATATGAACAAACCCAAGGAATTCACTTATTTCAATAAAGAATGGGGAATTGGGTATGACAACCCTCGGTATTTGAAAAAGATTCTATCATTGAGGCCTACTCTATACGAGTTTAACCTTTTTGGCTTTGATAGAAAATACCCCGAATATAAAATCAGATGGACTGGACCTCTCGAGGAAAAGGAAGAGGAAACTGAGGAATACAAACGCAAGCATACCGCTAAAATGTAATTACCCTTCGCGTATGAAGTTCTTAACTATTCTTATACGAAAAATAAATCCAAGTACCTATCAAATGATTACTTTGACGGGTACAAAGTTGCACAGCTCAAGGATTCCTCCAAAAAGGATGAGGTCC
Organism: Saussurea involucrata; assembly: GCA_033807775.1. Taxonomy (NCBI): domain Eukaryota; kingdom Viridiplantae; phylum Streptophyta; class Magnoliopsida; order Asterales; family Asteraceae; genus Saussurea; species Saussurea involucrata. The sequence goes on from CM066320.1 coordinate 25,796,264, forward strand.
CTGCAACAGAAACCAAAACAGAGACTGATGAGTTTAAACGCTATGTTCCACCTCTTGTTTTGGAAATGAAAATAGTCGATTTAGAGGAATCATTTGAACAGGAAAGGATCAAGTTTCAAAAAGAAAAACAAGAGCTTTTAACTGAACTTGAGAAACTCAAATCCACCAAAACCGAATCTGTATCTGTTAGGAAAAGGAACTTCTTCAGGTAGAAATCAATCGGCTCACATCCAAACTGGCTGCCTTGGCAACAGATTTGATGCATGAGCAAGTGAGTAAGGGTCTACTTCAAGATAAGTTTGACCAACTTCACAAAGAAAAGGTGAATCTACCCGAACCTTCCTCGGACTCCTCAGATACATCTTCGTGTAAGGCTTTTATTGGAAAAACATCTTCAAGAAAAAGAAAAGAGTCTCAAGAAGAGTGTGTTCCAAAGAATCTTAACTCTGAATTTCAAAAAGCTTCCGCAACAGATTCTTCCGAAAACACAAAATCAAAGTGTTCCTCACCTCCCTTGACCACTACTGTTCCATCTGTGACTGAAACTGATTTTTCAGCGTTTATGAATTCCAAAAGTTGTTCAGATGAGGAGTTTCCAAAGTTTGAATTCGATAAACCTCTTCCAAACCATACCGATTTTCTCTCAAAAGCGGTTGATCGACCGATCAAATTTATTAAAGGTGAATGCTCTTCAAATCTTAAAAACCGATCTGTGAACGATGTTTCCAAAAACAATTCTAAATCTAACAGACGTTCACAAACACGAAAACAGACCGGTCAACCCAAAGATAGACATTCTTACTACTCCAGTTCTTCCGACAGTGACTTTAATGATATTTCAGATATTAATGGTCGGAGAAAAATGTTCAAACAAGTTTGGGTAGTGAAGAAGTCTGATGAAAACACATCGAATACAAATTCATTTAATTCAATTTCGCATATTAGGACATACAATCATAATCATGATGCTTTTAATTTTCGTACCTCTGTTGAACAAAATGTGATGTTTCCTTTAAGAGTTTACTCAATTCAACAGTTGCTTTAAATTTCTCATGATTGTATTTGTTGTTCTGCATGTGGTATGAATGATTTTGTTGACTGAAAATATGAATCTCATTGGTATGGTACTTATAGTATCCCCGGTCCTCATTCTAATAGGGCATCTAACCATCAAGGATACATCAAACGATGGATACCAAAATCTTTCTAATCTGTTTTGTAGGAATGTCATGTGCGTTTTAATTCATACTATTCACATCACATGATAAACATTCAAAGGTTATGCCACATTTGAGGGGGAGCATCAGGTATTTGTCACATAAATGCATTTTTTTTGTGAATTCAAAGACTGTGGTAATCTATTCTAAAAAACTTACTCGTGTTTGTTTTTCTTCGCTTCTAACTTCCATGATTGCCACATGTTAAATTTTCTTGACATAGTTATTTCCATGTCTCATATATTTTGTTGATTTTTCGATGGAAATACACTCGTTTGAATTCATATTTGCTTTCAAAGCTCGTCGTTTCTATTAATGGTTCAATTCTTATCTGACACATTAATTGTGACTTGTTCTTCACAATTAAATTTTTTGATCATTGTATCATTTATTGCAAATATTGTGCTTATTGAGTCATTCTAGTTCGCGCTTGAATTTGTTCTTTGATATTCACTATCATTTTTATGACTTCTGATCAACTCAGATCAGGACTCGTTCTTAAATGTTTTGACTTCTAAACATTTCAGTTTAGAACTCGTACCTCACTGTTTACTAAACTGTTCTATCCGATGAATGAAATGAGTGTTAGGAATTGCATTGTTTCTATGGTAAATCCAAAACCGGAAGGACCTACCCAAGAAACACATCCCTTATAGACAACATTGAGGGGTCTAGATTGATAGATGAGTTCGGAGTGGAAAGAAAAATGGTAAGGATGTGACAGGACTTAAAAAAATTATTGGTCCTTACCAAACCGAGTCAGTTATCCGGGTAACCACACAATCTATTCATTCTCGTTGTTTGGAGATGAATATTGAAATAGACATGGACCTAGTGTCGATAACTCATGTCACCCCACCTAGCCACTCAAGCATCTCACAAAAGATGCTTGTTTCATATATTCACGGAGATTTAGCACATAATCTTTCTATTCCTCACTCGGAGGTCTTAGATATTGAAAAAGGAAGACATCAGATCCGGTCTCCGAACTTTATATTGTAATCACTGAGTCTATTGATTGTTAACTTGCGTCCCATGTTAAATCAGTATTTGAGCCAAACTGATATAATTTATTTCTTTCACACATGCACGAGTCTTTGTGATTCCCATTGCATATCTTTGTGATATTGCCGGAACAGTTTGAGGAGTAATTTTAAAAAAGTTTACTTCAGTGATAACTGGAAGTCCTATCAGAGACACCCCAATGCCAACTCTGAACATAGGCCACACAATTATTTTAATTGTTGTGATACCGGTTACTTTTGTGTTTCTGTGTTAGATGATTACCCCATTCTGGTTACTTAACGTTTTATCTGGTATTTTGCTACTCATCGGTATTGTCTTTGAAGTTACATGATGCTTCGGATGCTCCTACTTATCATGAGGGGGAGAAATGATACAGATTCAAAGACACGAATTATCATGTTGAGGGGGAGTAAGCAAAAGCTAAGGGGGGGGGGGGGTAACTGTTATTTGATCAATTCCGAAAAGAGTTCAAAGTGTTTACAAGTGATAAATTCTTCTCATTCCTTATCAAGTGGTGTTCGCTACAAACTATTTCCTCCTTCGAGCATATTGGTTCTACAAGTTCTTAAAGCTGAAAGCGTATTCAACTTGTGGTTCAAAGACAGATTATTTATTTTAAACTGAAGTCGCACTGTGGAATGTCACGTAACTCGCACATTATCTTTTTGTGTGCTTACCATTGTGTTGAGTTCCTACAGTTGAAAGCTGCGTTTTGTGAACTCAGTCAAGGTTATTATTCACTGAATCTGGTGATAAAGTTGAAGATATGAAGACAAAGAGCTTTATTCAAGGGGGAGCCTGAAAAGACATGAAGTCAAGCATCACCAAAGTGTTTCAAAGATTCAAGGGGAATAGAAGATCAAGACTTGAAGGTTTCAAGACCAATTTTTCTTTATATAACTTTAGGGGGAGATTGTTAGGACCATAAATGTCCTATTAATTAGAAAGTTATATAAAGAATTATAGAGATTAATTATTTATTGTAAAAGCATTTATTTGGTAAATGGGCTTAGTTTAGAGCTTAATGGGCTTGGGCCTTAAAAGTCATAGGCCTAAGTATAAATAGCTTTCCTTAGCTTAGTTTGTAGGTAAGCGATCAGATTAGAGAGAGCTTAGAGAAGTGAGAATCATTCATAACTGTTGGGTCACCAAAGATTTGAAATTGACTCAACGATGTTTTCCCTAAAAATCCTACTTAGAATATTTTAGTTTGGTTCTTTAAATGACTTGTACAAAATAGCAATTGTTCGGTGAAGTCGAAGATCAACCGAAACCAAGCTTGAAGACTCTCTACTTGTGGAAAATAGAAGACTCTTCTCAACAAACACAACAAGTCATTGTCCACCGAATTTGTCCTCACAATTCGGTGGACCTCCTCTCCACCGACGGAGACATCAAAAATCGGTGGATATCATCCCACCGATGAAGACATCAAAAATCGGTGGACATCGTTCCACCGAATTTTCCCTCGCAAATCGGTAGACATCATCCCACCGATGAGATACTTAAATCGGTGGGATCTTTGTGAAAATGGTTTTCCTTACAGATGGTTCTTAAAATCTTGACAATATTATCGGTGGAATTACTTCAGTGATATTGTCTTGGAGTACTCATCAAGAAGATCATTTACTTCGGGACAAAATCTGCTTACAGGCAAAAGTAACCTTTTGTCTTGTTATCTTTTTAGAAGATGTCCTTTCAGCATGGTTCTATTCCTTATTTCAAGAAAAAGGTGATGGTGACTTATCAGCTTTTTAGAAGTCCACTGGTACTTTTCAGAAGTCTTTTGGTATGTTACAAGTAACTGAAGGATATTCGTACTAAGCATTTAATGCTCAGTACCTTACCTTCACTATAAAAGGAAGAAGACTCCTCCATGCAAACCACACTTTCTGGATATCTCTCTCAGTGCAAGAAATTTCCATACAGCTCCAAAACTTGATAGCTTTGTTCTAAGTGTTCTTAGTTGTTGTTGTTAGTATACTTTGTGCAAGATTGTTAGAATAGTTTATCTGTTCTTTTCCGCAACAGTCTTAAGTTTTCTGTGTGTAATTCTTGTTGAAAGTTTTTCAATAATAGAATTAAAATTGTGAAAATTTTGAGTATTGTATTCAACCCCCCCCCTTCTACAATACTTGTTATAGCCATCTAGGACTAACAAGTGGTATCAGAGCAGAAAGTTTAACTCATAAACTTGATCTGCAATGGCTGCCTCCTCTTCTTCAACTGTTGAAAATGCTTTTCAAAACAACTTTTCTGAAAATGGTTCCATTAACAAACCTCTTAAGTTTAACCCCAACAACTTTTCTCTTTGGAAAAGCCATATGATGCTATTCATGGAAGGAGTGGATACTAGATATCCAACCATTCTCAAAGAGGGACCCATTATCCCTCGAGTCTGGGCTCGCTATGAAACGCAGAGGCCTGGTAAGGAAACAGCTGACAAGGAGGACTCTAGTGACTCCGACACTTCTGAGCCTTCCGACAAAGAGAAAGCAAAAGGTACTGGACGTTATATTCTCAAAAATCCTAAGGAATATACTGATGAAGAAAAACGTCTAGTTACTCTTGATTCAAAGCTTAGATCTATCATTGCTCTCTCACTTCCTGATGAAGTCTATCATTCTCTAGTTAACTTTGAAACTGCTAAAGAGATGTGGACCACTCTATGTGTTCTGTACGAAGGTACAGAGGAAGTGAAGAAATGCAAAAAGATTTCTCTCATAAGAAAATATGAACTCTTCACTCATGAAAAAGGTGAATCTCTTCCTAGCTACTATAATCGTTTTAACTCTCTTCTAAATGATATGAAGTTATTAGGTAGAATCTATGATAACGAGGAAGTTCTAAACAAGTTCATGGATTGTCTCCCTGATTTCTGGGAGAACATATGCACTTGTATCAAAACTTCCAAGGACCTTGAGTACATGCCTCTAACTGTCTTATATGGAACTCTCTTCAACTTTGAACAAACCAAGTTACAAAGGAAATCTTTCATCAAAGAGATAAAGGGCACCTCTATTGCTCTTGTCAGTGAAAGCTCCAGAAAATCTCAAAATGTTCCAAGAATCACTTATCCTTCATCAGATCCTGACAATGAAACCCAAAGCAACTCTTCTCACCAATCGGAGGCATATCTAAGTGATGCCGATGATGAAAGTGAAGAAATATCGGTTAAGCAGTTGTCTGATGAAATTGCTATGTTAGCTGGTTTTAAAAACAAATCTCGTTTTTCGAACAAATCCAAATCTTTCAGAAAACCCTTCTCTTCTACAAAAGCTTCCTCAACTGATAAGACAAATGAAAAATGTTTTAATTGTGGAAAGAAAGGTCACTTTGCAGCTGAGTGCAGAAGTAAGCGTGTGATGAACTCTAGAAATTCATCTTCAAACAAGTCTTCCTCAAATTATGAAAAACCCAAAAATAACTCTTTCAAATCAAACTTTGCCAAGAAAGAAACCCAGTCTTCAACCAAAGATCATCAAGAAAGGGCTGAGAAATACAAAGCCAAGTACAAGAAAGAAAAGGAGAGAAATGAGGGTCTCCTTAGAAAAGGAAAGGGTCTCATGGCCGAAATTTATGATTGGGAAGAAGAGACCTCTGACAGTGACAACAACTCTCCCAACAAGTGCTTTATGGCCATCTCAGAAGATGTGGAAGATTCAGAAAAAGCTACCTCTCCAATGGCTCTTGTGTCGTCTGGGTGCTCGACATCATATGCTCAGGTACATCCCTTTAATGATATGACAGATAGGGAAAAGATATATGCTTATGAATCTTTAACTAAAGACTTTCACTCTGTTAAGGATGGTAAGAAAAGGAAATCTGTTCAGGTTAAAAATCTCACTTCTCAACTTGAAATCTGCATGTCTAAACTTGAAAAGTTTGAGGAAATCAAAGCTGAGCTTGAGGATCTGAAAACCATAAATCACATGATTTCCAAAGAGAAAAATAAACTTTTCAAGAAACTAAAAAGAGAACAAGAGGTTGTCAGAAAGTGGACAACTTCTTCAAAAAATCTTGAGCAACTTTTTAAGGACCAAATCGGTGGCAATAGCAAATTTGGACTAGGATTTGGAAAAGACTCTCCCAAAACTTCATCTCATGCACTCAATCCTTCCTCAAATGTATGGGATGATGCTTCAGAGTCTAGCTCTTGTGACTCTGTCTCTTTAAACTCTCTTGATCTAGGTGAAGCTTTAAAATATGGAATGTTCATAAAAGCAAAAGAATCTTCTTCAAATCAGTCCGCTGAGAAACAAGATTCCAATGATTTTTCAAAACTCATCCATGATCTTCTAAAGGTGTTAACTATTGATGAAGCTTCTTCATCCAACTCTTCAAAGACCAAGTTTCTCAAAAGAGTTCATGGCACCGATGTCCCTTCTTTCAGAAAGTCCTTAGATCTTGGAAAAGACCATTTCAAAAATACTTCTAAAAGTATTTCCAAATTTGCTCTGGAAATGGATTTTTAAGTTTTCCTCCTCACATCTCATCTTTTGGTCCTAAAGCAATTCAAATTAATGTCTTAGAAAAGGGAAAAGAAAAGGAAATACTGCCAAAACCTAAAAAGACCTTTTGCCCTAGAGCCATTCAAATTAATGCCTTAGGAAAAGGAAAAGAAAAGGTTCAAGAGCCTAAAAAGACTTTCATCTACAGAAAATGCTATAACTGTGGGGATACTTTTCATCTTGCCAAAGATTGTCCAAAAGAAAGAATAGACAGAACCAAACTTAAGGACTCATCCTCTTCTAACCCAAAAGGACCCATCTCTAAATGGGTACCAAAGAACTGATCTGTTTATGCATACAGGTTTTTGAGCACCATCAAATATGGTATCTGGATAGTGGGTGCTCACGTCACATGACATGAAATAAATCTCTACTAGTTAACTATGTGTCTGGAAAAGGTCCATCTGTAACTTTTGGAGATAATGCTAAAGGCTACACCAAAGGTTATGGAACTCTCACTAATGGATCTGTCACATTCAATAAAGTGGCATTTGTTGAAGGCCTCAAGCATAATCTTCTAAGCATTAGCCAACTATGTGATCTTGGATATAAAGTTATCTTTGAACTTTGTATCTGTACTGTTGTGGACAAGAACTTCAAAGTGGTGTTATCTGGAAAAAGGATGGAAAATGTTTATGTCATTGATATGGGACTAAGAAACAATTCATCTAATGTTTGCTTTGTGTCAGATGACACATCCAAAAGGAACTGGTTGTGGCATAAACGTCTCTCTCATCTAAATTTCAAAACCCTTCATAAAATCTCCAATAAAGAGCTGGTGACAGGTATGCCAAAGTTGAATTTTGTCAAGGAGAAGCTATGTGATGCTTGTGAAAAGGGGAAGCTTACCAAAACTTCTTTCAAGACCAAGCAATGCTCTTCCGTTACTCTTCCTCTTCAGATGCAGCACATGGATCTATGTGGACCGGTCAGCACTCCAAGTCTAGGTGGAAAAAGGTACATTCTTGTCATTGTTGATGAATTTACTAGATATACTTGGGTCTCTTTTCTCAGGTATAAAAGTGATGCAACTGAAGAAATCATCACCTTTGTCAAGAAAAATGAAGTTCTGAATGGTCAACTTGTTCGTTCCGTAAGAAGTGATAATGGCACTGAATTCAGAAACAGTGCTCTTGAAGACTTCTTCACTGAGAAAGGAATTTCTCAAAACTTCTCTGCTGTTCGGACTCCTCAGCAAAATGGAGTGGTGGAAAGGAAAAACAGAACTCTGTGTAAGGCTGCTAGATCCATGCTAAGTGAATCAAACCTTCCTACCTATTTTTGGGTTGAAGCTGTTAATACTGCCTGCTTTACCCAAAATAGGCCAGTGTTATCCAAAAGACATGATAAAACCCCCTATGAAGTTTTCCATGGCAGAAAACCAAATATAGGTTTTCTTCATGTCTTTGGCTGTGTGTGTTTTATCCTAAATGATCGTGACAATCTTGGGAAGTTTGATCCCAAAGCTGATGAGGGAATCTTTGTTGGATACTCCTTATCTTCCAAAGCATATCGTGTGTACAATCTCAGGAGAAAATGCATTAATGAGTCCATTCATGTCAAATTTGATGATCTAAGATCATCATCTCTTTCAAATGATGATGACGAATTGCACAGATGGATCTCCTCATGCATAGGTGATGTTCCCATAGTCAACTCCACCGATACATCTTCCATTCCCTCAAATCCTTCCCCATCAAGTAACCAAGCTGGGTCACCATCCATAACTCCCATTGAAATTGACCATCCCACTGAAATGCTCTCTCCCACCGATGTATTGCCTCCCACCGAAATTCATTCTTCAACCATCACACATCCCTCTACCGATCCTACCCCTACCACCGAAAATCCAGCCTCCCACCGAACCACTGATCCCACTACTTCAAATCTTCTCACTCAAAACATTCCATCACCTTTTCCCCCACCCACAAAATGGACCAAAGAACACCCCATAGATCAAATCATCGGTGATTGTTGATCCAAACCCTCAGTGATTTGATAATGACCCTCTCTTATATACTTAGTGAAAATTGTAAGTAAACAATATGTATCAGAGTTTCACTATCGCTGATAAGTACTAAGATCTTACAGTACCACTGATAGGAACTCTCGCTCTTTAGATTAAAGATTCAGCGAACACTGTTCACCATAATGTTCTGAGCCTGTTCAGTTCTTATGATGATCGCTGATAAGTTAGTTGTTTACTTATGATCCCTGAAGACAAGTTTCACGTCAACATAGGTTCTACGATGAAGTCAAAGATCAAGCTCAAGAACCAGCGACAAGTCTCCTAATGAACTGATGTGGATCAGCGAAGACTCAGATTTGTCCACAACGTGAAGTATCAAGTACAAGACTTCAGCTATCGCTGAACTTTATCATTCGCTGAATAGAAAATGATAATGTTCTGAATCAACGAAAGTTGATCATGAAGTTCTCCGTACAAAGTACTTTTGTCTTAACCACCCTTGCACGACTCCGTATGAAATGTCAGAACATAACCTTCTATTGTCTGAAATCGTACAACCACTCTGATACTACACTGTTCATTCATGCGGCTACCAAGGTTGTCAACAAAGGTCAATGACATGCAACCAACCAGCTGATGACACGTGTAAAGTGTATACTGACTTGCATTAAATGCATGCAGTATATAAAGAGATGAGCCCACTTCATTTGAAGTAACTTGCTAACTCTGGACAAGTTCAATCTCTTATCTCAAGATAGGTTATTATTAGTAATTTCCTTATCTCTCTTAGTGCAAGAAACCTTAGTGTTCCAACTTGTTTAGATTTAGGTTTATCCTTAATCTTGTTTCCGCAACAAGCTGTAAATTGTTAATGATTTATCAATAAACAATTTAGAAAAGTAAAATCTGTGTGTTTGTATTCAACCCCCCCCTTCTACAAACTTGTATAGGCCTTCGGGACCAACAAGTGGTATCAGAGCGGATTTGTTTAATCTCATAAACAAGATCTAATCTAAGATATTTCTCTTCCTTGCTATTATCTGAAAATGGCCACCAACACAAACACAAATTATATAGACAATGGTTCTCTTGCAAAACCCCCTAGATTTTCCAGAGATAACTTCAACTTATGGAAAAATAGGATGACTCTCTTCTTAGAAGGTGTAGATCCTACTATGCCTTACTATCTCGAAAACGGGCCATTCATCCCTGTAACAATTGATCCTGCAGTTCCAGCTGCTGCGAATAGACCTGCTATTCCAGAAAGGCTGATTCCTAAGGAAATACACATGTGGACCGATGAAGATAATAAGAAAGTGGCTATAGATACAAAAGCCAGATCCATACTATCCATGGCTCTTCCTGACGAAGTCTACCATTCCGTCATGAATCTGAAATCATCAAAAGCCATGTGGGACACAATATGTGTTCAGTATGAAGGAACGTCTGAAGTCCAGGACTCAAGAAAGATCAACCTGGTAAGACAATACGAAAGATTCATTTCTGGTAAGAATGAAACTCTCTCTGAAGTTCACCAACGTTTCAACTGTTTAATTATAGATCTGAAAACTGTTGGTAAGGAATATTCTAACTTTGAAGTGCTGACAAAGTTTCTAGAATGTTTACCTGAAAGCTGGGAAAATTATTCTATGTGTCTCAAGCTGTCAAAGGATCTAAAATCAATGACCCTTTCAACCTTATATGGCACGTTGCTGAATCATGAGCAATCGAGCCATCTTAAGAAGAATCTTGTAAAAGATTCCAAAAGCACCCCTGTTGCTTTAATCTCAGAGGAACCTTCTACTCAGCGACCCTCGGTCACTATCACTGAGTTAGAAAGTAACTCTGAAAGGTCATCAGATTCTGATTTTTCAGATGATGATGAATCTTTGGCTCTCCTAACTAAAACGTTCAGGAGATTTGCCAAAAAGAAAATGTTTAGAAAGAACAAACCTCTTTCCATAACTGACAAGCCTAGATCATCAGCCTCTGTTGATAAGGCTACTGCTACTTGTTTTAACTGCGAAAAGACAGGACATTTCGCTAACGAGTGCAGGTCAAAGAAAGTTTCTAGACCCTCGGCTTTTACAAAGAAATCCTTTGTTCCAAGGAATAAAGATGACAAATACTCCAAGCTGAAAGAAAAATATGCGAAGCTAGAAAGCTTTAAGAAGAAAGGCAAAGGCCTGATGGCTAACTATGATTGGGCTGCTTCTGATGAAGAAGCATCATCATCTGACTCTGAAGATGATGAAGCAAATCTATGTTTAATGGCCAAGATTGTAGAAGAGGAAGAAAATTCAGACATTCCCTCCACTTCAACTTCTGCAATTCAGGTATCACCTTCCTTCTTTACCAATATTGCAAATATTGATGAAGCTGATAGTCTCCGTAAGATCGATCTCTTGACTAGAAGTTTATACGAAGCCATGAACGGCAAAACTGTGGTTGAAAACCAAAACCTTGATCTCGCTGAACAGCTTAAAAACTGTCACCTTCAAATAGAAAAGCTTTCTAAAGTTGAAGAAAATTTCAAAGATCAAGTATATTTAAATCAGCTAGTTAAAATCGAACGAGCAGAAGCTATCGCTGCATTAAAAGCTGAAAAAGCTACTGTTGAAGGATGGTGTAATTCTTCAACAAAGATCACTGAGATAATAAAGTCTCAGATTCCCCTGAGTGATAAACGTAGTCTGGGTTACAAATATGATACTCCAAAACCAACCACTGAGCGTTCAATGCTTAAATTTGGAACGTTCGTATCCTCAGTCGCTGATACTTCATCTTCTCAGTGCTCCTCGTCCAATACACCAATCCCTGAGGAAACCTCTACCTCTAAAGGTAAAGAGAAAATGGTTTATTCAAAACCTACCTCTGTCCTTAAAGATAAAGGTAAAGGAATTGTTATTTACCAAAATCCTCAGAAGGGTACTTTAGTACCTAAGCTGAATGCTTCTAAAGCTTCAGTGACCCATCCCTCTGGATCAAGGAAGCAGATCTCTGGATCTATTCAGCGATCTACTCCTAGACTCAGAGTGGATGTCAGTGGTAAGAAATCAGAAGAACTGAATGTTCCTCCTATTTCTAAAGCAAATAGTTTACTTGGTGCTGGTACTTCTAATTCTAAATTAAAAACTCAGCATTCAAATGGTCCTAGAACCACTTTCAGTTATAGAAAATGTTATCACTGTGGACCCACTGATCATATTGCTAGTAAGTGCCCACTGAGGTTAAGAAATTAACCAAAGTGAAGAATGACAAAGCTGAATCTTCAAATGCTGCGAAGACTGCTGAACCTTCCATTCCAACTACTTCCACTGACAAATGTGTATACATGGTTAAGTGGGTACCCAAGAAAAACTAATCTTCCTTTGTATTGCAGGTTAAGAAGGGTATCTGGTATCTCGATAGCGGATGCTCTAGACACATGACTGGAAAGAAAAGCCTGCTCGCTGAATACAAAGAAGAAAAGGGTCCCTCTGTGACTTTCGGTGGAAATGGAAAAGGACATACCCGAGGGTATGGTGTACTTTCAAATGGTACAACTTCCTTCAGAAGAGTCGCATATGTTGAAGGACTGAAGCATAATCTTCTAAGCATCAGTCATCTTTGTGACAAGGATAACAAAGTGATTTTCACTAAGGAATCCTGCTTTGTCGCTGACAAAAAGGAGAAGATAGCTCTCAGCGGTTATCGTTTGGAAAATGTTTATGTAATAAACATGGACTCAACAACCACTGAGAACTCCTGTTTCTTCTCAAAAGCCTCATCTGATGTCAACTGGCTATGGCATAAGAGGCTATCTCATCTAAATTTCAAGACACTGAACACTCTTTCTTCAAAAGAGTTAGTCATTGGTCTACCTCAACATTCATATGCCAAAGAGACTTTATGTTCTGCGTGTGAAAAAGGGAAGCAGACCAAAGCAAGCTTTAAATCAAAGCAAGTTTCCTCAGTGTCATCTCCTCTACAACTACTCCATATGGATTTGTTTGGCCCTGTTAACAAACAATCCATCGCTGGAAAGAAATATACGCTGGTCATAGTTGATGAATTCTCTCGCTTCACATGGGTAATGTTTCTCCGTTCTAAGAGTGACACCCCTGAAGAACTCATCACCTTTGTTCGAAAGATGGAAACCTTGAACAATCTGACCGTTCGCTCAATAAGGAGTGATCATGGGACTGAATTCAAAAACAGTTCTCTTGATTCCTTCCTTGAGAGTAAGGGTATTTCTCACAACTTCTCTTCAGTGAGAACACCGCAACAAAATGGAGTCGCTGAAAGAAGAAATAGAACAATTATTGAAGCTGCACGTTCAATGCTCAGCGATTCTCACCTGCCTACTCAGTTTTGGGCAGCTTTCAACACTGCTTGTTTTACGCAAAACAGGTCGCTGATAGTTAAAAGATTCAAAAAGACAGCCTATGAACTCTTTCATGGGAGAAAGCCTTCAATCAACTTTCTTCACATCTTTGGATGTCAATGTTTCATACTGAACAACAGAGATGCCCTTGGAAACTTTGATCCTAAGGCTGATGATGGAATCTTTCTTGGATACTCCTCAGTTTCCAAAGCCTTCAGAGTCTTCAATCGTAGAAGACAAACTGTAGAAGAAACTACTCACGTCACGTTTGACGAATCCCGTTCAGCGAACTCTAAACCGTCCGCTGATACTGAAGAACTGAATCAATGGATGTTTTCTCATCTTGGTGGTTCAGAAGATATTCCCACACCTCATGCTCACACAGTAGAAAATGATAGTCCTACTGTCATTCCAAACATGCAGAATAGTGAAGCTGAAACATCATGGGTCTCAGCTGTTCCTATAAACACTATACCTGCCGCTGAACAAAATGTCTCAGACATTCCATCTATTTCTCAACAATCAGTGAATGAAATGACAAATGCAAGTATTCCTCTCTTAGCTGATACTCCAGAAGTAGCTGAAGCCTCATCTTCAGCTCCTCCAGTTCAGGATGAGTCAGCGACTTATGCTCCGGCTCAGCGATGGACCGTAAATCACCCTATTGATCAAATTCTTGGTGATCCAAACGCTGGTGTTCAGACTCGACGAAGTGCAGGTAATATTTGTTTATTTGTTAACTTTATTTCTCTAACTGAACCAACGAAAATAGATGATTCCCTCAGAGATCCAAACTAGGTCAGCGCCATGCAAGAAGAGCTGACTGAATTCGAAAGAAACAAAGTTTGGAAACTTGTTCGAAGACCAACTGATAAAACGGTGATAGGCACTAAATGGGTCTATCGAAACAAGTTAGACGAACATGGTACTGTAACCCGCAACAAAGCTCGTCTTGTTGCTCAGGGATACAGACAAGAGGAAGGTATAGATTATGACGAAACATTTGCTCCTGTAGAAAGACTTGAATCTATTCGTCTATTCTTAGCATATGCTGTACACAAAAACTTCAAAGTACATCAGATGGATGTTAAGTCAGCATTTCTAAATGGAAAGCTGAATGAAAAAGTCTATGTGGAACAACCTCCAGGATTCTCAGATTCTAAGCGTCCAGGTTATGTTTATAAACTGGATAAGGCACTTTATGGCTTGAAGCAAGCTCCTCGTGCATGGTATGACACTCTTTCTACTTATCTCCATATTGAAAAATTTGAGCGAGGTAAGATTGACAAAACTCTATTTTTTAGAAAAGTGAAAGGTCATATCATTCTAGTTCAAATATATGTTGATGACATTATATTTGGTTCTACTAACCCTGAGCTTTGTACTCGTTTCGCTGATAGAATGAAAGATGAGTATAAAATGAGCATGATGGGTGAACTAACATATTTCCTTGGTCTTCAGATTAAGCAAACTGAAAAAGGAACTTTTATTAATCAGGGAAAATATGTTAAAGATATGCTGAAGAAATTTGATTTAACTCAAAGTTCAGCTATGAAAACGCCTATGGCACCACCGCTGAAACTTGACAAGGATTCCAAAGGAATACCTGTTAATGTCACGCTGTACCGTGGGATGATCGGCTCTCTCCTGTATCTTACAGCTAGCCGACCCGATATTATGTATGCAACATGTTTGTGTGCACGATATCAAGCTGAACCTATGCTATCGCATATGAAAGCTGTAAAGCGATTTTTTCGATACCTTAAGGGTACAGCGAATCTAGGTCTTTGGTATCCCAAAGACTCAGGATTCGATCTAACCGCCTATTCAGATAGTGATTTTGCAGGTTGCAAATTGGATAGGAAAAGCACCACAGGAGGATGTCAGCTCCTGGGTGGAAAGCTGGTAAGTTGGACAAGTAAAAAGCAAAATTTAGTATCCACTTCCACAGCTGAAGCTGAATATGTAGCTGTTGGAAGCTGTTGTTCTCAAGTCTTGTGGATGAGAAATCAGCTACTAGACTATGATCTTCAGCTCTCCAAAATTCCAATCTATTGCGACAGCACAAGTGCCATCGCTATAGCAAACAATCCAGTACTACATTCAAAGACCAAACACATAGAAATCAGATATCATTTTATCAGAGATCATGTGATGAATGTAGATATAGAACTTCATTTTATTCCAACTGATTATCAGTTAGCTGACTTGTTTACCAAACCTCTTGATGAGATAAGATTCAACTTTCTCATCAGCGAGCTTGGAATGCTGAACTTTGAAGGGTAAAATCTTCAGCGGTTCACATTAGATCAGCGATACTATTATACATCTTGTATAGTTCTCTGGATAAAATAAACCTCTTTAACCTATTCAATCATCTTCTCTCTGAATAAATTTGGTTAGCTGATATCAAGGTATGTTTTCTCTCTCTGACAATCACATGAAAATGCAAGATTTCAAAACAAAATGCATCGCTGAATATCTCTTCCTTAACAGCGATACTTTGAAAATTCTTAAAACCATCACTGATATTTCCATTCAGTGCTTCATGTTTGTAAAAGAGTCCCTGAGCTTTCAAAACCTCAGAGACATCCTAAAAGAATATGAAAGGACAGTTGTGACGTCATTGCAACGGATAAACCCAGGCACGTTTTTTTCTTTCTGACACACATTTGCACGTCTCGTTCAAACTTCCAATCAAATGCAAACACGTGTCCGTGTCATGATGAAAATCTTTTCCCGCTCAAGATTTTCTCTCTCTAATCTCTTTATATAAACAAATTCTTGGTTTATAATTTTCTTTTACGCGAACAATCTTCCTCCGCAAGAAAGAATCACTGTTGCATTTGTGTTCTCAAAATCTTCAAGAACTGTTCACCATCTTCTTCATCAAACATCAAGGTTAATATGTTCTTATTTTTTTTATCAAATGCGTATAACTTGTTTCTGATCTTTTCTTTGTTTTAACAAGATCAAACAAAAGAACTTCTTAAAAATGAAATCATTTCTTTCATGGTTTTATGAACACAACCATTTCATGGTTGTTCTTCAAGTTTAAATGCAAAAATCTTAAACTTGTTCTTCATTAGTTTCCAGAATCTATTTCTTCATAGAAAACTGGAAAACAAGAATAAATGGGTTTTACATTTCGTTTCTCAAAAGCAAGAAAACCCTAATCTTCATTAAGACATTTGTGTCTGAATGAAATGGATAAAATTTGAACCATCTTAATGGAAAATCTTTCCACATTAAGATTATTCTTATTTGTTAACATCTTTGGTTGAACTGATAATACAGAAATGACATCGTCTGACATTCCTACTACCGCTGAGAACAAATCCGCTGATTCTGAGGAAGTGGAAATTATCAAGGCTCCTCAGGTTAAGTTCACTCTGGAACAACTAGATTGGACCAAAACGAACAACCTCTCTGCGCTTCTCGAGTTTCCTCCTCGAAAGCAAGTCACACATCTGAAAGATGCTGTGAATTTCCTAAAGAATAGCTGCATTTCAACAGCCCTGACCATCACACCTCCTGCATATCAGCTACTACTATCCTAGTTCTGGTACTCTGCCAGACACTCTCAGCTACCATCCGCCAAAGATCCCTCCAAAACAATTGATTGTATCCTCAGCGATACTGAGTATGGCACAATAAAGATCACACCTGCCATCATTCGCAAAGCTCTGAACTTTCCCAACGCTACAAAAGAAAAACCTTTTGTTCCTTTTCCTGACCATAAGAAACTCGCTGACAAAGAAGCCCTTATTGCATTTTTCGATGCAATGGGCTATGTATGGGAAATTGGCAGAGACAAGAAGCCCGAGAAGAAGCTGACCCTGCTAAAGAAGTCAAAAATGCCCAGAGAGATGAACTTCATCTTCGCTCACTTAATCAGCTGCATGACTGAAAAGACCGGCTCCTCTGACCAAGCCGCTCAACCTCAGCAAGCAATGGGATACGCTCTGCTGAAAGGTCTACATATTGACTGGGCATCTGTAATATATGATGACTTGGTGCAAAGAGTAGACTATGTCGCTGACAAACCTCCATTGGTTCCATACCCCCGATTTATCAGCGCCATCTTGTAATATGGCCTAAAGGACAGCTACCCACAAGAGGGTGACCTGAAACTATCTCAGGTTGTCCCTAAGGTACTTGACTTCAAACCGGTGGAAAATGAGGTACGTCTTTCTACCCTTCTAACTCTTCTCAACCCTACTTCTTCTACTTCTATGGCTCCCTCAGCGACAATACCCATCGCTGATACCCAGGCCACAAAATCTTCTCCTTCTAGGAAAATGAAACAATCATCTACCCAACTTAGTTCCAAAAGGACTAAGATAACCAAGGAGCAACCCCAACAATCTCATGCTGAAGACTCCTCAGCTCTTTCTGCAGAGCTGAAGGAACGTTCAGTGGTACGCTCTGCCACACCTGAACAACCCATCTATTCCATCCCAACTTCAGCGTCTCTAAACGCTGAGGTTACAAACTTGGAACCTACCCAACCTCCTTCAGTCTCTCAAAAGACTGATGAAGTGATTATCAGCGAATCCAACGCTGAACTCAGTACCCAACCCCCATTTTTATCCTTCGCTCCTCCCTCTACTCATTTAGACTCTACTCCAGTTATCACTGAAGCACCTGTCATTCCTCCAGAAGCAAAAGAAAATACTCTTCAAGGAGTGATGGGCACAGGACCTGCAGAGATAACCATACGTCAACGCACTTTTGAAGACGACATGGAACATTTTTCAGGAACCCGTAATTTTGACGAGTTCATCAATCCTCCTGCAGGTACACACCAACCCATATACACTGTAACTAAACCCCAAACTTCTGAGCTTTCCTTTGTTCACAAGTACTTATCTGTTACAGGTCCTAATTTGGGAGACATCAACGCCTCTCTGAAAGCTGTGGAGACAAAGCTGACAAGTCTCACCACCACTCTTTCCGACAACTCTACAGCTGTAACAAACGCTGGAGAGAATCTGGACAAGTTGACAACAGTGGTGGAGAAGAAAGCCTCCACAGATGATTTGAAGCAGGTTGACAAAAGCCTCAGCGAATTCGCCAAGGTGCTCGCTGACATCTACACAGACTACACAGCTCTCAAAACTTCAGTTTCATCCATGTCCGGCGAAGTAACAACGCTGAAGACATCGGTTGGAACACTCGAGGGAGATATGTCTGCTATGAAGACAAATGTCAACACTCTGACGACTGACTTAGGTTCTGTAAAGACCGACGTTGGTTCGATAAAAACAATGATCGAGCAGCTACTAAACAAAGCGAATGCTCCTGCCCCTGCCCCTGCATCTGAAAATTTTACAGCGGCGGATCGCACTGAGCTCGAGAAGATCAATCCTGCTATTTCTGGCTTTGAAGACAAATT
This sequence comes from Saussurea involucrata, assembly GCA_033807775.1. NCBI lineage: Eukaryota > Viridiplantae > Streptophyta > Magnoliopsida > Asterales > Asteraceae > Saussurea > Saussurea involucrata. The sequence goes on from CM066320.1 coordinate 25,814,751, forward strand.
AGCAAAGATTGAAGTTTGTATAGGAATCTCTGGCCAAGAAGACAGAGAAAATACAGCTGCTGAGTCGACACATTCCTCCCCCATTCATCGTGAAGAAGAGGGGGAGAAGAAGACTGAAGACCTTCTCCACGATGAATCTGTCGTGGAAAAGAAGACTGAAGACCTCACCCTCGCTGAAGAGAGTGAGAAGAAAGCTGAAGAAACCACTGCTGGACCTCAGGGAGTTGAAAACCCTGAGGAAACCGAGAAGCTCGCCTCTGTATCTGAGGGGGAGCAACTCGAAGCTGAGAAATCCGAATCTGAAGCTGAAGACGAAGAAGCCATCGATCTATCTGATGATGAACCATCATCTTCTCCAAAGAATGATGATGACGACGACGATGATGATGACTCCTTCATTGTCAAACCTGCTCAGAAGATGATTGCTCTCAAGGGGATCTCTATAAATGAACCAACAGGGGAGCGGACCAAATCAAAGCCCTCAGCCTCTGGAGCTGAGAAAGGCAAAGGCAAAAGCTTCGCTGAAGATGACAATCTGACGATCTTGCTTGAAAAGCCGGTTTGTCAGGTACACTAAACATCTCTTACTCCATCCCTCCTCTATCATACACTATAAGTTCTACTACCCAAACCTATACACTTGAAAAAATTTCCTCTCTCTGATTCTACCCAAGTTCTTACTTGTAAGATCGCTGTGTTTCAGCTAGTCCTCTCCCCTGTTTGAGGATATCGCTGAAGGTTCCACAACTGCGACTTCACCAATAATACCAGCTGCTGCTGAAGAAATAATCCCAGTCTTGGATTTAATCTCTGAGACTGATGAACATGAAGAACAGCTACTCTCGCACAGACGCAGACCTTCATTAGCTCCTCAAAAGCTAAGTGAAGAGGATCAGAAAAGAAGAGAAGAGATAATAAAGCAGTTTGAAGATCAGCGAATCATTCTGAGGCGTGATCAACTTCCTTCAGTTCCTCCAAAGTTCAGAATTTCCCAAGAGGAATACAAGGAACACCTCAGAGCTGAACGCTTCATCGCTGAAAGAAAGGAAGCTGGAGAAAAGGACAGAGAATACGCCATCCAGCTTTCTCAACGATCAGTGAAAGACCCCAAGCTGAAAAGAGTTCCTATTTGAAGTTCAACGTCAGCTGTGGGAAGACGCCAAGAAGATAACTGAAGAAAAGAGAACTGTATCTCAGTCCACTCTAGCCTGGAGCAAAGAAAAGGTAAACTTCAGATTATCTCCTGCCAGAATCATCAAGGTACTCATTTCTGGAAGGTTAACCATCAACGTTTCAATCGTTGAAATCGAGATGTTCAGAGATGACAAAAAGTATGAAAAAATCTATGCTGAAGCAATCACGAAATACGGTCTCTCTGAATGGTTGGAGACCAGGTTAGCCATACAGAAGTATCAGTCCAAGTACAAAGAATATTTCGAAAAGCTGATAAACAAGCAGATCGACATGGTCTACTCTTGTGTGGATATTCCTCCTCCTCTCAAAAGTCAGAAAAGAAAGGCCTCAGCGAAGAAAAAGTCTAAATCTTCAAATGATGGTCCTATTATACGAAATGAAACAGGTATTGGTTTTTCCAGAGCTGAAGTCCTTGGTCCTGACCCTGATCTTTCCGGACTCGATACATCTCTTCCTGAAGGTGAGACTTTCATCCCTGGAAAAGTCATAAGTGAACCCTACGGGATATTCTTCATTGACTACGATGGTGGAAAGCGTTTTCAACGCATCTCTGAACTTCACATCACTCCCATCGAACAGCTGAGAGATCTCATCTACTGGTGTGACTTCAGGAATGATCTTCAGGCAAGACATCTGAAACCCTTGATTTTTAAAGAAGCGCTTATCAAAAGAAAACAAGGTGTAACCGTTCCTGACTGGATGATTCCCACATCACAGACCCTTGATGAACTTCTCATCAAGGAAGAACCCTTTATAAGCTGATATGATCGCCCTTTTCTCTATTGTATCAGTTATTCTTCTGTACTTGTAATTTATTTCGCTTGTACGTGTAATCTTTCCATTTCTCTTTGTAACCTGATTCAAAGTTTTAAAGAAAGATTTCAGCGAATGTACTTTACTCCATCAGTACTGAAAAGATCCCAGAAAACAGTAAAAGGAACAAGTATTTTATGAGTTCTTTTTATCCTTATGTTTTTTTTAAATAGCAATTTTCTTTGTTGCTATGTCATAATCAAATAGGGGGAGATTGTTGATCCAAACCCTCAGTGATTTGATAATGACCCTCTCTTATATACTTAGTGAAAATTTTAAGTAAACAATATGTATCAGAGTTTCACTGTCGCTGATAAGTACTAAGATCTTACAGTACCGCTGATAGGAACTCTCGCTCTTTAGATTAAACATTCAGCGAACACTGTTCACCATAATGTTCTGAGCCTGTTCAGTTCTTATGATGATCGCTGATAAGTTAGTTGTTTACTTATGATCCATGAAGACAAGTTTCACGTCAACATAGGTTCTACGCTGAAGTCGAAGATCAAGCTCAAGAACCAGCGACAAGTCTCCTAATGAACTGATGCGGATCAGCGAAGACTCAGATTTGTCCACAACGTGAAGTATCAAGTACAAGACTTCAGCTATCGCTGAACTTTATCATTCGTTGAATAGAAATTGATAATGTTCTGAATCAATGAAAGTTGATCATGAAGTTCTCCGTACAAAGTACTTTTGTCTTAACCACCCTTGCACGACTCCGTACGAAATGTCAGAACAGAACCTTCTATTGTCTGAAATCGTACAACCACTCTTATACTACACTGTTCATTCATGCGGCTACCAAGGTTGTCAACAAAGGTCAATGACATGCAACCAACCATCTGATGACACGTGTAAAGTGTATACTGACTTGCATTAAATGCATGCAATATATAAAGAGATGAACCCACTTCATTTGAAGTAACTTGCTAACTCTGGACAAGTTCAATCTCTTATCTCAAGATAGGTTATTATTAGTAATTTCCTTATCTCTCTTAGTGCAAGAAACCTTAGTGTTCCAACTTGTTTAGATTTAGGTTTATCCTTAATCTTGTTTCCGCAACAAGCTGTAAATTGTTAATGATTTATCAATAAACAATTTAGAAAAGTAAAATCTGTGTGTTTGTATTCAACCCCCCCCCCCCCTTCTACAAACTTGTATAGGCCTTCGGGACCAACAGTGATCAACAAGCAGGCGTCCAAACACGTAGAGGAGTTGGAAATATTTGTCTCTATGTAAATTTTCTCTCTCTTATTGAACCCAAAAAGATTGATGAAGCTCTCTCATATCCCTGTTGGATCACTGCCATGCAAGAAGAGCTTTCTCAATTTGAGAGAAACAAAGTTTGGAAATTGGTTCCCAGACCCCGAAAGAAGACAATCATTGGAACCAAATGGATCTTCAGAAACAAAATGGATGAAGACGGTACAGTTATCAGAAACAAGGAAAGACTGGTTGCTCAAGGATACAGACAGGAAGAAGGCATTGATTATGATGAAACTTTTGCCCCTGTTGCAAGACTTGAAGCAATAAGAATCTTTCTAGCTCATGCTGCCTACCGAAATTTCAGAGTCTTTCAAATGGATGTCAAAAGTGCCTTCCTCAATGGGGAACTTGCAGAGGAAGTCTATGTGAAACAACCTCCTAGCTTTGAAGACCCAACTCATCCAGACTATGTGTACAGACTTGACAAAGCTCTTTATGGTCTCAAGCAAGCTCCACGTGCTTGGTATGACACTCTTGCCAACTTTCTTCTAAAGAATGGATATTCCGTAGGTAAAATTGACAACACTCTCTTCATCAAGGAAACCTCAGGTAATATTATTCTTGTCCAAATCTATGTTGATGACATCATCTTTGGTGCCACTGACGAATCTCTATGTGATGAGTTTGCTTCTCTCATGATGAGTGAATATGAGATGAGCATGATGGGAGAGCTCACATTCTTTTTGGGACTTCAGGTCAAACAATCTTCAGAAGGAATTTTTATAAACCAAAGTAAACACATTCGTGACCTTCTGAAGAAATTTAATTTTCTGTACAGCTCTCCTATGAAAACTCCAATGGCACCACCTTTGAAACTCAATCCTGATCTTAAAGGTGAATCCGTGGATGTAACTCTTTTTCGTGGAATGATTGGTTCTCTTCTTTACTTAACTGCTAGCAGACCGGATATTATGTTTGCTACTTGTCTATGTGCCCGTTATCAAGCCAATCCAAAAGTCTCTCATTTGAAGGCTGTAAAACGGATTTTTCGGTATCTCAAGGGTACTTTGCACTTGGGTCTTTGGTATCCCAAAAACTCCGGTTTTGAACTAATTGGGTACTCAGATTCAGATTTTGCAGGTTCTCAGATTGATAGAAAAAGTACCACAGGTAGCTGCCAACTTCTTGGTGAAAAATTAGTAAGCTGGTCAGCAAGAAACAGAATTAAGTCTCAACATCAACTGCTGAGGCTGAATATATTGCTGTTGGAAGTTGCAGTGCCCAGATCCTGTGGATGAAAAATCAACTAAGGGACTACAATCAATTCTTTTCAAAATTTCCCATTCTGTGTGACAATTCCAGTGCAATAGCTATTGCAAACAACCCTATTCTTCACTCCAGATCTAAACACATAGACATCAGGTATCACTTCATCAGGGACCACATTTCCAAAGGTGACATTGAGTTGCATTTCATTCCCACCGATTTGCAACTTGCTGATTTATTCACAAAACCCCTTGATGAAGCCAGGTTCAACTTTCTAATAAGTGAACTTGGAATGTGCAACCTACAAGACTAAATGAGTGTTTTATTCTCCACCGATCTCACATCGGTGGACAATCTTTTATTCTCACCCAAATCTTCACCGATCTCTCATCGGTGGACAAACTTCTTTCTCTCTTTACACCGATTTCTTTCCTACCGAAATATTGGTTGCATGTTTCTACCGAAATTTCTCTACCCCGACGCTCCATTCTTTTTCGGGGTTCTCATCCTTTCACCGACGCTACCACCGAAAAACTTCACATTCCTCCTCCGAGGTGCCATTTCGGTGTACTCGTGTTGTTCACATTCTCCACCGATTCTCTTATCGGTGACACATCGGTACAGATTCCACCGAAATCTTACCGATTTCTTTTTATGCTTATCTAGCACGATTATCGATTCCACCCATGTGCCTAAAAACCCTAGAGTGTCAGGATGATGTGTGACGTTTCCCATTCCAAGCCGTATTCAAACACACATCCCAAAACCTCATCATTACTTTTCCCATAATATTTTTTCTTTTATCCGTTCCCTCTCCTCTTTAAAACCCTAAACCTCTCTCTTTCACTCCTATATATATACCCCATCTCCTTCTCCTCCAATTTTTTTTGAAACCCGCAAACCTCCTTCGTCTCTCAAATTTCTCTCTCGAACTCTCTTCATCTTGCACGATGGCATCTTCAAGAAATGCAGTTCCTACTCGGTTTGAAGATCTCAAGTTCAACACATGCAATCACGTCGCCCGTTTCGAATCTGATCCATCTCATCCCGAGTTCTCTACGGTAACTAAATTTCTCACCCGATCCCCTCTACTCCATGCATTCACCTGCAACCCCAAAATGAGCAAAATGCTTATTGGGAAATTTTGGTTAACCAGTGTTTATGACCCCTCAAACGAAGCTATCCATGCCTCCATTCTCACTGAAGACGAAGGTGATCACGACCTCACTTTTGGGGTCGATGATGTTCACCTAGCTCTCAAGATCCAAGCCTTTTCTAAATATGATAACTTATATGTGGACAACATACATGAAGATGTTGTTCAAACGATTGGTTATGTTCTTGACGATTCATCCAAAAGCTCCAAAGGTCCCGGTACTCTCCTTCGCAGCAAAATGGGAGGAGTGTGGAATTTCTTCTTTGCCCATGTCATTCACTGCCTCTCTCGTAAAACCAGTGGGCACGATCAATCCCCGTCATACATCACAAAGCTCGCCCATGCCCTCGTCTTTCAAAGACAAGTCGACTTTGCCCAATACTTTTTTACTGAACTCACCGAAGTGATTAAACACCCCAAGAAATGCCATGTTGCATATCCGCGTTTCATCTCGATGATCATTCAGCACAAACTTAACAAGGCGTTGGAGACCGATCGAAAATCTCATTCGCCCCGATTCACTTATGATTGGTCTTCCCCGGTCGTTGGTCTCAAAACTTTAAATGTCGGACCTCTCGCCACCGATCACCCTCTACGACAAGGTATGATTTCACTCGCTCACTCTCCCGATCTACATTGGGGTGATACAGAAATTCCTGGATTTAAACACCCGGAAATTTCTGAGATTACTCCAACTGTAGTGGCCCCTTCTCCCAAATCCCGAGTTAAGTCGGGGGGCGCACTAAAGAAAAAATCAAGGGCCCCCGACACCTCCGCCACCGATTTTAGGACTACGTCACCGATAAAACCATCGGTGGCTTCCCCGGTCCGCAAACCTTCTAAGCGGAGGCACTCTTCATCCCCCCCCCCCCCCCCCCGAGGTCTTCTCTAAAAAGATCTCGGGTACATTTGGCCGAACAATCCCATTCTCGGGACTTTGTTAAACCCACAACCGACTCCTCTACGGTCTCTCAAAAGACCACAGTTGTAGAAATGGAGCTCCCATATTTTACATCTTCACCCACCTCTTCGGGTAAAAGAGATGACTTCGGGGTCTCTCCCCCCGAAGGAGTTGATTTGTCACTTCACGGCCTTTCACCCAATCAGTTTATGATTGAAGAAGATGCACCACCCAATCAGGGTTCCCCCCCCCCCCCCCCCATTAAATCCCCCCCCCCCCAAGTGATTTCTTTGATTTTCTTTTTGAGGACACTGGTTCTCCCCGAACCATCCCGTCCACCGAAGAAAATCCCACCGAGTCTCCCTCCCCGACAGCTCAAGTATCTCCCCGGCGGTCTCCTACTCCACACCGATCGCCTACCCCACAACGTTCGCCAACACCAAATAGAAACGCTTCTCCTCCACCGAGAATTCTCTATTCCGATGAGTTGTCAACTTACCTTCCCACTCTCACCACAGAAATAGATCCACTACGCCTACAATTCTCTTTCCCAGAAATCGGTGGCCACTCCTCTACAAGCATTGGTCGACAATCTGCTTTTCTTCAATCCACCATTTCCTTAATTTCTCAGGCCAACTCTAGAATCTCGGTGCTAGAGTCTCAGTTGCCACAATTACTTGCTGTTGTCCTTACCGATGTGCTTCGACCCATAAATAATACCCTTGTTTCCCTGTCTTCGAAAGTGGACTCCTTAACCACTACTTCTACCACCGAAAACATGCCGACGAAATCCGAATGGGAAATGGACTTGGGTGACTTCTCTCTAATCCCCGATGCCACCACTTCAAGCATGGCTTTTCTTCACTCAAAGTTTGACAGTGTTTTTACACAGTTGGGTTTTAAGGTTCCGACTGCTGCTGAGGGGGAGAAAACCATTGCTCCACCAAAACTACCCTCCCTCAAGAAATCTATCAGCAACAAGCCTCCACTGAAAACCTCCTCACCACCGAAACATTCAGGTACCACCGAATCAATCTCTACATCGATCCAGTCTCTATCGGCCGTGGAACCTAATGCATCAACTGAGGGGGAGCAATCTAGCAAAGCCCCAAATGTCAAAGGCAAGAAAGTCATTTCGGCCGAAGAATTGGCAAAAGAAGAAAAGAAGAAGAAGGATTTGGCTAAGTATGGGGCCCGACCTGAAGGTGCTGAAACTCTTAAACTTAAACCTCCATCCCAAGCAACCACCACCGATCTCGGCCTTTCTCCTCAGGAAATTGAGGAAGCTAAACTTGCTCAAATTGCTTTAGATCAATCTAAAGCCCTCTCTCTGAAAGCTGCCGAAGAAGAAGCCGCAAAAGCAAACTCCACCGATGTCATCCAAATCCAGAAATCGGTACTGAGTGCCATTGAAGAAGAAAAGAATGACGAAATAAGTTGGTATAAGAAGACCATGCACCACCGAAGTAGCAGAGCCCAAATCTCAAATGTTAAAATTGCTACTTCCAAAGTCAACCCGAAGGATATCAGGCTGATCATCAACAGAGATGATGGTTCACTGAAATGTTTAACAGATGCTCATCTCAAAAATCTCGGCCTCACCGAATGGTATGAGATCTCTCGGCATCTAGTCAAAAGTGCAAACCCGAAGAAAGACACTTTTATCAAATGCATTGAAGGATTGGTGGAAAGGATGAAGGAGATTAAAAGAAAACACAACATCGTCCTTTCCTCCGATGAAAGGGCGAAACTTCAATCGATGAAAGAAGAAATCCGTCTTCCCAAAGTCAAGAATCCTACCGACAAGGTGTTCAAAGAAATGGAAACGGAAGGGAAGATTCCAAATGTGAGCAACTTAAATCTTTCCCACCCTACTTCGGTGAAATATCCTACTACGACTTTGAGCCTCTCACCAATTCCCGGGCTGTACTTCAATGATGGTTACGGTCGTCGTGCTTTCTTCAGATTTGCATAAATTGCCATAACCGACACTCTGTTTCTTCAAGGCATCTCCAACCTATTTCCAAACATCCCCGATGCTCAACCTTTCTTCTGAAATGTGTTGGAAGAAATCAAGCGCAGACAAACCACCGAGAAATAGGCCCTCACTCTCAATGATACTTGTAAAAGGTTGTTTCTCATTTTGATAAATGTACGAGAAAACTTATCTTAATACAAGTACCCTTCTATTTGAATTTACTTTCGATACATATCTTTACTTTCATTTATTTATATTGTACATAGTATACATACTCATACAAAAGAAAAAGATCAAAAAGAACAAAAAGAATGGTCTATGTGAAAAGAACCCAAAAAGAGTAAAAAGGGTCAAAATGCATTTTAATTTTTCAATACTCTTAAATATTCTAAGAAAGGAACTCAAATTCAAATAGGGGGAGATTGTTGGGTCACCAAAGATTTGAAATTGACTCAACGATGTTTTCCCTAAAAATCCTACTTAGAATATTTTAGTTTGGTTCTTTAAATGACTTGTACAAAATAGCAATTGTTCGGTGAAGTCGAAGATCAACCGAAACCAAGCTTGAAGACTCTCTACTTGTGGAAAATAGAAGACTCTTCTCAACAAACACAACAAGTCATTGTCCACCGAATTTGTCCTCACAATTCGGTGGACCTCCTCTCCACCGACGAAGACATCAAAAATCGTTGGATATCATCCCACCGATGAAGACATCAAAAATCGGTGGACATCGTTCCACCGAATTTGCCCTCGCAAATCGGTAGACATCATCCCACCGATGAGATACTTAAATCGGTGGGATCTGTGTGAAAATGGTTTTCCTTACAGATGGTTCTTAAAATCTTGACAATATTATCGGTGGAATTCCTTCGGTGATATTGTCTTGGAGTACTCATCAAGAAGATCATTTACTTTGGGACAAAATCTGCTTACAGGCAAAAGTAACATTTTGTCTTGTTATCTTTTTAGAAGATATCCTTTCAGCATGGTTCTATTCCTTATTTCAAGAAAAAGGTGATGGTGACTTATCAGCTTTTTAGAAGTCCACTGGTACTTTTCAGAAGTCCTTTGGTATGTTACAAGTAACTGAAGGATATTCGTACTAAGCATTTAATGCTCAGTACCTTACCTTCACTATAAAAGGAAGAAGACTCCTCCATGCAAACCACGCTTTCTGGATATCTCTCTCAGTGCAAAAAATTTCCATACAGCTCCAAAACTTGATAGCTTTGTTCTAAGTGTTCTTAGTTGTTGTTGTTAGTATACTTTGTGCAAGATTGTTAGAATAGTTTATCTGTTCTTTTCCGCAACAGTCTTAAGTTTTCTGTGTGTAATTCTTGTTGAAAGTTTTTCAATAATATAATTAAAATTGTGAAAATTTTGAGTATTGTATTCACCCCCCCCCCCCCCCCCTCTTCTACAATACTTGTTATAGCCATCTGGGACTAACAATAACCATTGTAACCGTATACTGAAAAACTCTCTGAAATTCGCTTTATCATGTTGAATGAAATAGATGGATGACGTATTGAAATCAAAACGTGTTTATTGATTATTGTTCGTTTATTTCTACTTTATTGCACTAATCTGTGATCCACAATATCTTACTATCCGTACTTGAGGTAATACTGTATTATCCTTGATTAATCAAATGACAAACATATTCTCGTTAGAGGTGTTAAATGAGCAAATTTTTAGGTTATATGGGTTCAAATATCCAAATCAACTTAGCCAACAACGAAACTAGTTAGAGCATCTCCAACAGCTATGCTATATTTTTTCAAAAAGAGAGTATTAAAAGTCAAAATCTCTAAAAAAATTGTTTTAACTCCAACACCTATTCTATTTTAGAAATTGTAGTATTATTTAAAATATTAAAATAATCAATACATTAATAAAATATTATTTATCTCTCATTAACCTTTTAATGTAATGTCTCTTATTGATGGAAAGAATAAAATATTATTTCTCTTTTCTTTTTTTCTCTCTAATTTTACCATACAAGAAAATTTCTCCAAATTTGGAGATTTTACCTTCTCTCTCTTATTTTTTCTATTTTAGCATACAAGATAGCATAGCTATTGGAGCAAAAAATTGCTAAAATCCCCATTTTAACATTTTTAGCATAGTTGTTAGAGATGCTCTTAAAAAGTCAATTGAATTGAATATATGAAAAAATTAAGATGCATTTTTAGTTGTCAAGTAGAGGGGTTTGGGAGGGACGCTATTAGAAATCAAAAAACTGTACGATCGAGTATTTGATGAGACAAAATATTTTTTATTTTTCTTAGAATTTGGTAAATTTGTCTTTTGCTTTTTGGCTTTGGCAATTCCTTCTCCACCTTCTTCAACTAGACTCCTATTTTGTAACAACCCAAACATACTTAACATAAAGCAATAGCCAAAAACCCCATAAGGGTCCCAAGTACATCATAAACTCCAAAATGGATTACATTGTTTACGGTCCTCAAACAAATACAACCGAGATGCTAGCTAACCAAAAAAACTGAAACATGACGGTCTCTAATCTCACATCGCCGCCTCAAACCTTCTCTTTTCCCTTTGACGTTGCACCTACACGATCCTTACCTGAAAATGGTTTTTAGTTTTGAAAAGCGAGGGTTAGACCATAGGGTCTAGTGAATTCCCCCGAAAATACGTTCACAAATCATTTACAGCAAAATATCTCTTTACAAAAACAGTAACGTGTCAAATCATCTTTGCAACAACGGTATGCACAGCGGAGAGAAGACCATGGCAAACACCCTACAAAGCCGGGTACGGCAACACCCTACAAAGCCGGGTACGGCAACACCCTACAAAGCCGGGTACGGAAACACCCTACAAAGCCGGGTACGGCAACACCCTACAAAGCCGGGTACGGCAACACCCTACAAAGCCGGGTACGGCAAACCAAGTAGCCCCCTCCCCCACGGTGCAACCCAACTCCACAATTGATAGTTCAATAAAAAAACATGCGACTTCACATACTTGAGGACAACCCTCCTTTATTTGCAAAACAAGACTTTTCATGCCAAGAAAACATACGTTCGTAAAGCTTGCGTAAACCAATTTCAGTCATACAAATCTTTGCAAATCATTTTAAATAAAAGTGGTGCATAAGGGAACTCACCTGATGCTCGGCTAAACGACCCACTACTCGGAGCTCACTTAAACACCAAATGATCACCTGAATTGGGATTAACAAAGGAGGTATTAGACTCCCCGATTATACTCTAAAACATCCCCCATAACGTCTTAAGACAATCCCTTAAACCACGCCTCGAACCCAAGCCCGAACGGCCAACGAAGCAGAAAACGAGAATCGCCCAACAGAGACTTACGCGGTTTGCTACGCGGTTTGCAAACCGCGTAGTAAGCCGCGTAGCCCTCTGGTCGAGCATTCTCAGTTCTGCTCACCTGGGTCAGCTCGAAAACTTACTCAAATTCCTCCAAAAGTGATTCCAACTGATTGGTAACTTCCCCACATGAACACTAAAACTATAATACATTAAGGAGACAATTCATATTTCTTAAACCAATCAATTCCTCAATCAAATCATCATGAAATACTCTTTTGAAACACAAATCCCTTTTAAAAAAGAATTAAACTTAAGAACCTCCATTGGAAGGGTGGAATATCACCAAGAGTTCACAAACTCCTCAAGGGATTCATCTAACACACCCTTCCACTTGGTTTTGTCTCAAAATACTTAAAGAAGAAGAGATTGCAACAAGAATCTTACATCTAAGCTCCATTTCCCAAAACAAATCAAAGAGATGAAGATGAAGGTATGCCTTAGAAGAAACTTCTTCAATCCCTAGCTGCAACACCTCTCCAAGCCTTCAATGGAGGAATTCTTGAGCTCCTCCTCCTCTCCAATTTCTTCTCAGCCGCCAAATAACCAAGATGAGGGTTTTGGAGGGTTTTATCTAACTTAACTTTTCCTTTTCACCCATTTGCCACATAATTTTCGAATCTCCACAATAGGCTCCCCAAAAGTCTTTATTTATCTAAAAAAACCACAAAGTTGAAATATGGGATGTTACATATTTATACTACTAAAGGAGACATATGAAAGATCCCCTATTAATACTAATTAAGTAGACTTATTGAATATTATTTAAATCTGGACTCTTCATCTAATCTAGAAAACCAAAAGACTTTTAACATAAATTCAATTTACTCCAACAATGCCTCCCGTAACTTGAATTTATTCTTAACTCCCAACGTAGCTTTCTTTTCTTCGGGAAATTTAACATTGCTTTGACCGTCATTAATGAACTCCGTTAGAAAATGATCAAGACGGATGTGTTGTTGATTATGATCATCTCCAACTTCACGACCATCATCCACTTTTACAGTTTCTTTATTTCTTTTCTTTTTCTTCATTTTCTTTTTCTTCATTTTCTTTTCTGGTCTACTTGTGCAACATCCAAATTTTCCTTTTGAACACATTTTTCTTCTTTTGAGGCTTCTTCATTTAGAATCAAATATTTATCAGCAACGAATGCCTTTGCTTGAAGTTTTGCATCCTTGTTCTTGGTTTCATCACAAGAATCTCCCAACATTATTGTTTTCTTCTGCAAAGGTGATTGTAGGTCTTGTGGATATGTATCTCTTCCATCAACCTCTTGCATTTCATGATAAACACCAATAACGTTTATCACATCAAGCTTGAGAGCAAACAAATTATTTCCTCTTAAACTGATTTTTGCAACAATTTGACTCTTCTTCTTCATGGTGCAAAGATTGTCAGCAAAGCTAATATCAAAACCTTTCTTCATTAAGTGACCAATGCTTAATAAATTACTTTGCAAACCTGGCACATAAAATACCTCATACATCTTTTCAACTTTCCCTTTTTTGTACAGAAAGTGATATGTCCAACTCCTTGAACTTTGTAGGTCTTAGCATCTCCAACTGTAACTTGTCCATTGTTAGTCTCGACAAGAGATGAAAACAAACTGTTGTTGCCAGTCATGTGTCGGCTTGCTCCACTATCCAAATACCATGTATTTTCGAAATTTCCATCAGAAGCAATTAATAAGGTTTCAACATTTTCTTTCTCATTTTTGTGCATAAAACCAACTTCACGCTTATTTTCAGGATATTTAAGCCAACAATTATATACCTTATGTCCTGGTTTGTGACAATAGGTACATTTAATATAAGGTTTGTTACCTTTGTAGGTACCTCGTTGTCTTTGAGAATCATTAGATGATCCTTGTTTCTCATCATTTTTCATTTCTTCATCTTTTGGATGATTGTGAGAAAGAGTTCCACTTTTTCTTTCATCGCGTCCTTGATTACCACCACGGCCTCTCGTGAAAGTAAGTTTAGATTTCAAAGCTTGATCATGGAAAGTATGAGGATTTCTTTTAAAAGTCTTGATTCATGTGCTTCCACTCTTCCTTGTAAACTTTCCAACGCCATTGACGAAAGATCTTGTGATTCTTCAATAGCTACCACCACATGATCAAATTTAGCGTGTAGGCTACGTAGAACCTTTTCGATGACTCTTTATGTCTCAATAACTTCTCCATTTGATGCCATTTGATTTACAAGAGACGTAACTCTCGTAAAATATTCTGAAATTTTTTCATCTTCTGTCATTTCCAACTTCTCAAGTTCTGCTCGTAATGATTGCAAACGAACTTTTTTAACTTGATGTTGACCGGAACAAGCTCTTTCTAGAACTTGCCATGCTTCTTGTGCACTATTTGCCTTGGAAATCCTTTCATAAACCAGGATTTCAATTGCTTGGTAGATTTGGAAAAGAGCTTTCCTGTCTTTTTGACTTCTACTCTTTAAAAGAACTTTTTGTGCCTTAGTCAACTGAGATTCATCTTCGGGAGGAACTTCATTAGATTGCTCCAATAATCGAACTTCTCTCCATTGAAATGAGGCATAGTTAAAAAAAGTATTGTTGTTGGTCATTTTCCACCTTTTTAACAAACTTGGCTCTGATACCAATTTGTAGGATCGAGTATTTGAAGGGACAAAAGATTTTTATTTTGCTTAAAATTTGGTAAATTTTCCTTTTGCTTTTTGGTTTTTGCAATTCCTTCTCCACCTTCTTCAACTACTCCTATTTATACTACTAAATGAGACATATGAAAGATCCCCTATTAATACTAATTAAGTAGACTTATTGAATATTATTTAAATCTAGACTCTTCAACTAATCTAGAAAACCAAAAGACTTTTAACATAAATTCAATTTACTCCAACAAAAACACCACTATGTTGTGTTATGATTGTCCTATTAAACAAAAGTCTGCAATGATTTTATATAAGCTCTTGTTGTCTTAATGAACTCTCAAAGAAAGAAACATAATCATAATCATAATCATATATATAAAGCAAAAATCTAGATGTTCTTAGCTACATGAAGCAAAAGTTTAAAATGCTCTGAATAACCTGTGTTGTGTTTCTTGCAGCACTACATGAAGCAAATTGAAATAACTTGTTGGGATAATTAAGGTTGCAACTTATCGAAAGGTATCTGGTATGATTTTGTCCACGAGAATTTGATCGGGAGTTATTTCATAGGATACCATCGCTTAGTTACAACATTTAGATCTATTATATGTGACACTAACTAAGTGTTTGAAACATGCAAGTATACTTATATACATAGTGAAAATATTTAAGATTTGCTGAAATTGGATATTTCCATCTTCGTGCATTTTACATTAGAAGTTTACGATTTAGAAAAGAAGACATGGGTTCTTGTGATGTGTGATCGGGCGTTAATCCTCGTCTACTTTCTTGTCAATTAGTGCGTTAAAATAGTAAAACCGAACAACATGGACTTGTTTTTTTGTATTTTCATAAGTTCAGAACAATTTAGAGCAAAAAAGGAATAAAAGAAGGATGTTGGATTGATTTACGAGGTTGTGTCATTTCAATCATATCTTATTCATCCAAGCTCCGACGATTCAGCAAGAGTGCATAAACAAAGGTGATACCCAGGTTCTTAATTTAATCGTTTCTTAGAGCATGTTTCCCCCATTTTGGAGAATATGATGATTTTGGGCTCTATTTTTGCTCCAATAGCTTCCCCAAAACTATCTACAAAATGGAGAAAATATGAGAGAGAAGGATTTTTCTCCAAATATGGAGATAACCCAAAAAAATGATTACTAAATGGAAACACCAATAGAAATCTTTGAAAAAAATATTTAGAGAAAGAAATAATATTTTAATAGATGAATGAAATATTTAATATTATAATCAATGTTTTTCTCCAAAATTGTAATTTTTTTTGAAGATTTTTACTTTTGGTTCTCTATTTTGAATTTTTTTTAAGAAATCTGTTGGAGATGGTTGGTTTCAGAGACTGATGATTCTTGTCGTGGATTTAGTTAAATCACATGTTTCTTCTTTTTTATTTGAATATTCACAATGGGTTTTTTGGTGGTCACCTTTCTAACGACGGACTCTCTTAGTGGGTTTTCACAACCATAAGAATGGATTGGGCCTTATCGAATGGATCATGATTTGCAGCGATAAAATTACCGACGACAGGTTTCCGTCGACGATCTTTGATGGAAAAATTACCGACGACTTGCATAAAATCGTGGTTTTCTTATATATTTACCGACAACTAGTTAACTCGGTGGTAATCCGTCGGTAAAGCTCAAAATCACCAAAGGATTCCAAGGGCCTTAAAAATTCTCGGTTAGAAAAAATGAAAAAGAAAATTCAAAACAACAACGACGATCTGTTGGTGAATTATTATATTTTCTTTTTTGATTTTTTATTCATACAAATGTTCCATAATCTGTCAGGATGGTTCACGATGTAGTTAAAATTATATAGAATAGTTCAAATAAGCTTTTAGTGGTTCTTGGGGTTTTAAGTATGCTCAAATTGTTTTTTTAGTAAAAGTTTAATAAAATCCAATAAACTATTTTATTTTGAATGGTTTATGTTATTCAACTATTTTTTTAGAATGATAAAACATTTAAACTTTCTAAAATCGGTTAGATACATTCTTGTAACCCGTAAAAACATGTTAATGTGATAAAAATTTGAAAAAATCTGATTTTAAATGATTTAGTCTTTAAATTTATTTAAGAAATAAATCTTTACACTTTTTTCTTAAAAATAGCAAAAGTATTTATATGTTTTTCTAAGTTTTTTAACAAAATAAATTCTTAAATTTTTTTTGAACAAATAAATCTCAAGTTCTTTTTGAAGAAATAAAATAATGAACTTAATTTTGAAAACATAAATCCGTAACTTTTCTTGAACAAAATCATGAAAAGAAATACACAATTCCTCTTATCGACAACAAATGAAATGAAACAGTTAAACAAAAAAGTTATACCATTTCCATTACTAATTCTGAAATATTCATAAGGTATGTCTAGTACATAAATAAATACATACAAAAAATTTACTCATTCTTTCACAAAATATACCAAAAAACATTCATACTTTCACAAAGTATACCAAAAAACGTCCACCTCTTTACAAATATAGCAAAAAAATGCCTAAAAGATATGTTAATCCCGCTAATAGAAATATATTAAAAGGTATGTCCGTTTACAATAAAAAGTTATGTTTAATCTAAAGTAAGAGTCTCATCAACCGTATGACTTTCATGTATACCATCAACCAAATAAATGAAACACGTACATACAAATGACATAACTTTTGGTATATTCATGTTAGTGGAATGAACATACGTTTTAGGTAAATTTTTGGTATATTTGTAAAGGATATGCGTTCTTTGGTATATTTTGTGAAAATGATGGGAGTTTTTTTGGTATATTTTGTGAAGGGATTGGTATAGTGTTTTTTTGGTATATTTATTTGAAGGGATTGGTAGCTTGAATCTTCGGAACTAGTAATAAAAATAGTATAATTTTCTCTATTTAATTGGTTCATTTATTTTGTAGTTGGTGAAAGAATTTGTATATTTTTTGTTTATGATTTTATTCAAAAAAAAAGTTTCGGATTTATTATTTCATAATTAAGTTTATGATTTTGTTTCTTTAAGAAAGTTTGGAATTTATTTGTTAAAAAAAGTTCAAGAATATATTTGGTAAACAAAAGTTCAAAAAAGATTTAAAAATTTATTTGTTAAGAAAATTCAGGGGCTTAACCATTCAAAGTCAGATAGTTTGTTAGATTCCTTTAAACATTTCCCAAATTTGTATCACATGGACCTGTTTTTACATAAAACTAATGTATTTAACAAGTTTTAAAAAGTTTAAGAATTTTATCATTCATAAAAATAAGTTAAAGACTTGACCTTTTAAAATCAAATAATTTATTAAACTTTTTCAGACTTTTTTTTTCGTTTTCAATGTCATAAGGATTTTCATAAACGATAAGGGCGTTAAATTAAGGCTGATTTAAATTTATACAATTCATTGTATGAGCCAATGGGTTATACTTTATAAATACGTCAAAAACTGAAAATGGGCCAGCCCAGTAATTTGGCCCAACTTTTTGTCACGTGACATTAATTAATAATAGGCCTGACATATAATCAAAGTGTATTTGATTGATCTAATTATAATAAAATATATTTGTTAATGTATTTGATTGACTCAATTATAATGAAAACGTATTCGTTAGCGTATTTGATTGAATCCATTATAATAAAAATGTATTTCTTAGTGTATTGATTGACCAAATTCTTTTAAAAAAATAGTTTCTATAAGTAAAAAATCAATTTAAAAAAATGATAAAAACTAAGTGGGACCGTCGGTTTTCATAACCGGTTCTTATAAAGCTTAACCGGTCCTTCGTATTTGGGTTGGTCTGAGACCGATTACGAAATCACTATTTGGGACCGGGACCGATTTGGGCCGACCTGGGAACGATATTTGGCCATCTCTAGTTAGGGGGTCTAAAATAAGTAAAATCGAATAATCTATCTGAATTGTAACAACCCAATTTTTAGTAAGTTGAAGGTTTAGTGTTTAGAATGAAAAGAATGAAAGTTAGCTAAAGGACTTGCTTGCAAATCGTGAAAGTCATAAAAAAAGGGACCATATTTCTAAGTATTGTTTTCTCTTGTAGTATTTTAGAATAAATGAGAACTTGGTGGCCAAAGTGTGAAGAATGGGACTCTTGTGCTCAAGGGTGAAATGAGAAAGCTAAAATAAGATAAAACCCTACCTTCTTCATTTCTTGTGATTCATACGATTGAGAGGAGAATTGAGAGAGGAGGAGAACTCTAATTGGAGGTGTGGTGAGAAAAGTTGCAGCAATTGATGGAATCATCATCTCCAAGGTATGAACCCTTATTCTTCTTCTTCTTCTTCTCTATGTTTGGCTAGGCTAGCATTGGTTTGGGGGTTTTGGTAATCCATTGTTGGTTGAGTTTTAATCCAATAAGAAAGAAGGCAAATGATTTTGGGATTGATTCCCTATGAGTTTTGATCATTTCAGTAAGGAACTTCATCTTGTTGCTTAGTAACCTCCATTTTTTTCTATGGTTTGAGTTTTTGAGTTTTGAGGTTTAAATCCATGAATCAATAGGTGAATTGGGGGTTTTATGTTGTTTAAGATGTTGGTTGTTGATTCTTAATGCTTTTGGTATCCATAATATATATCGATTTGGAATACTTAGAACCGATTTAGAGGAGTTAGGGGATGAGAAACCCTTGAGCTTTGGGGAAGAAAATCGTGCAGGGCAAACAGAAGCCCGTGCCGATCTCGGCGCCGATGGACTGGCGCCACCAATGGCGCCAAGTTCTGACCCCCAACCCCTTTGTCCGTTTCGTTGTTCGTTCGGGTCTTGGGTCGAGGCGTCGATTGAAGAGTTGTTTTGGGGGTTTGTTAAGGATGTTTTGGGAGTATGGTTAGATGGTTTAACACCATTCTTGTGGTGTCCAATTCAGGTGTTCGGTTTGAACAAATGTGGGTTTCGGAGCGTGTGTCGATGTGCTAACGCCAAGGTGAGTTCCCTTATGCATAATTCCTATCTTTTAAATGAATTGTGAAGATTGACATGACAGAAAATTGGTTTACTTGATCATCATGAATATATGTTTCCTTGACATGAAAAGTGTTATTTTACCATTGAAGGAGGATTATCCTCAAGTACGTTTTCAAAGCATGCTTTTATGATTATTACTGTTGATCCAAACCCTCAGTGATTTGATAATGACCCTCTTATATACTTAGTGAAAATTGTAAGTAAACAATATGTATCAGAGTTTCACTATCGCTGATAAATACTAAGATCTTACAGTACCGCTGATAGGAACTCTCGCTCTTTTAAATTAAACATTCAGCGAACACTGTTCATCATTAATGCTATGAGTGTTCAGTCATTATGATGATCGCTGATAAGTTAGTTGTTTACTTATGATCCCTGAAGACAAGTTTCACGTCAACAAAGGTTCTACGCTGAAGTCGAAGATCAAGCTCAAGAACCAGCGACAAGTCTCCTAATGAACTGATGCAGATCAGCGAAGACTCAGATTTGTCCACTCAACGTGAAGTATCAAGTACAAGACTTCAGCTATCGCTGAACTCTATCATTCGCTGATATGAAATGATAGATCGTTGAATCAACGAAAGCTGATCATGAAGTCCTCCGTACAAAGTACTTTTGTCTTAACCACCCTTGCACGACTCCGTACGAAATGTCAGAAAAGAACCTCCGACTGTCTGAAATCGTACAACCACTCTGATACTACACTGTTCATCCATGCGGCTACTTAGGTTGTCAACAAAGGTCAATGACATGCAACCAACCAGCTGATGACACGTGTAAAGTATATAATGACTTGCATTAAATGCATGCAGTATATAAAGAGATGAACCCACTTCATTTGAAGCAACTTGCTAACTCTGGACAAGTTCAATCTCTTATCTCAAGATAGGTTATTATTAGTAATTTCCTTATCTCTCTTAGTGCAAGAAACCTTAGTGTTCCAACTTGTTTAGATTTAGGTTTATCCTTAATCTTGTTTCCGCAACAAGCTGTAAATTGTTAATGATTTATCAATAAACAATTTAGAAAAGTAAAATATGTGTGTTTGTATTCAACCCCTCCTTCTACAAACTTGTATAGGCATTCGGGACCAACAATTACTATGGTAGAGTCGGGTTGCACAGTGGAAGACTCCTTGAGTTGCCGTGCCTGGCTTTGTAAGGTGTTGAATTGCCGTGCCTGGCTTTGTAAGGTGTCGAGTTGCCGTGCCTGGCTTTGTAAGGTGATAATGGTCCATGCCACTGTGTACACCCTTGTTTGAGAACATGGTTGAAATGTTACTGTTTTGATTGTAAGTATACGTTTTCTTAAATGGTCTGTGAACTTACTTTTAAAAAGGGGAATTCACTAGACCTCATGGTCTAACCCTCGCTTTCAAAACTTAAAACCATTTTCAGGTAAGCGTGTTACGGGTTCTTCTAGTAAGAACTGTGAGATGGCAGGAAGGATTTGGAACTTAGAGCGACTCCAAGTCTTTTGGCTGATGTTTAGATAAAGCTCTCGGCTGTGTAATATAGACTTCCGCTGGCAATTTTGCTTAGCTTAGTGAAAATAATGTTTATGATCAAGTTATTTATGTAATTCGAATGCTTAAATTTTATGATTAATGCACGGTTATGTTTTGGGACGTTACAAATGGTATCAGAGCCTTAGTTTAAGGGATTTAGGTGACCATTCGGGCCTAAACTTAAACTGTAAGATGCGGAACACAACCGAGACATAGGATTGCCTCTAGGAACGATCACTATAAATGCGCTTAGGAATAAGGTGCCAAGGACAAACGTGTAAGGTAAGTTTGGGATTACACCTGGCCAGTGTAATTACGAACTTACAGGTACATGTGCGTGCTTACAATACCTTACTTATAGCAAATTTGTTGTGTCACGTCTAGCAAGGATTAACTATCGGTTTCTTTCAGTTTAGCGCTATGGCTGGGAGAACGTTGAGGAATAGGTCAGCAAGATCCCTGAGGGATAGACCGAGCTCCATTGCTTAGGGAAGTGTCGTGTAAGAGTCATTATGATGTGATGTATGTAGACATCGTAGAGAAGAAACGTTGTAAAGAATGTTAAGAGTCGTCTAGAGGTAGCTCTTCGTGGATTCGGAGAGGATGAATGTTTGAGTTTGAGTAAGACTCCAGTTTCGGGAGAGTCCTAGTTATGGAAATCATGGGATAGATCAGTTGGGATGGTAAGATAGAACAGTGTCAAAACCTTGAAAGTATCAATGGAGCCCTGACTTTTTAGTCGAGCTTTTCATTGGCAGGACAAATGGAATAAGATACTTATAGTGAATTGAAAGCATGTAGAAGTAGAAAGTGAGGTAGTCGATCAAAGCGAAAATAGTGTGAAATGGTTGAGTAAGTGAGATGTGGAACGCATGTACATCAAGTTAGTGCTTGACCGAGAGGGCGACCCTTGGTCATAAGTGGAGTATCAAGGATAAGCTGCGTGAGTAAAGCGGTTGACCTCGTTGAGTGAGTAGTCTTCTATTGCAAATAGAGTCTCATGCATGGCGTTCTTTTATGTAACATGAAATTTTCACGGTTTAAAATAAAAATGTAAATGTCAACTTTGAACAAAATGAGTCAGCTTGTACGAGTGCACGTTTAAAGAAAAAGCGATTTCAGTACGTCGCACATTGAAATTTTGAGGTTAACGATTTGCAAAGTATTCCACACTTTTAATGATAAGTTAAATTGTTACAAAAATGGTCAAGAAAATGGTTACCTGCAATTCACTTATAACCAAAATGCTTATTGACCTTTTGATATCATACAATTGAGTGTGAGAACCGACTGGTTTACTTTGTGTCGGTAATTCTTTCAGAATTGTCTCATACGAAAAGATTTTCATGCAATATATTACTCTCGTAATAACATTGTTCGGATTGAGCAAGATTGAGGTTCACGGGAAGATGCATGCCAACGATTCTCGAATCGTTGTGCAGGGTTTTAAAGTTATAAGAGTGATGGGGTCACAGGTACCCGAGTTGTTTCTAAATGTTGTTTATTTAAAATGATAAAATGTGTAAAAGGATTTATTTACTGTATTGTCATGCATGAAGGCTATGAACCCACTAGGTCGTAGAGTATCACGTCTTAAGCTAAGGAAGAACTCCGAGAGCGGAGAGGCGTTGGTCAAGTCAAGGGAGAACGTATGTAGTTTTGGTATATGTGTTTAAGGGGAGAGTTGGACCTTGGAAGAGTCGGGAATTGATTTTAGTGTCAGGTGTATGAGGGACTGTACCTTTGCTCGGTGACTGAGAACACAGTTGCCGAGGGGCGATGGTGTCCGGAGGAAGGACTAGGAGTCATCAAGGTATTGGTTTTAGCAACTCTTTATGAGTAGTCTTGTGAGGCAGGAATAAAAGGTCCACGGTGTGGGCCATGAGTTTCGAAGGGAGCTTGTAATATTGATGTTACATGAGTAAGTTTCGAAATAGGGGCGACGGATTATAAAGTTAACTATGATGTGTAGGGAGGAATAGGTCCCGTAAGGAACTCATGTTAAAGGATAGGTTAAGGAAGTAGTTAAGAGTTGTCTTTTGTTGTTGAAGTCGGCAACGGTGTATGTTGGCCGAGGCTGAAGACTCAAACCAGATGAGTGTAAGTTAATAGAATATCTTGTAGAGGTGTTAAATTAGTAAGAGACTGTTGTTGTTGAATAGGCGTTCTATTTACGAGGTGAGGAGGGTCCGTAGAAGGACAAGGTGTGTAACACAAGCGGAGTGAGTGTAGACTATACCAGTCAGTAAGAAAATGTGCCGTGTCTAAGAAAGGACTCGGATCATAAAGAGCTAGCTAGGATGTTTGTGTTTGAGCTAAGTGTGAACTCGTGAGTCATAGTTCAACAAGTTGGGAGAGAACTAAGTAGCGAGTTAGACTCGATTGTAGTATACGGGAGAATATGAAGGAAATGGTGAATTGTGTACGAATGACCATGAGAGACTTGGTCGGTAGTGTGATGATAGGAGTGGTGGATGTACGAACGAATAGTAGCTTCAATTGCCAAGATATCTGTGTCAGCCGGTGATGTAGTAAGGCGATGTTAGAAAGATGAAGGATTAGAAGGAAGTCCTTTTGGGATTTCGGGAAGAGTGTACGTTTTGCAATCCCAGTTGTTGAAGTATGTGGTTTGTAAGTTGGTGTTTATTTTGACTGTTATCGGAATGGAATGTCGGGGCAGAATTGGGTGATTGCCCAGCTGTGAGACCAAGCTTTGTGGTTATGTATGTTGTTAAGTATATTCTTGAAGACAGAGTAAGTTTAAAGAAGATGATGAATAGATTAGTCAAGCTGTAGTATAGTAGATGAGAAATCGTTAAAAAATGAAAATTGTTCCTTATGCGTGAGGGAATGATCCTAGAAGGAAATAGTTGGAAATTTTGGTTATGTTTAAGGAATGACATGATGATGATTGTGGGTCGGAGTGGTAGTATGATCATTAGTTGATTTGAAATGTCATGATAGAGGTATAAGCCTTTGGTTGGTTGATTAAAATTTTATAGATTTGTTAAGTAATGACGTTCATTTGTTATTACAGGATGTGTTACAATTCTTGGGGAAGCGTTATTGAGATTAACACACTGATTGTTAAAGAATTATTTAAGGTAAATCTAAGTAAGAAAGTCGGGACGACGGTGTATATATATATATATATATATATCTGTCTGATTTTATGATCATGGTGGTTAATCGAAAGAATTGTGGAACCCGAGTTTCGGGGTGTTCCTGAGTTAATAGATCCGTTTGTAATAGGGAATCCAAGGGGGTGGATTATTAGAGTGAATAGGGGACGTTACTAAGAAACACACTTTGGGGTCATTGGAAGTTTAAAGAGGATGGGGGTTGTGTTAGTCAAAATGTGGTGGTATAGATGTGAAATCCTTAAAGAATGTGAATTGTTGCTTATGTGTGAAAGAAATGTCTGAGAAGGTAAAAGTTGGAGATTAAATAATGTGTAGTGACGTCGAACACTGGTCTTGTTTCAAGACGGCTTGGTTGAATGCCTTAAGATAAGATCGTAGTGCAACTGTTTGGTTATGTGAGTAATGAGAAAGCAATACCAGCATGTGGAAAGGTTGGGAGAGAGGGGCAAGTAATGTTCGGTGGGTAATGCTCCACGCTAACGTGGGGAGGTGAAGATAGCATGTCGGAATAAGTGAGTAAATTGGAAGTAGTAAACTTGTCAGTAACGCCGAAAGGTGCAGTGTTGTGTAGATTGTCATTGATAAGTGTGCGAACCGTTGGAAAGAGTATTGAGGAGGGGAATTGGGTACGAGGTTGTGCAAAAAAGGAGTGGATAAGACAGTCGAATGAGTTAAGTTAGTGACTTTGTGAGAAATGTTTAAACGAATTGGTCGTGCAGTGATTAAGCTAGTGAGAATAGTATGGTGTGACCATGGTTACTCCTCCCAGTGGAGCGTGGATAACCGGGTTACGTTTTATAAGAATGAACGAACGTGGCAATCCGGGAGGAATTGATGTGTTTCAGGATAAGTTTAATTTGAGTAAGTGAACAATCCAACGATGGGTTTGGAGGTTCCTACTCTTAGTTACGTATAAGTATGGGGTGGTGAAGTAGTGAGAATGTGAGGGATGAGTGACGAACTGTGGTCTAGGTGGTCCGAGAAAAGGGAAATGTTATCAGCATAGACGATTGTTGGGTGGTGCAAGGTAGTGAGTTGTGATATGATGAAGGAACTCGGGGTTGTGAGTTGTCGGGACGTACAAGGTTGGCCTTGTGCCAAGCTGTCAAGTGAGTGACTGTTTCTTAGTAAATGAATCTCATGTTGTAACGGGGGATTCTGGCAAGTTCCTCCTTATAGGAAGTAAATGTGCATGAGAAGCCGTACTTAATCTTCTATCGTTAAGACCGAGCGAATAGGGACAGTAGCCTACGAGTTAGAGGACCGTAAGAAATGAAGGGAGTCTACCCAATGCTCCATGTTTCAAATTTATTGAGTGGTTGACTAGGTCAGGAGTGGCATTACCTTGGGGAAGCGTCAGTTTGGGTGTGGGCAAGATACCCGCATCTTTTCCATTTAGGAATTCCGGGGACGGAATTGTTTTAAGGGGGGAGTGTTGTAACAACCCAAATTTTAGTAAGTTGAAGGTTTAGTGTTTAGAATGAAAAGAATGAAAGTTAGCTAAGGGACTTGCTTGCAAATCCTGAAAGTCATAAAAAAAGGGACCATATTTCTAAGTATTGTTTTCTCTTGTAGTATTTTAGAAAAAATGAGAACTTGGTGGCCAAAGTGTGAAGAATGGGACTCTTGTGCTCAAGGGTGAAATGAGAAAGCTAAAATAAGATAAAACCCCACCTTCTTCATTTCTTGTGATTCATACGATTGAGAGGAGAATTGAGAGAGGAGGAGAACTCTAATTGGAGGTGTAGTGAGAAAAGTTGCAGCAATTGATGGAATCATAATCTCCAAGGTATGAACCCTTATTCTTCTTCTTCTTCTTCTTCTTCTTCTCTATGTTTGGCTAGGCTAGCATTGGTTTGGGGGTTTTGGTAATCCATTGTTGATTGAGTTTTAATCCAATAAGAAAGAAGGCAAATGATTTTGGGATTGATTCCCTATGAGTTTTGATCATTTCAGTAAGGAACTTCATCTTGTTGCTTAGTAACCTCCATTTTTTTCTATGGTTTGAGTTTTTGAGTTTTGAGGTTTAAATCCATGAATCAATAGGTGAATTGGATGGGTTTTATGTTGTTTAAGATGTTGGTTGTTGATTCTTAATGCTTTTGGTATCCATAATATATATCGATTTGGAATACTTAGAACCGATTTAGAGGAGTTAGGGGATGAGAAACCCTTGAGCTTTGGGGAAGAAAATTGTGCAGGGCAAACAGAAGCCCGCGCCGATCTCGGCGCCGATGGACTGGCGCCACCAATGGCGCCAAGTTCTGGCCCCCAACCCCTTTGTCCGTTTCGTTGTTCGTTCGGGTCTTGGGTCGAGGCGTCGATTGGAGAGTTGTTTTGGGGGTTTGTTAAGGATGTTTTGGGAGTATGGTTAGATGGTTTAACACCATTCTTGTGGTGTCCAATTCAGGTGTTCGGTTTGAAAAAATGTGGGTTTCGGAGCGTGTGTCGATGTACTAACGCCAAGGTGAGTTCCCTTATGCATAATTCCTATCTTTTAAATGAATTGTGAAGATTGACATGACTGAAAATTGGTTTACTTGATCATCATGAATATATGTTTCCTTGACATGAAAAGTGTTATTTTACCATTGAAGGAGGATTATCCTCAAGTACGTTTTCAAAGCATGCTTTTATGATTATTACTATGGTAGAGTCGGGTTGCACAGTGGAAGACTCCTTGAGTTGTCGTTCCTGGCTTTGTAAGGTGTTGAGTTGCTGTGCCCGGCTTTGTAAGGTGTCGAGTTGTCGTGCCTGGCTTTGTAAGGTGTTGAGTTGCCGTGCCTGGCTTTGTAAGGTGATAATGGTCCATGCCACTGTGTACACCCTTGTTTGAGAACATGGTTGAAATGTTACTGTTTTGATTTTAAGTATACGTTTTCTTAAATGGTCTGTGAACCTACTTTTAAAAAGGGGAATTCACTAGACCTCATGGTCTAACCCTCGCTTTCAAAACTTAAAATCATTTTCAGGTAAGCGTGTTACGAGTTCTTCTAGTAAGAACTGTGAGATGGCCGGAAGGATTTGGAACTTAGAGCGACTCCAAGTCTTTTGGCTGATGTTTAGATAGAGCTCTCGACTGTGGAATAGAGACTTCCGCTGTCAATTTTGCTTAGCTTAGTGAATATAATGTTTATGATCAAGTTATTTATGTAATTTGAATGCTTAAATTTTATGATTAATGCACGGTTATGTTTTGGGACGTTACATGAATCGAATGAGATTCGGTTTAAACGGTTTTATATTATTTGGATATTGGGTTAAACGGTCTGGTTATCAGAATAAGAATT
The DNA here is from genome assembly GCA_033807775.1 of Saussurea involucrata. Lineage (NCBI taxonomy): Eukaryota > Viridiplantae > Streptophyta > Magnoliopsida > Asterales > Asteraceae > Saussurea > Saussurea involucrata. The sequence goes on from CM066320.1 coordinate 25,842,182, forward strand.
TTTATTTGGTTTTGTTTTCTGTTAACTTTATTTCTATTTCAATTAAATTGAATAAATCGAATAACATATTATATTAACACTTATATATTTCATGTTTATAAAAATAAATCAAATACATATTTTACTTGTAACACCCCTTTCCGAGATGGAAAAAGAATGTAACATTCGACCTAAAACTAATCATCAATAGAACCTGAGAAGTTTAAATCAAAATCATAAACTAGGATTGTATACCCAGCTCAAACAAATAATCGCATATGCTTGCGTGTCATGCCACACGTAGACAAATACAACAAGTGTTAGACATAAAACACACAGGCACGTACATTGGACATACACATTCAAGTGTACTAAATAACATGAGATGTGATGTTGGGCACTACGCCGCCATCCACCCTACAAACAAATCAAATATCTAGGGACCACTCATACATCTCCTAAATAAAAAAAACATCCATCACACCATAGTCAGCTTTCATCAGAGCACAAAAATAAAAAAGAGACGTTGTGGACTGGTGACAGTGCTTTTTATACACCAATAGACGTGTGAAAATCAGACCCAAAAGCAAGTATACAATGTGGCCCAATAGCGTCTTTCAAAATGGTAAGAACTAAGTATCGTATTCCACGGGGATAGGTATCTTAAGTTGCAAGATCTCGAGATGAATGACTAACTTCATATGGCGAATTCGAAGACTTTCTTTTGGTATGAAGTTGTCACTTGATGATTATAACAATTAATAATGAGAGCAAGGGTGCAAGATATTGGGTGAGTTATATAAACACAAATTCCAGTGGGCAACGCTATAGCATTTGTCCAACAACAATTAGTTTCACAATCTACTTTTAGGGAAATATTTCTTTCCGGATATTCATCATTCTACTATTCTTTAGCTTTCAATCAACACATGTCTGTGTTGTATCAGGACCAGTGGTAGTATCAAATGATGCCCCTCAAGTATATGGATAAACAAATGTCTTTGTTAAAAATCACTTTTTCGAGCAGATTCCCATATCATCCAAGTTGATGCGTTCTAAGTGGCTCATTCCAGAGTCCACTACACTTTAACACCTTAACTACTGGCCAACTTTTCGAGAATAATCAATTAGAAAAACAAAGATAACAAACTCCTTTGTTAGCAACTCTTCCAAGTCTAATTCCTATGTCATTCAAATTGACGTGCATTTCAATGGCTCATGCTTGATTCCATGACACTTTAACACTTTCAAAGTGATCAAGTCGTCAAGGAGTATTTTGGATTTATAAAACTTAGAATGAAATGGTGGAACATCATTATTGAGAAACGATGTCCACATTTCTTTGGTTTAAAACTCCACCATTTTATCTCACACCCATGCTATGAAGAGTAGCTACTCATACTTGAAAGTAAAATACAAGAAATATAAATGACAATAAGTAAATACATAAAGTATATGATTGAAAAATAAATGACAATAATGTAAAGATAATAAAAGTAAATAAAACAAGTAACTATGCAATGTTACAGAAACTCATAACTTAGAACAAGAAGATGAAGAACATAAAATTAAATGCATGAACTTGAATTCCAAACTTAAAGTGATTTCAGATTAGTGTTAGAACTGATTGAACATATCCCAAAAACCTAAACCCACCTCTCTATTTATACTACTACTAAGAGGGAGGGGTAAAAAAGGAAATACATAAAGTTGGTACAAAAAGTACAACTTCAAGGTACATATGTCATACAAAACTCTTATCCTAAAACAAGGAAAAAGAAGTCATCCCATCACTACCAAAAGAGCATTGGACTAATTTTCTTTGACTGTAACTAATCGGATTTGAAGTGTAGTTAGCTCCATGGTTACATTTGATCTTCAAAAATTTAATCTAATGTGCAGATCCAATGCTGTAGCAATGCTGACAACATGACAGCCTGCTAGGGGTGTTCGTGGTCCGGTTTGGAAGGTTTAACCCCTCAAACCACAAACCAAACCACTAGTGGTGGTTTGGTAAATTTTCAAACCGAGCGGTTTGACATCAAGTGCCCAAACCGGTCAAATCGGACCGCGATTTAGGCGGTTTGGTCCGACTGGTTTAGGCGGTTTGGACCTTCTATGGGATTTAATTACAATTAACAATTTAACACACATTATACAAACAGATAAGTTTAACACATATTATACAAACACATATTCATTTTGTTTATTTACAATTTTACATAGAGTCATAGACCCACATTTTTGCCAAATTATAAGTTTAATGGAAAGTATTAAATTATTAACAATCAACTAATCAAGTCACATGCTCACAACAATCATTTTACAAAATCGACAGGAAAATGCATGATGCAGAAGAAGCAATGCATTTTAAAATAGAAATATTAACATCGCCTCAAATAAAATAGAAACTTAGCATCGCCTCAAATAAAACAAAATATTAACACCGCCTCAAATAGAATTTTTTTGAAGCAGTATTCCAAAATCAACTTATGGTTTCCAGTTTTCCACAAGTGCCTCAAATAAAATAGTAAACTAAATATTAACAATCTAGTCAATAATCAGAACTCAGATCCTGAAGCAGCAGTGAAGTCAGAAGAAGTCGATAATCAGACTTACCAGAAGAAGTCGAGACCGTTGAAGTTTGAACCGTGAACGTGAAGCAACATGAGCAATCGATAATCAGTATGAGTCAATAATCAGAAACTCAGAGCAGTGAACGTGAAGCAATTCGAATCGAAGGAGTCGATACTCAGTGAAAATAGAGAAGTCGGTCGATTCAATTTTCAGATACATTTAGGGCTTTCAACTTTCAAACGAGAAAATAGATTTTATGCGTGGGCTGAGATAAAATTGGGCCTACATATTAAAAATTGGGCTAGAGTTACATAATATATATATAAATGAAATAAAATACATATACATATATAGTTGGCGGTCGGGTTGGTCCAAACCGCCTAAAAAAACTTCAAATCGCAGATCGGACCGGACCGCCCGGTTTGGCAATATTTCAAACCAGACCGGACCGCTAGACCGCTCAAACCGCCAAAAACGGTCTGGTTTGACCGGTTTGAGCGGTCCAACGGTTTTTTTGTACACCCCTACAACCTGCAATCAAGTTCAAATTAGCCTTCATAAGTTGTAAAAATAGGTAAATCAAGTACATAGCTCCATGAAACAAAAAGGGGAAAATAATGTAATAAAAATGACTCAAATGTTGGGATAAAGAAAATTATCTAGTTAAAAATAGAAAAAAGTACTTTATGCATTGAATGACCAATGCATATTAACTGGTCACACCGCCAATGATGGTGTCACATAATCAGTGTCACTATGACCTGCCTATGGTACCCCCATAAGTGGTTAGTAGTTCGGTATGTCCTAACACGTAAACTACCAAAGTATGTCATGAGATGAATTAGAAAAGTGTACTAAATACAAAATAATCAAAAGGCATATAGCTATGCAAACTTATTGACAAATTAATCTCCTTAAAAGTTTTATAATTTCGAACACACTTCAATATATGACTTGCGAGTCGAAAAGGAGTTTAAATGACACGAGTTTAGTAAACCATTGGCATAACTTCGTGTACGAGCTCTTACCAAAGATTTAAAACTAAAATCATATGGTGAATCAAATCCATACATAGATTAGGAATTTTACACTCACAATTTCTAAATCGACTAATATTTGTATCAACACTTTACACGTTTAAAAATCTAACATTTCATGATAAATTTCGATTCCCAGGTACACAAATCTGGATTCTTTATGAATGATGATTCCTATAACAGATTTTGGATCCTAACACGTTTTAGATCTGTTGGGTCAACCGATCTCCTTCCAATTTCTTGGTAATCATATTTTGTAATACCCATGATGTTATTTTTCAAGATGTCAATAATAGAGGAGTTTTCGAAAAGGTTTCAAGTTGGAGGGTCTGAAATGAATAAAAGAATGAGGACCTTAGTGCAAATAGTGAAAGGTATAAAACCCTTCATTTTACCCTAATTTCATTTCATGTGTGTATGTGTGTGGAGGATGGAAGAACACTGAGAGAGCTCTTGTGAGCACTGATCGCCCCCAATTCAGAAGGAAAATCAAGAAGTGAGAATTGGAAGCTAATTACTACAAAAATCGTTCGAGGTAAACTGGGAATGTGCCTTGTCGATCAAAAAGGGAATGTGCCTTGTCGTTGGGAATGGCTTCTTGGAGATCGTAATGAACCGATAAGGAACGAGTATTTTTGAGTAAATTGGGAGATCATGCATTGTGGTTTATCTAGATTCGAGGAAAGACAGAGTCGTGGGATAGACTTAGTTACATTTTTGCAGGTGAATATGAAGATAAGATTGATTATTTGTACAAATGATCATGAAGACTTGGTCTGCAGTGTGATGTTGTGGGTGGAGATGTGTGGATAAGTTAGTTGCACCTTTTGGCAAGGTAGATGCGCAAGTCAGTGATATGGTAATGTGTTGTTAAGGAAGGATAAGCACAGATGGAAACCTGTTTCCAAATATTTCGGATGAGTTATACAAAGTGTTAAGCACGTTGTTGGGAATCACGGATTGTAAGTTGGCGTTATGATATGACTTTACTCAGAATAAGAGAGTGGAGCGGTAGTTGGTGGTTACCCAAAAGAAGAACCATGTTACTTTTGGTTGCGGGAGTCGTTGAGTGAGTATATTTCGGGATCATTGGAAGATGATGAAGCGGTTGGATTGGTTAGTTTACGATGTGGTGTAGTAGATACGTAATCTTTAAGGAATGTAAATTGTTCTTAGTGTACGAAGGAATTCTCTGAGAAGGTAACAGTTTAGGAAACAAGAAGTGTGTGGTGACTTCGAACGTTGGGTGTTGTTTCGGGATGACTTTGTTGTTTTTCTCAAGTGAGAATGGTGGCGAAACCGTTTGGTTAGGCATAGCCATGTATATGTGTTATCGGCGCATTTGGTGTGATTGGAAAATAGAATGGGCAATGTTCCACACTAGCTGGAGGTGGTAGAGATGGCATATTGAAATAAGTGAGTAAGTTAGAATTATGAAGATTGGTAAGTGACACCGGAATCGTGGACCAAGGTTTGTAGATTGTTATCGGTACGTAAACTCCTGGTGGGAGCGTGGGAAGGAGGGTTTGTATATGTGTAGTGGTTCAAGGGTCAAGAAGAAACTAACTTGTGTGGTTGGTCGAAAGCATGCACCTGCTAGTGAACGGATTCTTCGGAGGCATGAGCGATATTTCCGAGAAGATATTGGAAAAGGTAGTGAAAAGTGGTGCTCGGAATGGAGCACCGTTGATTTTAGGTATGGTATTGTTGTGGGAAAAGTTCCAAGTGAGCTTGTCGTTCAGTGCTAAGCCCATAGGAGTAGCTATGCGAGAGCTTAGTCATTCATTCGTGTTGAGCGGGTGAGACTTGAATTTATTTCATATATGATTGGTCGGTTGTTAGATGCTGTGAAGATTTGAATGTGTCTGCAGATTTGGTCCAGCGTGGATTGGCGGGTACTTTCGATGATGGATTGCGGAGGTTTCCTACTATTAGCTATGTATAAGTGTGGGGTGTTGACGTGGTGGGAGCGTATGAATATTTGGTTAACATCGATGAGTCGTAGTCAATGTGATTCGGGAAAGAAACTACCATTTACGTTGCACATAAGTCGTATTGGGGGAGTAATCTAGGATTATATGTTATACTATGAGGGAACTCTTGACTGTGAGTTTATTGGGATATTGTGCCAAGTTGGCAAGTTGAGTGGTTACATTTGGTAAAGGATTCACGTCATTGTGGCATGGAATTCACCAAAGTTCCTTCTTTTAAAGAAGTGGAGTTGTTCGAGAAAAACTTGTTCAGACGCGTTTTTAAATTCGGGAGTCCAGGTGTGGACAAAGCGAACAATATCTGGTACGGTTGGCCTGGGATGTTACAGTGCAGTGGATCAGAGAGGTTGCAAGTATGTTATACGAAATAACTCGACGTAAGAAAGTGGTGGTTAACCGAGAGGCGGCTCCGAAGGGTTGGGTGCGACTATAATTTCAATCAAAATGGTTTAATTAGACTGGAAAGCATGAGTCCTGTGAATCTCAAGTTGGGGGACAACTTGATGAGGAAGATATCCCCATAGAATGGGGTGGTGCGTCCGAGAAAAAGGTGAAGTTGGGCCATATTTTGGGCCTGTTGCAATTATTGAATGAGTTGAAGATTTGGCGTGTAAATTAGTTGTACCTGATGAAAGTATGGGGAAGTCATAATGTGTATCACGTCTTTATTCTTGAGGATGCTTGTTGGAAGTTGATATGGTGATACTTTAGCAAAGGATGCAGGTAGATGAGAAATGAAACTTTATCGTAGGGTTGGAGACAATCTTTGACCGTAAAGTCAAGTCAAGGAGTTAAGAAACAAGGAGTTTGACCGTATGGAGATGCAATAGTAATTTCAATGGAAAAAAGGCAACTTTGGAGGTAGTGACGGACAAGAGGTCCAAATACCCTCATGTTTTCGGCAATAGAATTTCGGGGACATAATTCTTTTGAGGGGGGGGGGTATTGTAATAACCATGATCTTATTTTTCAAGATGTCAATAATAGAGGAGTTTTCGGAAAGGTTTCAAGTTGGAGGGTCTGAAATGAATAAAAGAATGAGGACCTTAGTACAAATAGTGAAAGGTATAAAACCCTTCATTTTACCCTAATTTCATTTCATGTGTATGTGTGTGGAGGATGGAAGAACACTGAGAGAGCTCTTGTGAGCACTGATCGCACCTAATTCAGAAGGAAAATCAAGAAGTGAGAATTGGAAGCTAATTGCTGCATAAATCGTTCCAGGTAAACTCATATCCTCAACCCCATTCTTTTATTGTGTAGGAAGATTTAGACTATTTGGGTTTCTTTGTGGAAGAATATTTAGTAATGATGCTATTAAAGGATTGTTAGGTATTATCGATTGGTCTAATCATGAGGGGATTGATAAGAAATGGTTAAGTCCTTGTATGAATCCATTTAAAGTTGTGAGATCGAGCTTTGGCTTGGTTTAGGGGAAGTTTTTGCATCCAGAGCTCGTATCCGGTAAGTCCCATCTGATGGGTTAGAGCAGGTGTTTGGGTAGTGTATCCAGGAAGTAATACCCGGACGATGTATCCAGAAAGTGATACCCGGCGGTAGTATCCAGAAAGCTAGTGTCCGAATGGGCATCCGGTTAAGTGGAATCCGGTAAGCTTTCGGACAGTTGTGTCCGGTAAGTCCTATCCGGGAAGTGGGTACCCTGGAGGTTACTGGTTGGTTGTTCCTGGCTATGTTACCTCTTGAGGACAAATCCCTTGTAGGACGGGTTGAAGTGGGGTTTAGTAAGGGTTGAGTGTGAACCTTATAGCATTCGGTTAGCTTATCGTTCCTTATTGTTGTCGTAGGCATTTCTTTTGAAGGTCAGAGGTAAAAGAAGAAATTGGATAAAGGCGTCAGGTGAGTCTTTCTAACTGAAAATGTGTTGATTTATGTATTACTTAAAATGCATGAGATATGATGAAACTGCATGTTTTATCCTTTATATGAAACTGCATGTTTTTACTATGTTTGAGAAAGTTAAGATATTATGTATGCATACATTTGGAAGTGGACATGTTTTGTCTAAGTCGAGGGGTGTGTCCCGCCAGTGCTCATACCGGGGGGTATCCCGTTTATGCCATGGAGGGTGTGTTCTAGTTAAGGTAGTGTGAGAGTGACACGTTGTCACGGATGTGCGTGACTTCAGTGTGCCATATACATGGGTAGTTCTTGCGTGTGAAAGTTTAAATGTTTTAAAGATGAGAGGTGTTTATAAATGCTTATAAACTGTTTAAAACGTTTTATGTGATGCGAATGTTTGTTTCTAGAGGGAACTCGCTAGACCTCATGGTCTAACCCTCGCAATTCCAAAAACTAAACCATTTTCAGGTAAGCACTTAGTAAAAGGTTCTAGTAAGGGCAAAGAGAAAGCGCGAGCGTGAAGCTTTGGACTAGAAGGAAGCCGTTATATTTAGCATGCCAAGCATTGTCTTTAGAAATCTCAGCTGTGTAATAGGTTGTTTCTGCAAACCTTGTGTTGTACTCGTACGTTTGAGATGGTATTTTGAGGCTGTTTTGGCAAGTTATTTATTTTAATATCGTTATGCTTTTTGGTCGAGTTGGGTTGTTACATATTTTGTACTTAGAATATTTTCAGGTTCTTTATAATAGCTTAGTGTCACGGACTTGTCTCTACAAGATCGCGTGCGGCCTTAGTTCTCGAACTAAGTCAGCCAAACTCCCGAACCAACCAACGATTAAGGCAAGTAAAGAGAACACAAGAGATTGTTGGAATGCAAATGAAACTTATATTGCTTAAGAGAACTTACAAGAGAGCTTAGAAGAATGTTTTGAGGTGTGTTGTGCCAAATGAGGCCACCACCTATTTATACCACTAAAGGGAACATTCTAGAGAACAACTATCTAGATATGTACATGGAGTATTCTAGATTTATCTAGTAAGGTGCTATCTACAAGAGGCTTCTACCTCCTTCCATGGAGAGTCTTCTAGAAAAGCTTCCACAAGTTCCTCCATGCTTCTTGAGTAGTGTAGAAGGTTCCGGATTCCGGTGAACCTTTGGGAAATCCGTCTCATGCTTGGCGGGTCGTCACATTCTCCCCCACCTAAGCTCGCGACGTCCTCGTCGTGCCATCCTCGTGATACTTCTTGATCTTGTCCGCGAATTGCCACAATGTGTCTTGAGCTTCCCAACTTGCTTCACTATCGGGCATGTTTCGCCACTTGACCAAGTACTCTGTATAGCTCGGCACTCCTCGTCTTGAAACCTTTCGATCCGAAAGAATTTCCTCAACCTCCCGATCGAAAGAAGTCACAACTGCAGTCGGTGCCCTTTTGGACACTCCCCGTTCCGGGTCTTCCATATCCTTGTGATAAGGCTTGAGAAAACTTACATGGAAAACCGGATGAATCTTCAACTTGGGCGGTAGTTGAAGTCGGTATGACACCTTCCCGACACGTCCAATCACCGGGAAGGGGCCTTCGTACCTTCGTATCAACCCTTTGTGCACTTTCCTCAACGATTTGAATTGTTGAGGTAGGAGTTTCACCATCACTTGGTCCCCAACCTTGAACTCGACGTGTCTCCTCTTCTCGTTCGCCCATTTATTCATCTTCCTTGCCGCTTTTCATAACGAATCCCACTTCATGTCCGTTTGCTCGTGCCATTCCTTCATGGTTTTGTATGCGGTCGGACTGTTCCCATCGTAAGACGTGGCTAAGGCATTTGGGGTTAGCGGTTGCCTCCCCGTAACCAGCTCAAAGGGACTCTTCCATGGTCCCTTGGGTGTGGGTAACGGCTCCAATAATCCTCCTGGTTGTCGTTCCTCTATCTTGTGCTGTTGGCATACTAGGCACGTCTGGACGCATGTCTCTACATCATCCCCCATCCTTGGCCAATAGAACGTACCTTCAACCGATGTTAGTGTCCTCTTGATTCCTGGATGCTCCGTCCAATTCGAATCATGACACTCCCTCAAGATAGTTTGCCTAATATCCCCCCACTTAGGCACGTACAACCGATCTCCCTTGGTGAATAAGAGATCTCCTTTGAGCCAAAACCTTCTCGTATTCCCGTCCTGAGCCAATGCCACCAGCTTCTTGGCCACAGGATCGTGCTCCAATCCTTCCTTAATTTGGCCTTGAAGGAAGAATTGGGGTTGAGTGATTGTCGCAAATCCCGTCTTGCGACTTGACGCCTCTGCTGCCATGTTAGCTTTCCCCGTCTTCGATCCCGGTTCCAGCTCCATCGTATGGTCCACCTCCCTCCTAGGCGGAACCCTTTGTCGCAATTCCTTGGGCACCACGTCCTTGAACTCAGCAAGGACCTTCTCGACTTCTTCCGGTACCTTCTCCGTGCTTCTCCCACTATCATCCCCTTGCCTTGTAACCGCCAAGTAGCAAGGCTCGCTCTTGTTGTATCCCTTCTTGAATTGCATGGCTGATAGGGCCTTGGCGCTACTCTTAGGCCCGCGTTCCGTATCCACCATACAAGTTTTTCCCCCATCTAGGATACATAACGAATTAGCGAATGGCATAGGGAAAGCGCGTACCTTATCGAGGAAGTCTAACCCGAGTACCACTTTGAAGTCATCTATAGGAACCACCGAGAAATCGATCTCTCCTTCCCACTCACCGATCTTTACTCGCACCGCTTTGGCTACACCATTGATTGGTTTCGCCGTAGAGTTCACCGTTTTGATAGTGCCACTCCCTTTTGCCGCTTTAATCCCTAGCCTTGCGGCTTCCTCAATGGACATGAAGTTATGAGTAGCACCCGTATCGACAAGAGCACGTACCTTATTTCCATTGATGATAGCTTCAACAAATTGCAACCCCTTGTTGGCTATCTTGGTCACCTCGGTTTTTCCTTTGATTGCGTTCAAGATTCGCATCGACCCCATGCATTCATCCCCGTCTTGAGAGCAACCCTCATCTCGAGTTATGGCATGAAGCTTAGCTTTGCTTGGACAATCTCGGGCTCGGTGTGGTCCATCACAAAGGAAACATCCACTGTTCTTGTAGGCCGTCTTCAAGTCTTTGTTCTTCCCGGTTGGTGGCTTCCGTACATCATAATTTCTTGCTTGGGTCGACTTCTCTCCCCCACCTTTCTCATGGTTACCCTTCCGATCCTTTGGCTTCGATGGTTCCTTTTTGCTAAAAATCGATCAAGGCCTCTGCCTCAGCAATAGCCGTTGCGAGATCTTGTACCCCACGTCGCCTCAACTCCGTCTTGGCCCATGCTTGCAAGCCATCAAGAAAGTAGAAGAGAGAGTCTTTGTCGGAAAGATCCGGAATCTCCAAGATAAGATTGGTGAAGTCCTTCACATACTCCCGGATCGTTCCCATTTGCTTGAGTTTACGAAGACGACTCTTCGCCTCGTCCTCGGCATTCTCCGGATAGAATTGCTTCTTAAACTCGCGAATGAAATCACCCCAAGTAGAAATGTTACACGTACCTCTTTCGATATCTCCATATCGACGTCGCCACCACAAAGCCGCGGTATCCTTCAAGTACCTCGTGGCCGTCTTGATCTTCATCGCATCCTCCACGATGTTGACCCCATCCATGTATTGCTCCATTTCCCATAGAAAATCATCAACCGCCCTAGCTTCCCGCTTTCCCACAAACGGTGATGGTTTAGGAATTTCAACCTTTGGAGCATGGTTGCTAGTGTTGCCACCTCCACTAGCCATGGCCCGTTTAGCCAAACTTAAGTCGGCTTGGATCTCCTCCAAGCTTTGGTGAATCGTGGAGATCTCTTCTTCCACTTCACCTTGAAGTTTAGTTAGCTCGCTCATGAACATATCTCTTAAGTCATGAAGCTCGCGTCTCAAGTCGCCACCCAAGACATTGAGGGCGCTCTTGAAATCATCACGCATATCGGCAAAGTCGGAGTCCAAACCTTCCACATGTTGGTTTACCTCCTCAACTTGTGCCTTTATCTCGGCCACGGATGTCTCTACACCTGTCATCCTCATTTCCAAGCTAGAGAGTAAATCTTTGGACTTACCTCGGTTCTTGTTAGCTCCTTCTTTGCGAGACTCTTCTCGGCCACGGTTCTCGTCAACTACGGATGAACCAACGTTCTTATCGGACTCCTTTGCCATGCCTTTAATCGACCTGCTCTGATACCAAATGTCACGGACTTGTCTCTACAAGATCGCGTGCGGCCTTAGTTCTCGAACTAAGTCAGCCAAACTCCCGAAACAACCAACGATTAAGGCAAGTAAAGAGAACACAAGAGATTGTTGGAATGCAAATGAAACTTATATTGCTTAAGAGAACTTACAAGAGAGCTTAGAAGAATGTTTTGAGGTGTGTTGTGCCAAATGAGGCCACCACCTATTTATACCACTAAAGGGAACATTCTAGAGAACAACTATCTAGATATGTACATGGAGTATTCTAGATTTATCTAGTAAGGTGCTATCTACAAGAGGCTTCTACCTCCTTCCATGGAGAGTCTTCTAGAAAAGCTTCCACAAGTTCCTCCATGCTTCTTGAGTAGTGTAGAAGGTTCCGGATTCCGGTGAACCTTCGGGAAATCCGTCTCATGCTTGGCGGGTCGTCACATTAGTCATACTTTCATAGTTCGGTAAAGTCGAAGATCAGCCAAAATAAAGAAAAAGTGAATCTACCATTGTGGAATGAAGATAAACTTCTCAATCATTTAAACTAAGCTATCATCACTGATTTCTGTCTTAAAATCGGTAGGAGACTCACCAATTTTGCTTTATGCAAAATTGGTGGAATCCTCCAAGAATCTTGCCTCTCTGCCAAGAAGATCTTCTCTTATCGTGCATCGATGGGGACATTTTCTGAATATGCAGAAAAAAGTTATTTTGCTTTTACACCTTTTTAAGTAAAGGTCTACAACATTGCGTGCAGGTCAACTCTGTCATACCATGTTGATCCAAACCCTCAGTGATTTGAAAATGACCCTATCTTAAATACTTAGTGAAAATTGTAAGTAAACAATATGTATCAGAGTTTCACTATCGCTGATAAGTACTAAGATCTAACAGTACTGCTGATAGGAACTCTCGCACTTTTAGATTAAACATTCAGCGAACACTGTTCACCATATCGCTGAGTCTGTTCAGTCCTTATGGTGATCGCTGATAAGTTAGTTGTTTACTTATGATCCCTGAAGACAAGATTCACGTCAACAAAGGTTCTACGCTGAAGTCGAAGATCAAGCTCAAGAACCAGCGACAAGTCTCCTAATGAACTGATGCGGATCAGCGAAGACTCAGATTTGTCCACTCAACGTGAAGTATCAAGTACAAGACTTCAGCTATCGCTGAACTTTATCATCTGCTGAATAGTAAATGATAATCGCTGAATCAACGAAAGCTGATCATGAAGTCCTCCGTACAAAGTACTTTTGTCTTAACCTCCCTTGCACGCCACCGTACGAAATGTCAGAAAAGAACCTCCGAAAAATCTGAAATCGTACAACCACTCTGACACTACACTGTTCATTCATGCGGCTACTAAGGTTGTCATCAAAGGTCAATGACATGCAACCAATCCGCTAATGACACGTGTAAAGTATATACTGGATTGCATTAAATGCATGCAGTATATAAAGAGATGAACTCACTTCATTTGAAGTAACTTGCTAACTCTGGACAAGTTCAAATCTCTCAAGATAGGATTTTATTAGTAATCTCCTTATCTTTCTTAGTGCAAGAAAACCTTAGTGTTCCAACTTGTTTAGATTTAGGTTTATCCTTAATCTTGTTTCCGCAACAAGCTGTAAATTGTTAATGATTTATCAATAAACAATTTAGAAAAGTAAAATAGTGTGTTTGTATTCAACCCCCCCCCCCCCCCCCCTTCTACAAACTTGTTTAAGCCTTTCGGGACCAACAAGTGGTATCAGAGCAGATTTGTTTAATCTCATAAACAAGATCTAATCTAAGATATTTTCTCTTCCTTGCTATTATCTGAAAATGGCCAACTCAAACACAAACACTCACTATATCGACAATGGTTCTCTTGCAAAACCCCTAGATTTTCCAGAGACAACTTCAACTTATGGAAAAATAGGATGACACTCTTCTTAGAAGGTGTAGACCCTACTATACCTTACTATCTTGAAAACGGTCCACACATCCCTGTAACGATTGATCCTGCCGTTCCAGCCACTGCAACTAGAGCTGCTATTCCAGAAAGGCTGATTCCAAAGGAAATCCATCATTGGACCGATGAAGACAAGAAGAAAGTGGCTATAGATACAAAAGCCAGATCCATACTATCCATGGCCCTTCCTGACGAAGTCTACCATTCCGTCATGAACCTGAAATCCTCGAAGGCCATGTGGGACACAATATGTGTTCAGTATGAAGGAACGTCTGAAGTCCAGGATTCAAGAAAGATCAACCTGGTAAGACAATACGAAAGTTTCATCTCTGGTAAGAATGAAACTCTCTCTGAAGTACATCAACGTTTTAACTGCTTAATTATAGATCTTAAAACGGTTGGTAAGGAATATTCTAACTTTGAAGTTCTGACAAAGTTTTTAGAATGTTTACCTGAAAGCTGGGACAATTATTCCATGTGTCTCAAGCTGTCAAAAGATCTAAGATCAATGACACTCGCTACCTTATATGGCACATTGCTGAATCATGAGCAATCTAGCCATCTTAAGAAGAATCTTGTAAAAGATTCCAAAAGCACCCCTGTTGCTTTAATCTCAGAGGAACCTTCTACTCAGCGACCCGTGGTCACTATCACTGAGTTAGAAAGTAACTCTGAAAGATCATCAGATTCTGATTCTTCAGATGATGAATCCTTGGCTCTCCTAACTAAAAAGTTCAGGAGATTCGCCAAGAAGAAAATGTTTAGAAAGAACAAAACTCTTTCTATAGCTGACAAGCCTAAGTCATCAACTTTTGTTGATAAGGCTACTGCTACTTGTTTTAACTGCGAAAAGACAGGTCATTTCGCTAACGAGTGCAGGTCAAAGAAAATCATGAGACCTTCAGCCTTTACAAAGAAATCCTTTGTTCCAAGGAATAAAGACGACAAATACTTAAAGCTGAAGGAGAAGTATGCAAAGCTGAAAAGCTTTAAGAAGAAGGGAAAAGGCCTAATGGCTGACTATGATTGGGCTGCTTCTGATGAAGAAGCCTCATCATCTGATGAAGCAAATCAATGTCTCATGGCCAAGATTGAAGAAGAGGAAGAAAGTTCAGACATTCCCTCCACTTCAACATCTGCCATTCAGGTATCACCTTCCTTCTTTACCAATATTGTAAATATTGATGAAGCTGATAGTCTCCGTAAAATCGAACTACTGACTAGAAGCTTATACGAAGCCATGAACGGCAAAGCTGTGGTTGAAAACCAAAATCTTGATCTCGCTGAAAAGCTTAAAAATGCCACCTTCAAATAGAAAAGCTTTCTAAATTTGAAGAAGATTTTAAAGATCAAGTCCATTTAAATCAGCTAGTCAAAATTGAACGAGCGGAAGCTATCGCTGCATTAAAAGCTGAACAAGCTACTGTTGAAGGATGGTGTAATTCTTCAACAAAGATCACTGAGATAATTAAGGCTCAGATTCCTCTGAGTGATAAACGTGGTCTGGGTTATAAATATGATACTCCAATACCAACCACTGAACGTTCAATGCTTAAATTTGGAACGTTCGTATCCTCAGTAGCTGACACTTCTTCATCTCAGTACTCCTCGTCGATTACACCAATCCCTGAGGAAACTCCTACCTCCTCAAAAGGTAAGGAGAAAATGGTTTATTCAAAACCTACCTCTGTCTCTAAAGATAAAGGTAAAGGAATTGTAATTTATCAAAATCCTCAGAAGGGTACTTTAGTACCTAAGCTGAATGCTTCCAAAGCCTTAGTGATTCATTCATCTGTTTCTAGAAATCAGACCTCTGGATCAGTTCAGCGACCTACTCCTAGACTCAGAGTAGATGTCCTTGGTAAGAAATCTGAAGAACTGAATGTTCGTCCTATTTCAAAAACCAATAGTGTACTTGGTGCTGGCACTTCTAATTCCAAATTAAAAGCTCAGCACACAAGTGGTCCTAGAACTAATTTTAGTTATAGGAAATGTTATCACTGTGGACTTACCGATCATATTGCAAGTAAGTGTCCCACAGCCACCAAAGCTGATAAGATAGCTAAGGTGAAGATAGCACCAAAGAAGACCAAACCAGTTGCAAGTCAGGTCAAGGTGACTCATACCGCTGAGGTCAAGAAATTGACCAAAGTGAAGAAAGACAAAGCTGAATCTTCAAATGCTGCGAAGACTGCTGAACCCATTCCAACCACTTCCACTGACAAACGCGTATACATGGTGAAGTGGGTACCCAAGCAAAACTAATCTTCCTTTGTATTGCAGGTTAAGAAGGGTATCTGGTATCTCGATAGCGGATGCTCTAGACACATGACTGGTAAGAAAAGCCTGCTCGCTGAATACAAGGAAGAGAAGGGTCCCTCTGTAACTTTCGGTGGAAATGGAAAAGGACACACCCGAGGGTATGGTGTACTTTCAAATGGTACAACATCCTTCAGAAGAGTCGCATATGTTGAAGGGCTGAAGCATAATCTTCTGAGCATCAGTCAGCTTTGCGACATGGATAACAAAGTGATTTTCACCAAGGAATCCTGCTTTGTCTCTGACAAAAAGGAGAAGATAGCTCTCAGCGGTTATCGTTTGGAAAATGTTTACGTTATAAACATGGACTCAACAACCACTGAGAACTCCTGTTTCTTCTCAAAGGCATCTTCTGATGTCAACTGGCTATGGCACAAGAGACTCTCACATCTCAACTTCAAGACACTGAATACTCTTTCATCCAAAGAGTTAGTCACTGGTCTACCTCAACATTCATACGCCAAAGAATCCTTATGTTCAGCGTGTGAAAAAGGGAAGCAGACCAAGGCAAGCTTTAAGTCCAAGCAAGTTTCCTCAGTGTCATCTCCTCTTCAACTACTCCATATGGATTTGTTTGGCCCCGTTAACAAACAATCCATCGCTGGAAAGAAATATACGCTGGTCATAGTTGATGAATTCTCTCGTTATACATGGGTAATGTTTCTCCGTTCTAAGAGTGACACCCCTGAAGAACTCATCACCTTTGTTCGGAAGATGGAAACTCTGAACAATATGACTGTTCGCTCAATAAGGAGTGATCATGGAACTGAATTCAAAAACAGTTCTCTTGATTCCTTCCTTGAGAGCAAGGGTATTTCTCATAACTTTTCGTCAGTGAGAACACCACAACAAAACGGAGTCGCTGAAAGAAGAAATAGAACAATTATTGAAGCTGCACGTTCAATGCTCAGCGATTCTCACCTGCCTACTCAGTTTTGGGCAGAAGCTGTCAACACGGCTTGTTTTACGCAAAACAGGTCGCTGATAGTCAAAAGATTCAAAAAGACAGCCTATGAACTCTTTCATGGGAGAAAGCCTTCAATCAGCTTTCTTCACATCTTTGGTTGTCAGTGTTTCATACTGAACAACAGAGATGCCCTTGGAAAGTTTGATCCTAAGGCTGATGATGGAATCTTTCTTGGATACTCCTCAGTTTCCAAAGCCTTCAGAGTCTTCAACCGAAGAAGACAAACTGTAGAAGAAACTATTCACGTCACGTTTGACGAATCCCGTTCAGCGAACTCTAAACCGAACGCTGATACAGAAGAACTGAATCAATGGATGTTTTCTCATCTTGGTGATTCAGAAGATGTTCCCACTACTCATACTCATACAACTGAAAATGATGGTCCTACTATCATTCCCAATATGCAGAATAGTGAAGCTGAAACATCTTGGGTCTCAGCTGTTCCTATAAATACTATACCCGCAGTTGATCCAAATATCTCAGAAATTCCATCTATTTCTCAGCAATCAGTGAATGAAGTGACAAATGCAAGCATTCCTCTCTTAGCTGATTATCCAGAAGTAGCTGAAGCCTCATCTTCAGTTTCTCCAGTTCAGACTGCGTCAGCGACGCATGCTCCGGCTCAGCGATGGACTGTAAATCACCCAATCGATCAAATTCTTGGTGATCCCAACGCTGGTATTCAGACTCGTAGAAGTGCAGGTAATATTTGTTTATTTGTTAACTTTATTTCTCTAACTGAACCAAAGAAAATAGATGATGCCCTCAGAGATCCAAACTGGGTCAGCGCTATGCAAGAAGAGCTGACTGAATTCGAAAGAAACAAAGTTTGGAAACTTGTTCGGAGACCAACTGACAAAACAGTGATAGGCACTAAGTGGGTCTATCGAAACAAGTTGGACGAACATGGTACTGTAACTCGCAACAAAGCTCGTCTTGTTGCTCAGGGATACAGACAAGAGGAAGGTATAGATTATGACGAAACCTTTGCTCCTGTAGCAAGACTTGAATCTATTCGTCTTTTCTTAGCATATGCTGTACACAAAAACTTCACTGTACATCAAATGGATGTTAAGTCAGCGTTTCTAAATGGAAAGCTGAATGAAGAAGTTTATGTGGAACAACCTCCAGGATTCTCAGATCCTAAGCGTCCAGGTTATGTTTATAAGCTGGATAAGGCACTTTATGGCTTGAAGCAAGCTCCTCGTGCATGGTATGACACTCTTTCTACGTATCTCCACCTTGAAAAATTTGAGAGAGGTAAGATTGACAAAACTTTGTTTTTTAGAAAAATAAAAGGTCATATCATTTTAGTTCAAATATATGTTGATGACATTATATTTGGTTCTACTAACCCTGAGCTTTGTACTCGTTTCGCTGATAGAATGAAAGATGAGTATAAAATGAGTATGATGGGTGAACTAACATATTTCCTTGGTCTTCAGAATAAGCAAACTGAAAAAGGAACTTTTATAAATCAGGGAAAGTATGTTAAAGATATGCTGAAAAAATTCGACTTAACTGAAAGTTCAGCTATGAAAACCCCTATGGCACCACCGCTGATACTTGATAAGGACACAAAGGGTGTTCCTGTCAATGTCACGCTGTACCGTGGGATGATCGGCTCACTACTGTATCTTACAGCTAGCCGACCCGATATTATGTTTGCAACATGTCTGTGCGCACGTTATCAAGCTGAACCTAAGATATCTCATATGAAAGCTGTAAAGCGAATCTTTCGATATCTTAAGGGTACAGCGAATCTAGGTCTTTGGTATCCCAAAGATTCAGGATTCGATCTAACCGCCTATTCAGACAGTGATTTTGCAGGTTGCAAAATGGATAGGAAAAGCACCACAGGAGGATGTCAGCTCCTGGGTGGAAAGCTGGTAAGTTGGACAAGTAAGAAGCAAAACTCAGTGTCCACTTCCACAGCTGAAGCTGAGTATGTAGCCGCTGGAAGCTGCTGTTCTCAAGTCTTGTGGATGAGAAATCAACTACTAGACTATGATCTTCAGCTCTCCAAAATTCCAATCTATTGCGACAGCACAAGTGCCATCGCTATAGCAAACAATCCAGTGCTACACTCAAAGACAAAACACATAGAAATCAGATATCATTTTATCAGAGATCATGTGATGAATGGTGATATAGAACTTCATTTTATCCCAACTGATTATCAGTTAGCTGATTTGTTTACCAAACCTCTTGATGAGACAAGATTCAACTTTCTCATCAGCGAGCTTGGAATGCTGAACTTTGAAGGATAAATCTTCAGCGGTTCACATTTAATCAGCGATACGTTTATACATTCTTGTATAGGCTCTGGATAAAATAAACTAGTACAATCCATTTCATCATCTTCTCTCTGAATAAATTGGGTTAAACTGATATCAAGGTATGTTTTCTCTGACAAAACGCATGAAAATGCAAGATTTCAAATTCTTTCATCGCTGAATAATATTTTGAAATTTCTTAAAACCCTCACTGATATTTCTATTCAGTGCTTCATATTTTCCAAAGAGTCCCTGAGTTTTTCTTTCAAAACCTCAGAGACAACGAAAGAATGTGAAAGGACAGTTGTGACGTCATTGCAACGGATAACACCAGGCACGTTTCTTTTTCTGACACACGTTTGCACGTTTCGTTGTCTATCCAATCAAATGCAAACACGTGTCCGTGTCATGATGAAAAACTTTCCCGCTCAAGTTTTTCTCTCTCTACTCTCTTCCTATATAAACTCTCTCAAAGTTTATATTTGTCTTTTATGCGAATCAATCTTTCTCCGCAAGAAAAGAACACTGTTGCATTTTGTGCTCTCGATCTTCAAGAACTGTTCATCATCTTCTTCATCAAACTCAAGGTCAATATGTTCTTATCTTTTATCAAATGCAAATAACTTGTTTTCGATCTTATCATTGTTTTACACAAGATCAAACAAAAGAACTCAAAAATAAAATCATTTTCTTTCATGGTTTTATAAACACAACCATTTCATGGTTGTTCTTCAAGTTTTAAATCTAAAATCTTAAACTTGTTCTTCTTTCGTATCCATTTTTTTAAAAAAAAAACTGGAATACAAGGCTTATAGGTGTTATATTCGTTTTTTTTTTTTAAAAAAAAAAAAAAAAACAAGAAAAACCCTAATCTTCATTAAGACTTTTTTGTCTGAATGAAATGGACAAAATTCGAAAAATCTTAATGGAAATTCTCTTTCCACATTAAGATATTTCTTATTTGTTAACATCTTTGGTTGAACTGATAATACAGTGAAATGGCAACTTCAAAGCTGAATGTTACCGCTGAGTCCATCTCCAGTGATTCTGAGGAACTGGAAATCACCAAAGCTCCTCAGGTTAAGTTTGAGCTGGATCAACTAGACTGGACAAAGGCAAACAACCTTTCAGCGCTTCTCGAGTTTCCTCCTGGGAAGCAGGTATCCCATCTAGACGACGCTGTGATTTTTTTGAAGAATAGCCCCATATACACAGCACTGACAATCACACCTCCTGCCAGTCAGCGTCTATTATCCCAATTCTGGTACTCTGCCAGACACACCAACCTACCCTCAGCCAAAGATCCATCTAAAACCATCGACTGCATACTCAGCGATACTGAGTATGGCACCATCAAGATAACCCCCGCAATAATCCGTAAAGCTCTGAAATTCCCTAACGCTACCTCAGAAAATCCTTTCATTCCATTTCCTGACCACAAGAAGCACGCTGACAGGGAAGAAATCATTGCTTTCCTTGATGCGATGGGTTACATCTGGGAGACTGGAAGAGACAAGCTACCTGAGAAGAAGCTGACGCTGATAAAGAAATCCAAGATGCCCAGCGAGATGAACTTCATCTTCGCTCACCTGATCAGCTGCATGACAGCGAAATCCGGATCTTCTGATCAAGCCGCTCAACCTCAGCAGGCCATGGGTTACGCACTGCTGAAAGGTCTCAACATTGACTGGGCCTCCATCATCTATGAAGACCTCATTCAACGTGTTGATTCTGCCGCTGACCGACCAGCATGGGTTCCTTACCCGCGATTCATCAGCGCCATCTTTCAATATGGCCTGAAGGACAGCTATCCTGAGGAGGGTGATCTGAAACTCTCTCAGATTGGCCCTAAAGTTCTCGACTTCAAGCCTGTCGCCAACGAGGTACGTCTCTCTACTCTTCTCACTCTTCTTAATTCTCCGCTTTCTGTGGCTCCTTCAGCGACAATACCCATCGCTGATACCCCGGCCACAAAATCCATTCCTTCTAAGAAAAGGAAACAATCTCTTACCCCTCTTGATTCCAAAAGGATCAAGAAAACCAAGGAGCAACCCCAGCAGTTGCATGCTGAAGACTCCTCAGCTCATTCTGAAGAGCTGAAGGAAAGTTCCGTGGTACGCTCTGCCACACCAATTCAAGCCATCCCTTCTAAACCTACTTCAGCGTCCCTAAACGCTGAGGTTAGAACTTTGGAATCTACCCAACCTTCGTCAGTCTCTCAAAAGACTGATGAAGTACTTCTCAGCGAATCCAACGCTGAACTTGAACCCCAACCCCAATTCTTATCCTTCGCTCCTCCCTCTACTTCTTTGGACACTCCTCCAGTCAAAACTGGAGATGCCATCATTCAAGAAGCCGTTGAAGCTTCTCAGCGAATGACGAAGAAAGGACCTGCAGAGATCTCCATTCCTCACGGAACTTTTGAGGGAGATATGGAACACTATGGAGGGACTCGAAACTTTGATGAGTTCGTCAACGCTCCTGCAGGTACAGATCCCACCTTAAACACTGTAACTAAACCTGAAACTTCTGAGCTTTCCTTTGTTCACAAGTACTTATATGTTACAGGTCCTTTTTTGGGAGACATCAACCAGTCTCTGAAGTCTATGGAGATGAAACTTACGGATCTCACCACCGGTCTATCAAATAACTCTACAGCTGTAACAAACGCTGGAGAGAATCTGACGAACCTGACTACTGTGGTGGAAAAGAAGGCCTCCTCTGATGACATCAAAGATCTTGATAAAACTCTCGCCGACTTTGCCAAAGTGCTCTCCGACATCTACACTGACTACACCAACCTCAAATCATCAGTTTCCACCATTTCCAGCGAAGTTACAACGCTGAAGAAATCGGTTGGTACACTCGAAGGTGATATGTCAGTGGTCAAGACCGACTTGGGCTCAGTGAAGACCGACCTTGGTTCCGTCAAGACAATGATCGAGACGCTGGTGAACAAGGCAAATAATCCAGCTCCTGCTCCGGCCCCTGCACCTGTTTTGGACTCATTCACCGCAGAGGATCGCCAAGAGCTGAAGAAAATCACGCCTGCTATTTCTGGCCTAGAAGACAGAATAGCTAAGCTTGAAGGTTGTGTGAAAATATCTGGCCCAGAAGACAGAGACAACACCAATGCTGAATCTACCCATTCCTCCCCCGCCCATCATGAGAAAGAGGGGGAGAAGAGCGCTGAACAGGAGAAGAGCGCTGAAGACCTTTCCCATGATGAATCTATCAGGGGAGAGGGTAATGAAGATCGGATTACTGGACCTCAGGGAGATGAAAACCCTGAGGGAACCGAGAACCTCGCCTCTATATCTGAGGGGGAGCAACTCGATGAAGATGCTGAGGAATCTGAAGCAGAAGAAGACGAAGACTTCGACATCCCTGAAGCTGAACCATCCTCCTCTCCAAGGAACGATGATGATGATGATGAAGATGACGATGATTTCTTTGTTGTCAAACCTGCTCCTCGAACCAAAGCTCTTAAAGGTATTTCAATAAAAGAACCTTCAGGGGAGAAGACAAAGACAAAGCACTCAGCCTCTGGCGCTGAGAAAAGCAAAGACAAAGGCATCGCTGAAGATGATAATCTGGCGATCCTACTTGCAAAGCCGATTTGTCAGGTACACTAAACTTATTTTTCCTTCCCTGATCATCTATGAAAAATCAGTTATCCATTCCACAAACACCATACACATCCACATTTTTTTTCTATCTTTTCTACCCAAGTTCTTCTACCCAGTTCTTATTTGTAAGATCGCTGCGTTTCAGCTAGTCCTCTCCCCTGTTTGAGGATATCGCTGAAAAATCTGTTGCGACTTCACCAATAATTCCAGCTAACGCTGAAGACATAATCCCAGTCTTAGATTTAATCTCTGAGACTGATGAACCAGAAGAACAACCTCTCTCGCACAGAAACAGACCTTCCTCAGTTGCTCAAAGGCTGAGTGAAGAAGATCAAAAGAGGAGAGAAGAAATGATAAAGCGATTCGAGGATCAGCGAATCATCCTAAGGCGCGATCAACTACCTTCAGTTCCTCCTAAGTTCAGAATTTCAAAAGCTGTATACCAAGATCATCTCAGAGCTGAACGCCTCATCGCTGAAAGGAAGGAAGCTGAAGATAAAGACAGAGAATACGCCATCAAGCTCACTCAAGAATCTGTCAAAGACCCCAAGCTGAAGCGTATTCCCATTCAAATCCAACGAAAGCTTTGGGAACAAGCCCAGAAGATCGTGGAAAAGAAAGCTGAAGTTTCTCAGACCACCCTGATCTGGTGTAAAGAGAAAATCCACTTCAGATATCGTCCAGCGAAGATCAACAAGGTATTCATCTCTGGAAGAACCTCCGTCGGAGTACCTATTGTTGACATCAAACTGTTCAGAGAAGATGACTCATCTGAAACCTTTCGTGCTGACACTGTAAAAAGGTATGGTCTCTCTGAATGGCTGGAGATGAGGTTAGCTATCCAACCGTCAAAATCTAAGTACAAGGATCATTTCGAAAAGCTGATAAACAGACATATCGATTTGATATCTTCTTGTGTGGATATTCCTCCTGTTCCTGATCTAAAGCCGAAAAGAAAAAAGGACTCTCCAAGGAAGAAACGTCAAGATTCAAACTCAGGTCCTGTCATACGAAATGAAACTGGAATTGGTTTCTCTCGCGCTGAAGTACTTGGTCCTGATCCTGATCTATCTGCCCTTGATGTCTCTTTGCCACCATGTGAACTTTTCGTCCCTGGTAAAGTCATCAGTAATCCTTATGGAATATTCTTTCTTGACTACGACGGACGTAAATGCTTTCAACGGATCGCTGAGCTTCCAATCACTCCAATCGAACAGCTCAAAGATCTCATCTACTGGTGCGACTTCAGAAAAGACATTCAGGCACGACACCTAAAACCCTTGATTTTTGAAGCTGCTCTGAAGCTAAAGAATAAAGGAGAAAAGGTTCCTGACTGGATGATTCCAACTGAAAAGACAACCCTTGATGAACTTCTCATTAAGGAAGAACCCTTTGAAGGCTGACAACAATCACCATTTTCTCTATTGTATCAGTCATCCTTCAGTACTTGTAATTTATTTCGCTTGTACTTGTAATCCTTCTTATTCATATTGTAACCTGATTCAAAGATTTAAAGAAAGATTTCAGCGAATGTACTTTACTCCATCAGTACTGAAAAGATCCCAGAAAACAGTAAAAGGGACAAATATTTTATGAGTTCTTTTTATCCTTATGTTTTCATTAAATAGCAATTTTCTCTGTTGCTATGTCATAATCAAATAGGGGGAGATTGTTGATCCAAACCCTCAGTGATTTGAAAATGACCCTATCTTAAATACTTAGTGAAAATTGTAAGTAAACAATATGTATCAGAGTTTCACTATCGCTGATAAGTACTAAGATCTAACAGTACTGCTGATAGGAACTCTCGCACTTTTAGATTAAACATTCAGCGAACACTGTTCACCATATCGCTGAGTCTGTTCAGTCCTTATGGTGATCGCTGATAAGTTAGTTGTTTACTTATGATCCCTGAAGACAAGATTCACGTCAACAAAGGTTCTACGCTGAAGTCGAAGATCAAGCTCAAGAACCAGCGACAAGTCTCCTAATGAACTGATGCGGATCAGCGAAGACTCAGATTTGTCCACTCAACGTGAAGTATCAAGTACAAGACTTCAGCTATCGCTGAACTTTATCATCTGCTGAATAGTAAATGATAATCGTTGAATCAACGAAAGCTGATCATGAAGTCCTCCGTACAAAGTACTTTTGTCTTAACCTCCCTTGCACGCCACCGTACGAAATGTCAGAAAAGAACCTCCGAAAAATCTGAAATCGTACAACCACTCTGACACTACACTGTTCATTCATGCGGCTACTAAGGTTGTCATCAAAGGTCAATGACATGCAACCAATCCGCTAATGACACGTGTAAAGTATATACTGGATTGCATTAAATGCATGCAGTATATAAAGAGATGAACTCACTTCATTTGAAGTAACTTGCTAACTCTGGACAAGTTCAAATCTCTCAAGATAGGATTTTATTAGTAATCTCCTTATCTTTCTTAGTGCAAGAAAACCTTAGTGTTCCAACTTGTTTAGATTTAGGTTTATCCTTAATCTTGTTTCCGCAACAAGCTGTAAATTGTTAATGATTTATCAATAAACAATTTAGAAAAGTAAAATAGTGTGTTTGTATTCAACCCCCCCCCCCCTTCTACAAACTTGTTTAAGCCTTTCGGGACCAACATACCACAAGACAAAAAGGATACTTTGTCTTGTTCAAGGACAACCTGACTCTCAATCCTATTTTGACAAGTGTCTCATGCATTTAATGCACATGAGAGTATTTAAATAAGAAGACCCTCTCTATGCAAGGCGACGTTTTTTGGAGAATTCACTTTGTGTTAAGACAGAAATCGACAGACTCTTTCTCTCTAAAAAACTTCATATCTTTATCTTAGTGTTCAAGTTATGAAAAGTTTCTTCTGTATACTTTATGTTAGATTGTTAGGATAGATTTTATCTGCCTTTTTCCACAACAATCTAAAAGTTTTCTGTGTGTAATTCTTGATTTTATATCAATAAAGAATTAAATTAAGTAAAATTTTGTGTATCGTATTCAACTACCCCTTCTACAATACTTGCTATTATGTGCTATTTCATATCTGGGAGACTGGGACCAACAAGATCGCATAACAGTTTCAAATCCTAATGTTTTTCAGATCCTTAAATACTTTTGGATTCTGATACATTTCGGATCGTATCCTTATATTCGAATATAATAAAATATGATTCTCGTTTTTGTATTTCGAATTCTAAACAAAAATCTTATAACATTTCTAAGTGTTTATTAAATGTATTTTTGTAATCATCAAATCAAATAATTAAGTCCAACAGCTTGTAACAAAACCAAAAATAGATGGTTACACTCTCTTACATTATCAAAACAAACGAAGACCTCACTCCTTATATCTTCTTTGCACGACTAACACGTGTAAAGTTCGATGCTTTCCTTACAACAAAATGACACTGAAAAAGTCGTGAGATCCTACAACACGCAACCTCTCTTTCACACCCTTAAGTAACCCCCTAAAAGCTATTTCTGGGGTCAACTTGTAACGGAAACCATTAGTACTCTTCACTCTTAATTATACATCTGTCACTCTAGATGCACAATTACTACCGTATTTAAAATATTCAAGAATTTTCTTCTTGTGTCAAACCTTAAATCTAATTTTTATATCTTCGATAATACCTATGCAGAACCATTCACACTCACCTCAATTAATTTCATCGATATCTAGGGGCATTGATCGCGGTCCTTGAGTGGTATGTGGGACATGACAGAACATGACAGAACAAAATCTTGTTGTCCCAAGTTTTGGTGCGTCCTTAGACTGGGATAGAACATGATTAAGTGGGACAAAAATGAGATTTGTTAAGCCACGAGTATAAATGAAATAAAAATCCCGAAGATGAGACAACATTATAGAGTAATAAACTATCATATCAAATTAAAACCCTAAAACTTTCCACAATTATTTCGCCAACATGACTTACTCTTGTCTGTCTAGTGCTATCCAGTCCAGTTCAATCCTGTCCAATATTACTGTAATCTAGCTAGCCTACCAACTATATCCAAAAGGATCTAGGTTATTTTTTATAGAGTAATTCATCAAAATGCCCTAAGTTCACCAACCCTTTTACCCATTTGCCCCATCTCCCTCCCAATTTACCTAAATACCCTGAAAATCCGTGGGCTAACCCGTGGCCCACGGATTTTGGGTCAAAAATCTTGCCCACGGATTTTTCTCAAGATCCACGGACTTTTTGTCCTCGGCCCACGGAATTTGTCCTCGGCCCACAGACTTTGTCCTCGTCCCACGGATTTTTTTCATTCCCACGGAAATTTTTTTCATGCCCACGGATGCCCACGGATTTTCAGGGTATTTTGGTAAATTGGGAGAGAAATAGGGCAAATGGGTAAAAGGGTTGGTGAACTTAGGGCATTTTGATTAATTACTGTTTTTTATATCTGTTGGTTATTTTACATAAACTTTTTGACCTGTGAATATGAAGAATGAATTCAAGATTAATACGCTAGTCGGGTATAAGTTTTTATAAATATATAAATAAATGATATGTTCATCTTATATATCAAATTCAAAACTAATTTTTCTCACTTATGCCATTCAACAAAATAGTATATTGATTTTTTATATCTTTTTAAAATCTAAACTTTTTTAATTAATTCAGTGAAAATTTTCCAAACGATCTTTATTATTGTTTGTTGTATTATATATAGTACTTTTTCCATTCCAAACAATACAAGATTTACTAGTATTTAATTTGTCACATAATTATTTAATTGTTGATCAAAGGTGCAAAATATCACTTCTGAATTGACAAACATAATAGACATATGATTTTAAACAAAAATTAAATACACCCTTAACCGATAACTAAAATAAATCATATTCAATAACTATATACCCAGATTTAATCACAAAAAGAATGCAAATACCATTGTAAATTAAACGATTCAAGTTTTATATTCCCAAACACACATATGCCCACTACAAGAAACTGCGCTTTTACCGGGGGTTTGGGAAACCCGTCGGTAAAAGTAACTTTTGCCGGCAACTTAGACGAAATCCTCCGGTAAAAGTTTAACTTTTTGTCGAAGGAAAATCCCACCGGCAAAGATGCACTTTTGCCGACGAATTTCACATAAGTCGCCGGTAAGGTTACCTTTACCGGCGGGCTTCCTAAACTCCCCGGCAAAAGTACTTTTAAAAATTTTATGTAACATTTTTACCAACGAGATTCACCAACTCGCCGGCAAAAGTTATTTTATTATAACTAATATTTTTTTCACTTAAACTTTTGCCGACGGATTTCCCAAACTCGCCGGCAAAAGTAATTTTGTCATTTTAATTATTTTTAATGACATTTTTACCGGCGAACTTCACTAAGTCGTTGGCAAAAGCATTTTAATCTTATTAGTTATTTTTTTCACACACGTTTTTTCCGACGAGCTTCCCTAAGTCAACGGCAAAAATAACCAAATATGACACGTTATCGCCCAATAAGGCCCATTACAACTCAATAGAACTCAATACGACCAACATGGCCCAATACGACACATTGTCACCAAATGTTAACCAATACCTCACTCACAAGTCTTCACAAGCCAATAGAACCCAGTCCGTCCAACATGACCCAATACAACCCATTCTATCCTAATGTAACCCAATAAGAGCAACATGACTCAATACGACTTACTGTAACCCAATACGTTATTATACGACTCACTATAACCCAATGAAACAAAATACGATCAATATGACTCAATACGACCCACTATAACCCAATACGCCATTATACAACTTATTATAACCCAATGTTACCTGATATGACCCACTATAACCCAATGGAACCTAATACGATCAATATGACACAATTATAACCCAACATATTACTATATGACCCATTAGAACCCAACATAATCCAATACGACCAACATGGCCCAATATGCCCCATTGTAATCCAATACGTTACTAAATTATCCATTAAAACCAACATAAGTGAATCTAACACATTACCACCCAACAAGACCCATTACAACCCAATAGATCTCATACGACCTATTATAACCCAATTTAAGCCATTATGTCACTATACGACCAGTTAAACCAATACAACCAACATGACCCAATACAATTCATATAACCCAATGTAACATAATATGTCACTATACGACCCATTACAACCAACAGAACCGAATCCGACATATTGCCACCCAATAAGACTCATTATAACCCGATAGAACCATATACAATCCATTATAGCTTAATGTAACCCAATATATCACGATACGACACATTACAACAAACAGAACCGAATCCGACATATTGCCACCCAATAAGACTCATTATAACCCGATAGAACCATATACAAAACCACAAGGCTTGTGGCGTATTGGTTAAGGCCTTGGGGGGGTGTGGCTCAGAAACCCATCTACCCCGGGTTCGAATCCAGGCGTTGGCAACCTGTGGCCACTGAGAAATTATCTCAGGGCTGCATGCTTAGCAGTCAATCAGTGTCAGGGGTTAGTCTAGACAAAGCCTAGGATACCCTTTCAAAAAAGAAAACCATATACAATCCATTATAGCATATTAGAACCAATATGACCCAAATACGACTAAAGGTAATTGCAACCAATATAACTGAATTCGACCCATTATAACCCAACAAAACCCAATACTCCATTATACAACCTCTTACAACCAATATGACCCAAATACGACCCATTACAACTAAATGTAACCCAATACGACCCTTTGCAACCAATATAACTGAATTCGACCCATTATAACCCAACACAACCCAGTTTATTGTTGTACAACCCAATATGAACTAAATACGACCCAAATACGACCCACTATAACATATTGTAATCCAATTCTTCGAGTTTTGTTTCTTGCCCAAGTATAAGTCGACGTTGAGTGAGTCGCAGTCAAACCTTGTACGCAAGATATAGCACCTGTAGTAGTTTCGATAATTCCTTGATTAACTAGCTCTGAACATTCCTAGACCGCTAGTTGATAGTGGTCAGGGTTCATCCCGGGGTGACTTGTTTTGGTTGGGTTAACATCTTCATTTCTTTTGAATACGACCCATTACAACTAACATTGCTTAATGCAACAACCACCCAATAAGACACATTATAATCTTCTTAATTTTTTATTTTTTTAATCTTATATTCCGATTAGCAATATGTATTTTTAAAGATTGTTAATTGTTATTGTAACACTAATATGAATATATTATTCGTATGGGTGCACAAATGGTTGAACACGTTCATAAGTACAAAATGAATTTAAAATTAAATATATATATACATATATATTAAGGTATATTATTTTAAATAAAATATCAATAAAATTTTAAATTCAATTACATATTATTAAAAGGAGTAGTAATTTAAATTTCCCAAAAACTTTTCACCATCCTTTTTCCCTCCTTCTCTTCCCACGTTTTTTTTCAAAATCAAATACTTTTGTTTTGCTTCCCATTTCCACAATTCATAGACCAAATCAAAAGAAATTATTTACTTTTTTCTATCTTCCACTTCCCAAAACCCCAAGAGGATCCGATCGAGGTTCAAGAACACCATTTAAATGTTTACTTTTTTCTATCTTCCACTTCCCTAGGGTTGTCATCTGTTGAAGCACAAGCTTTGCCATCGATCCTGCTTTTGGTAGGAATGGTGCTGTTTGAATACGGTGTACGTCTCTATGGTATGTTCTCACGAAATCGCTCATATTCAAGTTGTTGAAACCATTTTGACTATTTCTCTAAGCTCACATTGTCATTAGTTCATTAACCATTACCCAACTCCAACTGATGGGTAAATTATAACACTAACAATTCTCCACTATCTGATGGATAAACATGTTGAGCATCGACCAAAGTAGTAAAGTAATGATAATTTTAGAAAGAGTAGGAAAGCACAGGATTGGTCCATGGCACATGTGCCCCATGGTCAAGGAATGTAAAGTTCAAAATTTTCTTTTGATAAACACACCTATTTGCTTTCATAGAAAAACTAATTGTTTAGTGTCAATTGGATTTGTTTGGTGCAATGCAGTAAGTTGATATCAAGATTACATCAATTTTGTTTCAAGGGTTAGGCTCCTAAAAGAGACTCTCTTTGTTGTTGCAGGTAATAATATTAGATCCATCTTGTCTAACAATCAATGACTTAATCCAAGTCAAGGTTGAAAGATAAAATTAGAAAACAAGTTTATTCATGTGCAAGCATTTGAACTAATTTTTGCAGATGTCTTTCACCTAGCATTTTATCTTTCATTATCAAGTCAATGAAGTAGAAATATAAGGCGTATGGATGAGTCACCTAACTTAACTAGGTTCCAAACTCTTTTAAATAGTTTATTATATATATATATATATATATATATATATGGCATGAGATCATGTGAGAAGTGTCATTTTTTGTGAGAAGTGCTTTTAAACCGTTGATTACTTTTAATCAAATATCCTCCCATGAATTGCGGCTTAAAAGGGAATTGATCAGGTGCATCTTATCTTGGTGTATCTCATCCTAAGTTCGTCAATTACTCATCCAACGGTTGATAATCACTTCTCACCAAATTTGGCACTTCTCACCGGAACCCAACCCTATATATATTGGGGGCATTTTTTTGAATTTTTGCAATGGGCATCTGAAACTTCAGGACCGGCCCCGGTGCTGTTGTTGCTTTTGCAAGGAAGTATTAAAGACCATGTTGTATTAGGGTAATCTTCATTTTATTGGGTATTTTTCTTGCACAATTATTTTAGTTATTGCTTGGATTTTTTATTAGTGATTCCATCAGGTTATATTCAAGGATTGCTTGACAAGATAGATATTCAAGGATTGCTAATAATTACAATGTAGTGAAACATGTAAAATTGCAGGTAATTTTATTACACGACTTGGAAGATACGATGTAAAAATGATATATTTTTGTGAATATTAGGATCCTATGATCGATTGGTATATATGTCAATCTTTTTACTGAATTTGATGTCATGTAAATGAATTATTAATTACTGATTCTAGTATGCTGATTCTTGGGGAAATTATTTTCAAAAAATGCATCATACTTTTGAAATATGGTGGATTTTGTAGTAGCATGTGCAAGTTAGTGCAGAGAATCAGTTTCATGTAGTTTTTGGTTATAAACTTCTATTGTTAATAGAATGAGACTTTTACTTCTTGCACAGGTGACTGAAGTTCTTGCTCAAGCAGGGCTCAAGTCTTCTAACCATATTGTTGGTAACATTATTATCGTTGTTTTTTACATCTTAATGCTGAAAAAATAACTTGCTAACCATTTAACGGTATTTAGGTTTGAGGTCTTTTCATCCGTACGAGCAAACAATATCGATGAGGTAAACCTTGTTTCCTTATAAGATTGGTTACAATTAGACAAGCTTGAGCTTCTAAAGATAGACATGCTAGTTAAGGCCTTAAGGGAACTTGGTCTAAGCAAGTGAAAGCAGTGTGTTAAGAATAATAAGTTGTTTTGGCTCCGATAAAGCAAAGCATGGATAATGCTAATTAGTCAAATAAAGGCATTGGGTTGGCGCCTTCTTGTTCTGTGAAGGAGCATCTCGTAGTAAAAAATGGGATCGAGTCGGTATAAGTTTATTGTTACTTACTAGTTGTTGCTTCTCCAAATAGGATTTTTTCTCGATGATTACCTATTATTGTTGTTGGCTTATCAAACCTTGTTGATTATCTTATTGCTCCATGTAGGATTTTGGTACTTGAGGGTCCTTATGCAAATTCTTGCTTCTTATGGCTGTATTCATTTCCAGGTACTCTTTTTGGTAGTTTATGATTTCTTGTGTTCAAGCAAGAATATTGATGGTAATTTACGTCTTCAGGTATGCCTTTTGGTATGTTGCTTATCAAAATCTTAGTGTTTTGATCTTTTATTCAAATCAAAGATGTTCTATAGGACCCCAATCTTCTGATCACGGCTGTTCGAAATCAAATAATCGGTGCAGTATGTTTCATAGTCTGTCCAACCTCTTATATCTAAAGGGAATTAATGTCATCTAATTACCGCAAGGTTTTCTACTTTATCCGCAATTCCTTTAATTGTTATTTAGATCGGCATGAAAGTAAGATATAAAGTTTTGATCATACTTCAATACACCTGAGTTATTTTCCACAATGAGCTTGAACTTTGTCGTTGGTGCTTCAATTATCTCAAGACACCAAGATTATTTACTACAGCAGAATTTGGTGGTAAGTTTATGCAAAAATCTTTGTTTTGTGGTTTCTTTCGATCTTCAAAAGCAACCAATGTTGGATTTTGGTTTGTAGGACGGGGCAATAATGCGTCGACTTTAAAAAATTCAAAGCCAAAGATATATAATTCTAAGAGGTATAAACAACCATACAACAAAAATCTGATTACTATGTCATTGTTTTTTAACTTTCATTTGTTTATGGAAATGCAGATTTGGTTTTGAATGATAGGATTGTTATCTATAATTTGGGTGGTCAATTGGTATTTGGTCATGGATGAGTTGGACGTTGGACGACGGACAAATTACAACAGTTGACTTTTGAAGAATTTAGTTGAAATCATTGTAAATTTATTGTTGTACAATAGTTGTGTGAATTGATATTTAGCTTCTTTATGAGAGTGTTGCACCTCATGAACTCCTTGTACTTTAGTTTTGAACAATTTTCGTTGAATGTGGATATTTATGTATTTTGCAAGTAATTTTGTAATTTCTAATGTTAATTACTATTTTTGATATTATGAATGGCAATCCAACTTAATCATAGAGTATGTAAATATTTTTGAAAATAATTAAAATATGACTTTTGGCGGTACGTTTCTATGTTCGCATATACTAGACCAAAAAAGTCAAACATAACTTTTGCCGACGAGTTAGTGTGTCGGTAAAAAGTAATGTGTAAAAATTAAAAAAAAAATTGCCGACGGATTTTTTGGCCGATAAATGTTTGACCAAAAAGTCAAAAAAACTTTTCCCGGCGGAAAAAAGTACGCCGGCAAAAATATTTAGTCGCCGGGAAAAAGATTTTATACGATTACGTGAGAGATGTTTTTGCCGGCGACTTAAGTTTTTACCGACGACTGTTTTTCGCCTGCAAATGTATGTTTACCGGCGGCACATATTATTCGCCGGCAAAAACCCTTATAGCGGCCAGCTTTTCACGGAAACTTTTGCCGACGGAAAAGTCCGACGGCAAAAGATTTTGAGTTTTTGCCGGCGACTTTTATCGACATTTTCCTCTGGTGAAAGTAGTTATTTTTGTAGTGGCCTTAAACACACTATGGAGTCACATATCATGCGACTCCTACACACATCACATATACTTCATCATATATCCATAATACTTATATTTTTCATACTTATTTATGTATATTAATTTGTACATCACATGCCACAACCAACTCTCAAATCTTGTAAACGAAGATACAACCATGCAAAACTCCATTGATAAGCAGATTATGGCACATGAAGAAACACAATCACACTAGGGGGTGCTTCAAATCAATCCCGATAGCATCATCAAAAGTGTGGGCAGCAATTCCGGGATCACCAATCGCCTGATAATCCATGGTGGAAGTCGCTTCCACCCACATCTCGAAGTCATCAAACTCCGGCAAGTTGACATTCAGAATATCATTCTTGACAGTTTCTTCAACACCCATGTTGTTTTCACCAATAGTTTCGATGTAATCAGTGCTCTTGCTTCCATAGTTGATTTGCACTTCCATTTCCTTTTGCATTTGCAATTGCTTTTGTTTCTCCAGCGGCCCTCCGGGAAGCGAAGGGTGGTGGTGGTGGTGGAGAACACTCATTAGGAAGGTTGAGCTCAGCATTGGGACCATAGAGTCTGCGGGCGGTGTCGAACGTTCCCAACCAGAGACGAACGCCGCGTTTGGGTTCACGGATTTCCGCCACCCACCTTCCCAAGTGCGCTGACGGACACCTCTGAATGTGCAAGTAGCATTCAGAGGGCCACCTTTGCCTTGCATTTGACCTTTTCTTGGGCTTGCGCGGGCGGGCTTCCTCTCTTCTCCACCATCGCCACTGCCACAAGCACCATTGTTTCCGACAACCACCGGAGAACTCATTTTTTTTAATTAAGCTTTAGCTCCTGAAGTGGAGAATGTGAAGAAATTGGAATTGAGAATCGTCAAATCAGTTAACAAAATTGAGTTAAAGCATTATAATTGAGCTAAAACATGTAGTTAAACTACAAAAAATTTAGGAATCATATCTCGATCGAAATTTTCTCGCCAATTAAGGCATCATAATAAAATGATTTATTAAAAACCATTTTCTGTATTTTGTTTGTTGCATCATTACCATCTTATCAATTTAGTAACTCGATAAAACCCCACAACCAAACTCTTTTTTTGGTCCTCATAAACCTCTTTTACCATTAAATTTTAGATCTGCAAAAAGAAGCTGGTAAAATAATAATTATATATAAAATTTAAGGGGATAACAAAGATTTTTACAACATCTTCAACATGAAGAGTAACAATCTCATATCACTATAATAAAATTGGGTTTATAGGACAAAAAATAAAACATTCTAAATGAAAGGCATTGTAATAATTTTATAGAATGTTTATTGGCATCGTAAGATTTATGACCTTTTACAGAAAAACGTCATATTAGTTATTTTATAAGACACTATTTGAAAAAGTGTCCTACAAAAATACGAGTTTATAGGACACTTTCTCTAAAATGTCCTATAAAATAGCTAATGCGGCATTTTTGTATTGAAAGTGTCCTAAAAACTTGCTACAACGCCCCAAAGCGTTCTATAAACTTATTACAGCACCTTTAGATATAATGTTTTAGTTTTTAGTTCTATAAATGTTGTTTTATAAAATAGTCTCTAATAAGATGCATAAAAATTAGTTGGATCCTATAAACTCAAGTTTGTTATAGTGTCTTCATTAAATTCTTATACAAAAACCT
This sequence comes from Saussurea involucrata, assembly GCA_033807775.1. Lineage (NCBI taxonomy): Eukaryota > Viridiplantae > Streptophyta > Magnoliopsida > Asterales > Asteraceae > Saussurea > Saussurea involucrata. Next base: position 25,877,947 of record CM066320.1, read on the forward strand.
TAATTTTTGCTTTATATTTTATTGTTAGATTATATTTTATTGGTTTTTATTTATGTGTGTGTGAGACATTTCAAAATCAAATGTTTAATGTTGAAAAAATACATAAGATTACAAAAAGTTCTAATGAAAAAAATTCTCATTATGTGACAAAAAAATACATAAAAAATAGGTATTATTATAAAAACATTTATTGAGAAAGCTGTGTGATGACATGACGATGTAAGGCAATGCACACGTGGTGAATGGTGGGCCAACTTTCGAATCTGAGTCATTTTAATGCTATTTGTTAACGAACTTTAAGGTGTAAACATGGTTTTTTGGGCCGCACCTTATATTTGGGTAGGCTATTTGCACCAAAAAAAAAAGGCTAATGGCATCAAACAATAATTATTATTTTTTTGTATTTTTTGTATTTTGTCTTTTTGTTGTCTTTTATTTTTTTTATTTGTATTATATATATATATATTTTTAATTGTATTATATAGTTTAAAAAGTTTTTTTTTCTTTTACATTTTGGTTTTATTTAAAAATATAAATATTACTAATTTTTTATAATTATATAATTATAAAAATAAAACATAAACATTGCGATTTAACATATAAATAGAACATAAAATAATCTATATTACATTCGATTATTCTAAAATAACATTATCCGTAGTACAATTAACACGTAAAAGTTGCTGGTACTTCTGTATTCGATCTGAATACGGGGTAACCCATCATGCAGCACATGGATAACCGTAGTGGAAAAAATGTTGAGTTATAGTAGGGAACGGGTATCCTTCTGCCATATCTAATTTCACATAATGGTTACCATTAACGTACCCAATTGTAAAAGCAACATGTTGATACCACGTTGGCGGAGTGGACCTAATCGGCAAGTACGTCATACAGCCTGCCATATTTATAACGTGTAATATCACATTATACTTTGTAGCAATCAAGACACCTATTTCAGGTATTGTCATCCAGTGTTCAAGCGGTGTAGTAACTGTGTCCAAAGTGGAAGAGTTTTAAAGTCTTGTTACAAAATGTTTTAATTATGGAAGTTGAGGGGTCAATTGTTAAAATTGGGATAAGGTATAAAAAGGCACAAAACCCTAGGAGAGTCATTTTTCTCCTGAATTTGTTTGTGGTTGACGGCTGTGTTTTGAGAGAGGAAGGAAAGAAGGGTTTTGGAGCTCTTGTGGGATTTGGAGAGAAAGAGTCATCAAGATTGGAAATCAAAGAAAAGGGGTGTGTTGGGGATTCGTTTTCAACAAAGAATCCATCAGGTAATTTCCTTTCTCTATCTTTCAGCTGTGGAATTTTTTATTAAAGATTGAATACCTATGTGGGTTTTTGTTAAAGTTGGGTTTGAAGCTTAATGAGAGAAATGAGGCATTTTACTTGTTATTGTTGCTAAGATCTCAGTAATTGTTGAGTTTAGTGACCGTGATGTAGTTGTTAATCTTCATCTGGGGGATTTCGGCCGTTTCTGGGATTTATCGGACTAAGTAAGGGACAGGTCGACGTCCGGATACCTTCCTGGACGTCCAGACACCCCGATCAGTTGAAGGTTTCCGGGTAAGTATCTGTTGCGTGTGGGTGTCCGGATAGGTGTGTTGTCCGGATAGGTGTGTTGTCCGGATAAGTGTGTTGTCCGGATAGGTGTGTTGTCCGGATAGGTGTTGTCCGGATAGAAGTGTTGTCCGGATAGGTGTGTTGTCCGGATAGGTGTTGTCCGGATAGAGGTGTTGTCCGGATAGGTGTGTTGTCCGGATAGGGGTGTTGTCCGGATAAGTGTGCTGTCCGGAATAGAGTGTCGTCCGGGGAGTTGAGATGATCAGCTTATGAGTTTATCCTTTCGCCAGGTAGATCGTTTGGAAGTGCACACCAGAACAAGAAAGGAACGTAAGCGTAACAGGTGAGTTTTTCTAACCAAAGCTTGATGGTACTTGTTCATTTACTTGTACAGGTGTGTTTGTATGTGCATATATATTACTTATGCATGATGTGAGCTGTATGGGGGGTGTGTCCCATACGATATGGTGTGATACTTATGGGGGGTGTCCCATATGTGATGTTATGACGATTATGGGGGGTGTGTCCCATATGTGATGGCATGACGATCATGGGGGGTGTGTCCCATATGTCGTAGTATGATGCCTATGGGGGGTGTGTCCCATATGTTATTTGCCAAACCTTACATTGATTTATGTTTCGCAAAGTTTTAAATGATAAATGTGGTGTGATTGTAACTGAGGGATCTCACTAGACCTTGTGGTCTAACCCTCGCATTTTCAAAACTGAAACCCTTTTCAGGTAAGCAGGTTAAGAGCAGTGCCTCTAGTGGTGAAGAGAAGGCGTGAGAGCGGGCATGGCTTGGCATTAGTGGACTTCCTTTACATTTTGCTATTAGAAACTCTCAGTTGTAATTAGGGTTGTTCCGCGAACCCAAAGTTTTGAATTTTGATGGTGTGAACCTTGGGCCAAGTTTTGGCGATTTAATATTATATGTCTTGTTTTGGAATGGGTTGTTACAAATGGTATCAGAGCCATAGTTTAAGGGATTTAGGTGACCGGATGGGCCTAAACTTAAACTGTAGGAGTACAACTGAGAATGTAGGAAGGCCTAGGAAGACCTCACTGGGGAGTGTGAATAATAGGGTGGTGAGAACTATCATGTAAGGTAAGTTCGGGATTACACCTGGCCAGTGTAATTGTGAATTTACAGGTGCATGACGGTGATCATTCTTGCCTTGTTATTTTGGGACGGTCGTTAATCTGTTTTGTGTGTAAAGTTTAATCTTGTCATTTTGGCAACGGCTTAGTGTGTTGTGCAAATTATTCTTGGCGTGATTGATGATACTATCTAGAAGAAGCCTCGTTTGAATGTTTGGTATGAGTGTCCGTGGGAAGTAGAACCTTTAGGGTTCTTAAGGGAAATAAGTGTTTGGAGGTGAACTCCTATTCTTTAATGAGTCTTTATTCTGGGAGATTCCCAGTGCCGGTAAATTGAAATCTTGAGAGTTTCAGTTCAAGGATCGGATAGTGGAGAAGTGCTTTCTTACTCTCTAGTTAGTGGAGGAGTGACAAGAGTGGTTGAAAAGTGATAGATGTAGGGATTGGTAACATTGGTGTCGGTTAACCAATTTGGGACCGAGGTGAAGCCGTTTATTTTACAAATTAATAGTCAGGTGGTGACTGTGAGGTTGGAGCATCCAAGTGTGTGGGGAAGTATCGGTACCGAAGGTTGTTTCAAATGTAAGGAACCTGATGGTGTAGTGGGAAGTAGGGTGTCGGCGTTGATTTGTTGTAACTGCAAAAAGGTTAACCCTGCTTGAGCGAATAGCCTTCAATGTAAAGCGAGTCGTGCATTACGTTTTCAAACCGGTTACGTAGGTCCCCATGACAAAATGTGTGAGTGTGTGTGTGTGCCTTGTAAACTTCTGATTTTGAAAATGAGTTGGCGTGTGCAAGTGTGTGCTGGAAGGAAAAGATAAATTTGTTTACATGGTGTAATAAATTTCGAACTCAGAGGAATAGTGAGTTACTTCACTTCTTTTGCGAGTGAGTTAAACCTTGTTGTAAAAAAAAAAATCGTAACAACATTAGATCGCATGGTTTTATGGATGAAAACGATATGAACATGTGGTTGGCATATCAGCAAGTGTGAGAGTCGGTCGACTATCCCAGTATGGGTGATATTGCTGTTTTTTTTTTTAAATTTTTGCACAAGGAGAGTTTCAGTGAATGCACTTTCAAATGATGAACAAGGTTGCGTGTGAGCGATCTTTGAGATCGGTGTGTGTGGTGGTAACTTATGGGAGTGTCGTGGCATGCATATCAAAACCTTGTTTTGTGGGATATTTTGAGTGTGTAAAATAATTTAAATCATTGTGTTGTCATGCATGAAGGCTATGAACTCGCTAGGTAGTAAGGGGTATCGTGCCTAAGAATGTGCGAAGTTCCGGTAGTGGGAAAATGTGGTCGAGTCGTCGATGGTTGAATTGTGATCTTAGTGTTACAGTATAGGGAGGACAGTGCCTACCTGTAGTCTCGGTCTTTGACTGTGGAAATTCTTGTGTGACGGTAGTCCTTGCTCTTTTCGGTAAGTAGGCATAAGACTGACGGCGAGGGGTGTGCCCCGGGTGATTTCGAAGTAGGCAAAATACTTTGAAATGTAACGTTGTGGTATGTGGATGAGTCGGTATCGGCGTAGAGCCGAAGTTGAGGAGAAGTTGTATTTAGGCTAAGTGCCAGAATTTGGTGTGGAAGTTAACGACGAGTGTTGAGTCGTTGTCGGGAGATTTGAGAGTTGAAAGACTAGCCCTGGTGTGATTTTTGTTTGTCGTGTGTGTGCGCGGAGATAAGAGGTCGGTTGGGATACATGTGTATCTGCCTAGAGGGTGGACCGCCTTTTGGTGAGTATCCTGGAGGTGGAGATGTGTTAGTTGGATAAGTGATTCTTCCTTTGTGACTGTTATGTCAATTGCGAACGAGGTAGTTTGCCCAACTCATGTGGGACACGTAGACTATGTTGGTTTGCAAGGATGTGTCTTATAGTTTGATTTATTTGAGCGTGCCTCAAGTGGACCCGAAGAGTCGGTCGGGAATAAGGACTCGATCGAGTGTAGTAGACGGTCATAATTTGTGATTCACCTAGATGGGAGAAAGACAAGGTTGTGAGTCTTTCTGAACCTAAATTTTATACAAATGTGACGGAGTTATTATATAACTGTGTGCTTCTCAGCTGCATTTATTTCAAAGCGATGATTAAGTGTGGTGTGGTTGTTATCTATTCGCGTGTTTCCAACTGCTTAAGTATGAAGCTATGAACAAGTGTGTGGTAGAATGCATGCATTAATTATGCATTGTGCTCTGGGGTTGTCGAGAAAATGGGGGTGTGTCCCATATTAATTATATATATATTTGTTTCATATATAGCGAGTGTGCTCTTTGGCGCTGTCGCGGTGTGTGTAACTATAGCGTGTGCCAGTAGCAGGAGTTAAAAGGTGATTGTCATTTTTAAAAGTATGCTTATTTAAATGTGTAGTTTCATATAATTGCATATGACTTGGTGTGATGTATATGGGGGGTGTGTCCCATATGGATTATTCGAACGAACTTGGTCTATTCCCGAGGGCGGGTGTGTGTGCCCTAGATCAGGCCACAAGTGTGTAGTGATCAGGCAGAAATTCCCATTATTTGTGTAAGGGTGATGAATTGCAAAACTAGCTATTGCATATTGTTTCGTATACTCTTTTATATAAATGTTGTGTTTGTTGTGAAGAAAGCGTGGCCTGGTGTGTGCAAATGATCGTGACGATCGAACCTCTGGTGTGTGGGGGTTATGTGGATAAGTTGGTGGTAACTTATATCTAGTGAGCATGCGAAGCATGGTGGGGATGAATTGTTGTGAGGTTAAGTGGTGGGCTAGTGTTGATGGGGGATGAGCATAGGTGGAGGTCTTTGCTCGGGGTTGCTCTTAAGACGTTCAGAGATGACCAGATTATGCGTGGAGTTGCATGGATGTCTAAGTGGCGTGTGGTATTGTTACCGAAAATAAAAGAATGGGGTGACGATGAGCGACTAGATAAGAAGAAAATTGTGTACTCTTGAGTTGATTGATGAGTGCGTTTGCCTTGTATCGTTGTAATAATTGTGAAAATGTTGGATTGATTAGTCCATGATATCTTGTAGTAGATATGAAATCTCTGAGAATGTTGAACTAATCCTTGTGTGTAAGGGAATGCAAAGGAGTGGGTTAATATCGTTTGAGGAACGAGAAGTGTGTGGTCGCTTCGAAAGTAGCGTGGAGGTCCGGTTTGACTTGGTCGAATTTCTCGTATGAGATGTGGTGAAACTGTGGGATTAGACATAGTAACCGTTGAAATTGTGTGTATGGAGTGGTCAACGTTGAAGGAGAAATGTCCCATGTTAGCCTGAGGTAATTGGGGGCGGTAGTATGGAATAAGAGAGTAAGTGTAAAGTAAAAAAGTGTGACAAGTGGCTCGGAAAGAGGGAAACAATGTTTCAGAACGTCACCATTGAGTGCATGAACTCCAGTGAGAGTATGAGAAAGGGGATTTGTGTGTACGTGAGTAGTTTAAGCGTGGAGGAAAACTAGCTTATGTGATTGATCAAGAGTGTGTATCTTCTGGTGAGTTATTCTTTGGAAATGTGTTTTTGAGAAGGAAGTGGAAGAAAGTAGTGGAATGTAGTGCTCGGATGAAGGACCATGGGATTGGACTTGATAGTAGTATGGGGGTGACGTTGTAGTAAAAGTGTGGGAATTGATTGTTATCAACGGGTTGTGGTCGGCACATTTAATGCAAGAAGGTGTTATCTGCCTTAGATGTATTTTGTGTTAGAAGAGTGATTGTAGGGTTGTGTATAGTCTGGGGAGGAAAAATCTTAACTGTGGGATTAAGGTGATAGTCAAGGTTGATCCGGTGATCGGTTGGCGAATTGAGCGTCGTTATTTTATAAGGGTTTCGGGATGTGTGGCGTTAACTTCGGTAGAAGGCGTTCTTTTAAGGAGGTAAAATTTTGTGTGAAACCCTTAGTGTGACGCGTTTTAAAATCATGAGACTAGATGTGTGAATGATTTTGAGTGAGACCGGAGGTCGTGTGGTTGACCACCAATAGGTCATGCATTTCGTGAGAAGTTAAGCGTGGCTCGAGACCGCCACAGGGTGTAAGCAGAAGGAAGAGTTTGATCGAATGCCGTGTGGGAGACAGTGCAATACTTATGGTTAGGCATGAAAAGACGTTGTGCGTTGGAGAGAAAGGAGAAACAAGACCCAGTTATGATGGGTCGTTCGCTAGCATTGAGCTTGTGGGAGAAGTGGCGTTCAAGTTGGAGTTGTCTGACGGGCTCTGGGGAGTTCATTCGATCTCTCCTGTGTCAAACCTGAAGAAATGTTTGGCCGAGGCTGATGTGGCTATTCCGTTGGAAGATGTCTGTATAGACGAAATTGAGGTACGAAGAAGAACCAATAGAGATTGTGGACAGTAAGATTCGGAAAACAAGGAATAAGGAGGTCAGACTGGTTAAAGTCCAGTGGAGATATCACAAGGGACGAGAGGCGACGTGGGAATTGGAATCAGATATGATGTCCAAGTACCCTCACCTCTTGGAGAATGGAATTCCGGGGACGGAATTCTTTTGAGGGGGGAGTGTTGTAGTAACTGTGTCCAAAGTGGAAGAGTTTTAAAGTCTTGTTACAAAATGTTTTAATTATGGAAGTTGAGGGGTCAATTGTTAAAATTGGGATAAGGTATAAAAAGGCACAAAACCCTAGGAGAGTCATTTTTCTCCTGAATTTGTTTGTGGTTGACGGCTGTGTTTTGAGAGAGGAAGGAAAGAAGGGTTTTGGAGCTCTTGTGGGATTTGGAGAGAAAGAGTCATCAAGATTGGAAATCAAAGAAAAGGGGTGTGTTGGGGATTCGTTTTCAACAAAGAATCCATCAGGTAATTTCCTTTCTCTATCTTTCAGCTGTGGAATTTTTTATTAAAGATTGAATACCTATGTGGGTTTTTGTTAAAGTTGGGTTTGAAGCTTAATGAGAGAAATGAGGCATTTTACTTGTTATTGTTGCTAAGATCTCAGTAATTGTTGAGTTTAGTGACCGTGATGTAGTTGTTAATCTTCATCTGGGGGATTTCGGCCGTTTCTGGGATTTATCGGACTAAGTAAGGGACAGGTCGACGTCCGGATACCTTCCTGGACGTCCGGACACCCCGATCAGTTGAAGGTTTCCGGGTAAGTATCTGTTGCGTGTGGGTGTCCGGATAGGTGTGTTGTCCGGATAGGTGTGTTTTCCGGATAAGTGTGTTGTCCGGATAGGTGTGTTGTCCGGATAGGTGTTGTCCGGATAGAGGTGTTGTCCGGATAGGTGTGTTGTCCGGATAGGTATTGTCCGGATAGAGGTGTTGTCCGGATAGGTGTGTTGTCCGGATAGGGGTGTTGTCCGGATAAGTGTGCTGTCCGGAATAGAGTGTCGTCCGGGGAGTTGAGATGATCAGCTTATGAGTTTATCCTTTCGCCAGGTAGATCGTTTGGAAGTGCACACCAGAACAAGAAAGGAACGTAAGCGTAACAGGTGAGTTTTTCTAACCAAAGCTTGATGGTACTTGTTCATTTACTTGTACAGGTGTGTTTGTATGTGCATATATATTACTTATGCATGATGTGAGCTGTATGGGGGGTGTGTCCCATACGATATGGTGTGATACTTATGGGGGGGGGGGTGTCCCATATGTGATGTTATGACGATTATGGGGGGTGTGTCCCATATGTGATGTTATGACGATCATGGGGGGTGTGTCCCATATGTCGTAGTATGATGCATATGGGGGGTGTGTCCCATATGTTATTTGCCAAACCTTACATTGATTTATGTTTCGCAAAGTTTTAAATGATAAATGTGGTGTGATTGTAACTGAGGGATCTCACTAGACCTTGTGGTCTAACCCTCGCATTTTCAAAACTGAAACCCTTTTCAGGTAAGCAGGTTAAGAGCAGTGCCTCTAGTGGTGAAGAGAAGGCGTGAGAGCGGGCATGGCTTGGCATTAGTGGACTTCCTTTACATTTTGCTATTAGAAACTCTCAGTTGTAATTAGGGTTGTTCCGCGAACCCAAAGTTTTGAATTTTGATGGTGTGAACCTTGGGCCAAGTTTTGGCGATTTAATATTATATGTCTTGTTTTGGAATGGGTTGTTACAACCGGTGCACCTCGATCTGATTGAAAGAAGTTTAAAGTGTTGTAAACAATATTTCAATATTGACCTCCAAAAGCGTTCCAGTATTTTGTCTTGTGTGTATCTAACTCTTCCATCAAGTTAGACCGAATTGTGGGCCATGCATCTTCATGAAGACCCAGACAGACAGCTATTGCTCGAAATCCACAATTTCCATCACCTCTCACATCATGTACAAGCGTAATGTAAGGGTGAAACATCTTTGGAAATTGATTAATGTATGGATGTACATTATAGTTTTTGCCCATGAAAGAACTGTGTCTCGGTGGTTCCTGGTAACTCATTTTTTCCAAGTCAACAAATGTTGACGCGTTCGAACTACTACGTCTAAGGGGTCTTTCACTTGTAAAAGATGGGTCAACATGAGTTCCAACAGACGGATCAACATAAGTTGTAAATGAGGGATCAACATGAGTTTTTCTGAAAAGCTTATCCTTCAACGAGGGCCGTCCACGAGTAGTCTTGTTAACAACAGGTTCACAAACCCATGTTTTTTATGCACTGGCTATCTCTTTTATCTTCCTCAGAAAACTGAACTTACCAGATCTCGATTGCTTGTTAAATTCCTCAGTAAACATTTGGACTTCAGCTTCACAACCTACGTCATCATCTTGTAAAGATTGGCACGGTGATAAATCAAGCCTCGTCCAAAATACATCAATTGAATCAATTGGGATATGATGACCTTTGTTCAAGTATTGCATTTGTTCGTGCACACATGGCAACCCATAACTTGTACGTAGTAGACAACTATAATTTTCAGAAAATAAGGCAACAGATTGAGCTCGCTCATACTCTTGGAATATTATGTTTAATGCATAATGTGAAACGAAACCACACAATTGTTGGAAGTGTGGTATGCGATGACGATGTTTCGTGACACTTTTGCTCACTTGAATACTTGCTTTAATTTCTGTATCTTGTGACTGAATGATTTGATCGATCTTGCTCATAAATGTCGGGAGACTTGATTGCGCTGAATCCAAGTAAGTTTTCAACTTGGAATATTGACTCTCCACTCTGTTACTTGTCTGATTTTCAAAGGAGAGAAATTTGTCAGTCCAAACAGATACAAACATTTCTTTATATTTCAACCACATGTCATTCAGATAAGCAAGAACACCTGAAAAGGGGGTAAATTATTATGGGAAAAGGCCTAGCTATGTCTGACCTTATTATAAAAAATAAATACAATGGTATAATTTATAAAAAAAATATAAATATATATTTCTAATATATATAACAAAAAAATTAGAATATATATATAAGTAATATATAAATTATATATATAAAAACAAAATATAAATATATATAAACAAAAAAAAAGTGAAATGAAAGATGATGGATGATGGATGATTCCTTAAAAATAATTGGCACAAAAAATGGCATTCAACACCCTTGTTTTTTGGTGCAAATAGCACCCCCATATTTGGCGGCTTTTTGTGAGAAACTGAGAATGAGATGATATAACAATTCTGATTGGCTAAAAATATTATTTCAAACAAAAGTCAACTGGTTTATGAAAATTTTCCAGCACATCTTCTAGGAGCATCTCTAGCAGTTTTAAAATAGAGAAAATTGAAATTTTGTTCTTTAAATTGCTTCAACAGCTTATTTATTTTGTTCTCTAAAATATAGAAAATTAAGAAAACTCCAAGTTTAGAAATTTTCTAAAACTTGGTAAATGGAGAGAGAAAGTATTTTTTATTCAATTCTACCAATAGGATTGAGTTATTATTATTTTTTACAAATTCTTTTTAAAAGATGTATTGAGATAATAAATTTAACTAATATTTTAAAAATATAATGGATGTTAAAATCTCTAAAATAGAGAATCTTTTGAATCTAAATATAATTTTTTAGAGATTTTGACTTTTAAGTCTTATTTTAGAAAATTTATAGAGAATCTGTTGGAGATGCTCTAAAATCAACATCAAAATGGAAAAAAAATTACATCCGTCTCCTTAATTTTATTGACTAATTTACACATGTTATTTATCTTTTAAGCATAAAATTTTAAGGATTTTTTGTGGAGGAAATAATAAAATTGATCTCTTTCACTTGAGTAATTATTTAAAAGAGTTCATTAAATTTGAGAATTTTACCCCTCTCTCTCTCTTATGTTTTATGCATGTTGAATCAAAAATACTTTGCAAATAATTTAATTATTAAACTTATTTCTAGATTGAAAAATCTGTTGGGATGCTCTAAACCAACTCTTTAAACTAGCAAACTAGGGAATAAGCTGAAATATTATTTCTTAGGTGATAAAGTTATATATGTATAGATGAAAATTAATCAATAATCTAGTTGATAAATATAAAATGATAAAAAAATTATTAAATTATAATATTATACTATATATTTAAAACGTCCCTTTTAAATACTTCATCATATTAAAATAAGTAGTAATCAGATAAAAAGTTTTCTGGTTATTTAGATCTAAAATGGAAAATCACAAATATATATTATTAAGGGGGTGTTTGGGATTGCTTATTTAAAGCGCTTATTAACTTATTCTGGTATGGTATCGGTAATAACAAGTTTATAGTGTTTGGATGGAAAAAATGTTTATTCCGATTTTACATCGGTAATAAGAAGATTTTGATAAATCATTAATTTTTAAACTTATTTGAAACAATTTATCAACTTTTTAGTTATTTTACATGCATAAACAATCTCAAACACCCCCTAAAAGACAATGTATCAGTTTATTACGTTTTGAAACCACCATAAGTTAATTCAAACATTTTTTATAAAACATTAACTTGACACCACATAATTTGATGAGACGCGCTTTTACAAAAAAAAACACACACACAAGTTATTTTAAATAAGCAATCTTAAACACCCCTAAATATTAAAGATTGATATATTTTTTTAAACAAATATGATATATTACAGATAAATATTTTGTTTTTAAGAAAATTTAAAACGCCTTAACATTTTTTAAAATGTTAGCAATATAATTTGTACTTATAAATCTTCTCAATATTGTTATATTAATAAATAATTTAGATTTTTTTAATTAATTTAAAATATTTATTAAGTAATATGTTGTAATAACCCGGACCATTTGGGAAAACAAAAGGAAGATTTAGTGGTAAAAGTGAGAAAAAGGAAAGTTTGAGGGAGTAGTGAGAAGGTATAAAAGGGGTCAAAACCCTAATATTTAGATATTCTCAATTAGAAGTGAAAGCGGCTACTGTGTGTGTGTGTGTGGGGGGGGGGGGGGGAGAGCTTGGTATCGATTTTTGGAGGTGAAGGCTTGGAAGGAAATCAAGGAGGGTGACGGGTTGAGGTTTACCAATTCTTCAAGTTCAAGGTAATAACCTAGTCCCTATTCTTCTCATCTTCTATCAGTTGATGTTTTTGGGTTAATGTGAATATTGGGAACAATTGGAGTTTTGAGTGGTTATTGGAGGAATGAATACTTGCAAATGGGTTAATGTTATTTATAGATGTTTTGTGTAGTTATTCTTGTTCTTGAGGCTTGTTTGGATTGTTTTAGAAGGGGGATTTCATTTTGGTGTTGTGTGTGTGTTCGACAAAAACCCTTCGTATCCGGAATCGCCCTATTTGGCGAGTTTTCCGAAAGTGGGATCCGGAAGTGGGTTCGAGAAGTGGGTTTCGGAAGTGGGATCCGAAAGTGGGATCCGGAAGTGGGTTCCGAAAAGTGGTAGTCCGGGTGCTGTCAGGAAGGGAGATCCGGAAAAGGGGGAGTCCGGATGTGGTGTCCGGAACTGTGAGATCCATTTAGCAGGGATGTGTTTTGAGGTGTTGTTAGAAATGACCTTTGGCGTCGGGCAAGCGACTGACCACTCTTGTTTCCTTTAAACCATAGGTGTTCCACCTAGAGATCTGAAGCGTAAGTGAGAAGTGACGAGCAAGGACATGTGAGTTTTTCTAACTGAAAATGTGATAATACTGATGTTATTCTACATATGCGAGATGTTATGAACTACATGTTCTATTTTATTTATATAAAGCTACTTGTGTGTTATATTCACGAAGAATATGTTTCGTGTATGCATACAATTGTGAGTGAGCATGTTGCGGCTAAGTCGGGGGGGGGGGGGGGGGGGGGAGAGCTTGGTATCGATTTTTGGAGGTGAAGGCTTGGAAGGAAATCAAGGAGGGTGACGGGTTGAGGTTTACCAATTCTTCAAGTTCAAGGTAATAACCTAGTCCCTATTCTTCTCATCTTCTATCAGTTGATGTTTTTGGGTTAATGTGAATATTGGGAACAATTGGAGTTTTGAGTGGTTATTGGAGGAATGAATACTTGCAAATGGGTTAATGTTATTTATAGATGTTTTGTGTAGTTATTCTTGTTCTTGAGGCTTGTTTGGATTGTTTTAGAAGGGGGATTTCATTTTGGTGTTGTGTGGGTGTTCGACAAAAACCCTTCGTATCCGGAATCGCCCTATTTGGCGAGTTTTCCGAAAGTGGGATCCGGAAGTGGGTTCGAGAAGTGGGTTTCGGAAGTGGGATCCGAAAGTGGGATCCGGAAGTGGGTTCCGAAAAGTGGTAGTCCGGGTGCTGTCAGGAAGGGAGATCCGGAAAAGGGGGAGTCCGGATGTGGTGTCCGGAACTGTGAGATCCATTTAGCAGGGATGTGTTTTGAGGTGTTGTTAGAAATGACCTTTGGCGTCGGGCAAGCGACTGACCACTCTTGTTTCCTTTAAACCATAGGTGTTCCACCTAGAGATCTGAAGCGTAAGTGAGAAGTGACGAGCAAGGACATGTGAGTTTTTCTAACTGAAAATGTGATAATACTGATGTTATTCTACATATGCGAGATGTTATGAACTACATGTTCTATTTTATTTATATAAAGCTACTTGTGTGTTATATTCACGAAGAATATGTTTCGTGTATGCATACAATTGTGAGTGAGCATGTTGCGGCTAAGTCGGGGGGTGTGTCCCGCCAGTACTCATACCGGGGTGTGTGTCCCGTTTATGCCATGGAGGGAGTGTCCCAATAAGGCAGTATGAGACTGACACGTTGTTACCGAGGCATGGGACTTCAGTGTGCCAAAGCTGAAACGTTTTTCCTGTGACGATAGATAATTGTTTTGATATGTTATTCGTTTATGAACTGTTTTAAACCTTGTTGTGGCGCGAAGATTTTCTGAGGGATCTCACAAGACCTTATGGTCTAACCCTCGCATTTTCCAAATCTAAATTCATTTTCAGGGAAGCTGATAGTAGGAGGCTCAGGCAAGGGCAAGGAGAAGGCCTAAGCTAGGAGTGAGGATTAGCTGATAGTTATAATTACTTTCTTTTATTGCGAGTTCTGTTTAGAAATTTTCAGTTGTGTATAGGTTGTTCCGCAAACCAAATTTTGTTATTGGATGTATTCCGTGAAATTTTGGGGCCGTTTTGGCTGGATGTTTAATTGTTAACCGTCATACCTTATTTAAGTTTTTGGGTTGTTACATATGTCAACTTAAACAAAATTAAAACGAATATGATATATTATCTTCAAGATGAATATTTTGTGTGTAAAAAACGTAACAAGTTTTTACTACAAAACAAATGACTTTTATCCACAAAAGTTACCTAAGGAAATTTTCGTCGGTGATTACCAAGGGATCACCTAGAGAAATATCAATTGTTCGGTAGAATTCAATATTTTTCGAGAAAATACACATGGGTCGCCCATAAAATCCTTGGGTAATTTGTCACTGATATGCATTAGCCACAAAAAATTTACCCACTAACTTGTGACAGTTTTATGACGAATCACCCTTTAGGGACAGATTTCCAGAGAAAGGTTTATAGGAAAAATAATCTTATAAACTTATTACAACACTTATAGATATATAGGTTATCTTATTGTTTGGTTCTATAAACTTATGTCATATATAACGGTTCATTATCATTGTTAACGTCTTAGCTATAAACCCGATTTTATTATACTAAACTATATTTGTCTTTTTGGTACCTTTTATATTTTATCGTTATGATAAGGAAAGGACGAAGTTTTGATCTAAATCTTACTATACACCAATTTTGGAATTAAATGATATTTGGACCGGGAAGTAGGGTAACTTTTGGTGACGTTTTTTGTTTCCTTATGATAAACTTCTAGGACCTTTGAATATCATTTTTTAATAACAATGAACAAATATATTTATATTAGAGTATTTCATTTTTTTTAAATTGAGAAAATAGTGATTTTAGATAATTTTTGGTTTCAACAGGTTTTTCAAAACTTTCTCTTAAATGAAAAAATAAAGAGAGAGCATGTAAATTTCTCCAAATTTATAGATATCTCAAAAAATGATTATCAAAAGAAAGAAATCGATTCAATTTACCGATGAACCAATTTACGGATTAAATCGATCGAAATCTATTCAATTTCAACTAATGAACCGACGACCAAATATGTGTTTTTACCGACGAAAACCTTCAAATGACCAATAAACACTCCTCGCTATCCCTTTCGTCATATTCTTAGCTTATCGCTATTGTTTTCGTTTCGTATGATTTATTATATATTTAGTAATACTTTGTATATTAGTTAATTTATGATTAAGTTTAGAAGTTTTGTTCTATTTGGTGTTTTTGGAATTTGAATCAAATGTAACAATAATAAAATAGAAAATCATAATTAAATCTTTATACTATTAATATAATATTATGTGTTGTTAGAATATTATAGTAATAAAGAAAATAATATTTTATTACTATAATATTAAATTAGTCTTTTAAATGTAGTTGCAATTGAAAAAGTTGTGTGTGTGTGTGTGTTAATAACGCGTATTGTTGTCTGTCCCTGTTTTTGAATCAATCATAATAATAAAGAATCACCAACATACTTTACACAGTTTAGAGTAAAAACATATTTTACAGTAAATTAAATGTATATTTGTATAAAGTAACGTCATATATCTTGATTTTAATATTTTTTATTAATTTTATATTATAGTTTTTGTGTGGTTTTGGCAAAGTGGTAATATTTTTTTTATAAATTTGTTTAGTTTACTTTTTATTTTAATTTAATTTAGATTCAATAATGATATAAATTATTTTAGGTTTAATATAATAATATTTTTATAAAAAATATGTTATAATTCAATAATTATCCTGAATATATTTTAGATTTTTACATTTAAAATGAGACATTTATCTTGTATTTGATGATGTGTATAAGTTAGTTAATTCAGGCTCATTCTTGAGATTTTTTAGGCCCTGTGCGAGATGTTAAAATGGGCCCTCGATAACTACGATTTTTTTTCAATATATTGTTTATATCATAAAAATAACACTGAATTCAAGAAATATTAATTTATATAAAATCGTTTTTCCGGCTATGCCTGATGTAAGATCAATCAATAATTATTTTTAAATTAATATTATCTACCATATCATTTTTATATAACATTGTCAATCTGTTCCACCATCAAAGACATCTTATTATATACCTTTAATATATTGATTGAAATCATTTGAGATCGCTATGTTAACTATTCAGAGTAACACTTTAAGTAAATCAACACAAATCACTTGAGATTCTACATGTTACCTGATGTTAATGGTTTTAATCACCATTTTAAATTTCTAGAGTTGAAGCAAACTTTTTCAGAACCATCAATCCTAGAATCAAAGTCCATGTTGGTTATTGTTTGATATCTTATTCTTGTTTTAGAGATAAATGAGTAGTTAATATTCATGCACTCAATAATTTTTTTTTGAAATTATATATAAAAAAAAGAAGAAGGTAGTTTTGAAATCATAAATATAGATATATGTTGGGTCATTTCATATAGATGATAATTGTTTTCAAAAGATAGGAGTTTTATTAGTTAATAACAAAAAATCTATTATATTTTTGTCACAAAAATAAAAATTTATGCTGAATAATCAAAAGAGTATGTGAAAGATGAGTAATGGAGTATATATCATGTTCTAGGCAAAAAATGTTTTTAGACATTAGAAATAGATAAAAAAAAACTTAGAGAAATAAAAAGTAATACCATAAAATGAAAGACCAATTAACTTTTCACAAATTTTATTGCCCAATTAAAAAATTAATACATATTTGGGCCCTTAATACGATGTTAAATTCTTTTTGGATCCTATTATATACTAATTTTTTTTTGATTTACAATTTTTTTAACTACCGCTATATAATATATACTTAAAAAAAATTGGCCCGCCCTCCCCCACGGACGACACTGTTAGTTATTAATTTTAACATGCAATTTTAAACAGTGGTACTCATGCATCATTGTAATCTTGAGTTTTAAGTAATATACATCAATAAACAGTATTCGATGCATAAAAGCTTATTTTTAAGAGTTTTTCTCAAATGCTTTATAATATAGTATATATTACGTTTTTAGTTCTTATGGTTTGTTGAAAATTTCTAGTTTTATCTATATGATTTTTGAAATTATAATTTTCCTTCATGGTTTATAATTCATTTTTTTTCATCTTTATGATTTGAATTTTATTGTTTTTCGTTCCTATAATTTACAATTTATTTTTATTTTAGTCCATCATATTTAGAAGTAGTAGTTCGCCCAAGAACAAAAATAGAAATAACACAAAGACGACAATTTCGAAATGCGAGGGATGAAATTCATAACTTGTAGCAAACTACAATGACAAAAAAACGTATTTTACTTATTTTAAAATGAAGAAAATAGAGTTTTAAGCTATCTTTTTTTATCCAATAAAATTTGAAAAACTTTCTTTAAAAGGAAATTTAAAAGGAAAACATGAGATAGATGAAAAACTTTTTTAAATTTAAAAAATTCTTTAAAAGTAAATTTCCACATATTTTTTTACTGTTCCAAATAATTAGGTTAAATGTACTATCATGTACATATAAATTTATTTTAAAAACTTATCTAGATATTAAATATTTTAGTAGTGTAATTAACATTAAGGGTTTGTTTGTTAGCAGCTTAACGAGCTTAATGGAACACATAGCTTATTCGGTCGGTTATATATGAATGTTTGATAGTGGCTTGATGATATAGAAATGGTTTATTCAGTAAACTTTTAGGAGGGAGCTTTATATAGAAAGCCCAGTTTTGTCCAAAATCATCTCTCCCATTTAAAAACATGCTCTTTCCATCTATGAAAAAACTCTCCTAAATAAAAATCTTTTCAATCTATACAGACAAATTAATCCAAACGAATAACTTTATTCATATAGGACTTAATGAAAAACCAACCAAACAGTCCGAAGAGATTTATAACAAAAAAAATTCGTTTGAAACGGCAGGGCCTACAAATTCCGGAGCGGATAATAGCGGAAAACAAAGACTATTTTCTTTATCCTGTTTGACAAATAAGCTTGTGGGATCCACTACCCGATGACGCAATACTTGACTATTTTCAGCATCACCTTGACTCTATTTGCTCATTTTTTTCAAACTTTTCAACAAATTATTGAAAGGTATTCTAACATATATTTTATAGGTGTATAGATTTTCGTTCATTAGAAAATATTTGTTACAAACTAGTTATGGATTCATGTGAATTCGACAATGTAAAATTATATTATAGACCGACAATAAAAAAACTAATACAATTTTACATTAAGAAAAACGTTTCATATTTGAACAAAAAAAAATTGCAAACTATGAAAATAGTTTGTTATTTTGAAATTCAAGTTAAAAAGTCAAAAAATATGTTGATACGTGTGTGTTGATTCAAGGAAAATGGAGAAAGAAGTGATGGAGAAATGAAGAATTAATAACCAATTATATGTTGATGATTTTAGTGTCATCAATTATTTTTGGTGTAATTTGTGATTTACTTGAGATCGACTAAAGTGGTAAGAGTAAGACAAACATATGTAAGTTAGGAGGTGTGAAGTGCACACTTATAAATGTTGCCCCTATCACCTTAGATCACCATAAAGCAAGGGTCAAGGGGTCGCGCCCCTTGCGGGTTTCTAGGGGCGGTGGAAAATTTATTAAGTTTGAGGGTGTGTATTAAACGTGTGTTTGGTATGCAGACATGGTAGAACACGATAGGACGGGAGAAGACAAGACAAAACAACTGTTAAGTGTCTGGTAAGACAGAATAGAACAGATAACATGACCAATTTACCACCAATAGGTTATTTATATATTTTGATTAATTATGTAATTTATTACATTATCATGAAATAAATATTTTTTATAACAAAATAAATTATTAAAAGTTTTCTTTAAGATGGACACCAAAAGAAAAAAATTATGTAGTTTTCAAGTTTTATTTTCTAACCTTTTCTATATTTTTTTTACTTTTAGTATTTAATAATTTACATAAATTAATCAAAATATAGAAACCATATAAAAATCATATTTTGAGGAAAGTAAAGTGAAAGTTTAAAGAACATAAAATACAATAAATAATATTTAAAGAATGAATAAAATATCAAATACAAGGTGTATTTGATGTTTTAGAAAAGAATTTGATTTTATTTTGACGTTATATTGGTAAAACATAAGTTTGTTCCACCTTGTTCCATGGGGTGAGGTGGAACACGTCTGTTCCACTTTTTTCATGTATGTTCCACATAAAAGTCCACTCAAACGTAGGACAGTGATCCATGTTCTATTGTATCATGTCTTTGTTCCACTAAAAGATATGATTCTTCTGATCAAAGTTCTAAAGTTTTCCTAAAAATGGTTATATATTAAGTCTGGACCATGTGTCAAACATAGAATATGTGCATCTAGACTTAGGAATTTTGACTAAGTCTTAACTCTGGACATAGAGTCGGAGATCTGGACTATGGAATCAGAGTTAAGTGCACTTAGACTTCGGCTCTGTAGAGTCAGACTTCGATCCTTAGAACCTGATTCGGTTGTAACAACTCTTCAATCTTATCCATTAACGGTTATTGCTGTTTAACCGCCTGTAGTAGCCGATCTCTCATACAAATATGCAAAAACGAGAATTTGGGTAGATGAATCTTGATTTCACAGCCTTTGAAATTAGAGAAAATTCACAAGGATATCCTAATACTGAATTCGTGATCCCAATGATGTTATGGTCGAATCACTGTATTAGTAAAGTGCTTACACACGATTCTCGAGATCATCCAGTCCTATCATCTTCTCCATATCCTTGTTTCTAACACCGTGGAGATTAATAACAATTAGAATTTATCCTCCAATTTATATCTAAGTGTGTGTTTGTAATGTGTAAACTTATAACCTACCACATTTGTCTTTATCATGTGTATTTGTGTGTATAAAACTCATAATCCATCACCTTTGTCTTTGAAATGTGTATGTTCGTATACGTAAAGCCATAAACCTAATGTGTATAAAATCTCATACCCAATATGTGTGTATGTTTGTAAATACCCTATTTAAAAATCGTTACAACTTATTATTACATATGTACAAGTTTTTAAACATCACATTTGAATTTAACTGTTAAGTCCTACTAATATGACCTTATAATTCACAAAACTGATAACCAACTGATTGACTTTCTCATTCTCCCCAAATGACACGAAACCATAAAAATAAGATTAGAAGAGCAAATGATAGAAGCATGAAACATAATTAAGTGTTCAAATTCTCTGTTTCATAATCGAAATAAAATTGCATTGCCATAGTATGGATACATTTCCTATATATATATATATATATATATATATATATATATAGTACGGTTCAATTCGAAACCACAAATATTTTGAGAACAAAAGAATAAATCACATTCATCAAACCATTTAATCCAACCACTCACTATAAATCACATTTTTCAATTAAAAAAATTAAAGAAGGGTTAATCAAGCCATTTTTTGATGTAATACTACATTTCTTTGGGGGTTTATGGTATTTAATTGCATTCTTGTGTTACGAGGTAACAAAAACGAAGATTTTCAGCATCTACAACCTGGTGCTGGCTCACGACAATAGTGCTAAGTCACTAGAAATTAGGGGTTGTGACCTGGGTGACCTATTTAAGTTGCACCATAGGTCTCATGAAACACCTGACGGGTTTTTAAACCTTTTTTGGTTTGGGTTTAGCCCATTTCTTCCCCCTCCCCTTTTCTCTCTCCGTGGAGGAGATTTTTGGTAGCCTTGGCAACATTTTTCGAAGACCTTGAAGGGGATCAAGTGTATTGACTCCAAAGGATTGTGTTTGGGAGTTTGGTTTGAAGATTTAGAAGGGCTCTATGGTAGAGTTTGGGAGATCTCAATTCCTTGAAATGGTAAGTTTTCTTGAATATATTTAAGATCTATTTTAGGGCTCTTTATGGATTTGTGTTTGTGTCCATATTTGGTTCATTACTAGACATGGGTTGTTTTGAGATTATTTTTGGATATCTTTGCTTGTGGATTTCAAGCCCTCAAATTTGGAAGCTAAAGTTGGGATTGAAAACTAGGTTTAACGTACTCTAGCAATGTGAGTTTCAAGTTATTTTATAAAAATTATATACATGCCAACAATATCCATTTTGGAGTATTGAAGTGTTTTCCTTGAGATTTACCATATGTTGTTGACTACTTGATGAAAGTGCATCTTTTGCACATTTAATTTTATAAAATCTTAAGAAATGCATATATTTGGGATTTTGGACATTTTGATAAATAAATCATAAAAAGTGGTTTTTGATGATTTATTACATATATGAAGATTATTTGATATTAATGCACTTTAATGTATTAATTTTATAAATCATTCTGAAAATGCATATTATTTGATTAATAGACATTTTTGAAAGTATGAAGTGTATGATTCCCATTTGGTGATGATTTATTACAACTAATGATGATTTTTTAAACTAATCATACTCTTGGAAAATAAATTTGCATAAACATTTGGTAAATGCATTTTATTGACTTATGTTTATTTTTATTAAGTGTTCAAATAAGTTGTGAAATTTGTTGATTTGATATTGGTTCAAATTAGTTTTTGGATTTTGCCCAACCAAACTAAATAGTGATGATATTTGAATGTGAATTGCATACGTTACACATTTTTTGGGATTACATGTTTTGAATGTGTTGGTTATTGGAGTCATCTAATATATATTATAATGCAATGGATCTGTGGGCATAAGAGTCAATCGTATTTGGTAACTGAGGAGTTTTGATGTTCTTACTTGTGGCAGTGCTTGAGTAAGAATTATGGTTGTCTCGTTGTTACGGATGTAACGACCCAGACCTTTTTCGAAATGTTTTGCGTTTGGTGTGGAGTTTTAAGCAGAAGTAGAAGTTGAGGGGCTAGTTGGTAAATAGGAGTTAGGGTATAAAAAGGCACAAAACCCTAGAGGACATTCCATATTACTGATTTTAGTGTGTGTGTCGGCTGAATGTGTGAGGGAAAGAATAGGAGAGGTTCTTGAGGGTTTTTGGTGCATTTGGAAGAAAGGAGCCATCAAACCTTGGGATTTGAAGAAGAAATAGCATTTGGATTTCGTTTATCGCAAGCAATCAACCAGGTAACACTCTCTTGTTTCATCGATTTACCTTTGATTAGGGAGCAGAATGGTTAGTCTTGGGGTTTTTGTTCAAAAGTGAAGTTTGAAGCTAAAATGAGAGAAATCGGGTCTTATAGTGTGTTTCGATTGCTAAGAACTCAGTAATTGTTAAGTTTAGTGATGTTGTTGCTATTGCTAATCTTTACTTCGAGAGAATCGAGCTAACCAGTAGATTTCAGCCTAAAAAAGGGTCCAGGTCGACGTCCGAAAACCTTCTCGGACGTCCGGACTCCTCGATGCGTTAGAAGGTCTCCGGGTGTGGAGACTGTCTGGATAGGAAAGCTACCCGGGTAGGTATTATGTCCGGTAAAGTCTAGTATCCGGTAAGTTCGATATTCGGAAAGGGGTATCGTCCGGAATGTAGTAGTTACCCGGATAAGGGTGTTGTCCGGACTAGGTTGTTGTCCGGTTAGTTGGGTGTCCGGACTCTTTAGCGTCCGGAAAAGTAGGGTTGTCCGGAAAACTGAGTTGTCCGGATACTTTTGCTGAGTTGTTGTTTTATGCCTGTTTACTCAGGGAAGTCGATTTGGAAGTTTGGAACTGTTTAGGAACGAGAAGTAAGAGCCTCAGGTGAGTTTTCTAAACTAAAATGTGTGGCTTTTAAAGTGTTTTCAAAATGTGTTATGAATGTTGAGAATTGCCATGCTTTATTATTATGCTTTAATTGCATGAAAGTTGTTTAAAGTTTTATGTAGAATGTATGCATACATCAAGGAGACGTAAACTGGCAAAGACGGGAGAGTAGTTCCGCCAGCTCTCGTGCGGGAATGGAGGTCCCTATATGCCAGGAGCGAGGCTCCGCAAGGCAGCATGAGGCTGACTCGTTGTCACCTTCGGGTGGCTTCAGGGTGTCAGATTACGAGGAGGCGGACTTTAGTCCGTATATGATTTTGACGTGTTGATTATGAACGTTTTATGCTGAAAAGATAAACTGTTTTAAATGCTTGATAACTGTTAGGAGGGACTCACTAGACCTCATGGTCTAACCCTCGCATTTTCAAATTAAAACCTTTTCAGGTAAGCAGGTTTCCAGGAGCTCGGGCAAATAGGCTGAGCTTAGCGTGAAGAGTCAAGAAGTGTATGGACACTCTAGCATTTAGTTTTTCTCAGTTGTTTAGGTTGTTTTCGCAAACCTATTTGAATATTTGTGACGAAACTTTGAGACCGTGATTTTGGGATGCTATGAAATTGATGTTTTGCATGATTATTTTGGTTGGGTCTTTATAATTGGTATTAGAGCCATAGTTTAAGGGATTTAGGTGACCGGACGGGCCTAAACTTAAACTTGGGAGTAGAAATCACAACTGAGAATCAGGAAATGCGTTAGGAGGGCACTATTGTGGATACAGGAAATGCGTTAGGAGGACACTATTACAGAGATAGGACTAATAGGGCACTGAGGACTGTCATGTAAGGTAATTTTGAGATTCCACCTGGCCAGTGTAATTGCGGACTTACAGGTACATGTATGTGCTTAACCTGCCTTATTATTTCGAAGTGGTAGTCAAAAGCTAGTGTTTATGTCGTGTTCCAGTACTTTAGGATGTCAGCAAGATCCCTAAGGGGTAGACTGAGACCCCTTGTTGGGGAAGTTTCATGAGAAGTCATGGTGATGTGATGTACGTATACATCGTAGAGAAGAAATGTTGTATAGAGTATTACGAGTCGTCTAGAGGTAGCTCTTCGTGGATTCGGAGAGGAAGAATGCTTGGGTTTGAGTAAGACTCCTATTTCGGGAGAGTCCCATTTCTAGAAATCATGGGATAGGTCAGTCAGGATGGTAAGAAAGGTCAGTGTCAAAACATTGAAGGTATCAATGGAGCCATGGGTTCTTGGTCGAGCTTTCCATTAGCAGGATAAATGAAATAAGATACCTATAGTGAAATGAAACCATGTAGAAGTGGAAAGTGAGATAGTTGTTCTAAACGAAATAGTATGAAATGGTTGAGTAAGTGGACCGTTGAATGTATGTATAGCAAATCGTTGCAAGACCGAGTGGGCGACCACTGGTCGAAAGTAGAGTGTCAATGATAAGTTGCATGAGTAAAGCGATTGACCTTTTTTGAGTGAGTAGCCTTCAATTGCAAGTAGAGTTTCATGCATTGAGTTCGTATATGTGTACATGAGATTTTTCATAAGAAAAGTATAAACGTGTAAATATCAAATTTGATCGGATATGAGTTGGCGTGTGCAAGCGTATGTTTAAAGAAAAATACAAATCCATTTACATCGTACAATGAAGTCTTGAGGTTTACGATTTGCAAAATATTCCACTCTTTTCATGATAAGCCAAGAAAACGTTTGAATGCACAACTTTTATAACCAAAATGAGTATTGACATTTCGAAGTTATATAAATGAGTGTGAGGACCGACTGGTCTACTTCGTGTCGGTAAATTTCTTTCAAAAATTTGTCGTATGGGAAGATTTTCATCCAATATTCATTTCTGTCGTAACAACACATTTTTGGTTGAGTAAGATTAAGTTTTACAGAAAGATTGCATGCAAAAGATCCTCAAGGTCGTTGTGCAGGGCATTAGAGTTATGAGAATGTTGGGGTCGGGTGTACCCAAGTTGTTTTCAAGTGTTGTTTCTTTAAAATGATCAAAAGTGTGAAATGATTCATTTATCGCGTTGTCAGGCATGAAGGCTATGAACTCAATAGGTCGTAGAGTATTACATTTTAAGCTAAGGAAGAACTCCTAGAGTGGAGAGGTGTTGGACAATCAGGAAAGAATGTTTGTAGCTTTGGTAGATGCGTTCTAGAGGAGAGGTGAGCAGTGGAAGAGTCGGAAGTGGACTTTAATGTCGGTTGTATGAGGGTCTGTACCCTCGTGCGGTGACTGGAAGTACAGTTGCCGAGAGACGGTTGTGTTCAGGGAAGGACTAGAAGTCATCGAGGTGTTGGTATAGCAACTCGTTATGAGTAGTGTGGTGAAGTAGAGATGAAATATCCACGACGTTGAATAAGAGTTTAAGGTGATCCTGTAATATTGACATTACGCGAGTCAGTTTGAAATGAGGACGACGGGATGTGAAGTTGATTAAGAGGTTGGTGTTGGAAAGATTAGGTCCTGTAGGGGACCCTTGTTGAAGAATAGGTTAAGGAAGTATCAACGAAGTATCAACATGTCAACTATTGACGTCAGAGTCGGCAATTGTGTAAAGTGTATGAGGTCGAAGACTAGAATCAGAAGGTTGAAAGTTGAAGGGCCACCCTGTAGGGGTGTTGAGCTAGTGAAAGGATGCTGTTTAGATAAGCGTTTTACTTGCGAGGTGGATGGTACGTAAAAGATGTAGTAGTTAGCACGAACAAAGTAGGTGTATAAATTATGTCTATCTGTGAGGGAATGTGCCATGTCTATGTGTTGATTTGAGATCGCAAAAGAGCGAGCAAGAAACGAGTATGTTAGAGTTAATCAGAAATTCGTGAGTGGTGGTTCAGCTAGAGTTGGGGAAGAGACAAAGTAGCGAGATAGACTCGGTCATTTATGCGGGAGAACGTGAGAGTAAGTTCGAGTTGTGCACGAATGACCATGGGAGACCTGGTCTGCAGCGAGATGTTATGGGTGGAGAATGTACGGTCAAGTAGTGGCAGCAATTGCCTAGGTAAATGTGCCAGTCAGTGTTGTAGTAGTGTGACGTTAGGAAGAGGAAGCATCGGATGGGAGCCTTTTCGGAGGTTTCGGGTGAGGTGTACATTTGGTTAATCAAGTTGTTGGAGCACGTGGTTTGTAAGTTGGCGTTGTGATTTGGCTTGTTGCAGAATAGAATGTCGGAGCAGAAGAGAGTTATTGCCCAAATGAGAGACCCAGTGTTTTTGATTGTGTGAGTTGCTAAGTAAGAATGTTGTCGAAATCTTTGGAAGTTTTAGAGAAGGCAATGGATGGGTTAGTCGAAGATGTGGGGTAGTAAACGTGAAATCTTTGAGGAATGTGAATTGTTTCCTATGTATGGAGGAATTATTCGAGGAGGTATTAGTGAGAGATCAAAGGATGTGTAATGACTTCGATCACAGGTGTCATTTCGAGATGACTTGATTGAAAGCCTTAAGTTAGAATTTTTGATGCAACCGTTTGATTACGTATAGTAATGAGAGAATGTTTCAGCAAGTGAAAAGGTCGGAAGGGAGAGACAAGTAATGCTTGAGAGGCGGTGCTTTACGTTGCTGTGGAGAGGTGAAGATAGTACGTCGGAATAAAGGGGAAAGTTAGAAGTAGTAAGCTTGCCAGTAACACCGAGAGGTAGAGTAGCGTGCATAGATTGCCATCGGTAAGTGTCTGAACTTCTGGAAAGAGTTTTGAGGAAGGGGATTTGGGCATGTCTTTGTGCGAGAAAGAAGTGGAAAAGGGCAGTTGAATGAGTTGAGTTGGTGATGTTGTGAGAAACGTTCAAGCGAACTGATCGTTTGGTGTAAGCTCTTAAAAGCAGTAGGGTGTGATCATGGTTACCTCTCCCAGTTGAGTGGGGGGAAACCGAAGTTATGTTATATGACTGGACATTTATGGCTAGCAGTGAGAAATCGATGAGCCTTCGGGATAAGTAAATTCGGATAGGTGAACACTTCAATGAGGAATCATGGGAGTTTTCTGCTTTTAGTCACGTTAAGTGTGAAATGTTGGTGTGGTGAGAAGGTACGAATTAGTTGCCGAGCTGTAGCCGATGTGAATCGGGAAGGGAATATGATCGGCATAGACGTATGTCAGTTGGAAGAAGTGATCTAGAATTACATGTAACCCGAGGAGGGGACTCTTAGGTGTGAGCTTGTCGAGATGTACAAGGTTGGCCTTGTGCCAAGTTGTCAGTAAGCGAGTTTTCCTAGTGGAAGATCCTCGTTGCTGTGGCAGGAATTTCCGCCAAGTTCTTTCTCTTAAGGAAGTATAAATGTATGAGAGACCTTATTTAGACGTGATTAAAACCGTGAGTCCCGATGTGTGGACGGAGGCGAGCAAATGGAGGCGCGGTTGGCCTTGGTTTTATCAGGTAGTTTTAAGCGAGTATAGTGATCGAAGAGGGTACAAGTAGGTAGTGCAAGATGGCACGATTTAGCAAGTGGTGTCTCGCCGAGGGCGGCTTCAAAGTATGGGGTGTGGTTATGTTTCCCATCTGAACGGTCTGAGGCAACCGGGTAGAAAAGAGTGGTTGGGTTGAAAAATATAAGGCTTTGAGCTTTGAAGTTTGAGAGAGAGGTAAGTTGGACTAAGTCTGCGGATTCGTCGAAGCATGAAAGTTGAATAGATAGTGCGTGATCTTGAGGTACTCGATGTGAATTTGAGAAGAAATTCATAGTGTGATGCACGTCTCTTTTGTGGAGAGCCGATGTGAGAAGTGAGATGATGGCGACCTTGCAAGAGATGCAGGCGATAAGAAGTTGACCTTGTCATTAGTGAGCGAGTTAGAGCAGCAGCATACAAGTTAGACTGGTCAGAAGAATTAAAGAGTGTTCATTCGACATTTCATGTCTTAGACTTAAAGAAGTGTTTGTCAGAGGTCGTTGTGGCCGTTCCTTTGAGGGGACATCAGTATAGATGAGAGGTTGACTTACGTAGAAGGACCGATATAAATCGTGAGCGGTAAGGTTTGCTAAACGAGGAACATAGAAGTTTGGCTAGTAAAAGTTCAGTGGAGTTATCATAAGGGACGAGAGGCAACGTGGGAAGTAAAATCAGATATGATGTTCGGTTACCCTCACCTTTTCGAGAATGGAATTCCGGGGACGGAATTCTTTTGAGGGGGAAGTGTTGTAACGACCCAGACCTTTTTCGAAATGTTTTGCGTTTGGTGTGGAGTTTTAAGCAGAAGTAGAAGTTGAGGGGCTAGTTGGTAAATAGGAGTTGGGGTATAAAAAGGCACAAAACCCTAGAGGACATTCCATATTACTGATTTTAGTGTGTGTGTCGGCTGAATGTGTGAGGGAAAGAAGAGGAGAGGTTCTTGAGGGTTTTTGGTGCATTTGGAAGAAAGGAGCCATCAAACCTTGGGATTTGAAGAAGAAATAGCATTTGGATTTCGTTTATCGCAAGCAATCAACCAGGTAACACTCTCTTGTTTCATCGATTTACCTTTGATTAGGGAGCAGAATGGTTAGTCTTGGGGTTTTTGTTCAAAAGTGAAGTTTGAAGCTAAAATGAGAGAAATCGGGTCTTATAGTGTGTTTCGATTGCTAAGAACTCAGTAATTGTTAAGTTTAGTGATGTTGTTGCTATTGCTAATCTTTAATTCGAGAGAATCGAGCTAACCAGTAGATTTCAGCCTCAAAAAGGGTCCAGGTCGACGTCCGGAAACCTTCTCGGACGTCCGGACTCCTCGATGCGTTAGAAGGTCTCCGGGTGTGGAGACTGTCCGGATAGGAAAGCTACCCGGGTAGGTATTATGTCCGGTAAAGTCTAGTATCCGGTAAGTTCGATATCCGAAAAGGGGTATCGTCCGGAATGTAGTAGTTACCCGGATAAGGGTGTTGTCCGGACTAGGTTGTTGTCCGATTAGTTGGGTGTCCGGACTCTTTAGCGTCCGGAAAAGTAGGGTTGTCCGGAAAACTGAGTTGTCCGGATACTTTTGCTGAGTTGTTGTTTTATGCCCGTTTACTCAGGGAAGTCGATTTGGAAGTTTGGAACTGTTTAGGAACGAGAAGTAAGAGCCTCAGGTGAGTTTTCTAAACTAAAATGTGTGGCTTTTAAAGTGTTTTCAAAATGTGTTATGAATGTTGAGAATTGCCATGCTTTATTATTATGCTTTAATTGCATGAAAGTTGTTTAAAGTTTTATGTAGAATGTATGCATACATCAAGGAGACGTAAACTGGCAAAGACGGGAGAGTAGTTCCGCCAGCTCTCGTGCCATGCTTGATAACTGTTAGGAGGGACTCACTAGACCTCATGGTCTAACCCTCGCATTTTCAAATTAAAACCTTTTCAGGTAAACAGGTTTCCAGGAGCTCGGGCAAATAGGCTGAGCTTAGCGTGAAGAGTCAAGAAGTGTAGGGACACTCTAGCATTTAGTTTTTCTCAGTTGTGTAGGTTGTTTCCGCAAACCTATTTGAATATTTGTGATGAAACTTTGAGACCGTGATTTTGGGATGCTATGAAATTGATGTTTTGCATGATTATTTTGGTTGGGTCTTTATAACGGAGGTGAACTATTACGAGTTGGTCTTCAAAACATGGATATTACAGAGGTGATCTCATGTTCAGTCGGACTCCAGTACCTGGGAATTGTAGTGATAAAATTGTGTGGAGTTAGACACTTGACCCTTGTTTTGAGGTTTTGGCATAGTAAAGTTGACACCAAGCCATCGGGGTTATTGGGAGGATGAACTCGTGTGGAATCGGATCCATGAACAATTGTCTTTAAAGGTGTAATTCAAAGGAGTAGGCATCATGTACTTGAGCCTTTGGTACTACCTAGAGAGGTAGGCACTAAGGTTATGAGCCTTAAGGTGAAACTCTAAAGAGTAGTTGTTAAGATTATTGAGTCTTGAAGGGCTACCCATAAGGGTAGGCACTAAGAATCATGTGCTTTTAGGTGTTACCCGAAGGGTAGGCACTAAGGACATGAACTTTGAAATTGAGCTCTTGCTAAGATCAATTAAATCTTGATGTGCTACTCGATAACGTTGATGTATGACTTACTTTGTTTTTCGTCACCATCGATGAAAAATGGGTCTTCCCCATCACTGGAATGTACTATTTTGAGTATGAAGGTTGTCCATAATTTATTGTTTTGGATATTGAGTTTTATCCATATTTTTGGTATTTTGAATGATAGTTTACATTTGATCACTCCCCTATATATATATATATATATATATATATATATATATATATATATATATATATATAGCCTTAGGTTCAATAGAGAAGTGCAAATATTTAGAGAAGTAGAGAAGTAAAAAAACACGGGTCCGTTCATATATGAACGTTCATATGAACGTTCAGATATGACTGTTATATGAACGTTCATTTATAAACGTTCATATATGACTGTTTATATATGAACGTTCATATATGAATGTTCATATATGACTGTTATATGAACGTTCATATATGACTGTTTATATATGAACGTTCATATATGAACGGACCCGTGTTTTTTTACTTCTCTACTTCTCTAAATATTTGCACTTCTTTATTGAACCTTTCCCTATATATATATATATATATATAGGATACAAATCAAATACAAACCATGTATTTGTTGCACCCCCTTACAACCCAAGGTGCATATGTGAACAATGTGTGCATAATCTGAGATGCATATATGCATTATCCCATATGAATGTATGTCCATTATATGTATATTCTTGCACTTATGCATATGTATATGCACATTGTTCACATATGCATATTGGTTTGTTCACATATGCACACTGGTTTGTAAAGTGTGCACCAAATGCAAGGTTTGCAGTTTACGGAGCCTATATATATATATATATATATATATATATATATATATATATATATATATATATATATATATATATGTGTGTGTGTGTGTGTAAATTACATCGTTGGTCCCTGTGGTTAGCTGAGAATCTGGATATGGTCCCTATTTTAAAATACGTACACCAGGGATCCTTGTGGTTTACATTTCGTCTCAAGTTGGGTCCCTGTCTCTAACACTGTTAGAACTCATCCGTTAACTCAGAGGTAAATTGGTCAATTTATCTATTAATTAAAAATGTTTGTTAAAACACCATTTAGGTAATAACAAGTGTCCACCCCCATTTACCCATTTCACCCATTTGACCACTGACCTACCGTCTCCTTTTCCCCTTTCCATCTTCTTCCTCTCCCCTAATCATTTGATCTACACAAACCTAAACATAGAACTCAAACCTTTCCAATGATAACCATTGCGCATTCTTTTCTCCGATGACACCGAAAACCATCTTCGATCTACCCAACAACGATGACCAACCATCTTCGATCTTCCATAAGAATGATGGCCATCGAAAATCATTGGCGATAAGGGGGCAACCACCCTTTAAAAACTTTTGCAGGTTTCATGGGGATGGATAAGAAGGCCGGAGGTGCAAAGGGGAGGGAGAAGAATGTCACCGGTGGTTGTCGTTGATGGATGCTAGATATGTAGGTGAGGTCGGAGATGGCTATCGGAGATCGATGACAACCACTATCACCCCAAACCAACACAACTTTCGTCTCCAGCCAAATCTTCTTTCTCGAGCCACACAAAAAATCGAGTTGGACCGAGAAGAGCATCTCTACTCTATTTATGGTACATATGACCATAAGGAAGACTTCAACATGCGGGAATGGTGATGGTGTTAGGCGGAGTTCTCCTTTGCAATAGTCATAGGGAAGAGTTAGGGGGAGGTGGAATAGAGCTTGGATCAATCTTCATAACTTGTGTTCACTGTTCATAGATTGTGGAAGAGAGCTTGAGCAAGGATCGTACTGTGTATTGAAGATGAACCCAAAGGGAGGACAGGTGTCATCATATAAGTGGTAGATTAAAAACTCTGTTTAATTAATAAGTAAAAAGACCTATTTACCCCGGAGTTAATGGAATGGATTTAATAGTGTTAGTTTTACAGGGACGTCCAGTGTATTTATTTTTGAAAAAGGGACTCAGCTTCTAACGAAATGTAAACCACAAGGATCCTTGGTGTACTTACTTCAAAATAGGGACGATATCCAGATTATGAGCTAACCACAGGGACCAACGGTGTAATTTACTCTCTCTCTCTCTCTCTCTATATATATATTAATTTTAATTAAAAAAATTAAGAAAACAAGTAAAATGATTAAAATACCCTCATTAAATTGGACTTAACAGCAAAAATTAACGGTCAGGATGAGGGACAATAATCGTTGCAAATGACAAATGTGAGAGATAAATCCGTTAAAATGAAGTTGAAGGACGAGAACCGTTAAAAGTGACAACCGTTAAAGGCCAAAACTGAAATTTACTCAATAAAGTACCCATCATTAAATTTGAATTAACAAAAAATGGCCATTAGGATGAGGGACACAAATCGTTGTGAAGTGACAAACGCGAGGAACGAATCCATTAAAATAAACCGATGGCGATTCATTTGAATGAATACAACTCAAATATCAAAAAGTTACAAGATTAACTTTAAATGTGATGGTATTAACACTCGTGTTAAAACATAACATGTGGAAATCTGAAATTTAATTCATAGTCGTTTATTCAACTTTCTTGGAAATTTTATATATTGGTGTTGATTGGATTAGCTAATTTGTTAGTGACGTTGGATCACCAAAATATGCATTTACTTGAAGAACTAGGGGTGAGCAAAACCCGACCGGTCCGAATAACCCGACCGACCCGACCCGAAATTTTGACAAAAAATCCGAAACCCGAACCCCCCGAACCCGAGCCCCCCCCGAGCCGATTGTTTAACCGGGTAAAGTAGGTGCGGGTTGGGTTTGGGTTTTCCCACCCGATCCGACCCGAATATCCGATTTATAAAAAAAATTTAAAATTTAAAATATAAATAATATATATATATCTAAATTTCTAATTATTCTAATTCCTATTTCTAATTTCTAATTTCTAATTTAAAATATAAATAATATATATATATATATATATATATATATATATCTAATTTTGGCCCTTCAGCGTTTCTGCAGGTCATTTAAACAGAAAATTGTTAGATGAGAAAGACCAGTCCTGTATTCAAACTAAATATTAAAAATCCTTTGAAATTTACCTGAAAAAATTAGCATAAAATTACTGGGATTGAAACTCAATTAACCATGCATGTTCATAAGATATAGTGTTCTTTCAACATTTACGTTTGGATGATCACATATGACATATCTATTGACTAGGCCCATTTTCAGAACACAAAAAATGAACTGCAGGCCCAACTCGAAATCCGACTAAACCGACCCGAATCCCCCGAACCCGAACCCCCCCGAACCCGAGATACCCGAAGTTTAAACGGACGGCTTCGGGTGTGGCCATACTCCCCCGAAACCCGATCGGGTGGTGGGTTTTTGGGCCGAACCCGACCGACCCGACCCGATGCTCACCCCTATGAAGAACTGCTACGATTCATATACAACCTTATTATTTGATTTTAGATTTAAAAAACAAATATATCGAATATATTGACTTCAAAAATTAAAAACTGGCATTTTATAAATAACAACACGTGCCATGAAATTCCAATAATTAGAAATTTCAAATGAAACCAAATTCTTTTGATCTTTATTTCAAAGACGATTCAGTTAAAAACTTTTTGGTCTTAACTAAAAATGTACATTAACCAATTATGACTAGTCACGGGTTTAGCTTTTTTTGGGCCCCAACGCGAAGGCTCCTTTGTTCTGGGCTTAGAGATGATCAAAAATCGGTCACAGACTCACGGGTCGGGTCCAAATCGGTTTAGTGATCCCGTAACCGGTTCCAGTCGCGACCCAAATATGAACATCCGGTTAAGCTTTATGATGCCCAGTTATGAACCCAAATCGGTCTCATTTATTTATTTATTTTTACTTCTTTTAAATTGATTTTTAACGTATAAAAGTTATTTTTTGAAGAATTAAGTCAATCAAATACACCAACAAATACATGTTTATTATAATTTGATTAATCAAATACACTAAAAAATACCTTTTATTATAATTGGGTCAATTAAATACACCAACACAAACGTTTTTATTTAAAAATATACTTTAAAATACATTTAAAAAAATCATAAATTGAAAAAACTCGGGCCGGTCCCGGGCCTTGTTTTTGAATGAAAATTACCGTCGGGCCATAACCGATCCCTACCAGGTCAGGCCGGTCCCGATCCTGGTCCTCCGCCAATCCGAGGTCGGACCGGGCCTCTCTATCACCTTATGCTTTGATGCTTGGTCTAGTGTTAAATAAAAAAAATACAACCAAAATTAACTATGCATCTTATTTCATTTCCTATGCGTCTAAGATTTCAACAATAGTCAAATTAATATACTAAAAGCAAATTACGAACTACAAAAAATCAAGAGAAATAACTCATATTTTCGGGGAAACTTAATTATCAAGAACATGATCATTTACAAGATGTGAAGATATATATATATATATATATATATATATATAGGGGTGGTATTTTTTGCAAACCAATGTATTTGTACAAACTCGTACAAACCATACCTAGCTTTATGATTTTGTAAATTTGGCTTCATGAATATGTATATATATATATTTTGGCTTCATGAATATATAATTTGACTTCATGAATATATAATTTGGCTTCATGAATATATCATTTGACATTTTTAACTAATTTTTTTTACAAAAATAAGGGTATTTTAGGGCTCCAACGAAAAAAATTAGTTAAAAATGTCAAATGATATATATATATATATATATATATATATATATATATAGAGGTGGTTTCATTTGCAAACCACTATTATGTTGCAAACTATGAAACCCACCTTATCACCATAGATTAAGATAATCAATGGCTTAGATTAAATTAATGTAAATATGGTAATAATGAAATTTAACAAATTAATTTAATTAACCTAAAAAATAAAAAAGGGTAAATGGGTAATTCTTTCAACTAGGTTAACAAAGGAAAGTAATTAATCATATTGAATATACGGTTTCTTGCGCCATTTCAGGGAAATCTCGATGAAACAACAACAAGCAAATCCACCAATTATTCTGGAGAAGAAGATCACGATCAACAAATACGATATTCTTGCTGTCGATTTCTTGATATTTTATACACCGATTTTACTGCATTAACAATGGTGGAGGTATGAAATTAGGGTTTGTATGTTGTGAAACTGTTATGATGAAACTGATGTGAAGCTCGTGTGATGTTATTTTGAGCCATAGTTTCATCCATGTTTCCTTTCGATATCATGACCAGTAATGAATCTGGTATACTGATTGACCCACAATGAAACTGATGAACATAAAATTGATATGTGTTTATGGTGAAATGCACCATAATGAAACTGGTAATGAAAAGTAGGCGAAAATACGAAAATGATGCATATGAAACTGTTAATGAAACTGATTCATGTAAACAACTACATTATTGTGAAATCACATTAGAATGAGACAGATTCATGTATACAGATTCATGTATGAAACAGATTAATGTAAACAGAATCATTTAATAGTGAAATCAGATTAGAATGAAAGTTAGGTGAAAAATATGAAAATATAATATTATGTGATTATATTGTATATTTTCACTATTAAATCAAACATCACCATCGTTATTTTCATGTGCTACCACTATTAAATCAATCACCATAATGAAACCAAGGAAGATAATGAATCTTTTGCATATAAACTGATGAATAGAAAATTGATATGTGTTTAAGGTCTGATGAAATCTTTTCTGTTATGTGATGAAATCTTTCATACGATGAGTTGCTGCTCCTGATAAGCCAGGGCTGTTCTTTCGTTAGTTGGGGGCAGCAGCGGCTTCATTAAGCTACTGTCCCGGTCATCTGTTCGGGGAGGTCTTGAATGTACTCGAGGGGACAACATATGCGTCATTAAGCTGCTAAACCCAGATGAACATGGTGATGATGAACCCAAATGAACCCAGATGGCGATGAACCCAGATGAACCCAGATGAACATGGTGATGATAAACCCAGATGAACATGGTGATGATAAACCCAAATGATGACGATGACCATGGTGATGAACCCAGATGACGATGAACATGAAAACTCAGATACAAAAATTAGATGATGAATCCAGATGATGATGATGAACCCAGCTGATGAAAACTCAGATTGAAAACCCAGCTGATGATGATGAACCCAGATGACGATGAACATGAAAACTCAGATTGAAAACTCAGATGATGAATCCAGATGATGATGATGATGAACCATGTGAGCACAACTGCACAAGTCGAATAATACCACTGGAGAAGAAGATGGTATCAAAAAAAAATTATTTTGCAGATTATCTTTAAAATCATCAACCCACTTTTTGAGAAGATTATGGAGATAATCGTAACCCACAAGTTAGATAAAGATTGAATTAGATTTAATCTTCCATAAAAATAGGGAATTCATGGAATTAATTACACAATCAAAATAATTAATCTTGGTTACGGTTTCCTTAATTAATGAGATAAGCTACAAAAGACAACATTGCCCTTTCCCATTAATTTAAAACAAAAAATCAAGAAAAAATATGATTGGTTGGTTGAGGTTTGTAAAGTTTGCATATTAATTATGGTTTTCTCATGATCCCTCCTCTATATATATATATATATATATATATATATATATATACAGAGAGAGAGAGAGAATGAAAGCGATGGTGTAGTTAATAAACAAATTTTGGAATTAACAGAAAATTCAATGTGATTTAGGGGCATTTGTGAGAGTGAATTATGAATGAACAAGATAACAAGAAGGTTTGAAGACTTTCTTTGACCTGCACTCACTATTCACTGGCAAAATGTCCTATCTTTTTCAGTTATAACAGCTAGCAGTTGCCTTATCAACAAGAGCTGATTTTGGCTTGTCAGTGATAGCAAAAGGTTTATTTCTTTTGAAATTGATCTTTCTTGAAAAACTCCTGAAGGAGTTTGTCAAGAGTGCTAGTGACTCATCAAATTCTGATAGATCAGTTTCTGATAAGTCATCAGAGTCAGATTCCATCTCAGTGATGGTGACAGAGGATCGCTGAGAAGGAATCATCTCTGAAGATACTAAAGCAAAAGGTGTATTTTTAGAATCTTTAGAATCTTTTACAAGATTCTTCTTAAGCTGACATGACTGCTCATGATTGAGCAAAATGCCATAAAGAGTGCTTAAGTAAATATCTTTGAGATCCTTAGAGAGCTTAAGACACATGGTATAACTGTCCCAGCTTTCAGGAAGACATTCTAGGAATTTTGTCAAGGTCTCACTATTAGAATAGGTCCTACCAACAGTTCTTAGGTCAATTAATAAGTAATTAAAACATTGGTGTACTTTAAACAAAGATTCATTCTTACCACAAATGAAACTTTCATACTGTCTTACCAGATTTATCTTTCTGGATTCTTGTACTTCAGATGTACATTCATATTGAACACAAATAGTGTCCCACATGTCTTTAGAAGTCTTTAGGTTCATCACTGAATGATAAAACTCACCAGGAAGAGCCATAGAAATGACTGATATGGATTTGGTGTTAATAACCACCTTTTTCTTGTCTTCATCAGACCTAGTGAGTTCTTACAACTTGCCTTTCAGGTATGGCAGCAGTTGTAGCAGTAGCAGGAACATCAACAACTATGACAAATGTTACATAAGGTCCACTTTGAATATAATGAGGTATAGTAGGATCTACACCTTCAAGAAAAAACATCATTCGATTTTTCCAAAGACTAAAGTTATCTTTGCTAAATCGAGGAGGTTTTGAAAGAGAACCATTATCTATATAGTTTGTGTTTGTGTTGAATGCCATTTGAAGAATATAAAGGAAGAGAGATTAAGAAAGATCTTGTTTATGAGATCAAACAATCTGCTCTGATGCCACTTGTTGGTCCCGAAGGGGTTTTTACAAGGGTGAAAGTTTGTAGAAGGGGGGGGGGGGGGGGGTTGAATACAAATACTAATTTTACTTTTCTAAATTGTTTATTGATAAATCAAAATACAATTTACAGTTTGTTGCGGAATAAGATTAAGTAAAACCTAATCTAAACACACTTGAGAATCACTAAGTTCTTTGCACTAGAATTAGACAGAAAAAGATATGTAGAAAAAAGGATTTTTCTACAAACACTTAGAAGATTAATACCCTTCAAGGTGAAGGATATTGTTCCTATTTATACCATTTGCATTAAATGCATGGCAGAAGCACTTTACACGTGTCAGATCTTCACTGGGCGCATGCTTCTGACTTTTGTCAAAGACATGCTCTTGGCCGCATGGTGAACAGTGTAAATGGCATAGTGGTTGTACGATTCTGGACAAAAGTATGTTTCCTTTGTACCTTCGTACTTTTGTGCAAATAGGATAAGACAAACAAATCTTGAACAACAAGCTTCATGATCAGCGATCGCTAATGAGATCTTTCATCAGTGAGGCCTGATGAAGGGTCAACTATCGAAAACTCCCAGAATGAAGAATCATCATAAATTAGGAGCTCACTTCCAATCAATTATTCTTCCCTTAAGATCCCCAGAGATTCTACCTCACACGGCCACCCACCATTCAAACAATACTCCTTCTAGATGGTGTCATCAATCACACCATGAACGATCTCGCACAACACACTAAACCATCGCCATCATGGCAAGGTTAGAACTCTCTACACACTACCACCACTCTCTACACACTACCACCAATCTCTACACACTACCACCACTCTCTACACACTACCACCAATCTCTACACACTACCACCTCCATCGATCATCTGAACAACAGTAATCGAGCACACCCATGCACCTGTAAATTCATAATGACATTGGCCAGATGTGATTTGAATTACCTTACATGAGAGTCCTCACTACCATCGTCCTGAATTCTCGGTGATCAAGGTCTTCCCTAAAGGCTTCCTATATCTCAGTTGTGTCATACACCACAGTTTAAGTTTAGGCCCATCTGATCACCTAAATCCCTTAAACTAGCATTCTGATACCAACTATAACAACCCACACCTACAAGCATGCCAAAAGCTACCTCTTTAATTCAAAACGCCAAAATGGCCCAACAAAGTCACACTATTAAGATTACAAAACTGGGTTCGCGGAAATAACCCTAACTACAGCTGAGAACATAACTACAAAATAAAAAGGGAAAGTCTTCTAATCCTTCTATACGCAAGCTCCAACTCACGTCTTGCCATTTCCTCTAAACGAGCTCTCGGCTACCTGCTTACATTAAAAGGTTTTAGTTTTGAAAAGCGAGGGTTAGACCATGAGGTCTAGTGAGATCCCTCTTGCTACCAACACCACGCCACAATTATCAACTAAAGAGAGTTTATAAGCATTTATAAACAGTTACACTTTTGTCAGTTTAAGTACACACGCAACACATATTAACGGCTCACACACATACACACCTGTGACAACGTGTTAGGGAACACACCCGCCCTTAGTGATCATATGAAACGAATTCATATATCTTTCATGGGACACACTCCCCATATATCTATATTAAATTCTCACATGCCTCGTGTTGGTTCCTGTTTTGCTTAACAATGAAGATTCTATCTAATTAGTTCAAACATTATATAATGCGGAAGCGTTTTAACGAACTAACAGATATAATGAGTAGAATAACACACAATATCAAATTTATGAAGTGTAAATAACACAGATAAATCGCTCAATGATTCACTGTATTTGATATAATAAGAACACCAAGAACACCGAAGGATTAACTAGAATTCTGCTCTTAATGGTGTTTTTGTGTTGTGCAAAGCTTAATAGAAGAACTCAACATGAGTCTTCTATTTATACTACTTCTAAACGAGACAAGATCTGGATAACAAGGTCCGAAGGTACTAGGATATAGTTGATGAACAGTTGTTGGAATGTACTAATACACTATTCTGTTATTGTTGATACAACGTGCATTAAAACCACAAGGCTTGTGGCGTACTGGTTAAGGCTTTTGGGGGATGTGGCTAGTAACCCATCTACCCCAAGTTCGAATCCAGACGCTTCCAACTTGTGGCCACTGGGGATAAACTCAGGGTTGCACACTTTAGCAGCTGGGGCAATTGCCTCACCTTGCCGGGATTAGTCGGGGCAATGTCCTCGGATACCCTTCCAAAAAAAACGTGCATTAAATGCTCCGTATTCTGCTTTAGGCTGAAACCTATCAGAGTTTGACACGTGGAGTTGTCAGGTCACGCCTTGTCAGAATGATCTTCAGAACCTTCGAATGGGAGATATTGTAAGAAGCACGTTTGTCCTTGTTTAGATCTTTTGCGTATATCTTCTTTTTACCACAGAGGCTCTGTCAAGTATGACAGAAGCTCTGTGGCCTTGTCCGCTTAGAAGAGTCTTCTGTTGCTTCTTCACTTCGGTCTTCTTGGCTAACCCGGCAGGGCCTCTGTGATAGGCGGGTATCACCCCCTAACTCTAACCGCAAGTGTACGGTGTCGAAATCAAGTAATACGTACGGAAGTACGAGTATCGAATCCACAGGAACTAGGAACTAAGTATCACAATTACTACAATTGCTATTAACTGAACGTCGCAACTTTGAGAGGTTGGTTTATAAACTACTTAATTGCAAACAAAACTAAATCAACACACAAACAGTAAACAACATAAGAACTTCAGATAGAAAAAACAGTTGAGGGTTGAAAATCCTAAGACTTTCACATACAAACAATTGACTCAAAATAGTTACCAGTTATTCCGTATAATGAATACCCAATCTTGTAAAAATCGCCGTTGTTCTCTTTCGAGCAACTACGTGTTTTATCTTGAAAAGCACAAGTTTATCTCTCGATCTCACCTATGGAATTCAAAATACATTAAGCTCAAGATTTTAACGGGACTAAGGCTTACTCACCTTAGGTATGCAATTTCTAGTTCTAGTCACAATTAATTCTCTCGAACTTAATTAGAAACAACAAATCAATTGTAAATTGGCCAAATTCACAAAAGCATTAAAATCTAAATCACATGTTTCATTAATATAGGAAAACTGATAAAAGTCTCAAGTTACATATTCATATGCTTAAATCAAATTCATTCCAACCCCCAACATATAGAAATTAGTTCATGTTGGTGGTGGATTCAAACACAAGAGAAAGAGATGAAAACATGTATATAAACATAAAGAAAAGTGAGAGCGATGAATGTAATGGCGGACTCCCTTCTCTCGTGCTCGTATCTACTTCGCGTGATGAATCTGACTCCAATCGATCCTCTATCGTGGCTCCAAAAGCTCCAAAAAACCTTGGAAATCGCCCCGAAGCTGCTCCCGTTCGTCGTGTGAGGGCTGTGTGTCGAATGCCCTAATTTCTGGAAAAACGCCAAAGTTAAAGACTGGA
This sequence comes from Saussurea involucrata, assembly GCA_033807775.1. NCBI lineage: Eukaryota > Viridiplantae > Streptophyta > Magnoliopsida > Asterales > Asteraceae > Saussurea > Saussurea involucrata. The sequence goes on from CM066320.1 coordinate 25,919,129, forward strand.
ACAGAGGGTTAGGCGACTTGTGCCGCGGTTTGCAAACCGCGTGGCAAGTCGCCCGGTTTTCTGATGGTGTTTGGGTCAGCTTCGGGTCCTGGTTCGGGCGCGGGTCTTGGGCTTGGATCTTGGGCTTCCGTTGGGCTTCGTTTTGCCTCTTTTTGGGCTCTTTTTAGTTTCTTTTCTCGATGGTTACTGCCTTTTAATTAACTTGCACATTCCACTAGATAAACCGTAAAATTCCGTTTCTTTGCTTAAATACAAGCCAATCTCATTGGTTTTAGGACCGAAAATAACGCCAAAAAGTGGCGTTATCAACAACCCCAAACCGAGCGTTGCTTGTCCCCAAGCAAATTAGCGAAAAAATAGAATAAAAGCACACTTCAGTGAAATATAATAACTGCACAACTCCCAATCGGTACCATGTAATGCACTGGTGATTTCCCATACCCGTGAATGCCTATCTCACTCTCGCCTCATTCTTATTCCGTTTGATCTATGACCTTCCATTGTAAGTTGAACTCGTGACTGCTCCGTTTCCATTAAGGTCGTACTAGGTCCAAACATAGTAGGGAGAACATTTCGCCTCGACCCTACATCACGGAATTCTCTCATTTCGCTCGAACCTAGGTTGTCGCGCATGTTGTCATGTATAGGAAGTTATGTACAAGAATACTCAAATTCTACATGACAACTCTAATGAAAGACGCACAAATGTCCAAAAAGTTGATCTCAGAAAGGAATCGAGTAGCAAGGCAGGGAATACCAGTAAAGGTGGTCGTATACCTTAGTCACATTTTCCAAAAGATCATCCAGGTCTTCACAAGGGTTGTAATGGGGTTAGGGTTATGGCTAAGAAACGAAGGGTAAAAAGGAACAAAGATCCTTGGTGTGTCAAACTTTAGCAATTCTGAACTTCCTAGCTTTATGCTCTATCATTTGGCCCTCTTTGTCACTACTGGAGTCGCTTTGACTCTCTTATTCAACTGCTGTGAAGCTATCTAAAAACTACATTTAATTTTTTTTTTGGACTTCTTTGGTCCTCTTTATTCAAATTGGGGCTGCATTGGCCCTCTTTTCTATCTATTTTTATAACTGGCCTGTACCGCTTCTGATTGACACACTTTCGGATATGGGTTGGCTAAGGTTTAATGGCTATTGGTTAACTGGTGGGTTTAGGAACGAACAAGGTGAGTGTTTGGCTTCAAAAAGGGTTATGGATACACACAAATGGGTGAAAAGGCACGATAGCTAAACACGGGTTAAACATACACACAATGCCTGGAATCACATCTTAAGGTCCACGCGATTTGGTCTACTATACCCTTTCCCAATATTCCGATGGTTGTCTTTGCTACTCAATGCAATAATATAGCGAGATCATTCTATATTCACGACAAGGAACTCGAAAAAGTGTATATGAATCAAGTGTATGAATCCCTCGAAATGAACAACGTCTTTAAGGCTCAAAACTCGCTATTGGGTGGTCTCCACTAATGTCCCTAGTCATGTCTTTTCCCAGTCCTTCCCTAATGGACACGTTACTATCACAAGATTCTTCCTACAATGGTTGGTCTCAATCATTCAAACAAAAATTTTAGCTAAAGTGATCTAGGTACTCAGAAGTGCAGGAAATCTACGTGCATAACGTGGGCCCGATTGGGTAACCCCAAGCCTTACCCACACATTGTCCCCAATGTGCAAGCCTTACCCACACATTGTCCCCAATGTGCAAGTGTCGGCGTAGGCGATACTCAAAACAAGTATCGTTGTGCGGTTATTACAGGTATTAGACAGGCAGGGCATAGTATAACATGAAGCAACAAAGAGCTATTCTAGCATTTTCAAAAACATGGCCACCCCAAACCTACGCCATGGCCTAGGTTTGTCAAACAAAGCCAACCCCAAACCTCGGTGAAACCGAGGTTTGCACAGGAGTAGAATTGAGTGTGTAGATGTTAAAAGTGAGGCACCCCAAACCTAAGTGAAACTTAGGTTTGTTGCATCTCGTTACTAATAAGGATACTAAACATCATACAGCACTCGTTAACACATAGAGTTGAGAACATACCTATTTGCTCGAACGGAAAAAATCCTCTTGGAAGATTAGAACACCCAGTTGGAAGACATCGGAGAAGACAGAGAAGGGGAATGCAAAAACAAATGAAACAAAGCAAAAACGAAAGAAAGCAAAGAAAACGAAAAACTTAAAAAAAACTCAGGGACCCCGCGACTTGGCACGCGGCTTGTAAACCGCGGCACAAGTCGCGTAAGTCTCTGTTTCAAAATTATTATTATTTTTTTTATAAATAAAATCACTCAAAAACTGAAAATAATAAAATAAAGGAAAACGCAAACCTCGGTGGGTTACCTCCCACCCAGCGCCGTAGTTAGAGTCATGGCACGACTATGTGGTTCTCAACTCGGCTTGGTATCCGCGGACTCGAATCGCCCACACTTGCGGTTGTTTGTGGATTCTTCCACATCTGACTTTCCTTGCTCATCCGGTTTCTCTTCACCTTTGCCTCTTTCCCTCTCGAACATCTTGAATACTACCTTCTCGCCACCAACCCTTAGGGTCATCTCTCCTTCTTCCATGTCTATCAACGCTCTACGCGTGGCCAAGAAGGATCTTCCCAGTATCAGCGAGACTTCTTCGTCTTCATCTATGTCGATCACCACGAAGTCCACCGGGAAGTAGAACTTGCCAACCTTGATCAAGACGTCCTCTACCACTCCATACAGATATATTATCGATCTGTCCGCGAGCTTAAGCATCACGTATGTCGGCTTCACCTCTCCCAATCCGAGTTTCCTGAAAATAGATAATGGCATTAAGTTAATACTAGCCCCTAAATCACACAACACTTTATTAAAAGAAAGATTCCCAATTTGAATAGGGATCGAAAAACTCCCTGGATCTTTAAGCTTCGGGGGAAGCTTGTTCTAAATTATCGCGCTGCACTCTTCAATAAGTGCAACTGTCGCGTGCTCCTCAATCTTCCTTTTGTTCGAAAGGATTTCCTTCAAGAATCTCGCATACGAGGGAATTTGTGCCAAATCATCTGCAAAAGGGATATTAATATGCAATTTCTTAAAAACTTCAAGAAATTTAGAAAAATTTAGATCCTCCCTTTGGGCTTTCAGCCTATCCGGATATGGTAGCGGTGGTACAAACGGTTTGACTACCGGCTTCGGTGGTGGCTTTGGGAACCTTGATTGCTCCTTCTTCTTCTCTTCATCCTTCGGATTTTCCTCCATCTCAATATCTTCATCGGCCTCCCACTCATCCTTTTCTGCCGTTTCAACCTCTTTCCCTTCATGATCGGTTTCCTTTGATGGCGGTTCTCGTGTAGGCTCCTCGATCAGCTCCTTGCCACTTCTCAGATAAATGGCATTACATTCTTCCCGGTTTTTCCTTTCAGTCTGACTCGAAAACGTTCCGGGAGGTCGGTTTTGTAGGGCTTCCGAAATCTGCCCAACTTGTCTTTCTAGGATCTTGATCGATGCGGTGTTCTGATTCGTTGCTGCTTTGACTGTGCTCACCGTGCTCGCTAACTCTCCAACCATGCTGTCCATCTTGGTCATGAACTTCATCATCATATCCTCCAGCCCCGGCTTCTTCTCCATAGATGGTCCCTCATTGAAATTCCTTTGGTTGAAACCTGGAGGACGGTAAACATTGTTAGCATTAGAATAATTAGCAAAGTTAGAAGAATTACCTTGCTGTTGTTGACTGGGTTGACTCCAAGAGAAGTTCGGGTGCTTCTTCCACCCCTCATTATAGGTATTCGAGAACGGATCATTCCTCGGTTGGTTGTTCCGGTTTTGCACAAACTGAACCTGCTCGGGTTCTTGTGGACTTCCTCCTTTCAGATGGTTCGTGATTGCAGCTAATTGAGCTTTTAGTTCTTTCAGCTCATCCGATTCTTGAATGCTCGCGACTCTTCTTACGGCTGATCTTGGAGTAGAAAAACTGTGCTCGGCCAGATTATCGATCAACTCGCATGCTTCTTCATAAGATTTATCCATTAGTGCTCCACCCGATGCGGCAGTGATATCGTTTTTGAACTGCGGGTGGAGTCCACTAAAGAATGTCTGGATGATGACCCAACCTTGCAACCCATGGTGAGGACACTTCTTTAGCATGTCTTTATACCTCTCCCAAGCTTCATACATTGTTTCTTGATCCCATTAAGCGGAATGGGTGATTTCAGCCATGAGCTGGGCGGTTCTGCTTGGTGGAAAGAATTTCTGGAGGAATGCGGCCTTCAGGTCGGCCCATGTGGTGATAAGATCCGATGGTAGGCCTTCTATCCAAATTTTAGCTCTACCCTTTAAGGAAAAGCTGAATAGCCTCAGTTTTATCGCGTTCTCCTCCATCCCATTAATCTTTAACGTGTTGCAGATCCGTTCAAATGCACGAAGATGTGCATGGGGGTCTTCAGTTGGTGCTCCCCTGAACTGATTTTGTTGCACCATTACGATGGTGCTCGGCTTGATCTCGAAGTAATTCACCGCAGTGGTGTGTGCTTGGATTCCTATGTGTACGGCTGCCACGTTTGGATCGGCAAACGACCGCATAGGATGTCTTTCGGGCAGTGGTGGTGGATTGTTACGTGGTCTCTCATTGGCAGGTCTCTCGTTACCCATCTCAACTGCCTTTTGACCTTTGATTCTTTGAGTAAACGACGGGCGGTTCTTTCAATCTCCGGATCGAGTGGTTCGATGTTCTTCCCTCGGGTTTTCCTTGGCATAAACCAATTAGTACCTGAAAAGAAGAATCAGCAAAATTAGCAATCCAGAAATTGAAAGTGATGAAATAAAATAATAAAAGAAAAAAAATGTTCAATGTAATAGCGCTTATAGATGGTAGTGCTATCAGTTGCAACTAGTTCCCCAGCAACGACGCCAAAAACTTGATAGGCGGGTATCACCCCCTAACTCTAACCGCAAGTGTACGGTGTCAAAATCAAGTAATACGTACGGAAGTACGAGTATCGAATCCACAGGAACTAGGAACTAAGTATCACAATTACTACAATTGCTATTAACTGAACGTCGCAACTTTGAGAGGTTGGTTTATAAACTACTTAATTGCAAACAAAACTAAATCACAAACAGTAAACAGCTTAAGAACTTCAGATAGAGAAAACAGTTGAGGGTTGGAAATCCTAAGACTTTCACATACAAACAATTGACTCAAAACAGTTACCAGTTATTCCGTATAATGAATACCCAATCTTGTAAAAATCGTCGTTGTTCTCTTTCGAGCAACTACGGGTTTTATCTTGAAAAGCACAAGTTTATCTCTCGATCTCACCTATGGAATTCAAAATACATTAAGCTCAAGATTTTAACGGGACTAAGGCTTACTCGATATATCTCTATCCCCTTTCTCACCTTAGGTATGCAATTTCTAGTTCTAGTCACAATTAATCCTCTCGAACTTAATTAGAAACAACAAATCAATTGTAAATTGGCCAAATTCACAAAAGCATTAAAATCTAAATCACATGTTTCATTAATATAGGAAAACTGATAAAAGTCTCAAGTTACATATTCATATGCTTAAATCAAATTCATTCCAACCCCCAACATATAGAAATTAGTTCATGTTGGTGGTGGATTCAAACACAAGAGAAAGAGATGAAAACATGTATATAAACATAATGAAAAGTGAGAGCGATGAATGTAATGGCGGACTCCCTTCTCTCGTGCTCGTATCTACTTCGCGTGATGAATCTGACTCCAATCGATCCTCTATCGTGGCTCCAAAAGCTCCAAAAAACCTTGGAAAATCTCCCCAAAGCTGCTCCCGTTCGTCGTGTGAGGGCTGTGTGTCGAATGCCCTAATTTCCGGAAAAACGCCAAAGTTAAAGACTGGAACAGAGGGTTAGGAGACTTGTGCCGCGGTTTGCAAACCGCGTGGCAAGTCGCCCGGTTTTCTGATGGTGTTTGGGTCAGCTTCGGGTCCTGGTTCGGGCGCGGGTCTTGGGCTTGGATCTCGGGCTTCCGTTGGGCTTCGTTTTGGCTCTTTTTGGGCTCTTTTTAGCTTCTTTTCTCGATGGTTATTGCCTTTTAATTAACCTGCACAGTCCACTAGATAAACCGTAAAATTCTGATTCTTTGCTTAAATACAAGCCAATCTAATTGGTTTTAGGACCGAAAATAACGCCAAAAAGTGGCGTTATCAACAACCCCAAACCGAGCGTTGCTTATCCCCAAGCAAATTAGCGAAAAAATAGAATAAAAGCACACTTCAGTGAAATATAATAACTGCACAACTCCCAATCGGTACCATGTAATGCACTGGTGATTTCCCATACCCGTGAATGCCTATCTCACTCTCGCCTCATTCTTATTCCGTTTGATCTATGACCTTCCATTGTAAGTTGAACTCGTGACTGCTCCGTTTCCGTTAAGGGCGTACTAGGTCCAAACATACTAGGGAGAATATTTCGCCTCGATCCTACCTCACGGGATTCTCTCATTTCGCTCGAACCTAGGTTGTCGCACATGTTGTCATGTATAGGAAGTTATGTACAAGAATACTCAAATATTACATGACAACTCTAATGAAAGACGCACAAATGTCCAAAAAGTTGATCTCAGAAAGGAATCGATTAGCAAGATAGGGAATACCAGTAAAGGTGGTCGTATACCTTAATCACATTTTCCAAAAGATCATCCAGGTCTTCACAAGGGTTGTAATGGGGTTAGGGTTATGGCTAAGAAACGAAGGGTAAAAAGGAACAAAGATCCTTGGTGTGTCAAACTTAAGCAATTTTGAACTTCCTAGCTTTATGCTCTATCATTTGGCCCTCTTTTGTCACTACTGGAGTCGCTTTGACTCTCTTATTCAACTGCTGTGAAGCTATCTAAAAACTGTATTTTTTTTGGACTTCTTTGGTCCTCTTTATTCAAATTGGGGCTGCATTGGCCCTCTTTTCTATCTATTTTTATAACTGGCCTTTACCACTTCTGATTGACACACTTTCGGATAAGGGTTGGCTAAGGTTTAATGGCTATTGGTTAACTGGTGGGTTTAGGAACGAACAAGGTGAGTGTTTGGCTTCAAAAAGGGTTATGGATACACACAAATGGGTGAAAAGGTACGATAGCTAAACACGGGTTAAACATACACACAATGCCTGGAATCACATCTTAAGGTCCACGCGATTTGGTCTACTATACCCTTTCCCAATATCCCGATGGTTGTCTTTGCTACTCAATGCAATAATATAGCGAGATCATTCTATATTCACGACAAGGAACTCGAAAAGGTGTATATGAATCAAGTGTATGAATCCCTCGAAATGAACAACGTCTTTAAGGCTCAAAACTCGCTATTGGGTGGTCTCCACTAATGTCCCTAGTCATGTCTTTTCCCAGTCCTTCCCTAATGGCCACATTACTATCACAAGATTCTTCCTACAATGGTTGGTCTCAATCATTCAAACAAAATTTTTAGCTAAAGTGATCTAGGTACTCAGAAGTGCAGGATATCTATGTGCATAACGTGGGCCCGATTGGGCAACCCCAAGCCTTACCCACACATTGTCCCCAATGTGCAAGTGTCGGCGTAGGCGATACTTAAAACAAGTATCGTTGTGCAGTTATTACAGGTATTAGACAGGCAGGGCATAGTATAACATGAAGCAACAAAGAGCTATTCTATCATTTTCAAAAACATGGCCACCCCAAACCTAGGCCATGGCCTAGGTTTGTCAAACAAAGCCAACCCCAAACCTCGGTGAAACCGAGGTTTGCACAGGAGTAGAATTGAGAATGTAGATGTTAAAAGTGAGGCACCCCAAACCTAAGTGAAACTTAGGTTTGTTGCATCTCGTTACTAATAAGGATACTAAACATCATACATCACTCGTTAACACATAGAGTTGAGAACATACCTGTTTGCTTGGACAGAGAAATTCCTCTTGGAAGATTTGAACACCCAGTTGGAAGACATCGGAGAAGACAGAGAAGGGGAATGCAAAAACAAACGAAACAAAGCAAAAACGAAAGAAAGCAAAGAAAACGAAAAACTTAAAAAAAACTCAGGGACCCCCGCGACTTGGCACGCGGCTTGTAAACCGCGGCACAAGTCGCGTAAGTCTCTGTTTCAAAATTATTATTATTTTTTTATAAATAAAATCACTCAAAAACTGAAAATAATAAAATAAAGGAAAACGCAAATCTCGGTGGGTTGCCTCCCACCCAGCGCCGTAGTTAGAGTCGTGGCACGACTATGTGGTTCTCAACTCGGCTCGGTATCCGCGGACTCGAATCGCCCACACTTGCGGTTCTTCGTGGATTCTTCCACATCTGGCTTTCCTTGCTCATCCGGTTTCTCTTCACCTTGCCTCTTTCCCTCTCGAACATCTTGAATACTACCTTCTCGCCACCAACCCTTAGGGTCATCTCTCCTTCTTCCATGTCTATCAACGCTCTACTCGTGGCCAAGAAGGATCTTCCCAGTATCAGCGGGACTTCTTCGTCTTCATCTATGTCGATCATCACGAAGTCCACCGGGAAGTAGAACTTGCCAACCTTGATCAAGACGTCCTCTACCACTCCATACGGATATATTATCGATCTGTCCGCGAGCTTAAGCATCATGTATGTCGGCTTCACCTCTCCTAATCCGAGTTTTCTGAAAATAGATAAGGGCATTAAGTTAATACTAGCCCCTAAATCTCACAACACTTTATTAAAAGAAAGATTCCCAATTTGAATAGGGATCGAAAAACTCCCTGGATCTTTAAGCTTCGGGGGAAGCTTGTTCTGAATTATCGCGTTGCACTCTTCAGTAAGTGCAATTGTCGCGTGCTCCTCAATCTTCCTTTTGTTCAAAAGGATTTCCTTCAAGAATCTCGCATACGAGGGCATTTGTGCCAAATCATCTGCAAAAGGGATATTAATATGCAATTTCTTAAAAACTTCAAGAAATTTAGAAAAATTTAGATCCTCCCTTTGGGCTTTCAGCCTATCCGGATATGGTAGCGGTGGTACAAACGGTTTGACTACCGGCTTCGATGGTGGCTTTGGGAACCTTGATTGCTCCTTCTTCTTCTCTTCATCCTTCGGATTTTCCTCCATCTCAATATCTTCATCGGCCTCCCACTCATCCTTGTCTGTCGTTTCAACCTCTTTCTCTTCATGATCGGTTTCCTTTGATGGCGGTTCTCGTGTAGGCTCCTCGATCAGCTCCTTGCCACTTCTCAGATAAATGGCATTACATTCTTCCCGGTTTTTCCTTTCGGTCTGACTCGGAAACGTTCCGGGAGGTCCGTTTTGTAGGGCTTCCGAAATCTGGCCAACTTGTCTTTCGAGGATCTTGATCGATGCGGTGTTCTGATTCGTTGCTGCTTTGACTGTGCTCACCGTGCTCGCTAACTCTCCAACCGTGTTGTCCATCTTGGTCATGAACTTCATCATGATATCCTCCAGCCCCGACTTCTTCTCCATAGATGGTCCCTCATTGAAATTCCTTTGGTTGAAACCTGGAGGACGGTAAACATTGTTAGCATTAGAATAATTAGCAAAGTTAGAAGAATTACCTTGCTGTTGTTGACCAGGTTGACTCCAAGAGAAGTTCGGGTGCTTCTTCCACCCCTCATTATAGGTATTCGAGAACGGATCATTCCTCGGTTGGTTGTTCCGGTTTTGCAAAAACCGAACCTGCTCGGGTTCTTGTGGACTTCCTCCTTTCAGATGGTTCGTGATCACAGCTAATTGAGCTTTTAGTTCTTTCAGCTCATCCGATTCTTGAATGCTCGCGACTCTTCTTACGACTGATCTTGGAGTAGAAAAACTGTGCTCGGCCAGATTATCGATCAACTCGCATGCTTCTTCATAAGATTTATCCATTAGTGCTCCACCCGATGCGGCATTGATATCGTTTTTGAACTGCGGGTGGAGTCCACTAAAGAATGTCTGGATGATGACCCAACCTTGCAACCCATGGTGAGGACACTTCTTTAGCATGTCCTTATACCACTCCCAAGCTTCATACAGTGTTTCTTGATCCCATTGAGCGAAATGGGTGATTTCAGCCATGAGCTGGGCGGTTCTGCTTGGTGGAAAGAATTTCTGGAGGAATGCGGCCTTTAGGTCGGCCCATGTGGTGATAAGATCCGATGATAGGCCTTCTATCCAAATTTCAGCTCTACCCTTTAAGGAAAAGCTGAATAGCATCAGTTTTATCGCGTTCTCCTCCATCCCATTAATCTTGAACGTGTTGCAGATCCGTTCAAATGCACGAAGATGTGCATGGGGGTCTTCAGTTGGTGCTCCCCCGAACTGATTTTGTTGCACCATTACGATGGTGCTCGGCTTGATCTCGAAGTAATTCGTCGCAGTGGTGTGTGCTTGGATTCCTATACGTACGGCTGCCACGTTTGGATCGGCAAACGACCGCATAGGATGTCTTTCGGGCGGTGGTGGTAGATTGTTACGTGGTCTCTCGTTGGCAGGTCTCTCGTCACCCATCTTCAACTGCCTTTTGACCTTTGATTCTTTGAGTAAACGACAAGCGGTTCTTTCAATCTCCGGATCGAGTGGTTCGATGTTCTTCCCTCGGGGTTTCCTTGGCATAAACTAGTTAGTACCTGAAAAGAAGAATCAGCAAAATTAGCAATCCAGAAATTGAAAGTGATGAAATAAAATAATAAAAGAAAAAAAAAATGTTCAATGTAATAGCGCTTATAGATGGTAGTGCTATCAGTTGCAACTAGTTCCCCGGCAACGGGGCCAAAAACTTGATAGGCGGGTATCACCCCCCTAACTCTAACCGCAAGTGTACGGTGTCGAAATCAAGTAATACGTACGGAAGTACGAGTATCGAATCCACAGGAACTAGGAACTAAGTATCACAATTACTACAATTGTTATTAACTGAACGTCGCAACTTTGAGAGGTTGGTTTATAAACTACTTAATTGCAAACAAAACTAAATCAACACACAAACAGAAAACAGCTTAAGAACTTCAGATAGAGAAAACAGTTGAGGGTTGGAAATCCTAACACTTTCACATACAAACAATTGACTCAAAACAGTTACCAGTTATTCCGTATAATGAATACCCAATCTTGTAAAAATCGCCGTTGTTCTCTTTCGAGCAACTACGGGTTTTATCTTGAAAAGCACAAGTTTATCTCTCGATCTCACCTATGGAATTCAAAATACATTAAGCTCAAGATTTTAACGGGACTAAGGCTTACTCGGTATATCTCTATCCCCTTTCTCACCTTAGGTATGCAATTTCTAGTTCTAGTCACAATTAATTCTCTCGAACTTAATTAGAAACAACAAATCAATTGTAAATTGGCCAAATTCACAAAAGCATTAAAATCTAAATCACATGCTGCATTAATATAGGAAAACTGATAAAAGTATCAAGTTACATATTCATATGCTTAAATCAAATTCATTCCAACCCCCAACATATAGAAATTAGTTCATGTTGGTGGTGGATTCAAACACAAGAGAAAGAGATGAAAACATGTATATAAACATAATGAAAAGTGAGAGCGATGAATGTAATGGTGGACTCCCTTCTCTCGTGCTCGTATCTACTTCGCGTGATGAATCTGACTCCAATCGATCCTCTATCGTGGCTCCAAAAGCTCCGAAAAACCTTGGAAAATCGCCCCGAAGCTGCTCCCGTTCGTCGTGTGAGGGCTGTGTGTCGAATGCCCTAATTTCTGGAAAAACGCCAAAGTTAAAGACTGGAACAGAGGGTTAGGCGACTTGTGCCGCGGTTTGCAAACTGCGTGGCAAGTCGCCCGGTTTTCTGATGGTATTTGGGTCAGCTTCGGGTCCTGGTTCGGGCGCGGGTATTGGCCTTGGATCTCGGGCTTCCGTTGGGCTTCGTTTTGGCTCTTTTTGGGCTCTTTTTAGTTTCTTTTCACGATGGTCACTTCCTTTTAATTAACCTGCACATTCCACTAGATAAACCGTAAAATTCCGCTTCTTTGCTTAAATACAAGTCAATCTCATTGGTTTTAGGACCGAAAATATCGCCAAAAAGTGGTGTTATCACTCTGTCGGAGACTTCTGTCTTCTCGGCTACTCGGCAGAGCCTCTGTTGACGACTTCTATAGTTAGCCTATTTTTCAATACTTCTATTAACAGAAAGATTGGAGCTAACAATCTCCCCCTAAGTATTGAAAAATAAAAAATTGAAAAGTGCAGAGTTTTAGGCTAAGTACATAACAAGAGGTGAAACAATATACCTCAAAAGATTTTACATTTCTTTCATACATAAGATATGCCAGAGGCATTTACATTCGAGTACATTATGAAAGAAAAGATTTGCAGAGGTTGTTTGAGGATATCAGACATTGGCATCTTTGAAGTCGTTGAAACTTTTGTTGTCGAATCCTAATTCTCTGAGCTCGTTATAGAAACTGATGCAGAGGTTTCTGAAGTTGATTACTTGGTCGATGACCTCTATCAGTCTATCTGCGAGAGCTTGATTCATGAGCTCTGTTCCTTTATGCTCCACAAGGCTTGCTCTGAACTCTGTCAAAGTAGTTGTTGCATACTTCTGACAGTCCATTTCTACGAACAATCTTGACTTCCCAGAAGGATCTTGATAAACTAGCCCAACTCTTGGAGATGTAATAATCGAATTTGGTATGGCAGAGGATGGGCAGTCGTCTTCTGGTGGTCGAAGATTCAAGTTTCTCACTCCAAGATCTCATCCTAATTAAAAGTCGACTAGGCTGTGTAGTAGAAGTTTCTCTCCCATGGCTTTCCTTAGCACCTTGTATGCCCTTCGATTTGCATCTGTTGTGTAGTTTTCTTTGGTCCAGTGCAGAAGGTCGGGTAGGTCGTAGGGACTTAGATTTCTCAGATCAGCATATGAGAATTGGGTAACGCTTCTGTCCTCCCTTTTGACCTTATAGATGTTATAGGAAACCTTAGGTGTGGTTCTGGTTTGAGAGAACTTACAGTATATGACTTTGTTGATTTTGGACTCTGAGAAGACTTGGTATTTTGGCTTTGGAGTGGTTCTTGTGAAGGTGTTCTCGAGGTCATCATGGAAGTGGGGATCTTGAATGGTTGTTGGCAGAAGATCTCTGGCACTTCTGTTGTACAGATATATGTATACTACCTCTTCCATTTGTGGAGGAGGTGCACCGGGTGGAGGCATGGGCCTGCGCAGAGCATCCATTTGTTTCTTTATTTGGGCCACCTGACCCTCTATGACTTTTGCCTTCGGATCTAGAACAGATATATTTGACAGAGGGGTAACACCGAAAGCCCAGTCTTCTTGTTCTGGCTTTGGTGTCACATATGCATCGAACGAGCTCTTCATCAATTTCTCTGTTGGTTGATGTTTTGGCTTCTTCTTCTTGGGTTCCTCTGTCATTATCCCTTTGCCTTTGTCTTTTGCCTTTTGCTGTTGATATTCTTGCAGAGATGGGATTGCTTCTGTTGGCTTTGCCTTTTGGATTTCTGAGGGAGCTTCTGTAGTTTTGGGGGTTGCCTCTGTTGGTTTTGACACTTGTGTTTCTGAGGACTTTGTTGGTGACGTGGGTTTTGTTGGTGAGGCTTCTGTGGTTTTGCTCAGATGTTTTCTTTTGTGAGCAATGGTTTTGGTTCTGGTTTTGGGTGTGGGAGATGGGGGGTTTTGTTGTTGCAGCTTCTGGTGTTTTTGGTGTTGGAGAGGGGAGTTCTTCTGGTGATTTTGGTTTTGGTGATTGGGATGGTTTATCTTCTTCGGAGGATGTTAGAATTTGGAATTCTTCACGGGTTGGGACATCTGCTCCGAATACAGAGGTTGTTTCCACAGAGGTGGGTGTTGCCTCTGTGGTCTTCTGTTGTTGATCTTGGTTGGTTTCACGTACTTGGGTTTGGATTGGGGTTTCTTGAGGGGTTTCCACAGAGGTGGTTGTAGCCTCTGTGGTTTGTTGCTGGTTTCCTCCTTGGGTTTGAGTTGTTGGGGGGACTTGGTTCAGGGGTTCTGCGGATACAAGTGGTTTTGGTAGACCTCTGCTTGCAGCTTTCTCCCTTGGTTTTTCCCTTTGATTCTCCCCCTCAGGATGATCTGATGAATCGTCAGAGTCATCATCAGAGTCATCCTGACCCTTTTCTTTAGTACCCTCTGCTTTGCACGAAGCCTCGGGTTTCTTAGGCGGTACTGCCCCTGCGGCTATCATCTTGGCGCATAGATCGTCACAGAGGCCAAGTAGGGTCTGGACCTCTGCTTCTGTCTTGAAGCGCATTTTGCCCACACTTGTCTTGAATTCTTTGACATAGTTTGCGTTGGCAGCAGTGAAGGCTCGGATGAATTCTGTCATTTGATCAAGTATTCCTTGCCCAAGCTCTGTCAGCTGAGCTCTGGTCATATAGTCAGAAGGCTTCATGGCCAGAGTTTGTTGCGTAGTTTGCTCTTGAACTTCCTCTAATGCCTTCTTTAGGTCTTCAGGGGTAAGGCCCTTAGAGGTGGAGGCTTTGGCATTCATCGTTTCAAGGAAGAGTTTGATAGAGGTTTTGAATGCAGATGTGGCGGCTTTTCCGAATTCAGTGGCAACAGATGCAGCAGAGGTATCAGCAGTTGTTCTCATCTGGGCTAAGGCATTTTGCACCTCTGTGGACAAGTTGTCCATTTTGGTGTTCATATCAGTAAAGGCCCGCGTAGTAACTTCTGCAAAAGAATCAAAAGATCTTTTCAACTCTTTCATTGTATTGTCCACAGAGGTGACAAGGGTTTGGAACTCATCCCTTGAGACATGTGGACTTTGTGTATCCTCTGGGGGAACACATTCATCCCTAGAGTGAGTTCCCGTTCCTGGAACACCTTCTTTCGTCCCTGTATTGATGTTGAGGACGGAAGGATTTCCCTCTAATCCTTGAGCAGAGGCTTTATCAGCTTCAGACTCTATAGAGGTTCTGAGAAGGACATTGTCTTGATCCACTCCAGAGGTGGGGGCAAGAGTATCCTTCTGTTGACTCGGAGACTTGTCTAGAGTCTCTCCGTCTTTGTGCACTCTAAGCTCCTCTGAAGAGCTTTTTGGACCTATAGTAGTGTGCGTGGCAGAGGAAACAAATTCCTCTGTAAGGTTGGCGATTGTGGTCTGGGGCGATGGACCACGAACTAAGGGTAAGTCCTTTTGAGAGGACTCCCCTGGAATGGTTGGGGTGGGTTCGAGCCGTGCTGCTCTTGTTCCATATTACCTTCTGCCACTAGACTGGCGGTAATAGACATGTGGGGTGCACAGGGAGTTGGTTGTGGGAGTGTGCCTGTTCTATTCCAGGCATCAGTTCTAGTTTCTGCTTCTGTGGAGCATCCGGCCACTTCTTCTCCATCTATAGTCTCAACTTCTGTAGCTACCCTATGGCTCGGTGTTTCTACCCTAACTTCTGTAGTGGCTTCTGCATCAGTGCGTAAAGAGTCGTACATTGGATATGAGCCAATTAATTGTCGTACGTGGGGATGCAGAGGTCCTTCTTCTGCCTGATCATCTTCTTCATCAGAGTCCACCTCTGAGACTATGACTGGTGGGGTTTTGGTGGTGGTTTTAGCCAAATCCTCTGGACTTGCTCGTAGAACATCAAAACCAGGTTGGGTGAAGGGGTTCTGTAGAACTTCCAGAGTCTTAGACTGATTATTCTGTGGGGTTTGGTCATCATCATCCAAGTCAGAAGAGATTCTGAAGTTTGGAGCTTCTGTTGAATGATGAGATAGAGCTTCTGCAGTCCATACAGAAGGGTCAAAGGAGTGTGCGATCCCAGGTTGTTGTAGGAAGATAGAAAAATCACCCTGATCTTCTGCATAATTGATGGGTGAGGGTGATTGCAGAGGTTGGTCTTGGGTTTCTTCTGCTATTTTAGCTTCCTCTGCGATAGTCTGCAGAGGAGTATGAGGCTTCTTTGATTTCTTCTTGCTCCTCCTTTTCTTAGGTTTGGGGGCACCCTCCTCAGAAGACTTATGTTTTCGTTTCTTCTTTTCTTTTGGAGGAGGGGGAGGAGCAGATGATCCAACTTCTGTTGTATAAGGAGGGGATAGTTGAGTTGGTGCAACACTGGTAGAAGTACCCTCTGTTGTCTTCCTCTTTTTGTGAGCCTTCTTCTTCTTTTTGGCAGAGGATTTTTCTTTGTTGCAGGGGAGAGAATCGCTTCCCTCTGAGCTTGAAAGTTGGCCTGTACAATCTGATGTTTGGTCAAAGCTGCAGCCCATTGCTCATCTGACATCCTATCTACAACCCTAGTTCCTAATGGGGCACCTAGACGCGGGGGTGTCACAGGACTCGGTTCTGGAGTCCTATGATCGCGTATGTATTCTAACTTAAGAGTTTCGTCAGATGCATATTCCAGAAGCTTTGTTGGCAGAGGTCTGCAAAAATCGTAGTCATCTTCATGTTCTGTGGGGGAGTTCTTTGTCATGGCATACATTCTTGCAGTTTGTCCCTCCATGGGCCATTTTTGTAGAAGGAGCAGAGGTTCTAGGAGTACACCCAGAATTCTTTGATATTGCAGAGGAGGTAGAGTTTCGGGCTTTCGTCCTTTCGCCTTCACGGAGGAGATTTTGCGGTCAATGGTGTTGACCATTTCCTGCATCATGAGGGTGGCGTAGTCCAGAGGTAGGTCGTAGTATACCCCATACATGATAGCCAAAATTTAGTGAGAGGTCTGATCTGGACTACCCACTTTTCCTGTTAGGCACCTGTTAAGAATAGAGAAGAGAGTATTCCACAGAGGAGGTAATCGATTTCTTCTGAAATCGTTTCTTTTCCTTAGGGTTGTGTTGTACCCCAACATTTCAACAAAACGGCAGAGCTCTTCGTCTGTAGGTTCCTCTGCGTACTGCTTTATTCCAAGAAGACCTCTGGTAGGTAGACTGAACTCAAGTGAGAACATGGTTCTGTTGAACTTGAGTTCAAGGTGCTCGGATTTGTCTGGTTTCGAAATGTAGCCCTTGATTTGTCTATCTGCGGGGTCAAATCTGCTGCTCATCCAGAATTGATTTAGGTATCTGGCAGGGATTTTATTGACAGTTTTGGATAATAGGGGGTAAAGGTAATGGTTTTCCAAAATGTGAAGAAGGATGGCATGTGCTTCCCCAAAAGCGGTTTTTGAGGGAACCAGGTAGTAGTTGTTTGGTTTCAAAGGAAGAACACGTTCAAAGTTTTCATGAGCAATGAAGTTTAGAAGATGGGTAGTCGGAGCAAAATCTGTTTCATCGTCGGAGTGGTCTTGTTCTAGGTTTCTGGCCATTTCTTGGTTTTGGGAGTTCTCAGAATGAGATGGAGAGTTCACTGGAGCATTGGAGGTGGAAACCATTGGATTAATCTTGAAGAAAGAGTGTAGAAAATGTAAGTTGCAGGTTTTTTTGCAAGGTTCGCCGGAGAAGATGAAGAGAGTAAGTTCGTAAACGTTTAGAGGTAATGGTAAGTTGGGTTTTATACTGAAGAGAATGGTAGAATCTGAAAGGGTAAATATTTGAAAGTGAATAAAATTTGGGATCCGTAATTGAGTATATACGGCTGGTTCAACTTTCCAGGAGAACGTGTGCCACACACGTCCAATGGGAAAATGCCACGTCAGAAGTGTCAGAACACGATTAGACGTCGTGTGCGGCCCATTAATGCTTGGCGCATGGGCATTTCTTCTTTGTGAGTTCTGTCACTCGCAGTAAATAACCCATACTGTTACAGAATTTCCATAAAAGGTCAAGTGTCAGAGTCAAGAGAGGCTCTGTGGTGGAATGAGCTATGTGATCTGAAACTTGTCTTTTTGTTTCCTCTGATGCTTCTACCTTTTCCAAAAACGTTTGAAAGATCATTGGAGAGGATCGATAGATCTTTAGTACAAAATTTTCATTCACAGAGGCTTTGAGGCTCTGTCGAGGCCAGCAGAGGCTCTGAGAGTGAAAATTTCTCATAACTAAAAATTTTGAGAACTTTTTGATCATCCAAGGTTTTCATTATGTTAAACACTGTTTTAGGACATATTTGGAAATTTGTGTCCTGGAAAACTGTTTTGGAAATGGATTTTGTTCGAGACATACTCTTAGACTGTCTAGTTTGGGCGATAGAGACTCTTTGGTGGAGTGAGCTCTTTGCCCATAAGACTTTCTTCCAGTATCCTTGTGTGAGCATTTGTACGTACAAATCCTTAAAGAAGACATTTAAGGTTGATCGACAGAGATTCCGTATGAAATTTGCAGTTCTAGAGGATCCGGCTTACAGAGGCTCTGTTGAGCTCAGCAGAAGCTCTATGACTTTAAATTTCCCATAACGTAAGGCTCGAAACTCTTTTTGATAATTTCTTGTTTGGAATGTCTTAAACAGTGTTTATATGACGTATTTTGAAATTTGTGTCCTAGAAAACTGGTTTGGAAAAGGATTTGTACGAGTTACTCACCTTTGGTTCTCCTTTGTTCGGTAAAAATACCTGGCTTCTGTAGATATGGTTGATCATATCTCTTCTTTGGCTCCCCCTTGAATGATCAACCTCTGTAATTCAGTTCAAGGTCTCCTTCTGCTCCCCCTTGACCTATGCTTGGATCAAATGAGATAAGTTGTGCACAGAACATAGGTCTTGGTTATCAGAGGTTCTGTGGAGATTGTCATACTCTGAGCAATCCCACAGAAGCTCTGTTGGTTACAGAACTTTTGATGATTAAGAATTTACATACAGAAGGGTTCAACTCATGTTAATCATTCCCAACTTACCCACCAAGAAAAGGAATCTTTTCTCATCTAGTGCCTTGGTGAATAAGTCTGCAAGCTGGTATTCAGTGGACACAAAGTGCATTTCGATTGTGCCATGTTCAACATGATGCTTCAGAAAGTGATAACGAATATCGATATGCTTTGTTTTTTAGTGCTGTACTGGATTGGCAGAGATTGCTATGGCACTTTTGGAATCACAGAGGATGGGAATCTTGTATATGTTGTACCCATAGTCCTTGAGCTGAGTTTTCATCCACAGAACTTGAGAGCAACAGCTAGCAGCAGCAACATATTCCGCTTCTGCTATAGATGTAGACACACAGTTCTGCTTCTTCGAAGTCCAGCTGACTAGTTTACCTCCCAGGAATTGACAACTCCCAGAGGTGCTCTTTCGATCAAGCTTGCATCCTCCATAATCTGAATCTGTGTATGCCTTAAGACCAAAACCAGAGTTCTTCGGATACTAGAGTCCAAGAATTTTTGTCCCTTTAAGATATCTGAAGATCCTCTTTACAGCAATATAGTGGGATTCCTTTGGGTTAGCTTGATATCTTGCACAGAGGCATGTGGCATACATTATGTCAGGTCTACTTGCGGTTAAGTATAAAAGGGACCCAATCATACCTCTGTAGAGTTTGCACTCTACAGATGTGCCATTTGGATCTGAGAATAATTTATTTCCAGTGGCCATTGGGGTCCTCATTACAGAGGCATCAGAGAGACTGTATTTTGAAAGTATGTCAGAGACATATTTATCTTGATTTATAAAAATTCCCTCTGATGATTGTTTTACTTGGAGTCCGAGGAAGAAAGTTAATTCTCCCATCATACTCATTTCAAACTCACTCTGCATGAGTTTTTCGAAATCTTTGCACTGTTGTGCATTTGTAGACCCAAAAATAATGTCATCCACATAAATCTGTACAAGCAGAATCTCACCACCTTTTCTTTTGTAGAACAAAGTAGTATCGGTCGTACCTCTGTCGAATTCATTATTGAGAAGAAAGGTTGAAAGTCTTTCGTACCATGCTCTTGGAGCCTGTTTCAGTCCATACAGAGCTTTGTTGAGATAATAGACATATTTTGGGTACTTGGAACTTTCAAACCCTGGTGGCTGCTGGACATATACTTCTTCTTGGATTTCACCATTCAGAAAAGCAGATTTTACATCCATTTGAAACACTTTGAAACCTTTGTGGGCTGCGAAAGCTAAGAAGATTCTTATGGCTTCGAGCCGTGCGACAGGGGCAAAAGTTTCATCGTAATCAATGCCTTCTTCTTGGCGATATCCCTTGGCCACCAATCTTGCTTTGTTTCTGATGACCACCCCATCCTCGTCCTTTTTGTTTCTGAAGACCCATTTTGTCCCTATGGCTTATTTCCCTCGTGGCAGAGGTACTAGGGTCCATACCTTGTTTCTTTCAAACTATAGAAGCTCTTCTTGCATAGCATCTACCCAGTTTGGATCATCTAGGGCTTCAGAGATTCTTTTTGGCTCGATCCCACTGATAAAATTTGTAAAGAAACAAAAATTAGCAGTGGTTGATCTTGTTTTGACCTTTTCAGAAGGGTCACCGATTATAAGGCTTGGAGGATGGCTTTTCGTCCACTGTGTTGTTCTTGGAAGATGGTTATTTGAGTCATCAAGATTAACTTCTGTGGTTGCACACTGCGGTTCTGGTGCAACCTCTGTTGTTGATGGTTCTTCTGTGCTTATGCTTGGTTCTTCAGCTTGTGGGAGGATTGGAATGAGAGTTGGAATTTGTTCCTCTGAGGAAGTTGAGACTAAGTCTTCGTTTTCCTCTGGTATTGATTCCTCTATAGTCGCTGGAGTAGGTATTTCAGGAGCCTCTGTGGTTGAGTCCTTGGTTGTGTTATCTTCAGCTTCTGTTCGCTCCCCCTCAGCATGTGCATCTGTATGATTCACAGAAGAGGATGAAGTATTTAATTGACCAGTTAGAGAGATACCTGACTTAGTCTGGTTTGCAGAAGATGTTTCTCCAGAGGCTCTGACGGCTCCAGAAGAGGGATCAATATCATCATGGAACATCTCTTCAAATAGAAGATTTATGTCTTCTTCTCTTGTCTTTGAGATGCCAGAGGATTCCTTCTTTAGACCGAGTTCTGAACTGATTTGTTCAGAAGTATTTTGAAAGGAATCGTCAAAAGACACATTGATGCTTTCTACAATGGTGCGTGACTGCAGAAGATAAACTCTGTAGGCCTTAGAAGTGGCAGAGTACCCGATGAACTTTCCTTCATCTGCTTTCACTTCAAACTTTCCTCTTCCTTCATCTGCTTCAAACTTCAAACTATCATTCTCTGCAGAAGCACTTGCATCCAAATACATGGAAGAACTTGATGTTTGGTCGCCTTTTGTTGATCAAATGATAAGGTGTCTTGATGTGCCTCTTTACAATGGTTGATCGATTTTGGGTGTAGCTAGCGGTTGACACTGCTTCTGCCCAAAAAGACATTGGTAATCCACATGCTGTCAGCATAGTTCTTGCAGCCTCCATAAGCGTGCGGTTCTTTCGCTCAACCACGCCGTTCTGTTGTGGGGTGCGTGCAGCAGAGAAGTTCTGTGAAATGCCTTCTTCTGTAAGATAGGCTTCAATGACAAAGTTTTTGAATTCTGTGCCATTGTCACTTCTTAGTTTCTGAATCCTGCACTCATACAGAACTTGGATTCTTTTCATTAAATTTATCAGAACGTTTGGAACATCTGATTTCTTTCTGACAAATTCAACCCATGTAAATCTTGAATATTCATCGATCAGAACAAGTATATATTTTTTGCCACCTAGGCTCTGTGTAGCAATGGGACCGCAGAGGTCGACATGAAGCATGTATAGAGGCCTAGTGCAAGATATATCAGTTTTGCCTTTATGGGAAGCTCTTTTGAGTTTTCCCATTTCGCAAGCAGAGCACAAATGATCTTTATTAAACTTAACATTTGGCAGACCTTTGACTAGATCGAGTTTAACAAGCTTATCTAGAGAATGAAAGTTTAGGTGGCAAAACCTGTTGTGCCATAACCAGGCTTCTTCGCTTTTACAGGCTACCAGGCAGAGCTTGTCCTCCTTGTTCTTGGCACAGAAGTTCATGTGGTAGAGATCACCTCTTCGTTCGGCTCGCAGAAGTTCGACTCCTGTGTCCTCACTTTGTAAAGAACAGAAGGTTCTTTTGAACATTATGTCGAAACCCGTATCACAGAGTTGGCTTACACTGAGAAGATTGTGTTTTAGGCCATCTACATATGCAACTTTCCATACGGTTATGTTTTCCTTCTTTATGACTCCGTAGCCATTAATGTACCCCTTTTTGTTATCTCCAAAGGTCACAGATCCACCATCGTGTTTTTCTTTGTATGTGGATAGAAGACCTCTGTCGCCAGTCATGTGCCGCGAGCATCCGGAGTCTAGATACCAGATCGGCACATACTGCTTCTGCAAGACAATCAGAGAGTTTTAGGTACCCATATCCAAATGGGTCCAGCTTTGTTAGGGGTTTTCAAGTTTGCCTTAGCATTTTGGACTTTGTTTTAGCTTCTGTTGAAGAAACATTCTGTTTCTTCTTACCCTTGAATTTAGCATTCTTGTTGGGTACAGAGAGTAAACAATGTGGACTTGAGAAGTGTTGGCTTAATTTATGCATGAGATCAAAACAATGACAATAATGAATGTGCGAAGAGATTTCCTTGAATTTTTCATTAAAGACATTAAATGGGGGCACAGAGGCATTACATTCTATCCTAACATTTGACTTCCTATTACAAGAAGACCTATGTAGGCTAGATTGTTGTTTGCAAAATCCTTTGTTGAGAGCAGCCTTCTGTGAACCCCTTCTGTGGTGAACTTCTGCAGGGTTCACTGTCACAGAAGAAAAAGATTTGTCATTATTAGCCCATTTACCCTTCTGTTGCCATGTTAGTTTTTCTTTAATAGGCCTTAAGGGTTTTAAAATCTTTGAACTTGTTGGATTTTGAGAGGACAGAGCCTTTTGTTGTTTAATTTTCTCAAGCTCAAGAGAGGTTTTGGCTTGTATACACATGTCTAAAAAATTTGGACAGATAGGAACTCTTGTGATTTTCTCCTTGGGAGGAATAGTTCTGTTAAGAACTCCAGAGGGTAGTTTAAAATCCCCTGAGTCACAAGGTACTATCTCTGACTTAGAGTCAGTCTCAGATTCGTCAGAGGATGAATCGTCCTCATATACAGAGGTTGAGTCACTTAGTTCTCTTTCGACAGAGGCTGGACTTTCAGAGCATGTGCCATACTCACTTTCTTCCTTTTCTAAGGGACTATCTTCTAAGTCAACAGAAGTATTTGATAAGGTTTCTTCATAGAGATTTTGATCGATAGAAGATGTACAGAAGTTTTCGAAAAAGTTGTTTTTCCCGATTTCTATCAACTCTTTTTCATCTAAAACGTTAGGCTTGAACTCAGGAGCCTCTGCCGATAATTTCTTTTCAGAGTTTATCATGCAGACAAAGGCAACCTGTGTTTAAGTCTCGGTTTACCAAACATGAAGATTCCTATCTGATCTTGAGTTTTCAGATATTTCTTAGGTTTGGATTCTCTTTTGACAGAGATTGAAGGTGACAAATCTGTGTTTTCAAACCACACATTTGTCATCTTCAGAGGTTTCCTTATGTGAGGTTTCCCAGAGACTTTTCGCCTTTTGCTAACAGAGAGTAGATTTGGAAAACTAGGTTTTCTTGTACTTCCAGTGAGAAATAGATATGACAGAGATTTGTTTCTTTTGTTTCCGGTGTATGGATCTATATCACAGAAGCCAATTCCCCGTCTCCCTATTTGTGTGTTAATTTTCTCGTACACCTTCTGTGCATCTTGGTATTTCTTAATTAAAAGATCTATTCTGAGTAAATCTTGACAGAGGACTTCTCTTTCCTTTTGAAAATAATGTTTAAGAGCTAGAATGTTCATTCTATCGGTCTCAACATCCACTAGTTCTTTAGATTTTGTTTTTAATGCAGAGTTAAGTTCAGAAATCTTTTCTTTCAAAGGATTTAGGTGTTTGTTCCAATTTGTTTCAATTTCTTCCTTTTCTTGAAAGATTTTAGCCTTTTCTTGAGTGAGAAGTCTAGCTTCTCTCTCAAAGAAGGTAAGCTTCTTTTGAACACTTTCGCAGGTCTTTTTAAGTTATATGTATTCAATGTTTAGTTTAAGCAAATCAGCTTCTTCTTGACTAGAGTTAGAGTCAGAAGTGGATACCTCACTATCGGAGTCGGATGAGCTGACCTCTGCCATTCCACAGAACAAGGCGTTTTTGTCGCCTTCATCAGATGATTCGTCTGATAGCCAGTTCTCCTGATTCACCATTAGCGAATTCTGAGAATAAAACTCCGCTTTCTTTTTGTAGTAAGCAGAGTCCCTCTGTGGGCGGTTTGATTTGCTCCTGCAGTCAGCGGCATAAGGACCTGACTTGCCACAGTTAAAACATCCTTGGTTCTGGGAACCATTGCCAGCTCTGTCGTCCGACCTCTGTCGGTCATCACCTCTTTCAGTTCTACATTCATTGGCGTAGTGGCCTGGCTTACCACAGTTGTAACATACTTGGTTTTGTGAAGTGTTGCCAACTTTATCGTCTGACCTCTGTCGGTCACCACCTCTGTCAGTCGACCTCTGTTGGTCGCTACCTCCGTCGTTCCTTTCATTTGACCCTTCTCTTCCTCGATCATCTCTTCCATAGCGTTCATTACCAGACTTCTTCTGGTAACCTCTGCTGAATTCCCTTGTTAAAAGGGCTAACAATTTAGCAATAGAGGCCATTGATGTCTCTTCTTCTTCCACCACCTCCTCATCTTCACTATCAACGATCAAGATCTTCTTCTTTTTCTTTTCTTCCACTGCTTTCTCCTTTTTCGGTTTCTCTTTATCTTCTGTAGCCTTACCAACCAGCGCAAGAGGTGTACTGATTTGAATTTTTGCTTGTGCAATCTGAGGCTCTTGGGCTGCCAACGTTCCATAGAGATCTGACAGAGTCCAGGAGTCTAAGTCTTGATTTGTTTGTAGAGACATAGACAACTGGAGCCATTCATCATTGAGACTCTTTAGGAACATGACATTGTTTTCCTCAGAAGTTCTGTGGATTCCGAACTTCTTGCACTTGTTGATTAGAGAGTTGAACCGATCATATGTTGTCTGCAGAGGTTCTGTCGGTAGAGCTTTGAATGCGTTGTACTCGTTGATGCATTGCGCTCTGCGGTTCTTCTGAGTTTTGGCCCCACCCTCCAGTTGTTTTTCCAGTTCCTTCCACAGATCGTATGCAGATTCACACGCATCTAAGGATTGAAAAAGGTCATTGGGTATGGCCATTATCAGAAGTCTCTTAGTCTTCTGAGCAACTTCATATTTTGCCCAATCAGGATCTGACCACTTGTCCTTGGTCTTTGGTTTCGTGTGCTCAGGGATTTCAGGAGTGTCGTTTGTGGCAGGTACACGGGGTACTGTGATCATTGGTACGAAAGGAGGATTGTTGATATAGTACATGAGTTCTTTGTCAGTACCCTCGAAGAAGTGAATCATTCGTATCTTCCATTGAGGGTACTCATCTCTGAGTAGTGTGGGTGGTTTGGTTAAAGAACCAGCGGTGAAGAAGTTGTTTGTGTTTGTCATTTTGAAAGGGTTTGAGAAATCAAGAAAAATAGGGTATGAACAGTAAACCTTCAGAGAATGAAGTGGATGTTTCTAATGATTTTTATAAGCTTTAAAACCTTTGAACAATGCACTAAAATGAAGATTTAACCGAAGAAACAGATTCTGTAAGTTTACCAAAGTCGAAACAGGTCGAGAATGGCAGAAAACAGATGCTGTTTTGAAAGATATGAAAATAGGTTAAAAGTCCAAGTCTCTACCAAAAATCATTGTAAGTGAGGATCTCTTGATATAGAAAATCAAGAACCGCTCTGATACCAATTGTTGGTTCCTGTTTTGCTTAACAATGAAGATTCTATCTAATTAGTTCAAACAGTATATAATGCGGAAGCGTTTTAACGAACTAACAGATATAATGAGGTAGAATAACACACAATATCAAATATATGAAGTGTAAATAACACAGATAAATCTCTCAATGATTCACTGTATTTGATATATAAGAACACCAAGAACACCGAAGGATTAACTAGAATTCTGCTCTTAATGGTGTTTTTGTGTTGTACAAAGCTTAATAGAAGAACTCAACATGAGTCTTCTATTTATACTACTTCTAAATGGGACAAGATCTGGATAACAAGGTCCGAAGGTACTAGGATACAGTTGATGAACAATTGTTGGAATGTACTAATACACTATTTTGTTACTGTTGATACAACGCGCATTAAATGCTCCGTATTCTGCTTTAGGCTGAAACCAATCAGAGTTTGACACGTGGAGTTGTCAGGTCACGCCTTGTCAGAATGATCTTCAGAACCTTCGAATGGCAGATATTGTAAGAAGCACGTTTGTCCTTGTTTAGATCTTTTGCGTAGATCTTCTTTTTACCACAGAGGCTCTGTCAAGTATGACAAAAGCTCTGTGGCCTTGTCCGCTTAGAAGAGTCTTATGTTGCTTCTTCACTTCGGTCTTCTTGGCTAACCCGGCAGAGCCTCTGTCGGAGACTTCTGTCTTCTCGGTTACTCGGCTACTCGGCAGAGCCTCTGTCGACGACTTCTATACTTAGCCTATTTTTCAATACTTCTATTAACAGAAAGATTGGAGCTAACACCTCGCACAAGTCCATAAGATAATTTACACGCTTTGATCATGCATATTTAAAACAACGTAAATCATGCAATTCAATATATCGGTACAAGTAATAAATTCGAGTATCGATAAGGCTTCGGTTTAGAAAGACTCACCTGGGGTCCACGCTAGCATGTTCTTACTTGAAACCGCTATTCTCTAACTGCACACCTACATTTTCACCCAACACACGAGAGTGAATAAGTCACTCAACATCCCACAAGGATTTCTATCTCACCTCCCGAGACACATCCCGAATTCTTTAAGGCACTCTCTACTAGCCCACAAAGAGGATCCCAATGAATTCCCGACACAGTCCCAATCGGGCACACACCGCCCATGTCACCCACACCGTGACAGCGTAATCGGGCACACACCGCCCATATATGAAACGAATTCATATATATATATATATATATATACTAATCATGGGACACACCCCCATTTCACACAAAAGCCAGAGCATGGTCGCACACATTTAAATCACACATATAAGCCACACATATAAATCACACCTTTATACCTTGCCTTGAAATAAAAGCAGTTGAAAAGCACACTGTTACAAAATAACCACACCACACAGTGACTCATCATTTTTCAATAAAAATAATTGAAAAGCACACCGTTTAAATGATAACCGTGCCACACACTTAGTCTTCACTTTGTAATAAAACAGTTGGAAAACTCACAATTAGATAAAAATCGCCAACCACACACTTGTATAAAATTTAGGTTCAGAAAGACTCACCTGACGTCCTGCTTAATCCTCTTACTAGATGGATCCTCCCTTCAACTGCACCTATAAGGATACACACTACTGTGAGAAGTCATCTGATCGAATTACACACTCACACGGGTAACACCTCGGCCTAACAGACTGCACTACAAGGTCACACAAACACTGCCCGGAAGTTTTATCCTGACAACCAAACTACCCAGACAGCCTTAACTTTCCGGACGTCCTGAACTATCCGGACGGACAATCCGGACACTTTCCGGTTAACTACCGGAAACCACCACCACAACTTACCCGGACAGAAGACACATCCGGACACCACACCTCATCCGGACACCACCAAAACGTCCGGACACTATCCTGATCTGAAGGTTTTCGGACGCGACGAATAAACACAAAAATGCAGGAAAATCCAACACTTCTTGTCCTAATCCTCCCAACACTTCCAGATAGCAACTATGGGTCGATGACTAACACAATAACCCATTTTTACCCTTTCTTAACAAGTTAAAGAGGAAACCACACGAAATTCCATAGAAACCAAGTTTCTCCTAAAAAACCCAATACATTTCATAAAACTTAAAGGAGAAGACAGATTATTAGATACCTGAAGATTTCTACTGGATAAATCAAGGATTCAGCTGCCAAGATTTCTTCCTCTTCTCCAATTTGCCAACAATCTCTTCTCTTGCTCCCTCTCTTAGCCGCCAACACACACACACACACACATACACACACACACACACACACACACACACTAGACAATTGCTAAAATGAAAGAATTAGGATTTTTCCCTTCATTTTATACTTTTCTCATAAAACACCAAACTTTTAATTTCTTCACACTTAGACCACACCACTTTCTTAACTTCGAAATTTTATCACAATTTTATTTATCGAACCAAAATATAAATAAAAAAACCCGGTTATTACAATATCCTCCCCTCAAAAGAATTCTGTCCCCGGAATTCTATCCTCGCCAATCGAGCCACACGGTTCCTCACCCTGAGCACTTCGTTCGACTACTTTCTTCCACTTACTTCTCAAACATAAAATACGCTTCCAAAGAACGGCTCACTAGAAGATACACACTTTTGACCAATCACGCAGGCTAGCTTCCTCAACTCTTAAGCCGGTCACATACACACAACTCCTCTTCCTCATATTCCCACTACAAGTCCATGCACTAACGTTGATGTTCTGGAACATTGCTTCCCACTTTCCGTGCCACATGTCACACTTTCTACTTCACGCTTACTCACTTATTCCAATCTACCGTCCCAATAACCTTAGGCTAGCATGGAACATTCCTCATCCAACAATGACCACTACATATACGCAATTTTAACGGTTACTATGCCTAACCACAAGTTCCACCACTTCTCATACGAGAAATTTAACCAAGTCAATCCGAAATCACACTCAATACTCGAAGCGACCACACACTCCTCATTCCCAAACAATATTAACCCACTCCTTTGCATTTCCTTTACATACAACTACTAGCTAAACATTCCCAAAGATTTCGTATCTTCTACGACACCCTAACCAACCAAACCAAGAGCACGCAATTCCCTCTAGGTAGGCACCAACTACCACTCCATTCTTTTATTCTCGGGTAACCATACCACGCGCCACTTAGACATCCATGCATCACCACACACAATTTTGCCACAAATGAATAACTTATAAACAAATCCCGAGCAAAGATCTCCACTTATGCCCACCCCATATCGACACTAGTCCATCACTTAACCTCACAGCAAAACATCACCACCATGCCTCATATGCTTACAATTTATAAGTTGCCACCATCTTATCCCCACAACCACACACACTAGAGGTTCAATCCTCATGATCATGTATGCATACACCAGGCCATCAGGTTCCTTACACTTGAAACAACCTACTGTACCAGTACTTCCTCATACGCTTAGATTTTCCAACCTCACAGTCACCACCTGACTATTAATTTTATATTATACTGCTTCACCTCGACCCCAAATAGGTTAACCGACACCAGTGTCAAATCCACACATCTACCATTTCTCAACCGCTCTTATCACCCTTCCACTAACTAGAGAGTGATACTACACACCTCTACCATCCGATCCTTGAGCTGAAACTCTCAAAATATCAATTCACCGACATCGGGAACTCCCAGAATAAAGACTCATCCGAGATCAGGAGTTCATTTCCAACCAACTATTCCCTTAGGAACCCTAAAGATTCTACTCCACCCGGGCACTTATCCCACACACTAAAACAACACCCTTCCAGATAGGGTCATCAATCACACAAGAACAATATTGTACCACACACTAAACCATTGCTATTATGACAAGGTTAAGACTTTCCACTACTGTTATTCTCCACACATTAGTCACCACACTCCACACACTACTATTATTCTTCACACTCAATCCACCACACTCCGCACACTAACAAAATCAGAACAACGGCAATCAAGCACACCCACGCACCTGTAAATTCGTAATGACATTGGCCAGATGTGATTTGAATTTACCTTACATGAGAGTCCTCACTACCTTCGTCCTAATTTTCTCAGTGACTAAGGTCTTCCTTAAAGGCTCCCTATATCTCAGTTGTGTCCTCCTACTCCACAGTTTAAGTTTAGGCCCATCCGGTCACCTAAATCCCTTAAACTAGGGCTCTGATACCGTTTGTAACAACCCAAAACATAACGTACAAGCTAGAAGATACCTCTTTAAATTAAAACGCCATAAATGGCTCAACGTGATCACACTATCAGAAATTTACATCACAGGGTTAGCGGAAATAACCCTAAAAACAGCTGAGATAAATCTAACTAAACATTTCAAGGAGGTTCTTCTAATTCCTTCTAACGCAAGCTCCGATCCACGTCTTGCCAGATCTCTAAACGTGCTCTCGACTACTGCTTACCTGAAAAAGGTTTTAGTTTTGAAAAGCGGGGACGGAATTCTTTTGAGGGGAGCATGGTGTAATAATCGGATTATTTTGGAAATATTAGTGAGGTGGTGTGGTTAATGTGAAGAAATAAAGTAAAGATGGTGGCTAAGGAGTGAAAGGTGAGACTTGAAGGATCCTTGTGTAAATGAGAGAAAATTGGGTTAAAACCCTCACTTTTCATTATTGTGCGTCTTGTGGAGGCGGCTGGAGAAAATCAATTGGAAACCTTTTGCCAGGTTCATCAAGGAATTGAGGATTTTCGTTTGTTTTTGGTTGAGTTCTAGGTGATCAATAACCCATTTGAGTAGGGTTGTGGTTGATTAAGTGATTTTTGGTATTAATAGTTGTGGGAAAGGATTAAGGGCGTTAGTTTATACAAAGAAAAGGTCCAAAACCAATCTATGATGGACCGAGTTGAGAATTAGAGATGTAATTAAGTGGGTTTTGCGTATCAGGTGCGCTATCCGGAAATCGCCAGAGTCCGGATGCACTATATCCGGATAAGGTTGTAATCCGGACGTGGTAGTGTCCGGACTAGGGTGAAATCTGAAAAAGGTGAGTCCCGGATAACGGAGGAATCCGGATGAGATTTCCGGATGTAGCCGAAACCCAGCAGTAGACACCCAGATTTGTATAGAGTCCAGATGTTAGTATCCGGATTGACCCGGAATCCGGATGTGAGTTATCCGGTAATGGTTGTCAGTGTCGGTCTGTTTCTTTGTTCGATGCATCGGCTCTTGCAAGCAACTGTAGTGTCGGTTAGAGAGTCTTGGGATGTAGGAGAGACATTCGGTGTGAGATGTTAGGGTAACTTATCACTTTCGTGTTGGATGGAATGTAGGTGTACGGTTTAAGAGTAACGAGTCCAAGTGAGAATGGAGCTTAGTGTGGACGCCAAATGAGTCTTTCTAAACTAAAGCTTTATGAACATATTATTTGTTCCTATATATTGAATAGCATGCTTCTATGTTGATATTAAATATACCTCATATATGTGTGTTACTCAAATTGAAGGTATACGTGGGCAGGGACAGGCGATGGCTTTAATTGAATTTATGGGGAGTGTGTCCCATGCACGAGATATGAATTCGTTTCATATTATTGCTAAGGGCAGGTGAGAGCCCTAACACGTGGTCACATGTGTGTACGTGACTAAGGCGTGCACCATCAACACGTGTTATGCGTACTTTTGACTGATAAAGGTGTAACTGTTTATAAATTCTTATAAACTCGTTTTGCGGTTATTGTGGTGCAACTGTTGATAGCTAGAAAAAAACTCACTAGACCTCATGGTCAAATCCTCCCTTTTCAAAATGTAACACCTTTTCAAAATGTAACACCTTTTCAGGTAAGTAGGTAGTCGAGGGCTCGAGTAAGGGCAAGGACAAGATGTGAGCGGGAGCTTGCGTCTAAGAGATCTAGAAGACCTTCCTTTTATTGTTTAGATACATTTCTCAGTTGTAGTCAGGGTTATTTCCGTGAACCCAGTTTTGTAATTTTGGTAGTGTGACAAATGTGGGCCATTTTGGCGTTTTTAATTATAGTAGTAACTTTTGTTATATTGTTCGATGTGGGTTGTTACATTGTTTTTTCAAATCAGTATTCCAGGACGGAAGACGAGTAAGGGCAAAGGAAAAGAAAAGCTATGATTTCATGTAAAGTTATATGCTTAGTTTGGGAGGTTGTTATGAGATGCTACTTTTAGTTGTACTAGGTTATGTGGCATTGGTTTTGTTGGATGTAGTATTCTATATGTATGTATGTGCTTATGTTTCAAAAGAAAAAAAAAAGTTGGTACTGTAATATGAAGTTAGTGTAGTTCTGGACTTCGGGACCCTATATGTAATGTGTGGGTGTTTGTAATATACATGTTTGTATGTATTGTATGTTATATGTTATATGATCAGAGTGGGTTGTTACATCCGCTGCGAAAGATTTTAATTTTTTTTTAATTTAGCATAATCATGGTGTATTTTTGGAGAATTTGTTTTAGATTACGTAATACTTCTAATGGTAAAATATGGGTGTTACAAATTTTCATGAGTCAAGTTGCTTAGGATCATGTCTTTACCTTCCTAGCTTCTGCACCATGTAATAACCAAGGTTTAATTTAAAGGAATAATAGTTTTGTTGGAGAAAAGTGAGATTTATGAACTTCAGGGGCTGTTTTGAAAATAATGGAAAGATGGTATAAAACCCTCAAGAATTGGCACAAAACCCTAGGTTTTGATAAATCATTTTGGGCGATTGCGTGTGTGTAGAGTAGAGAGAAGAAAACCAAGTTGATACCTGCGATTTTGGAAGAAGAAGATTTCTCATCAAGCAATTCAAGGTAACCTCTATCATCTCATAATGATTATTTAATTGTTGGTAAATCGAGTTGTTGAGCTGAGATGGTAAGGTTTGTTTTACCAATTGTTTCTCTAAGGGTGGGGTGTGATTGTTGTTTCATGTTGTTGAAAGGAGTTAAGGAGGGTTTGGGTAATTAACTTGTTGGGTTGGAGACTTGGAAATTTATTTAGGATGGGTTAATCCTTGGTTTTTTAACTTGAGCAGTGTCGCCGATCGTTATCGCAACGTTCAAAAATCGCCCTACTCGGAAACCATGAATCCGGATGCGATACCGGAAGTGAAGTCCGGATGCTATACCGGAGAATCGGGAATCCGGATGAGTTACCGGAAAGCAGAATCCGAGAGTGATACCCGAAAAAGGGGGGAACCCGGAAGGGATACCCGGAAAACGTAGGACCCGGATGTGGTATCCGGAATTGTCTTTCAGACTTTATTGGGTTTAACTGTTGTGAGCATTCGAGGTTTGCGGGGTGAGTTAGAGAACCTAAGAGAGGGAGATGATACCTCTAAGGATGATCGGGAGACTTATCACTCTCGTTTTTATTGTAGGTGCCCAATTTAGAGACCCGAAGCGTAAGTGAGAAGATTTGAGCAAGGACAGCAGGTGAGTCTTTTTACTGAAAATGTGATGACTTGTATGCTATTTTAAACGCATGAAATATTATGGAACTGCACGCTTCATCTTACATCTATAAAGCTGCATGTTTACTATGTTTGAAAGTTATGTTGTTATGTATGCATGCATTTGATGATGAGCATAATACGGCTAAGTCGGGGGGGGGGGGGTTGTCCCGCCAGTATTCATACCGGGGGGTGTGTCCCGTTTATGCCATGGAGGGTGTGTTCTAAGTTCCAACTAAGGCAGTGTGAGACTGACATGTTGTCACCAGTGTACAGAACTCCAGTGTGCCATTTCATGTGTGAATTCTTGTTGATGAAAGTTAAATGTTTTCGATGTATTAAGTTGTCATGAACATTTATAAACTGTTTTATATATATTGTGGTTGTGGCACAAAAGTTTTCTCGAGGGACCTCACTAGACCTCATGGTCTAACCCCCACATTTCCAAATCTAAACCTATTTTCAAGAAAGCACCTAGTAGGAAGCTTGACCAAGGGAAACGAGACGGCCTAAGCGTGAGGCGAGGACTAGATGATAGTTACATTTACCTTGCTTTTATTTTGAGACTTTGTTTAGAAATTCTCAGCTGTGTATAGGTTGTTCTGCAAACCTAATTTTGTAATGGCTGTATTCAGTTAAATTTTGGGGCCGTTTTGGCTAGTATTTTTTGGTTGAATGTTTACGCTTAAATTTTGAATTCGGGTTGTTACAGTTGGTATCAGAGCCATAGTTTAAGAGATTTCGGTGACCGGACGGGCGTAGACTTAAACTGTGGGCGTATAAATTACAGCTGAGAATTAGGAGAGCGTTAAGAGACACTTTGACAGGAACAGGACTGATAGGGTAGTGAGAACAGTCATCTAAGGTAGGTTCGGGATTACACCTAGCCAGTGTAGTTGCGAACTAACAAGTACATGTATGTGCTTATTTTGCCTTATTATTCTAGAACCATTGCCTTAAGTTGTTTTTGTTGGTATATTTCAGTAAGCAGTAAGCAGGTGTCAGGAAGAACCTTGAGAAGTAGGTTTGTACCAGTTGAGGTTGCAGTACCGGTGGAGGAGGAAATCCTCGTGGAAGAATTTATGGAGGATGGACCGCTGGACCCTCCAAGGCAGGCGGCCACCTGTGGGAGAGGCAGAGGCCGAGGGAGAGGAAGGGGGAGGGCACCCCGATGAGCTGCCACCCAGGAAGATGGAACTGGTGTGGTGACTCTAGGAAGGAAGAAGGCGCCGGCTACCCGTCGGGCTAAGAGTGTAGGGGCACCTGAGATGCGTGAACCATCCCAGCTGGAAAGTACTGCCTCTGTGAGAGGAGGAAGTCAGCCAAAAGGTCCAAGGCGAAACCGTAACCAAGCAATTGTGACTGAAGAGAAGTTTACTGGTGAGATGCGTAAACTGCAAGAGACACCACAAGCACTGTTGGATCATCGAACTAAGTTTGCATCGGATGGGCGGACTAAGAGCGGGGATGAGACGAGGACTCACAGTTCACCCCGTTTGTGGCTGGTGAGTCAAAGGCAGTGAAAGGGTGTACTTTTAAAACTTTTGCGTCGTGCAAACCTCCATCTTTCAGCGGGGAGCGCAACCCGGTCTTGGCTCTGAGATGAATTCGTGAGATGGAACTGGCTTTTGACACAAGTAAGTGTGCTGAGGGAGATAAGGTATTGTTTGTTATGTCTATGCTGAAGGCAGATGCCATCTTCTGGTGGGATGTCGATACTGGTGGTAAGGGTTCAGAGGTAGCAAAGACGACTACTTGGGAGTCATTCACTAAGAGGTTCAAGGCTCAGTATTGCCCAGTGGCGGCAGTTAAGAAGCTTGAGGAGGAATTTCTGGGGTTGGAACAGGGGACGATGTCGGTGCAGGAGTATACATCTAAGTTTATTGAGAAAGCTCGATTTGCAGAGTTATATGTGCCTACCGAGGAGAGGCGCATAGAGAGGTATGTTTGGGGGCTGAAGAGCAGCGTGAGAGACCTTGTCCAGGTAAAGGACCCCGCTATTTTTCAAGCAGCAGTGGATACGGCAGAACATACGGAGAAGGAAAAGAACAGGCAGATGACAGAAAGGGTAGGTGATAAACGGAAATCGGACGGGCCTAACCGTGATGCTAAAAGGCCGAATGCTCCTAAACCCGAGCTGCGGGTGGGACCAAGAGTGTGGGAGAAACCTTGTGGTAAATGCAACGGGATGCATAGAGGGGAATGTTTGTCAGATAAAGAAGGATTTTATAAATGTGGGAAGATGGGGCACATAGCACGGGACTGCCATAGTCTAAGCAATGTGGTTCGCCAGACCACATCGAGTCGGACTGCCTACAGCTAAAGATGGGATTTGCTGGTAGGTATGGTGATAACAATGGAGGAAGGGGCAGAGATAGGAAGGTAGAGTCGGCTCGCGCGAAGGCGAAGGCATTCCACATGTCTGCGGAAGAGGCGGTGAATATGCCTGATGTGGTGACAAGTACTTTCCCTATTGACTCGACTTTTGCTAAATCGTTATTTGATTTAGGCACAAACCGTTCTTTTGTGTCGCCGAATTTGATTCGGAATTTACAAGTGAAACCTAATAGGTTTAACTTTGGGATTGAAGTAGAAGTAGCGGATAATAGTCGAGTCTGGGTAAAGGAGGTCTATGAGGGGTGTAGCATTGACATAGATGGTCATTTGTTCCCATTGTGTTTATACCCGATGGGTATGGGGGGGTTTGATGTGATAATAGGAATGGATTGGTTAGTTGATAACGACGTTAACATTGTGTGTAATAATAAGTTGATTCGTATCACTTTGACTGATAAGAAAGAAGCAGTAATTTATGGGGATCGGCGGGATAGGAAGTCGTGTTTGATATCCATGATGAAAGCTAGGCGATGCTTAGGAAAGGGGTGCTTTGGATTTTTGGCATATGTGTTAGATGCTAAAAAAGAGAAGAAGGGAGTAGATGATGTGTCTGTAGTAAGAGAGTACCCGGAAGTGTTTCTGGATAACTTGACAAGCCTACCCCCAGATCGTTAAGTAGAGTTTAGAATTGATTTGATGCCTGGGGCGGCACCAGTTGCACGTGCGCCTTATCGCTTGGCACCGACAGAAATGAAGGAAATGGTGACTCAACTGCAGGAGTTACTCGACAAGGGTTTCATTCGTCCGAGCTCATCGTCTTAGGGAGCGCCGGTACTATTTATGAAAAAGAAGGACGGGTCCATGCGAATGTGCATAGACTACAGGAAGATTAACAAGGTGACGATTAAGAACAAGTACCCGCTTCCGAGAATCGATGATCTCTTCGACCAGTTGCAAGGTGCGAATTATTTCTCGAAGATAGACTTGAGGTCGGATTATCACCAGCTGAAGGTGAGAGAGGAGGATGTGCCTAAGACGGCGTTTCGCACAAGGTATGGACACTACAAGTTTCTAGTCATGCCTTTTGGTCTGACTAACACACCAGCAGTATTCATGGAATTAATGAACAGAGTGTGCAGTTCATTGTTGGACAAGTGTGTAATTGTCTTTATAGATGATATTTTGGTTTACTCCCGATCTCGGAGTGATCACGAGAAGCATCTTTGGTCGGTCTTGGAACTGTTGAAATGCGAGGAGTTGTACGCTAAGTTTTCGAAGTGTGAGTTCTGGTTGAGAGAAGTTTAATTTCTAGGAGACGTGGTGTCGGCGGACGGTATCATAGTAGACTCAGCTAAGATTGAAGCAATTAAGGATTGGGAATCGCCGAAGTCTCCATCAGAAGTGAGAAGTTTCCTTGGATTGGCGGGCTACTACCGGAAGTTTATTCAGGACTTTTCCCGAATAGCCTCACCTTTGACCGCATTGACGAGGAAGAACGTTAAATTCGTTTGGACTGAGGCTCAGGAGGCCGCTTGCGGTAAGTTGAAAGAAAGTTTGAGTAGTGCCTCGATTCTATCTCTACCCGATGGATCCGAGGGGTTTGTAATCTACAGTGATGCATCCAAACTACGGTTAGGATGCGTATTGATGCAAAATGGGAAGGTGATCGCTTACGCGTCACGTCAGCTGAAAGATCACGAGAAGAACTACCCTACGCACGACATGTCGCTTTAAAGATTTGGCAACACTACTTATATGGAGTTAGGTGCCAGATCTACACCGATCACAAGAGTCTTAGACATCTCTTTGATTAGAAGGAGTTAAACATGAAACAGAGAAGATGGATGGAATTACTAAACGATTATGATAGCAAAATCCTTTACCTCCCGGGTAAAGATAATGTGGTTGCTGACGCATTGAGTCAAAAGGAGAGAGGTGAGCCGACTAAAGTGGTGGCATTCAGAGTAGAGGCAACTTCAAATCTTCTGGACGAGATTAAGAAGTTTCAAGAAGTAGCGGTATTGAAGGAAAATGTGAAGGGCAAACGAATAGTTAGGGTTGAACCCTCACTAAGTGTCAACAATAGCGGCTTGAGATGCTTAAAGAACCGGGTGTGGGTTCCTAAGTTGGGGAATTTGAGGGTAAGAATTTTGGAAGAAGCGCATAGGCCGCGATATTCAGTGCATCCAGGGACGAATAAGATGTACCGAGATTTGAGGCAGTTTTATTAGTGACCAGTAATGAACAAGGACATCTCTCACTTTGTGGAACGATGTATGACATGTCTGAAGGTCAGGGAGGAGCACCAACGGCCATACGGAGAGCTCCAGTCCTTGGTTATACCAGTGTGGAAGTGGGATAACATCACCATGGATTTTGTTATGAAATTGCCAAGGACCCCGAAGGGTCACTATACGATATGGGTGATCGTGGATTGCCTCACCAAGTCATCACATTTCCTACCAATTAGAGAAACAGATCCACTGGAGAAGTTAGCGAGATTATGTATAAACGAGATCGTGTCGAGACACGGAGTGCCGCGATCTATAGTGTCAGATCGTGATAGTCGATTCACGTCGTCGTTCGGGAGAAGTC
Organism: Saussurea involucrata; assembly: GCA_033807775.1. NCBI lineage: Eukaryota > Viridiplantae > Streptophyta > Magnoliopsida > Asterales > Asteraceae > Saussurea > Saussurea involucrata. The sequence continues at coordinate 25,957,151 of CM066320.1, forward strand.
TTCAGCGAGAGTTGGGCTCGCAACTCAAGTTGAGTACAACTTACCATCCTCAAACTTATGGTCAAAGTCAGAGAACTATACAGACATTGGAAGACATGATTTGAGTGTGCGTGATTGATTTCAAGGGTTCTTGGGAAGTACATTTACTGTTGATAGAATTCTCGTACAACAACAGCTATCACTCGAATATACAGGCGGCACCATTTGAAGCATTATACGGACGTAAGTGTCGAACGCCGTTATGTTGGAAAAAGTGGGAGAAAGACAACTGACAGGTCCGGAACTTGTGCAATTGACTGCCGATAAGAGACCTAATTCGCGAAAAGATGAGAGTGGCGTAGGATAGACAGAAGATGTATGCAAACAAGAGGAGAAAGCCTATCGAGTTTCAGGTCGGTGACAAAGTAATGCTGGAAGTCTCTCCTTGGAAGGGCGTAGTCTATTTCGGAAAGAAAGGGAAGTTGAGACCGAGGTATGTGGGGTCTTTCGTCATTTTGGAACGAATTGGAGAGGTAGCTTACAAGTTGGACTTACCTGAGGGACTGAAGGGAGTCCATCCCATATTTCATGTTTCGAACTTGAAGAAGTGTTTAGCTAAGACAGATGTGGCAGTGTCATTGGAGGATATCAGTGTTGATGAGAGGTTGACGTATGTAGAGAAGCCGGTAGAGATCGTGGATAGTAAGGTCCGAAAGTTGAGTAATAAGGAGATCAAATTGGTAAAGGTTCAGTGGCGGTATCATAAGGGAGAAGAAGCAACCTGGGAAGTAGAAGCGGACATGAGGTCCAAATACCCTCAACTTTTTGATAATGGAATTCCGGGGACGAAATTCTTTTGAGGGGGGGGGGGGGGGGTTATTGAAATAACCAAGGTTTAATATAAAGGAATAAGAGCTTTGTTGGAGAAAAGTGAGATTTATAAACTTCAGGGGCTGTTTTGAAAATAATGGAAAGAGGGTATAAAACCCTCAAGAATTGGCATAAAACCCTAGGTTTTGATAAATCATTTGGGCGGTTGCGTGTGTGTAGAGCAGAGAGAAGAAAACCAAGATGATACCTTCGATTTTGGAAGAAGAAGATTCCTCATCAAGCAATTCAAGGTAACCTCTATCATCTCATAATGATTATTTAATTGTTGGTAAATCGAGTTGTTGAGGTGAGATGGTAAGATTTGTTTTATCGATTGTTTCTCAAAGGGGGGGGGGGGGTTTATTGTGGTTTTATGTTGTTGAAAGGAGTTAAGGAGGGTTTGGGCAATTAACTTGTTGGGTTGGAGACTTAGAAATTATTTAGTCTTGGGCTTGGATCTCGGGCTTCTGTTGGGCTTCGTTTTGGCTCTTTTTGGGCTCTTTTCAACTTATTTTCTCGATGATCACTGCCTTTTATATAACCTGCACATTTCACTTGATAAACCGTAAAATCACGCCTTTTTGCTATCAACACAAGCCAATCTCATTGGTTTAAGAACTGAAAATAACCCCAAAACGTGGCGTTATCAGTTAATCCCTGGTTTTTGAACTAGAGCAGTGTCGCCGATTGTTATCGTAGCGTCCGGAAATCACCTTACCCGGAAACCGGGAATCCGGAAGTGGAGTCCGGATGCTATACTGGAAAACCGGGAATTCGGATGAGTTACCGGAAAGCAGAATCCAGGAGTGATACCCGAAAAAGGGGGGAACCCGGAAAACGTAGGACCCGAATTGTCTTTCGGACTTTATTGGCTTTAACTGTTGTGAGCATTCGAGATTTGCGGGGTGAGTCAGAGAAGCCTGAAAGACGGAGAGGATACCTCTAAGGATGATCGGCAGACTTATCACTCTCGTTATTATCGTAGGTGCCCAATTTAGAGACCCAAAGCGTAAGTGAGAAGATTTGAGCAAGGACAGCAGGTGAGTCTTTTTACTGAAAATGTGATGACTTGTATGCTATTTTAAACTCATGAAATATTATAGAACCGCACGTTTTATCTTACATCTATAAACCTGCATGTTTACTATGTTTGAAAGTTATGGTGTTATGTATGCATACATTTGATGATGAGCATGATACGGCTACGCCGGGAGGGGGGTGTTCTTTTTATGCCATGGAGGGTGTGTTCCAACTAATGCAATGTGAGACTGACACGTTGTCACTAGTGTGCGGGACTCCGGTGTGCCATTTCATGTGTGAATTCTTGTTGATGAAAGTTAAATGTTTTCGATGTATTAAGTTGTCATGAACGTTTATAAACTGTTTTATATATATTGTGGTTGTGGCGTGAAAGTTTTCTCGAGGGACCTCACTTGACCTCATGGTCTAACCCTCGCATTTCCAAATCTAAACCAATTTTCAAGAAAGCATCTAGTAGGAGGCTCGACCAAGGGAAAGCAGACGGCCTAAGCTTGAGGCGAGGACTAGATGATAGTTATATTTACCTTGCTTTTATTTCGAGACTTTGTTTAGAATTTCTCAGCTGTGTATAGGTTGTTCCGCAAACCTAATTTCGTAATGGTTGTATTAGTTAAATTTTGGGGCCGTTTTGGCTAGTATTTTATGGTTGAATGTTTACGCTTAAATTTTGAATCTGGTTGTTACACAACAAATCTGTAATCTTTGTTTAAATAGAAAATCTAGAACTAAAAGTGAAAATTTGTTGTGTTTGTTTCAATCCCCTTTCTACAAACACATCCCATGTAAGTAATTGTATTCCAGGACCAATAAATCTTCTTTTCACTTTGTTGTCAATCTAACTTTACTTCAACTAGTATTCGCTTTTGTTGAAGGCATTCTGCTTGGACTAATACTGATAAACTTCGGTTCCCAAGTACACAAATCTGGATTCTTTATGAATTATGATCCTATAACAGATTTGGATCCTAACACATTTTAGATCGCATAACAGTTTCAAAACCTAATGTTTTTCAGATCCTTACATACTTTCGGATTGTGATACATTTTGGATCTTCTCCTTATATTCGAATATGACAAATATGATCCTCGTTTTTGTATTTCGAATTCTAGACAAAAATCTTATAACATTTCTAAGTGTTTATTAAATGTAATTTTGTAATCATCAAATCAAATAATTAAGTCCAACAACTTGTAACAAAACCAAAAATGGGTGGTTACACTATATTACATTATCAAAACAAACGAAGACCTCACTCCTTATATCTTCTTTGCACGACTAACACGTGTAAAGTTCGATTGATTTCCTTACAACAAAATGACACTGAAAAAGTCGTAAGATCCTACAACACGCATCCTCTCTTTCACACCCTTAAGTAACCCCCTAAACGCTATTTCTGGGGTCAACCTTGTAACGGCAACCATTAGTACTCTTCACTCTTAATTATACATCTGTCACTCTAGATGCACAATTACTACCGTATTTAAAATATTCAACAATTTTCTCCATTTAGACTTGGGTCAAACCTTAAACCTCTTATTTTATATCTTCGATAATACCTATGCAGAACCATTCACACCCACCTCAATTGATTTCATCAATATCTAGGGGACTCAATCGCGGTCCTTAAGTGGTATGTGAGACATGACGGAACATGACAGAACAAAAACTTGTTATCCTAGGTTTTGTTGCGACCTTAGACCGGGATAGGATGGGATTAAGTGGGACAAAAATGCAATTTTTTGAGCCACGAGTATAGATGAAACAAAAAAAATCGAATACGAGACAATATTGATACATTAATAAACTATCAATAGCAAATTAAAAACCCTAAAAAAAAATTCACAATTATTTCACCTGTATGACTCACTCTTGCCTGTTTAGCGCCATCCAGTCCAGTCTCATCCAATACTGTCATGTGTAATCTAGCTAGGTACCAACTATATACAAAAGGATCTTGGTTATTTTTAAGTATTATTTTACATCAACTTTCTTCACCTTTGGATATGAAGAATGAATTCAAGATTAGTATATTTAAGTTGTTACTCAACTTAAATAAATAAATAAATATTTTCATCTTATATATCAAATTCAAAATTAACTTTTCTCACTTATGCCATTCAATAAAATAGTATATTGCTCTTTTATATCATTTTAAAATCTAAAATTATTTAATTAATTCAGTGAAAATTTTCCAAACAATCCTTATTATTGTTTGTTGTATTATATATAGTACTTTCTCCATTCCAAAAAATACAAGATTTACTAGTGTTTAATTTGTCACATAATTATTTAATTGTTGATCAAAGGTGCAAAATATCACTTCTGAATTAACTAACATATGATGTTAAACAAAATTTAAATACATATAATAAAGCAATCATTTTTTTAATGATCACCTACAATCATACGCCTAACCAATAATTAAAATAAAACATATTCAATAACTATATACCCAAATTTAATCACAAAAAGAATGCAAATACCATTGTATATTAAACGATTCAAATTTAATATCATCTAAATCAATTGTAAAACTTCTAAAATTAATTATAATCATTTACTTTATATTCATTTTTATATTTGCAAACACACATATGCCTTAAACACACTATGGAGTCACATATGATGCGACTCCTACACACATCACATATACTTCATCACATATCCATAATACTTATATTTTTAATATTTATATATATTAATTTGTACATCACATGCCATAACCAACTCTCAAATCTTGTAAATGAAGATACGACCATGCAAAACTCCATTGATAAGTAGATTATGGCACATGAAGAAACACGGTCACACTAGGGGGTGCTTTAAATCAATCCCGATAGCATCATCAAAAGTGTGGGCAGCAATTCCGGGATCGCCAATCGCCTGAACTTGATAATCCATGGTGGAAGATGCTTCCAACCACATCTCGGAGTCATCAAACTCCGGCAAGTTGACATTCAGGAAATCATTCTTGACAGTTTCTTCAACACCCATGTCGTTTTCACAAATAGTTTTGCTGTAATCAGTGCTCTTGCTTCCATAGTTGATTTGCATTTGCAGTTGCTTTTGTTTCTCGAGTTCTTGTTTCATTTTGATCTCCAAGAAGATACGGCGGTACCTGGCTCTAGCGGCGGCAGCCGCCACCAGGGCAGCGGCCCTCCGGGAAGCGAAGGGTCGTGGTGGTGGTGGAGAACACTCATTAGGAAGGTTGAGCTCAGCATTGGAACCATAGAGTCTGCGGGCGGCAGCGTCGTACGCCAATGCGGCGTGTCTAGCGGTGTCAAACGTTCCCAACCAGAGACGAACGCCGCGTTTGGGCTCACGGATTTCCGCCACCCACCTTCCCCAGGTTCGCTGACGGACACCTCTGAATGTGCAAGTAGCATTCAGAGGGCCACCTTTGCCTTGCATTTGACCTTTTCTTGGGCTTGCGCGGGCTGGCTTCCTCTCTTCTCCACCATCGCCACTGCCACCGGCACCATTGTTTCCGACAACCACCGGAGAACTCATTTTTTTGAATTAAGCTTTAGCTTCTGAAGTGGAGAATGTGAAGAAATTGGAGGAGGGAAGGTGTGAATTTATAGGATGGAAGAGGGATATTTAGGACCGTCGGATCTCTTTGATGGTTTTGTTACACATATAGGACCGTCGGATCTTTTTGATGGTTCTGATACACATATATCAAGACTATAGATTGTGTACGCAACACGTTAAATGATATATATAAAAATATCTACCCAATATTTTAAAATAACAAAGTAATTAAAATGTGAAATTAGTTAAATATAATCATTTTTTTAACATTCTTTCAAATTCGAAATTGAGAATCGTCAAATCAGTTAACAAAATTGAGTTAAAGCATTATAATTGAGCTAAAACATGCAATTGAACTACAAAAAATTTAGGAATCATATCTCAATCGAAATTTTCTCGCCAATGAAGGCATCATAATAAAATGATTTATTAAAAACCATTTTCAGTATTTTGTTTGTTGCATCATTACCATCTTATCAATTTAGTAACTTGATAAAACCCCACAACCAAACTCTTTTTTTGTCCTCATAAACCTCTTTTACCATTAATTTTTAGATCTATAAAAAGAAACTAGTAAAATAATAATTAAATATAAAATTTAAGGGGATAACAAAGATTTTTACATCATCTTCAACATGAAGAGTTCTTATAACAATCTAATCTCACTGTAATAAAATTGGGTTTATAGGACGCCAAAATATTCTAAACACCTTAATAGACCGATATATAGGACATAATTTATAGGACAAAAAATAAAACGTTCTAAATGAAAGGCATTGTAATAATTTTATAGAACGTTTATTGGCATCGTAAGATTTATGACCTTTTACAGAAAAACGTCATATTAGTTATTTTATAAGACACTATTTGAAAAAGTGTCCTACACAATACGAGTTTATAGGACACTTTCTATAAAGTGTCCTATAAAATAGCTAATGTGGCATTTTTGTATTGAAAGTGTCCTAAAAACTTGCTACAACGCCCGAAAGCGTCCTATAAACTTATTACATCACCTTTAGATATAATGTTTTAGTTTGTAGTTCTATAAATGATGTTTTATAAAATAGTCTCTATTAGAAATGCTTAAAAATTAGTTACATCCTATAAACTCAATTTTACTGTAGTGTCTTCTTTAAATTCTATAACATCACAGGCTAACCGTATCAGATATTGTCCGTTTTGTCCACACGTCTAGACTCACAGTTTTAAAACGCGTATGATAGAGGAGGTATCAAATCCCTCTTATAAGGCAACTCCTCCCCCCAACCAATGTGGGATCTTACAAGTTCTTATACAAAAACCTTAACTCACGGTTTTAAAACGCGTATGATAGAGGAGGTATCAAATCCCTCTTATAAGTCAACTCCCCCCCAACCAATGTGGGATCTTACAAGTTCTTATACAAAAACCTTAATTTTTGCTTTAGATTTTATTGTTGAATTATATTTTATCGGTTTTTATTTATATGTGTGTGAGACATTTCAAAATCAAATGTTTAATGTTGAAAAAAAAAACATAAGATTACACAATTTCCTAAAAAACGATCATTATGAATGTTTTTATAAGTTCTCAATTTAATGGATTAGACATAATGTGACAAAAAAATATAAAAAATAGGTATTGTTATAAAAACATTTATTGAGAAAGTTGTGTGATGACATGGCGATGTAAGGCAATGCACACGTGGTGAATGGTGGGCCAGTTTTGAACTTTAAGATGTAAACATGGTTTTCTGGGCCACACCTTATATTTGGCGGCTTTTTGTGTGAGAATGAGATGATATAACAATTCTGATTGGCGAAAGATATCATTTTTTATTTCAAACACAAGTAAACAAAGCTTAAAATCAACATAAAGCAATCAGGTTGTAGCGCAGTGGTTGATTGTCCTGGGTGATGTGGTGGAATATCCTATTCATCCAGGGTTCGATCCCAAGCGTCCTCAACGTTGATAAGACATCTTTAAGTTTCAAATTTGTCAGAGATTAATCCGGGCTATGCCTGTGATACCCTTCCCAAAAAACATAAAAACGAAAAAAACACACTATAATTTACATCCGTCTCCTTTATTTTAGAGACTAATTTACACATTTTATTTTATCTTCTAAGCATAAAATATTTAGGATTTTTAGTGTAGGAAATTATAAAATTGATCTCTTACACTTGAGTAATTATTTAAAATAGTTCATTAAATTTGAGAATTTTACCTTTCTCTTTTATGTTTTCTATATGTTGAATCAAAAATACTTTGTAAAAAATATAATATCTTAATTTTTTCTAGTTTGAAAAATATGTTGGGATGCTTTAAACCAACTATTTAAACTAGCAAATCAGGGAATAAGCTGAAATATTATCTCTTAGGTGATATATATATATATATATATATATATATATATATATATATATATATATATATATATATATATATGTTTCGTAAAATACAAATCTTTCATTTGTTGCATACCTAACAAACCACAGTGTGCATATGTGAACAATCAGTCTGCATATATAAACAATGCACATATACATATGTATATGCATACATTCTTATGAGATAATGCATATATGCATATTGGTTTGTAGGGGATGCAACAAATACATGGTTTGTATTTGATTTGTATCATAATATATATATATATATATATATATATTAGATTATTGATTAATTTTTATCTATATATATATATATATATTGATAAAAATTAATCAATAATCTAGTTGATATATATAATTATGAAAACAAGTTATTAAATTACAATATTACACTATATATTTAAAACATGCCCTTTAAATATTTCATCATATTAAAGTAAGTAGTAATCAAATAAAAGGTTTTCCGGTTATTTAGGTCTAAATTGGAAAATCACAAGTACATTTTGTCAAGGGGATGTTTGGGATTGCTTATTTAAAGTGTTTATTAATTTATTCTGGTGTGTTATCGGTAATAAAAGTTTAGTGTTTTGATGAAAAAAATATACTTATACCGGTTTTGGATCAATAATATTTTTTTTTGATAAGTCACTCATTTCTAACTTATTAACTTATTTGAAACAACTTATCAGTTTTTTGGTCATTTTACATGCATAAGCAATCCAAACACCCTTTAAAAAACAATGTATCAGCTTATTACGTTTTGCTACCACCATAAGCTAATTCAAGCATTTTTTATAAAACTTTAACTTGACACCACATAAGTTGATAAGGACTTTAAAAAAAACACAAGTTGTTTTAAATATGCAATCCCAAACACCCCCTAAATATTATAGATTGATATATTTTTAAAAACAAATATGATATATTAAAGATAAATATTTTGTTTTTAAGAAAATGTAAAACTTCATATTTTCTAATTCTAAAAAACATAATTTTTAACATTTTTTGAACTGTTAGCAATATAAGTTATACTTATAAACCTTCTTAATATTGTCATATTAATAAATAATTTAGAAAATTTCTAATTAATTTAAAAAATTTATTAACTTGTATCTCAACTTAAACAAAATTAAAACGAATATGATATATTATCTTCAAGATAAATATTTTATTTGTAAAAAAATGTAACACTTTTTATTTTCATTGCTAAAAAATATACATTTTTTAATATATTTATAAAATGTTAGTGAAATAAATTGTGATCTACAATTATATCTGATATTGTTATATTAATTAATAGGGAAATTAATTAAAATACCCTAAGTTTGACCAAGTGTTACCAAAATACCACAAATCTCTCCCACTTTGCAAAAATACCCCTTTTTCCGCAATGGGAGCCCGCGATCGCGGGCCAGGGACCATTTCTGACACTTTTTTAAACTTGCAGGGACTATTTTTGAAAAATTCATTCCCGCGATTGCGAAGGAATCCCGCGATGGGATTATTTTTGTGACTTTTCAATTGCAAGGGACCATTTTTGAAAAATTCCAGGGACCATTTATGAAAAATTTGACCGCGATGAGCCCGCGTTGACCCGCGTTCGTCCAATTTGATGAATTTGATTTGGAATGTTACACTTTCAACCCCTATACTTATTTACTAAATTTACTTTATACCTTTTACTTTCATTATTTTAATTTTACATTTAACACATATAATCGTTTATTAACTAAAATACGTTAAAAAATACGTTTTAATTTTAACAAATTACACCATTATAATCGTCTCTTCGATACGTTCGAAATGAGCCCAATCTTGAATTTTTTTGGATTTATATATTTTAATATATATCATATACAGTTATACACTACATAAAAAAATATTTTTTATATTTAAAATTCATACCCTTATAGGTAATCATGAATTCATCCATTGATCTTTGAGAATCTTGAGTTTTACATATGAATGGAACACTTTCTCTCTCTAGTTCTGGGAGTAATGTTTTTCTTGGAAAAAGCTGAGGGTCTAGAGACTTTCTTTGACCTGCACTCGCTAGCAAAACGTCCTATCTTTTCACAGTTATAGCAAGTAGCGGTAGCCTTATCAACAGGGGTTGATGATCTTGGCTTGTCAGTAATAGCAAGAGGTTTGTTCTTCTTGAAATTACTCTTTCTAGCAAATCTCCTGAACTTATTAGCCAGGAATGCCAGAGTTTCATCATCATCTGAAGCGTCAGAATCTGATGAACGTTCAGAGTTAGTTTCCAACTCAGTGACAATGATCGTAGATCGCTGAGTGGAAGGTAACTCTGAGAGTAAAGCAACAGGGGTGCTTTTGGAATCTTTTACAAGATTCTTCTTAAGATGACTCGATTGCTCATGATTCAGCATCGTGCCATATAAGGTAGAAAGAGTCATAGATCTAAGATCTTTTGACAGCTTGAGACACATTGAATAGCTGTCCCAGCTTTCAGGTAAACATTCTAAGAACTTTTTCAGTACTTCAAAGTTAGAATATTCCTTACCAACAGTTTTCAGATCTATTATTAAGCAGTTAAAACGTTGGTGTACTTCAGAGAGAGATTCATTCTTACCACAAATGAAGCTTTCGTACTGTCTTACCAGGTTGATCTTTCGAGAGTCATGGACTTCAGAAGTACCTTCATACTAAACACAGATTGTGTCCCACATAGCTTTTGAGGTTTTCAGGTTCATGACGGAATGGTAGACTTCGTCAGGAAGAGCCATGGAGAGTATGGATCTGGCTTTGGTGTCGATAGCCACTTTCTTCTTATCTTCATCAGTCCACATATGAATTTCCTTGGGAATCACCTTTCTGGAATAGTAGGTCTATTCTCAGCGGCTGGAACTGCAGGATCAATTCTTATAGGAATATATGGGCCGTTTTCAAGATAGTAAGGCATAGTAGGGTCTACACCTTCTAAGAAGAGAATCATCCTATTTTTCCATAGATTAAAATTATCTCTGGAGAATCTAGGGGGTTTTGCAAGAGAACCATTGTCAATATAGTTAGTGTTTGTGTTGGTGGCCATTTTCAGAAATAGCAAGGAAGAGAAATCTTAGTATAGATCAGATCTTGTTTATGAGATTAAACAAAACTGCTCTGATACCACTTGTTGGTCCCGAAGGGTTATACAAGTTTGTAGAAGGGGGGGGGGGGGGGGTTGAATACAAACACACTATTTTTACTTTTCTAAATTGTTTATTGATAAATCAAGACAATTTACAACTTGTTGCGGAACAAGATTAAAGATTAACCTAATCTAAACAAGTTAAGAACACTAAGTTTCTTGCACTAGAATAAGATAGAAAGGAGACAAGGAAATTACGAATAATAACCTAACACACAGATAGAAAGAAGAAGATGGTCCGAGCACACTTCATTTCTGAAGTAGGGTTCTTCTTATATACTGCATGCATTTAATGCATGGCAGTATTGCTTTACACGTGGCAGCAGCTGAGTGGTTGCATGTCATTGACCTTTGTAGACAACCTTAGTAGCCGCATGGTGCACAGTGTAGAATCAGAGTTGTTGTACGATCATAGACAAAAAGGATGTCCGTTCTGACAGTTCGTACGGAGACGTGCAAGGGAGGTAAGACAATAGTACTTTGTAAGGAGACTTCATGATCAGCTTTCGTTGAAACAGTTCTTTATCAGCGAATGATAAAGTTCAGCGATTGCTGAAGTCTTCTACTTGATACTTCACGTTGAGTGGACAAATCTTGTCTTCGTTGATATCCGCATCAGTTCATTAGTAGACTTGTCGCTGGTTCTTGGGCTTGATCTTCGACTTCAGCGTAGAACCTATGTTGACGTGAAACTTGTCTTCAGGGATCATAAGTAAACAACTAACTTATCAGCGATCATCTCATAGACTGAACAGGCTCAGAGCTACTCGATGAACATAGTTCGCTGACTATTTAACTTTAAAGAGCGAGAGTTACTATCAGCGGTACTGAAACAGTATTAGTACTTATCAGCGATAGTGAAACTCTAATACATATTGTTTACTTACAATTTTCACTAAGTGTTTAAGAGAGGGTCATTATCAAATCACTGAGGGTTTGGATCAACATATATTAATGAGATCGTGTGAAGGCACGGGGTGCCGCAATCTATTGTGTCTGATCGTGATAGTCGGTTTACATCATCGTTTTGGAGAAGTCTTCAGCGAGAGTTGGGCTCGCAATTGAAGTTAAGTATAACTTACCATCCTCAGACCGACGGTCAAAACGAGAGAACCATCCAAACATTAGAAGATATGCTTCAGGCCTGTGTAATGGATTTCAAAGGATCGTGGGAAGTGCACTTGCCCTGATAGAGTTCTCATATAACAACAGTTACCACGCGAGTATCCAAGCGGCACCATTTGAAGCCTTGTACGGGCGAAAGTGTCGGACGCCTTTGTGTTGGAACGAAGTGGGAGAAAGACAGTTAGCAGGTCCAGAAATTGTGCAAATGATTGCGGATAAGATAGAGCTAATCCGCGAGAAAATGAGAATTGCGCAAGATCGGCAAAGAAATTATGCGAACAAAAGAAGGAAACCTATCGAGTTTCAAGTGGGTGACAAAGTAATGCTGAAAGTCTCGCCTTGGAAGGGAGTAGTACGCTTTGGGAAGAAAGTAAAGTTGAGGCCGAGATTTGTAGGACCTTTCGTCATATTTGAACGAGTTGGAACAGTAGCCTACAAGTTGGACTTGCCGGAAGAATTAAGAGGAGTTCATCCAACATTTCACGTTTCGAACCTAAAGAAGTGTTTGGCTGAGATAGATATGGCTGTCCCATTGGAGGACATCAGTATCGATGAGAAGCTGACGTACGTAGAGGGACCGCTAGAGATTGTGGACAGCAAGATTCGAAAGTTAAGGAACAAGGAGATCAGATTGGTAAAGTTCCAATGGCGGTTTCATAAGGGCCAAGAGGCAACTTGGGAAGTAGAAGGGGATATGAAGTCCAACTACCCTCATCTTTTCGTCAATGGAATTCCGGGGACGGAATTCTTTTGAGGGGGAGGTATTGTAATAACCAAGTTTCAATTTAAAGAAACATAAGATGGATGGAAGGAAGGTGAAATCTTATTTCTTGAGGGACCAAAGTGTAATTGTGGGAAGAGGGTATAAAACCCTCATTTTTGGACACAAAACCCTGGACCATTACCAATTTGAGAGTGGCTTGTATGTGTGGGAGCAGAGGAAGAAATCAAGCTATCATTTGTGGTTTTGGGAAGAAGGCTAGGAGAGTGTTGCATCAGGGATAACTCTAACATCAATTCGGAAAGGTAAACTCCTAATCTCATGCTCTTACCGTGTTTTGCAATGGGTTTTCATGTTTAAGGAGTTTCTAGAATAAACATGGCTTGATCGAAGTTTATTTTGAGTGAGAATTTGATTTTGTTATCTAGTAATGTCATAATGTTTTCTGCAATCATTTCTAATGTTTTTGGATAGTGTTCATCAGTTCGGTTGATTTTTTGTCACCCAGAGTGAAATAAGAGGAAGTCCAGTTTAGTCCGGAACTTGTAGAGTCCGAGTCCGGACAAGTCTTTTTCCGGAAGTGTGAGTCTGGATCCGGAATAGGCGGAATCCAGAATGGATCCGGAATGGGCGGAATCCGGAATGGATCTGGAATAGGGCGGAATCCGGAATAGGGTGGAATCCGGAACTGGATCCGGAAAAGGGGCGGAGTCCGGAACTCTGGTTTCGGATTCAGGAGTTCATTTGTGGCCAAGTTTATTTAAGGGTCTGTTCAAAATGTTGTGAGTGTCAACCTAAGACTTATTACTCTTATTCTCTTTAAAATCATAGGTGTTCCACCTAGAAATCTGAAGCCCAAGTGAGAAGTATTGTGCAAAGGCAACAGGTGAGTTATTCTAACTAAATACGTGTTTTAACGTGATTTCAGAAATAAGGAAGTAATACGAAATAATTTATTTATGTTATATGATGAACGTTTGGAAAATCAGTTTAAAGTGTATGCATACATTATTGATAGCTGCGAATTGGCTAAGTCGGGGGGTGTGGCCCGCCAGTGCTCATATCGGGCGGGGGGTGTCCCGTTTTTGCCATGGGAAGAGTGACCCAGTAAGGCAGTGTGAGACTGACACGTTGTCACTTCCGAGTGACTTTAGTGTGCCATTCGCACGTGTGATTGTTACATGAAAGCTTTGTTTAAAGTTGTTGTTTATGCTTGTTATGAACTGTTTTAAATGATTGTTAATGAAACTATTGCCACTAGATGGAGCTCACTAGACCTCATGGTCTAACCCTTGCTTTTTCCAAAACTAAACCTTTTCAGGGAAGTCATTAGTAGAGAGCTCGGGAAAGGGCAATGAGAAGAATTAAGGCGTGGATGTTGTTAGCCAATAGTTATTTGTAGTTATCTTTTAGACTTCCAGTTATATTCTCAGTTGTGTATAGGTTGTTTCTGCAAACCTAGTTTTGAGACAGTTGTATTTGAGAAATTTTGGAACCCCCTTTTTGGTGTAACAACCCACTCCAAACAAGCATGCCAAAAACTACTCCTTTAATTCAAAACGCCAAAATGGCCCAACATAGTCACACTATCAAAATTACAAAACTGGGTTCGCGGAAATAACTCTAACTACAGCGGAGAACATAACTACAAAATAAAAAGGGAAAGTCTTCTAATCCTTCTATACGCAAGCTCCGACTCACGTCTTACCAATCCTCTAAACGAGCTCTCGGCTACCTGCTTACCTGAAAAGGTTTTAGTTTTGAAAGTGAGGGTTAGACCATAAGGTCTAGTGAGTTCCTTCAACACAAGGCCACACCATAAATATCACAATTTATAAAATAGTTACGAAAGTGTTTATACAAAATCATAACGAAGCACCCTTAACATGATAGGCACACAACGACACATGCTACTGGCACACGCTATGGTCACACATACCGTGACAGCGTAATAGGGCACACACCGCCCATATATGAAATAAATTCATATATATTGATATTATGGGACACACCCCCATTTCACACCATAGCCATAGCATGTTCACACACATTTAAATTATTCATTCCGCCATACACACTCTTCACTTCGCAATTAAAAGCATTGGATATGTACGCAGTTGAACACATGTATAAATAATCACACTTGTATAAGATTTGGGTTTAGAAAGACTCACCTGCAGTCCTGCTAGAAGTGCTCACTTGCAACCATTTATCCTCTATCTGCGCCTACAATTTCACCCAATACACAAGACTAGTTAAGTCTCTCGGCACTCACGAATCTCGTTGGCAACAAGACAGTCCCGGACCAGGAATACTCGGGTTCCGGATCCCAATCCCGGACTCTGACACACTCCCGGATCCATCCGGATTCCGGTACTCATCCGGACCCATTCGGATTCCGGTGCGACTCCCTTCCGGACGCTTTCCGGATTCCCAAAACAATTTCGGAATTAGTGAATCCCGGACTCTGGGGTTTTCATTTACGAACGATAAAATCCTATCTACTCAGACAATGATTCCCACACAACTCCAACTTGGCGATAACCCAAATATGGTTAAGGGAGTATCATTACCAACCATTATAATAAGTCAGGTCATCCAATTTCTACACTAAATCAATTAGGATAAACACACACATACCCATTTCTTTTCTATCCAAAGATGAACAAAAGCTTCAGACTCTACCACTCCAAATTCTGATTAGAATAGATTACTAAATAGTAAGAGATGAAATCAGGCTTTCCTAGGGTTTTGTCCTCATATATATCCTTCACAAAAGATACTCACTTTACCTCTTTCACACTTTGGCCATAAAACTCCATTTTATTTCTCACACACTTAACTGGGTTATTACAATATCCTCCCCTCAAAAGAATCCTGTCCCCGGAATTCCGTCTTCGAACAAACGAGGGAAACAGTTCCTCAACATAATTTAACTTATCATCCACACGTATGTCTTCCAACGGCACTGCCATGCTTTCTTCGGCCAGACACTTCCTTAAATTCGACACATGAAAGGTCGAATGAACTCCCCGCAACCCCTCGGGCAACTCCAACTTATACGCCACCTCACCATACGCTCGGTGATGGCGAACGACCCGACATACCTAGGCCTTAGCTTCCCTCTCTTCCCAAATCGGACTACGCCTTTCCACGGCGACACCTTGAGCATCACTTTATCCCCTACCATGAACTCAATCGATTTCCTTCTTTTATTCGCGTATGCCTGTAGCGGTCTTGAGCCACTCTTAACTTCTCACGAATCTGGTTGACTTATTAGCGGTCAACCGCATGACCTCCGGTCTCACCCACTGCCTTTTTCCCACGATACCACTTTATTCTTAGAAGGTTCACAGATAACTGCACATGCCAACCTCTTTGCTTCTATAAGGATTATATCACTCCCACTATGCATAACCCTTCAACAATAGGGCGTATACCAACGAATTAGCACCCTTTCGGTTACTACAACTCTTCCCCCAGAAAATTCGCATAACATAAAAACGCCTCAGGCCAACTGTACCAACTGTAACAATCGTACACAATATCATCCACACCCAGACTCACGGTTTTAAAATGCGACAAAATAAGGGCTTCACACACAATTCTACAATCGTTTTCCCCAACACGATATACGTCTAAAGCAGATAACACTTCCTTGCCTGAATTGCATTGACTAGTATCCATCAATAATCAATTCACACGTTCTCACCACATCATCACCCCACACTATACTTAGCTAAAAGTAGGAAACTTCTACACTCCAACATTTGAAGCAGCCACCAACCAAACCGAACCAATCCAGAAGACACACATTCAACTTCCCACTGCACCCAACAATCGTCCATCCACATACAAATTCAAGTTTCACCCGCTCAACATGAAGGAGCAACCATTGCTCACACAAAACGATTCCCATTAGCTTAATGCTGAACGACAAGGTTCACTTGGAATATTTCCCACGCTACTACCAAGTCTAATCCAATGGTCCTTCATCCCGAGCACCACATTCGACTACTTTCTTCCACTTCCTTCTCAATCATAAAACATGTTTCCAAAGAACAGCTCATTAGAAGGTGCACACTCTCGACCAACCACACAAGCTAGCTTTCCCCGACTCTTAAACCATCATATACACGCAAATCCTCTCTCTCGTACTCACACTAGGCGTTTGTGTACCCAACAATGACACCCTAAAAACGTTGCTTCTCGATTTCTGCGTTATTTGCCCAAACCTTCCACCTCCAGTTTACCCCTCTTATTTCCCATACCATCTCTACCTCCTCAGGTTAGCATAGAACAGTGCTCATTCCATTCAATCTAAATGCGTGGAAAATACCCTTGCTTTACTATGTCCAACCAAACGGTTTAACCACAAGATTCACTCAAGGATCCAATCAAGTCATCCTGAAATAACACCCAATACTCGAATCCACCACACATATCGGGGTTATCCCACTCATGAGAAATCCCTTACACGCAAGGAATAATTCAACATCCCAAAGATTTCGTATCACTGCGAAACATCATAAACCAAACAATCCAACATCTTCGTAGACATGACAATGGCACCAGACAACTCACCCATCGACTCATCGTAACCTATAAGCCCACGGTTTCTCCCTCTTAGGTAGTCACCAACTACCACTCTATTCTTTTATCCTCGAATCAACAATACCACAACACCCACCAAACATCCATTCATCTCAACACACATATATTTGTCACCAATGAATGCCTTATCAGCAATCTCCGAGCAAGGATTTCCACTTACGCTCATCTCATATTAACAACACTAGTCCACCACTTATCCTCACAACAACTTGTTATCGCACCGAAGACCTGCACGTCTACCTTGCATAAGTCATCACTAACTTATCCTCACAACCATCACACCACAGCCTAACACTAAAGGCAAGATCTTCACGATCAATATTACACACAATAAGCCTTGCTTCTCCGTGCCGATCACAACAAACATTTGAAATACAGCTATCCCACGACCTGGTCTTTTCTCAACCTAGTTGGACCACAACTTATGATCGTCTACTTCACTCGCTCAAATCTTTGTCCTCAGCCGGCCCTTCGGAATCCACACGAAACACGCTCAAATGAACCAAACGATAAGACGCTCCCTCGCAGACCCACATAATCCACATGTCCCAGTTGAGTTGTGCTAACTACTTCATTCATAATCGAAACATCAACCACATAGGAAAATCACCCATCCAACTAGTGATCTCCCATCCTCATAACACTCGCACAAGACGGTTCAGCATCGTGACAGGTACACACCTTTCTCCGTACGACCTCTTACAACTTTGCACAAACCCGACAACGAAGATTCCCAACAAAATCTACCTCTTCCCGCACATCGTAACTAACCTTGTGCCCCACAGTCCTCACTCGATTGAGATACAAAACTTACTTGCCAAAAAGTCTAAATGCAAGACCACCTCAAAATCCGGCTCCACGCCGATACCATTTCATCAACATACAACAGCGCTACCTTTCGAAGTATCTTGCCTACTTCGAAATCACCCAGGACACCACCCCCCCCCCCCCCCGCGCCGTCAGCCACGCGTCAAATTACCAAACAAGGGCAAAGACTACCATAATACAAGCATCCTAAAGTCAAAGACTGAGACTGCAGTTATTCGTCGCCCTCCCTAAAAGGAAACACCAAGGTCACGAATCGACCATCGACGACTCCACCACCATTTCCACTTTCGAAACTTTCCTTCACCCTTAAACACGATATTTCTTACTACCTAGCGAGTTCATAGCCTTCATGCATGACGACACAATGATTTAAATCGTTTTACACACTTGAAATACACCGTGAAACAAGGTTTGATATGCATGACACGACACCTCCATAAAGAATAGTCACGCACACACACACCGATCTCGGGGATCGCTCACACACAACCCATGATATCTCACAACCTTGTCCAGTAACCGAAATTGCATTCACTAAAACTCTTTTCATGCGATCAAATATTGTTATGATTTCTACAACAAGGTTAATTCTTTTGTAAAAAAAATGAAATAATTCACTACTTCTCTAAGTTTGAAATTTACCACACAACGTAAATAAATTCGTCTTTTCCTTCAAACACACACTTGCACGCGCCCACTCATTTTCAAAACCTGAAACTTACAAGACACACACACACATATATGTTGACATAAAGGACTTACGTAATTTGTTTGAAAACACAATGCATGGCTCACTTTACATTGAAGGCTATTCGCTCTAGCAAGGTCAACCATTGACATTCACAACAATTCAACACCGGTGCCCTACTTCCGACCAAACCATCTGGTTTCTCACAATTGCAACAACCTTGGTACCGGTGCTTCCCCCACCTACTTGTATGTCCCAACTACACAGTTACCACCTCGACTATTGATTGGCGAAATACGCGGCCTCACTTCAATCCCAAATAGGTTAACCAACAATCCACAAGTCTATCATTTATCAACCACCCTTGCTTCTTTTCCACAGACTAGAGAGTAAGAAAGCACATCTCTACTACCCGATTCTTGAGTTGAAACCCTCAAGACCCCAAGTCATCGACATCGAAAACTCCCAGAATGAAGAATCATTAGAACATAGGAGCTCACCTTCCATCAATTATTCTTACCTAAAGAACTCAAGAGGTTCTACCTCACATCAGCCATCCACAACTTCAAACAATAATCCTTCTAGATGGTGTCATCAATCATACCATGAACGATCTCGCACAACACACTAAGCCATCATGGCAAGGTTAGAACTCTCTATACACTACCACCACTCTCTACACACTACCATCACTCTATACACACTACCACCAATCTCTACACACTACCACCTCCATTGATCATCTGAACAACAGTAATCAAGCACACCCATGCACCTGTAAATCCACAATGACATTGGCCAGATGTGATTTGAATTTACCTTACATGAGAGTCCTCACTACCATCGTCCTGAATTCTAGGTGATCAAAGTCTTCCCTAAAGGCTTCCTATATCTCAGATGTGTCCTCCTATTCCATAATTTAAGTTTAGGCCCATCCGGTCACCTAAATCCCTTAAACTAGTGCTCTGATACCAACTGTAACAACCCACTCCAAACAAGCATGCCAAAAACTACTCCTTTAATTCAAAACGCCAAAATGGCCCAACATAGTCACACTACCAAAATTACAAAATTGGGTTCGCGGAAATAACCCTAACTACAGTTGAGAACATAACTACAAAATAAAAAGGGAAAGTCTTCTAATCCTTCTATACGCAAGCTCCGAATCACGTCTTGCCAATCCTCTAAACGAGCTCTCGGCTACCTGCTTACCTGAAAAGGTTTTAGTTTTGAAAGTGAGGGTTAGACCATAAGGTCTAGTGAGTTCCCTCAATACAAGGCCACACCATAATATCACAATTTATAAAATAGTTATGAAAGTGTTTATACAAAATCATAACGAAGCACCCTTAACATGATAGGCACACAACGACACATGCTACTGGCACACGCTATGGTCACACACATCGTGACAGCGTAATAGGGCACACACCGCCCATATATGAAACACACATATATATATATATATATATATATAATATATATATATATATATATATATATATTATGGGACACACCCCCATTTCACTCCATAGCCATTGCATGTTCACACATATTTAATCTATTCATTCCGCCACACACACTCTTCACTTCGCAATTAAAAGCATTGGATATGTACGCAGTTGAACACATGTATAAATAATCACACTTGTATAAGATTTGGGTTTAGAAAGACTCACCTGTAGTCCTGCTAGAAGTTCTCACTTGCAACCATTGATCCTCTACCCGCGCCTACAATTTCACCCAATACACAAGACTAGTTAAGTCTCTCGGCACTCACGAATCTCGCTGGCAACAAGACAGTCACGGACCAGGAATACCCGGGTTCTGGATCCCAATCCCAGACTCTGACACACTCCCGGATCCATCTGGATTCCAGTACTCATCCGGACCCATCCGGGTTCCGGACTCCCCTCCGGTTCCGGACTCCCCTCCGGTTCCGGACTCCCCTCCGGTTCCGGACTCCCTTTCGGTTCCGGACTCTTTCCGCATTCCCAAAACAATTACGGAATTAGCGAATCCCGGACTCTAGGTTTTCATTTACGAACGATAAAATCCTATCTACTCAGACAATGATTCCCACGCAACTCCAACTTGGCGATAACTCAAATATGGTTAAGGGAGTATCATTACCAACCATTATAATAAGTCAGGTCATCCAATTTCTACACTAAATCAATTAGGATAAACACACACAAACCCATTTCTTTTCTATCCAAAGATGAACAAAAGCTTCAGACTCTACCACTCCAAATTCTGATTAGATTAGATTACTAAATAGTAAGAGATGAAGATTACCTTGAGAATGGTGATTCCTCACACCCAATTTGGAGAACCCCAATCGCCTTGACTCCTTGATGCTCCTTGCACACACTAGCCGCACACAGTGTTTTGAAGAAATCGGGCTTTCCTAGGGTTTTGTCCTCATATATATCCTTCACAAAAGAACACTAACTTTACCTCGTTCACACTTTGGCCACAAAACTCCATTTTATTTCTCACACACTTAACTGGGTTATTACATTTGGGCTGATTAATATTTAATGTTATGCCATGCTTTATTTTTGTTGGGTTGTTACATTAATACCAAAAATGTCGAGAAGGAATCCAACCCTATCTCTTTGTCTCCCTCAAAATCATTGGCCCTTCGCTTTTCAAACAAACATATTTATCTAAACAGACAACTAAACTCATGAAACACTTAATGTAAATAACATAAAGTAAGCAGACCCTTAGTATCAAAAAAGGAATTTTTTATTTATTTTTTATTTATTTTTTATATATTCGTTAAATTAAAAAAATCAGTGAAATAGTTGTTTTTTGTTCATTATGTTTAGCATTTTGTAGATATGTATTTAATGTTGATTAAAAGTTTCTATTATATATTGGAAGGATTGACAGTAATATAAAAATAATAGTGAGTTAATATATTGTATTATGTCCATACAAAACGAATCTATATCTATATCTATATATATTATAAAGCAGAATCTTTTGATGTTGACGTGGCAGCTCCTGAGAAGAGTATTCCCCTCTTCCTTTTTCCTCCGTTTTTCTATTTTTTTCTTTTTCTTTTTAGGTTTTACATTAACTCCAAGCCAAAATCCTTACGTCTTCTGCTGTTATGCTTTTATATTTGTCTCCATCTCTTGATTTGCCTTTCTCCTCTTCACAAGAATCGTGGATTCACATGTGACCTGGTATGCCTCTCTTCGTCTTCTGCTATTATGCTTTTATATTTGTCTCCATCTCTTGATTTGCCTTTCTCCTCTTCACAAGAATCGTGGATTCACATGAGACCTGGTATGCCTCTCTTTTTCTATGCATCTATAGGGGTTTTTGCTTCTTTTTTTGTACCCTTTTCCCTTGTGCATTGATTTCTCATTTGAGTTAGATGGATCGAGTTATTTGAACATATATTCAGGGTGATTTTGATATATGAACTTGTATCTGAACTTTCAAGTTTTTTTGTTGACTGAATTACATTTGTATAATAGTATCAATATATATATACATACTACCATAACTCTTACCTACCTCCATTCATATTATTGCGACAATATTAAGATTTTTCTTTTGATTTTCCATATTATGATTTAAATTAATATTGTTGTTCGATCTAGACCACCTACTTGGTATCTCACATTTTTGGCTCTAAATTTGTTACACATTTACACTCACATTTGCTGCAATCTTTATACGTATGTTGGGTGATTATTTGTTGTTTCTTTTTAATGCAAACAACAATAGCAGTAGAGCACTTAAAATAGAACGATTGATCAAAAAAATTCTTATTAGTTTAAAAATGTAAAGTGGGAAATTCATGGTGTAGGAAGTGTTTATGAGAATTTCTGGGTTTTTTTTCATTCTATGGAATTTCTAATATGTTGAAGACTTCTCTGTTTCTTAATGAAAATTTTGTGTTTGATTGTGAGCTTTTTTTTTGTAATATTTTGTACCTCTAACAGCCGCTGCAATCCATTTTGCATATCTTTTCTTCACACATCTCTAAATATAGATATCTTATTCTAGGTTTTTATATGTTTTAGGGTTCATTTTATGCTCGAGCTTGAATCCATGATGTTACAGGATTATAGCCTTCTCAAACCTTAACACAGATCATCGTTAAACCTTAACACATTGCCAACCCTATTTGCTAAATTCAAATATGTTTTGAAGTTAATATTTGGTTTTGTAGTTCCACGGGAGGGTATTTGTTTCACCAAACAATAGAAGGAAACATGTTGGATTAGGTGGGAATAGATGTGAAGGGTTACAGGGGAAAGATAATGATGATTGTTATATACAAGGAGGTTTTCCTAAAGAAAACGATAGTATATTCCACCCAGCTATTAATGGTTACCATAGAGTTCATCCATTTGACGTTGTCTATATATGTTTATCTTGCAGAAACCGAATACATTTCTTCCATTTGACATTGTATATATATTTATTTTCCACAAACTGATGGCTTAAAAAGATAAACTGCCAAGCAAACTTTATGCTATAATTCACCTAACATGCAACAACCTAATTGGCAGGTTGTCTATTTATTTCTTATCATTTATGCTAGGTGAAATGCATATGCATGATGAAAAAATTGTTTCCAATATTTGCTCCAAGTGAAGTATTATGGAAAGCATGATGTAGTATATTTTTAGGTAGGATTTATTATAGGAATATTTAGCAATTCCTGAGTTTTTTTATATGTTTAATTTGTTAGACTTTTCGGTTGTCCTTGGATGAAAATTTTGTCTTCTGTTATGAATGGTTTTCTTGGGTAATTTTACTTACATCTTGCAATATATCTTCTCCGGCCATGTTATTTCGAATTTCTTCATTCTATTCAATTTTAATTTTGATGTTCTTGATAGGTATTTTTTTTACTTCTGCTCGGAATCTGGTGGATTAGCCTTTTTTGCTGCTCCACAAATGGTGATTAAAGGTAACACACTCTCTTTTTTATTTTGAAATCTCAACATTTAATAGTCCATTTTTAGTTTTGTTGTGCATCCATGGGGCAAGATTTAAATTTCATGTGATTCGAGTTTCAGGAAACGCTGTTTCATTTAAAGGGGAATTTGGTTCCTCTTTATTTCTTCTTGGAAACGATTGGTTTGTTCGTTGAATTTGGTTCCACTGGTACGCTTCCTCTTCTACATTCCTTTGTTTTTTAATTCTTAAGTATTCCTTCTCTATGAATTCCAATCCAGACTATAGATCCAGATACACATCAATTAAACTCTCTGAATTCAAAGTTCAATCAATGTCAACAACGATGGCTTCATGATCGACATTCAGTAGTGAAGAAACTGCACCTTTCTTTGCACTTATCGACGCCAATGCCGCCCTTTCTTCTACTTTACACGACTCAATCCTTAACCCTGATTTTTTTTATTACAGTGGCAACAGAATAGAAGAATATGGGAGAGCAGCATCAGAGGAGACACTTTTTTGATTTGTTGCCTTAGGTTTGTTTTTATGTCTTCTAGGTTTCTTGAGTTTTTATTTATTTTACATTGTGTACCTAGGAATCTGGGATGACCTTCTAATTATGATGTCAGATTGTTGGGTTGAATTGAGAGAAGAGTTCTCGGTTGTTGGGGTCTGGAAAGCAGCAAGAGGGCATCAAATAGAGGAAGAACCGTGAGGCTTTTATTGTGTTTTTTAGCGGTGAAGGAAGTAAGTATCTCCATTTAAATGAGGTGACATTTCAGATAAATTTACATTTAACCTTTTGACTATCCATCTTTTTCAATGAAAAAAATCTATTATTGTGTTGTTTAACCACATAAACGGAGAGATCGTGTTATTTCCCACAACTTCTCCTTCATGTGTGCAACCAATGGATTCAAAACACCCAAATCTGCTCTGATTTCATCTTAACTATTCGTATTCCTTTTCAAATCTAGCAGCCATCAATGAAAAAAGCTATCATTGTGCTATTTAGCTCAAAGGAAATGAAAGCTTCTGCTATTCCCGATAGCTTCTTCGATAGTAGTCGTGTGTGCAACCAATTTTCAATGGAGCATGAGTCAACCTCAACGAGGGAAATTAAGTTTTGTTGTCCCTCCTAATTGTGCTATTGTTCTATTTTCCGTTCTTTGTTTATATCATCATATTTATATAAGAGCCTCAATTTGATTTCTTTCCTATTTGATGGTCAAACTGATTAACTCAAGTTTGATAGTTTATCGATTGATTTACTCTTTTGATAAATAGATAATCAAACCGTTTATCAGAATTATCAGAATCTGCTCCATCGTATATGTATTCAAATTCAATTTTTATCTGCTTTTGGTTTAGGGTTTTATGCATTTCATTTTTGAATGATCATTTGATTAATTCATCTGGTAGGTTTTTGTTCATGTTTTCTCATAGTCTATCAATACTGTACACCTTTCTTTTTTGCTTCTAATGGGATTCTTTCAACTTCTTAGATTAGTGTCTTTTACTTCTTATGTCTTTGTTTTGTACCGGTTATGATTCATGCAGACTAATCTTGGTGGTTTGGTATCAGATTAAGAGAAATTGCAAACTTGAAACAGCAGCTCTGGCCACAACCAACTGCAACATAACCCATTTTCTTTATAAACTTGGACAAATTTATTCACGTTAAATATTAGGTTTCTTAAAGAATTTATATATTTATGTGGGTTTTCATTTATATTCATAAAGAATGAATGGCCAATGGCGTCCACTGTCAAATTAAAATCTCAAACCCAGTTTGTTAAATCTCAACACCTCATATTCATTTCATTGCTTAAATCTAACAAATCGCCAACCCAATTTGCTAAATTTCAATTTGTTTTGAAACTCGGATTTGGGTTTTGTAATTAAACAAACAATAAGAGAAAACAGGTTGGATTAGATGGTATTATATGTGAAGGTTTGGAAGAGAAAGATGACAAGACATATAATGATCACAAGTTATATATAAGGAAGTGTTTGGAGCTTGCTAGAACCTGTAAGTTGTCCGAAGAAAATGGTATTATATTTCACCCAACTATCTCCATTTGACACTCCATAGGTATATATACTTATATGCTCCTTTTTATTATGTAGAAACTGAGGCTTAAGAAGAAAATTGTCAAGCAAACTTTATTCGCCTAACATGCAACTAACTAATTGGCACGTTTGTTAATTTTAGAGATGTGTTCACGTGTACTTGATGGAAGAATTTTCCCATCTTTTTGAGTTTGTCGTAGCAATTCACAATTACCTCAATAGGAAGAAAACAATAAAAGGTTTATTCGGGTTCATTTTGAACTTGAGATATATGTTAACGTACCCATCAAAACCTCACGTAGTTGTTGTTGGGTATTGTTGATTATCATGCATACGTTTATGTTGATTCATTATCGGATGCTATATTTGATATCGACTGTTATCTTAAATATGTGAAAGGTGCATCTTAACTCGGTTGATTCATTATCAGATGCTATATTTGATATCTAAGGATGCAAGAGTTGGTGTTGTTACATGGTACAATATCGATTTGGGCACTACCAACCGGGTTAAGATGCACCTTTCACACATTTAAGAAAATTAGTGTGGTTTTTTTTATATACATTAATTGTTTTTAATAAATGTGTAATTAGTGTGTGTTTTTTATATACATTAATTGTTTTTAATACGCACCTTTCATATATTTAATTGATCGAGTAAAGATAATTAATTAGTGTGTGGTTTTTGGTTGTAGTTCTAAGACACCCTTAATATATTGAACAAACAATGCAACAAATATACAATTACTTTGTCGGCTATAGTTTTACAGAAGGTTTTCTGCATCTATATAATAAAGTTTGTTGGCCTCAATGATTATGTATGTTACGTACAACAAAACAAAAAGGCTTCACCAACGGATTTTTCTACCGTTGATTAAAAATCCAAGGGTAATCATGATCACATGCCACATTTTTTGTGATAGATTTTTCCGACGAATTTATATGTCGGTGAAACCTCTTTGTATTGTAGTGACAGGAGTCCATAAATACAAAGAACAATGAAACATTATTTCTTTTCTTGAAAATATTTTTTAAGATAATTTACATCTAAAACACTCACCATAAACCCATTGTATTTTAATAATTGTCGATTAACGAATTATGTTGCATTTTAGATTAATATTATATTTTTTTTAACAAAAAAGTATACTATCAGGCAACGCGCGATCTCAGACACTAGTCATAATATAAACATAAAATTTATAGAATCAAACGTTAAAATGTCATATTTAATAAGTTTGTAAGACGTTTCTGGGCTTCTTAAGAGTTTCTTATGATACTTTTAAAATAAAATGTCGTATTAACTATTTCTTATTTGAAAATTGTCTTAAAAAACAAGTGTACTTCTCAAAAGTGTTTTTATAAAATAGTTAATACGACATTTTATTTTAAAAGTGTCTTATAAAGCTTGTTAAGAATTTAAATCGTTCTATAAACTTATTACAACGGTTATAGATATATAGGTTGTTTAATTGTTTTTTTTGAAGGGTGTCATATGCTATGTCTAGACTAATCTCTTGGCAAATTATGATTGTAAGACATCAGCCCTGATTAAAGCTCAGTGGCCACAATTGTTGTGTACGCCTGGATTAGAACTCTGGGCAGATGGGATATTCCACCACATCCCCAGAGCCTTAACCAGTATGCCACAACCCTTGTGGTTAAGGTTGTTTAATTGTTTGGTTCTATAAACGTATGTCATATATAATGGTTCATTATAAAACTTAGACATTATTGACATCTTAGCTATAAACCTGATTTTATTATAGTAAACTATATTTGTCTTTTTGGTACATTTTATATTTTCTCGTTATGATAAAGGAAAGCGATACTTGAGGATGAAGTTTTGATCTGAATCTTACTATACACCAATTTAGGAATTAAATGATACTGGACTGGGAAGTTGGGTAACTTTTGGTGACGTTTTTCTGTTTCCATATGATAAAATTCAATGACCTTGAATATCATTTTTAAACAGGGGAGCCTAATTGCACCATTTTTGTTGCTAATGCACCCTCATGATTAAAATCATGATTATTTTTTTTTTGTCTTTTCTTTTTCTATTTTATTTATTTGTATTATTTATTTTTATTTATTTTTATTATATAGTTTAAAAAGGTTTTTTTTTCTTTTATTTTTTGTTTTTATTTAAAAATATAAATATTACTAATTTTTTATAATTATATAATTATAAAAATAAAACATAAACATTGCGATTTAACATATAAATAGAACATAAAATAATCTATATTACATTCGATTATTCTAAAATAACATTATCCGTAGTACAATTAACACGTAAAAGTCGCTCGTACTTCTGTATTCGATCTGAATACGGGGTAGCCCATCATGCAGCGCACGGATAACTGTAGTGGAAAAAATGTGTTACAATAGTAGGGAACGGGTATCCTTCTGCCATATCTAATTTCACATAATGGTTACCATTAACGTACCCAATTGTAAAAGCAACATGTTGATACCACGCTGGCGGAATGGACCTAAGCGGCAAGTACGTCCCACAGTCTCCCATATTTATAACGTGTAATATCACATTATACTTTGAAGCAATCAAGACACCTATTTCAGGCATTGTCATCCAGTGTTCAACTGGTGCACCTTGATCTGATTGAAAGAAGTTTAAAGTGTTGTAAACAATATTCCAATATTGACCTCCATAAGCGTTGATGTATTCTGTCTTGTATGTATCTAACTCTTCCATCAAGTTAAACCGAATTGTGGGTCATGCATCTTCATGAAGACCGAGACAGACAGCTATTGCTCGGAATCCACAATTTTCATCACCTCTCACATCATGTACATACGTAATGTAAGGGTGAAACATCTTTGGAAATTGATTAATGTATGGATGTGCATTATAGTTTTTGCCCATGAAAGAACCGTGTCTCGGTGGTTCCTGGTAACTCATTTTTTCCAAGTCAACAAATGTTGACGTGTTCGAACTACTACGTCTAAGGGGTCTTTCACTTGTAAAAGATGGGTCAACATGAGTTGCAACAGACGGATCAACATGAGTTGCAAATGAGGGATCAACATGAGTTTTTCTGAAAAGCTTATCCTTCAACGAGGGCCGTCCACGAGTAGTCTTGTTAACAACAGGTTCACGAAACCATGTTTTTTATGCACTAACTATCTCTTTTATCTTCCTCATAAAACTGAATTTACCAGATCTCGATTGCTTGTTAAATTCCTCAGTAAACATTTGGACTTCAGCTTCACAACCTTCGAAATGAGCTCAATATTGAATATTTTTTGATTTAATCATATTGGGCTCATTTCGAAAGTATTGACGAGACGAATACAATGGTATAATTTATAAAAAGAAAAGAAATATATATATATATATATAAAAGAAACAAAAAGAATAACAATATATATATATATATATATATATATTTCTATATTTCTAATATATATATATATAAAAAAAACAAATAAATAACAATATATATATATATATATAATTTAGGGAATTTAATTAAAATACCCAAAATTTGACTTTGACTTACCAAAATACCCATTTCTCTCCTGAATTTGCCAAAATACCCATTTTTTCGCGATTGGAGTCCGCGATCACGGATAGGGACCAATTTTGAAAAATTGTCCTGCGCGAAGAAAAGTATGTGATTTTGATTGTTTTGATTTGCAATTTACACTTTCAACCCCTATACTTATTTACTTACTTTACTTTATATCTTTTACTTTCATAATTTTAATTTTACATTTAACACATATAATCGTTTATTAACTAAAATACGTTAAAAAATACGTTTTAATTTTAACAAGTTACACCATTATAATCGTCTCTTCGATACGTTCGAAATGAGTCCAATATTGAATATTTTTGAATTTATTTATTTTATTATATATCATATATACTACATAAAAATATTTTTAATATTATATAAATCATGAACATGGTCATGATTGGGAGTGAAAGGTTTAAAAAAAGAGTAGGTAAAAGAAAACTGATGTAACAAAGAAAAAGAACTAATTTAGCAAAGTGATTAACTCTATAGAGGTTCATGATTGCGGATGGTCTAACAAATAAATTCATTTGAGGTCATGATTTTGAAGAAAACAATGTAACGGCAGGGACCACAAAGCGAAAAACAAAGACTCTTTTCTTTATCCTGTTTGACAAGTAAGCTTGTGGTATCCACTACCCGATGACGCAATACTTTGACTATTTTCAATATCACCTTGACTCCATTTGCTCATTTTTTTTTCAAAGTTTTCAACAAATTATTAAAAGGTATTCTAACAAATATTTTATAGGTGTATAGATTTTCGTTCATTAGAAAATATTTGTTAAAAATATCTACAACAAATTTTCTATAATTTTTTTAAGATAAAGATTTAAAAATTAAAATCTCTAGAATGAGTTATATTTACTTCCAACGGATTCTTTATTTTAGAGATTTCAACATCCATTATATTATTAAAATATTATTTAAATTTATCTTTCTAAATTCTAATACATTTTTTTAAAAAGAATTTGTATAAAAAATAATAACTCAACTCTATTAAGCATGTTTTAGAGCATCTCCAACAGATTTTCCAAAATTTCTTCAAAATGAAGAACCAAAAGTTAAAATCTCCAAAATAAATTACATTCACCTCCAACAAATTCCCCATTTTGGAGAAACAAACATTGATTTTAATATTAAAATATTTCATTCATATATTGAAATATTTTTTCTCTCTAAATATTTTTTTCAAATATTTCTAATGGTACTCTCATTTAGTAATCATTTTTGGGTTATCTCCATATTTGGAGAAAAACTCGTTCTCTTTCGTACTTTCTCCATATTGGAGATAGTTTTGGGAAAACTGTTGAAGCAAACCTACATCTTAAAATCCTCATTTTATTCATTTTCTCCAAAATTGAGAAGTTGTTGGAGTTGCTCATAGAAAATTCTCTAAACTTGGAGTGTAACTCAGTTGAGAATAGGGCGGGGAAACCTGCCCCCCCCCCCCCCCCCCGGTTAGCCACGGCCGCTGAGTGAGCATCAAAATGGCCCCTCATACGGATGCCCGAGTAAGCAGGGCCAGGCATGGGGCCGGTCAGGGTTGTCGGTATAAACCTTTTTGCCCAATATAGAGAACAAAAATGCAATTTTCTCTATTTTAAAGAAGCTGTTGGAGATGCTCTAACAAACTAGTTATGTATTCATGTGAATTCGACAATGTAAACTTATATTATAGACCGACATTATAAAAATTAATACAATTTTACATTAAGAAAGAAAACCTAAGTTTCAAACTTGAACAAAAGAGAAATTACAAACTATGAAAATAGTTTGCTATCTTGAAAATCTAAGTTAAAAACCCGAAAAATATATTGATACGTGTGTGTTGATTCAAGGAAGATGGAGAAAGAAGTTACGGAGAAATGAAGAATTAATAACCAACTGTATGTTGGTGATTTTAGTGTCATCACTTATTTTTGGTGTAATTTGTATTTTATTTGAGATCGATTAAAATGGTAAGACAAACATATGTGAGTTAGGAGGTGCAGAGTGCACACTCATAAATGTTGCCCCTATCACTTTAGATCGCCATAAAGCGGGGGGGGGGGGGGGGGTCAAGGGGGTCGCGCCCCCTTGTGGGTGCCCTAGGATTTTCGGAGCAACGAAGTTTGATTCATAGAAAAAGAAGAAGATGGAGGGGGCGAGGTCGTTTATTTACAGAGATATATCGAACGGGAGTGTTCATCCGGGAGAGGGAGTTGGGGGTTCATTAGAGATTTTTCGTTAAGTAGAATTTAATTAGTAGTATTTCATCCATTTACCAAATTTATTAGTTTTCTATTAAAAATTGTCTTGTGTAATTAACGGGGAGCAAGAATGTTATTCAGTAAAACTCCAAACCACCACCGTCATTTTCACACAAACATGTGAACTCCCACCCCGACACCCACTTTCCTTGCAAATCCAACCCCCATTTCCCCCCGTCGACAAAACATCATGTAGTCCTACACCGATGAAACCACCTCGATGAACCCCCAACTCCCTCTCCCCAATGAACGTTCCTGCTCGATATATCTGTTTGGGTAAAAAATCACACCTCACGACCGACGGTAGAAAACTCAAATAACACTTTCATAAGACCACTCTTGCATTTAGATAAGGTCTTACAAGTTGTTTACAGACGTATACTCGGTCGTATGTTTTTATGCTGGTCGTACGGAACGTATGAGACTTAAGACAGTCGTACGATTACACTAACCGTTAACAGTCAAAACCCGTTTCTTTTGTTCATTAATGCAGGTCCACGAGCATTCATGGCGCAAACGGCCAGTAACGGACAAGTCATCAATGGCATTTAAAGTCCGGCAGCGGTTACAAAGCAAGCCATCAAGACTCATTTAATGACCAGCGAAAGCTATAAAAGGATCTGCTCTACAACCGAAAAAGGGACTACGAATCATCTAAGCTACCTCCGCTCCATCTACTTTCTAGCCAATTACACACCGCAAACACAAAAAAGTTACGTAGCATTCGAACGAACATCACTGACGCAAGCTTCGCGCGACAGCAGTTTGAACCGCACGACAGCAGACTTTTTCGCACGTTTTACACACGACATACGACCTTTACACACGACTAAGTCTATTTTTACATTCATTTGTAATCTGTTGTACACAAAACCCCTGTTACAAAACGACTTTCGCCCCTGTTTGGCGACTATAGTGCATCGTCGACTCTCACAAGTCGACCGCGGTTTTTTCCCTCTTTTTGGGGTTTTCCGTGTCACCAAATCTCTTGTCTTGTTTACTTTTTCCTTGCGATTGTGTTGATTGTTCTTGAGATACGTTTCTTTAGTTGTTAAATTCCACATCAACCTTAAGTTGTTCTTTTGGACGATTTTTGGCATTAACAATATCTATGTAAATCGACGACCCCGCCCTTCAATCTTCTTCTCTTTCTATGAATCGAACTTCGTTGCTCCGATGATCCACAGGCTAACCTTTCCCTTTTCCATCTTCAGCAACCCCACCCCCACCTCATCTCTTTCCCTTTCCCGTTGATTTTCTGGGCTCACTGTCCCATCGACACAGATCTGAGGTTTGTTCATAGAGATGGAGTTCAGGTTTTAATTGGATTTTGAGGTTTGGGTTTGATTTTATTTTTGATCATTAGGTTTGGATTTGGATTTGATTTTGATATTGAGGTTTATATTTGGGTTTGATTTTGATTTTGATTTTCATTTAGAGGTTTGTATTTGGTTTTGTTTATGAGTTTTTGGCATATAGGTGCTATGTTGTATGGTGGTTGGAGATATGGTAGTGACCGGAGAAGACAAAGTTGGGCGGTGATGGTTTTTAGGCGAGGTTGGTTTCCTATTTTTTGTTTTACAATTTACAATATTATAATATACATATGTACAGACATACACACACATATGGGTGGTTTCATTTGCAAACCACCCTAACTAGCGCAAATTTTACAAGCCGTCGATTTTATCGGTTAACTTAATGAAGTTTTTTCATGAAATTGTTGAATTTGATGAAATTGTTTCATATAATTCTTTTTTTAATGAAATTGTTTCATATGTTTGTGTTGTTTATGTAAAACTGAAAAACGTTTCATCAAAATGAGAAAATACATGAAACAATTTCATTTTTACATAAAAAAACACAAAATTTGAAACAATTTCGTCAATAAAAGAATTATATTGAACAATTATATCAACCAGTGAAATCGACTGTTTGCACAAATTAGGGTGGTTTGTTTCTGTTCTCTCCACTATATATATATATATATATATATATATATATATATATATATTAATTTTAAAAAAAATTAAGAAAACAAGTAAAATGACGAAAATACCCTCATTAAATTGGACTTAACAGAAAAAATTAACGGCCATTATGATGAGGGACAATAATCGTTGTGAAATGACAAACGTGAGGGACAAGTCCGTTAAAATGAAGTTGAGGGACGCGAACCGTTAAAAGTGACAAACGTTGGGGACCAAAAGTGAAATTTACTCAATAAAGTACCCCTCATTAAATTTGACTTAACAAGAGAAGTTAATGGTCATTAGGATCACGGACAAAAATCGTTATGAAGTGACAAACACAAGGGACAAATCCGTTAAAATGAAGTTTAGGGACAGGAACTATTAAAAGTGAAAAACTTTAGGAATCAAAAGTGAACTTTACTCTTAATCATTATATACTTTTGGTAGTGTTTGGTACACAAAGATGATTAGACTGGACTGGATGGGACATGATTGTATGGGACAACATATGAGAGGACAAGTTGTTTGTCTTGTGTTTGGTACGACTAAGGCTGGATAGGAAGTACTAGACAAGTTGCCATAAAAGTTGCTTGGTATTTTTATATATATGATAGTTGTAGTTGGCACAAATCAAGTAAATATATAAATAATTTAACTTACAAACATGCTTACACAATTTTCATATATAATTATCATATGATATATAAAATTGTATGGTAGAGGTACAAGTGGTGGTAGGGGTAGCCGATGGTGTTGTTGGTGGTGGAGGACCATGGAGGATGTAAAAAGGTGGACAATAGGCACAGTGGGGGGTTATGCAACTAAAGTCTAATGTGGTGGTGGAGGTAGAGGCGATGGTGGATGGTTGACGATGGTGATTGTGGAGGATGTGAAGATGGTGGACAATGGTGGTGGTAGCGACCGGCAACAGTGGAAAAGGTAGTTGTGGCTAACATGTTGAAGGTAAAGGTGGTGGGTTGTGGTAGTAGTAGCTGGTGGTGGTGGTAGTGGATATGGTGGAGGTGGTTGACGGTGGTTGTAGATGTGGTTGATGACGTTGTAATAGTAGACGTGGTTGACCACCGTCGGTGGTGACTGTCGGTGGTTGGTGGTGGGTGTGGTGGCGTTGCCGCCGACGATTGGCCGTGGTGACCATTAAAACAAATATCATATTAGAGTTACATCAAATTAACGTTGATTAGTAATTTTTTAATTGCTTTTTTGTCCCACCTTGTCTCACCCAGTCCCAATCCTCATCTCATGTCGCGCTAAACGTGAGACAGTGAGTCTTTGTCTCATGTCATGCCGAATATGGGACAATGAGCTTTGTCCTTTTTTGTCACATATTGTCCCATGTACCAAACGTAGCCTAATATCCTCTTTATTAACTAATGATGTGAGATTTATTGTTAGACACTTTTGAGAATGAACCGATGGCGATTCATCAAATATCAAAAAGTTACAAGATTAACTTTAAATGTGATGGTATTAATACTCGAGTTAAAACATAGCATGTGAAAAATATGAAATTTGATTCAACAAGCGTTTATTCAATTTCCTTGGAAATTTTATATATTGATGGTTGTTTGATTGGATTATTTAAATTGTTCATTGGATCACCAAAACATGCATCTACTTCAAGAACTACTACGATTCATATACAACTTTTTTATTAATTTTAGATTTAAAAAACAAATATATCGAATATATTTGACTTCAAAAATTAAAAAGAGAATTTTATAAATAACAACAAGTTCCATGAAATTCCAACAATTAGAAATTTCAAATGAAACCAAATTCTTTTGATCTTTACTCTAAAAGATAAACTTTTTGGCCTTAACTAAAACTGTACATTAACCAATTATGACTAGTCTTGAGTTTAGTTTTTTTGGGCCCCAATGCGAAGGCTCCTTTGTTCGGGCTTAGAGATGGCTAAAAATCAGCAACTAGTCGGGTCCAAATCAGTCCCGGTCCCAAATAGTGATTATGTAACCGGTCTCGATCCCGAACCAAATACGAACATTTGGTTACGCTTTATAACGCCCGGTTATGAGAACTGGTCCCGGTCCTTAGAGATCTAATTAAATTTTTTTAAATTGATTTTTAATGTATACAAAGTATTTTTTTTTTCAAGAATTTTGTAATAACCTGGTCCTTAGAGATCTAATTTTATGGAAGTTCAGGGAGGTAAATGCAAATTCCATGTTTTTCAGGGATTTGATGCAATTTAAAGGAATAAAATAAGGGGAAAACCCTACATTTTCTCTCACTTGGAAGAAATCAGACGTTTGGGTGGGAGAGTAGAGAAAGCGAGCTTTTGGTAGAAGGGAGCTCAAATGGATTCTTGGTGAAGAGATTGAATGAAATCAGTGAAAGAAGAGTCATCTACTCAAAGTTAAGCATCGTCTCTCAAGCTCAATGTCTCCATTATTGTGGTTTTGATTTCTAGATTGGGATCTGTTTGGGTAAAAAATCACACCCTCGACCGACTTGGGAAATCCCCTCGACATGACCCATGGACATTGGTTACCCCCGACCGACAATGATAATACCCATTATTATCATATCCCCGACATACTTTAAATAACCACGATAATTGACATCTTGCGTCAATAGTCATCTTACATCTAATGATCGCACGTCACGTGTCGCACGTCACGTATCGCACCTCGCACATCGTTAATCTTACGCTATTAGTCCTACGTCACTAGTCGTATGTCGCCAGTTACGTGTCGCCAGTTACGACTCGTTGGTCTTACGTCGACAGTCTTCTGTCGTCAGTCGTATACTAACCGTTAACAGTCAAACATCTATTTCTGTTGTTCATTAACGCAGGTCCACAAGCATTATGGCACAAACGGTCAATAACGGCCAAGCTCATCAATGACATTAAAGACTCGACAGCGGTTACAAAGCCAAGTCATCAATTCGCATTTAATGCCCGACAGCGGTTACAAGACCAGCCAGAAAGCTCATTTATTACCAGTCGAAGCTATATAAAGGCCTTCGGACATCAAAAGAAGGGGGACATCACACAATTCCAGAACCACACGGTGAACTCAAGAACACATGAAGCAAAGAGTTTCTCTCTCGAAGAATCGCTCTCGACGCACGACATTCGCTCTCGGCGCACGACAACCACTCACGACACATTGTTTTCACACACGACATACACCTGTTTTACATTACAAACACTTGTACTTTACATTTCGAAGCATTTCCTTCACTTGTATTGTAATCATCTGTACGATCGACGCAAGGACATCGCCCCTGATTGGCGACCATAGTACATCGACGACATCCACTGTCGTCCGCAGGTTTTTTCCCTCGTTCGGGGTTTTTCCTGCGTCATCAAAATCTCTTGTCTCGTCTACATTTCCTTCGTATTTTTTCTTGCTTATTTCAATGGTTCAATCTTTAGTTGATCCGTCCGAAACCGTACCTTAAATCGTATTTTTATATGATTTTCGGCATAAGACAGTTTAATGCAATTTTTGGCATCTTTGGTGCGATTTTTGGCATTAACAGGATCCATCTATTCTTTAAAGTTTTGAATTCAAAATCTTTGTAACAACCCACACCGAAACTAACCAAAGCATAACTCCATCAAATTAAAATCAACTGCCAAAAATGGCCTATACAGTAACAATGTCAAAACTTCAAAACTTGGGTTCGCGGAATTAACCCTAATTACAGCTGAGAATTTTATTCAAGAAAATAAAGGGATAGTCTTCTAGTTCCACAAGACGCAAGCTCCAGCTCACATCTTCCCCTTTCCCTTAGCTGATCCCTCTAAAGCCAGCTTACCTGAAATGGGTTTCAGTTTTGAAAAGCGAGGGTTAGACCACAAGGTCTAGTGAGGTCCCTCAAGTAACAACAATCGCACCACACGTAACAATTTAAAGAGTTCACATGAAGTAATAAACAGTTACACCCTTATTAGTTAAAACAAACACACGTATACCGATGTCCCACGCTTGGTCACGTACACACTGGTGATATAGCATTAGGGCACACACCGCCCCAACACCTAGTCGAAATCTATTCATTCCTTCCATATGGGACACACTCCCCATAACAATCATAATAACGCCTCTTTAACATTCATAAATAAGCCACGTACAACATGCAGTTAATTGTATAAATGAACAAGTAACCAAATCAAATATCGCCAAGCTTCGGTTTAGAAAGACTCACCAAAAGTCCACGCTTAGTGTTCTCACTTGAAACAGCTATGCCTTACTCGTACCTACATTTCACCCAAATCACACGGGGTAAATAAGTCACCCAACTTCTCATGAGACACTCCCCTTCCAAAACACTCTATCACAATCGGTCTACTACTCACTTCCAGGATATATTGGACTAAGGTTCGATTCCGTACAAAATATCCGGACATATCCGGATTCCGCAGTCTTTCCCGGACTCCCCTTCCGGTATCCGGTAATTTCCAGATTTTCCTCCGGTATCCGGACTCTTCCGGATTCGATCCCGGTATCCGGACTCTTCCGGATTCGATCCCGGATTCCGGTCACTCCCGGACAACAATCCGCTTCCGGACTTGCATACTTCCGGGTTTACGAGGATTCCGGATAGAGCAAGTTTCGGACAAATGGGGTTTCATTGCGCTGAACATCCCCATTACACCAACCAGTTTGACTCCAAAAATCAATCATAAACAATAAGCCATCAATACTAATGATTAGCGAGTATTAACATTTAATTTTCCATACCAATTTGGTTGGGACAAAACACTCAACTCGATTTTCTCACATTCTTGAGGAGACATCAGCCAAAGATTTCCAAAACCCAAAACCCATTATTCCAAGTCCACACCAAGGTTCCAACGCCACTCTACAAATTAATGGGTTAAGGAGAAAGAATTTACCTCAAAGAAAAGTGATGATTCTCTTACCCACTACGATTCTCCAACGTTTTCTTCAAGAGCAAGGTTTCTCCCAATTTCACACAGTAGCCGCACTCAACAATGAGAAGGAATTGAGGTTTAAGGGTTTTAACCCTACTTCCCAACTTCGCACCAAAACCACCAAACTTTTCACTTTCACACTTTACACCCTAACTTATTTTTATTTACAAAACGAACTCGGTTATTACAATCTTGGTGGGTTATTGTTTTGGATCGATTTTGTTGGTTTCAAGTGTTATTTTGGGGAAAAAAACCACCATTGTTAATGGTACTTTCAAGGTTTCAAGTTTTAAAGGTTAAAATCATTGTTCATAGATTGCTTGGGATGGATTAAATGTGGTATTGTTGATTGAATATAAAAAGGTTTAAGATAGCAAATATATCGATTTGGAGGCTTAAAACCGATTTGGGGAAGTTTGGGTGTGAGAAACCTTTGGGGTTTTTGCATGTTTTTGCAAGTTTTTCGTGCAGAGGTGAAACAGTGCCCCGCACGACTTCTGGCGCGGGTTAGCTCGCCTCAAAAGTCGCTTGGGGGACTGTTTTGCCCAATATCACATTTTGCTTCGTTTCTCATTTGGGGTTGGATCGAGGAATCGGTTAAGGGTTTATCTTAGAGATTTTAAGGGATGATTTTGGGATGTAATTAGATGTTTTAACACCATTTATGTGTCGTCCAATTCAAGTGTTCGGTTTAAATAAAGGTGAGGTTTAGGACGTGTGACGATTTTTCGAATCTCAGGTGAGTTCCGTAAACACTTTTTATGCATATGAAATAATTTGCCAAGGTTTTTAATTACTGAATTTGGTATTTAGTATGATGGCATGTTTAGAAATTTCGGAAGTTTTGATCATACACTGTAATAACCAAGTCTTTATTGTTCTCTTTTGCTAAGAAATATTATATGGGTGGAAGAAATGTGAAGTCTAGAGTTTGAGGGACTGGTTTGTAATTTGGATGGAAGGTATATAAACACCAAATTGGGCTCAAAACCCTAGGAGCTAATCATTGGTGTGTGTGTGTGGCGACTTAGAGAGAAAGAGCAGAGAAAGAGAGAAATTGATCCAAGTAGCAAATTGGAGAAAGAAACATCATCAATCTGCAATTGGGAAGAAGAACTCCTCATCAAGAGAGTCCAGGTAAAACCTCTGATTTCTATTCTTGCATTTGATCTTCACTATTAGAGTAGGTCTGATTGTTTTGTTTGAGGGTTTTGTTTGAGGGTTTTGTTTAAGAGTTAAAAAGGGAGTTTAAGAAGGGTTTGGAAAATCATAATTGTATTAAGTAACCAAGAATTTATAAGGGAAGAACTATACAAGTTGATAATGTTGTTTCTAACAACGAACCGTTTAGGTTAAGAGATAATAGCAATCTTCGTTTTCATTTTAGACACAGACCTCGTCATCTAGAATAGTTCCGGTATGGTACTTTCGGAATGATTTTGGGTTCGAGATGTCAGATCAGGAATCCTTATGGATCCGGAATGGGCTTGATCGATGCTTGGATTCCGGAAGTATTGTGATCTGGTACCTATAATCCGGAATGTGGGCTAGACCGGACTAATCGGGATCCGGTATGTGGGGTTGGATCCGGAATTTGGACTTCGGTCGTAGGGATCCGGAATCCTAAAGGGATCCGGAATGGATTTGGACGTAAGGATCCGGAGTCTACAATTGGGATCCGTAATGGGCCAAACTATAGCATCCGGAATGGGCCAAACTATAGCATCCGGAAATTAGGCCGAAGTATCGAGTCCGGTAATTTGATTCCGGAAGTGGTGATCCGGGATTTATTTGGATCCGAAATCCGTGTTAAGTTTCGGAGTAGGCCAAATCCGGATATGAGCCCAATTTGAGGAAGTGGAGTCCGGAACTGTGGGTTCGGATTCCAGGGTTCGTTGGGAGTCAAGTTATGTAGAAAATTGTTCAAGATTAAGGTTAACTCGAGACTCACTATTTTTACTCTGTTAACAACATATGTGATCTTCATAAAATCTTAAGTTTTCGTGAGGAGAAATTGCTAAAGAGTCAGGTGAGTTTTTCTAACTAAAATACGTGTTTTTGAACATGTTTTCAGAAATAAGTAAAGGAGTAGAAATGCCATGTTATTTGCATGATTTTTACTTGTTTGAAAGTTTTATGAGATGTATGCATACATTGTGATAGACGTAAATTGGCTAAGTCGGGAGGTAGGCCCGCCAGTCTCATGCCGGGAGGAGTGACCCGTTTATGCCATGGGAGGGAGTGACCCAGTAAGGCATGGTGAGATTGACTCGTTGTCACTTCCGAGTGACTTCAGGGTGCCCTTTACGGGAGCGGAATTTTTCGTGAAAGTTTTATGAAAAGTTGCTTTGATAGTTATAAACTGTTTTAAATGTTTTGAGAACTGTGAATTGAGGGGACTCACTAGACCTCATGGTCTAACCCTCGCATTTTCCAACTAAACCTTTTCAAGTAAGCAGGTAGTAGGAAGAACTGTTAAGGGAAAAGAGCAGGCGTAGAGTACGGAGACCACTAGAGACAGTGCCACACTCTTACATTAGAATTTAATATTATTCTCAGTTGTGTATAGGTTGTTTCCACCAACCTAGATTTTGACACAGATATTTGAGATTTGAGACAGATTTTGGGATATTTTATTATTTATTGAATACTATGCTTTATTTTAGTTTGGGTTGTTACAATTGGTATCAGAGCCATAGTTTAAGGGATTTAGGTGACCGGACGGGCCTAGACTTAAACCGTGGGAGTAGAAATCACAACTGAGAATCAGGAATGCGCTAGGAGGGCATTATTACTAGGGTAAGACTAATAGGGTGGAGAGGACAGTCATGTAAGGTAGATTCGGGATTACACCTGGCCAGTGTAATTGCGAATTTACAGGTACATGTATGTGCTTGAAATGCCTTATTATTCTTGAGAAGTAGTCTTAAGTAAATTACTTTGTCGTATTTTAGTAAACAAGGATGTCTGAAAGAAGTTTGAGGAGTAGATCTGTGCTTGTGGTGGGTACAAATCCAGATTCAGAAGAGATTCGTATAGAGGAAATCTTTGAGGAGGAACCGGTGGATCCTCCGCGACAAGCGGCCACCCGCGGGAGGGGCAGAGGCCGGGGAAGGGGGCGAGGTAGACCACCGTTATGAGCTGCCTCCCAGGCAGTTGGGACTGGTGTGGCAACTCGCGGAGGGAAGAAGAAGCCAACCACCCGTCGAGCTAAAAGTGTGGGAGCACCTGAAGTGCGTGAACCCCTACATCAAGAGAGTACCGCTTCAGTAGGTGGGGGAAGCCAGTCAAACACCCCGAGGAGAAATCAGAATCAGGCTTTTGTTACTGAGGAAAAGTTTACGGCTGAGATGGGTAAACTACAAGATACCCTGCAGGCTTTGTTGGAAAATCAGATCAAGAATTCATCAGAAGGGCGAACTAGAAGTGGGAACGAGACGAGGACTGAGGCGTCTAGCCTACCTCCGACGGTGGTAGGAAATCATTCTTTGTCAACTCCAGTGGTGGTTAACGAATCGAAGTCAGTGAAGGGATGTACCTTTAAGACCTTTGCGTCGTGCAAACCTCCGACTTTCAACAGGGAACGCAATCCGGTCTTAGCTTTGAGATGGATACGCGAAATGGAGCTAGCTTTTGACACAAGCAAGTGCACTAAAGAAGACAAAGTGTTCTTTGCAATGTCCATGCTGAAAGCAGACGCCATATTCTGGTGGGACGTCGAAATGGGCGGTAAAGGTTCAGAAATAGCAAAGGCAACTTCATGGGAGTTATTCACTAAGAGGTTTAAAGCACAGTTTTGTCCAGTAGCAGCAGTCAAGAAGCTTGAGGAAGAATTTCTGGGGTTAGAACAGGGGTCGATGTCGGTTCAAGAGTATACGTCAAAGTTTATTGAGAAGGCTCGGTTTGCTGAGTTGTACGCGCCTACTGAGGAGAGACGCATAGAAAGATACATATGGAGATTAAAGAGCAGTGTGAGGGAGTTAGTACAAGTGAAAGAAAATAAAAGACGCGACTACTTTTCAGGCTGCGGTAGATACTACGGAACTCACTGAGAAAGAAAAGAACAGACAGATGACAGAGAGAGTCGGAGACAAACGGAAATAGGAAGGACCAACTAGGGATGGAAAGAGGTCGAGTGCGCCTAAACCCGAGCTACGGGTGGGATTCAGATCGGGGGAGAAACTTGTAACAAGTGTAACAGGATGCATAAGGGGGAATGTTTGGTAGATAAAGAAGGATGTTTCAAGTGCAGGAAAACAGTACACATGGCTCGAGACTGCCACAGTTCGAAGTCATGTTATCAGTGTGGTTCGCCAGATCACGTCAAGTGGGACTGTCCGCAGTTAAAGAAAGGGTTTGCTGGGGGTGACGGCGGTAGTAGCGGAGGAAGAGGCGGAGAGAGAAAGGTGAAGCCGGATCGCGCGAGGGCGAGGGCTTTCCACATGTCAGCAGAAGAAGCGGTAAATACGCCTGATGTGGTGACAGGTACTTTAATCAATTGACTCGACTTATGCTAAAGTATTGTTTGATTCGGGCGCCAATCATTCGTTTGTGTCGCCTATTTTTATTCGAAAATTGCAAGTGAAACCCAAGAGGTTGAACTTTGGGTTTGAGGTAGAAGTGGCAGATGATAGTCGAGTCTGGGTGAAAGAGGTCTATGAGGGGTGTAGCAAAGACATAGACGGTCACTCGGTTCCTTTGCGTTTGTACCCTATGGGAATGAGGGAGTTTGATGTGGTACTAGGAATGGATTGGTTAGCGGAGAATGACGCTAGCATAGTGTGTAATAAGAAGTTGATTCGTATCGCCTTGCCTGATAAGAAGGAAGTAGTAATTTATGGGGATCGTCGAGATAGGAAGTCATGTATGATTTCGATGTTGAAAGCTAGGCGGTGTCTGGGAAAGGGATGTCTAGGGTATTTAGCTTATGTGCTAGATGCTAAGAAAGAGAAGAAAGAAGTAAGAGATGTGCCGATATTCAGCGAGTACCCGGAAGTGTTTCTGGAAGACTTGACGAGTCTGCCCCCAGATCGTCAAGTAGAGTTCAGAGTAGATCTGATGCCCGGGGAGGCACCGATTGCGCGTGCCCCCTATCGTCTGGCACCAGCAGAAATGAAGGAGATGATGACGCAACTACAAGAGCTATTAGACAAGGGTTTCATTCGTCCGAGCTCATCGCCTTGGGGAGCGCCAGCACTTTTTGTGAAGAAGAAGGGCGGATCTATGCGAATGTGCATAGATTACCGTGAGCTCAACAAGGTAACAGTGAAGAACAAGTACCCACTTCCGAGGATTGATGACCTCTTCGACCAGTTGCAAGGTGCGAGCTACTTTTCGAAGATAGATTTGAGGTCGGGTTACCATCAGTTAAAGGTGAGAGAAGAAGACGTATCCAAGACAGCTTTTCGTACGAGATACGGACACTACGAGTTCCTAGTCATGCCCTTTGGCTTGACTAATGCCCCAGTAGTGTTCATGGATTTGATGAACAGGGTGTGTAGCTCGTTGCTAGACAAGTGTGTGATCGTCTTCATTGACGATGTCCTGATCTACTCTCGTACCCGTAAGGATCACGAGGAACATCTACGGGCTGCGTTGGAATTGTTGAAACGCGAGAAACTGTACGCTAAGTTTTCGAAATGCGAATTCTGGTTAAGAGAAGTTCAGTTTCTAGGTCACGTGGTGTCGGCGGACGGCATCAAAGTGGACCCCGCTAAGATCGAAGCAATCAAAGATTAGGAGTCGCCAAAGTCGCCATCAGAAGTGAGAAGCTTCCTTAGGTTAGCGGGCTATTATCGGAAGTTCATTCAGGATTTCTCTCGTATAGCCACACCGATGACAGCTTTGACAAGGAAGAACGTCAAGTTCGTTTGGACCCAAGCGCAAGAAGCCGCATTCAAGAGATTGAAAGAGAGTTTAAGCAGCGCTCCAATTTTGTCGTTACCAGATGGATCAGAAGGTTTTGTAATTTACAGCGATGCTTCTAA
Organism: Saussurea involucrata; assembly: GCA_033807775.1. Classification (NCBI taxonomy): domain Eukaryota; kingdom Viridiplantae; phylum Streptophyta; class Magnoliopsida; order Asterales; family Asteraceae; genus Saussurea; species Saussurea involucrata. The sequence goes on from CM066320.1 coordinate 26,001,766, forward strand.
GCTTGGGCTAGGGTGTGTTTTAATGCAAAACGGGAAAGTGATTGCCTACGCATCCCGATAGTTGAAAGATCATGAGAAGAACTACCCTACGCACGACATGGAGCTAGAGGCGGTGGTGTTCGCTTTGAAGATATGGCGACACTACTTGTATGGAGTGAAGTGACAGATTTACACCGACCACAAGAGTCTGAAGCACCTGTTTGATCAGAAGGAATTGAATATGAGACAGAGGAGATGGATGGAGCTATTGAACGACTACGACTGCGAGATACTTTACCACCCGGGTAAAGCAAATGTAGTAGCGGACGCGTTGAGCCGGAAAGAGCGAGGAGAATCGACCAAAGTAGTGGCTTTCAGAGTCGAGGCAACTTCGAACCTCCTAGACGAAGTTAAGAGGTTTCAAGAGGAGGCGTTGCTAGAAGAGAATGTAAAGAGTGAAAGGGTTGTTGGGATTACATCATTGTTCAGCGTCAACAGTGGTGGGTTGAAGTATATGAAAGGTCGAGTGTGGGTTCCTAAGCTAGGGAACTTGAGAGTAAGCATCTTGGAAGAAGCGCATAAGCCGCGGTATTCTATGCACCCGGGGACGAACAAGATGTACCGGGACTTAAGACAGTTCTATTGGTGGCCAGGAATGAAGAAGGATATCGCTCACTTTGTGGAGCGATGTGTGACATGTTTGAAGGTTAAGGCAGAACATCAACGACCTTATGGATAACTTCAGTCTACGGTGATACCAGTGTGGAAATGGGACAACATCACCATGGATTTTGTTACGAAGTTACCAAGGACTCCGAGAGGCAACGATGCGATATGGGTGATTGTGGATATTCTCACCAAGTCCGCGCATTTTCTATCGATCAAGGAGTCGGATTCGTTAGAGAAGCTATCCCGGTTGTACATTAATGAGATCGTGTCGAGACACGGGGTGTCGCGGTCTATTGTGTCCGATCATGATAGCCAGTTTTGGAGGAGTCTTCAGCGAGAGTTGGGTTCGTAAGTGAAGTTGAGCACCGCATATCATCCCCAAACGGATGGTCAGAGTGAAAAACTATTCAAACGTTAGAGGATATGCTCCGAGCCTGTGTGATCGATTTCAAGGGTTCTTGGGAAGTGCATCTACCTTTGATAGAGTTCTCGTATAATAATAGTTACCATGCGAGCATCCAGGCAGCACCATTCGAAGCATTGTACGGACGGAAGTGTCGAACGCCGTTGTGTTGGAATGAAGTGGGAGAAAAACAGTTGGCAGGACCGGAAATTGTGCAGTTGACTGCATATAAGATAGAGTTGATCCGCGAGAAGATGAGAATCGTGCAAGATCGGCAGAGGAAGTATGCGAACAGAAGAAGGAAACCTATCGAGTTCCAGGTAGGCGACAAAGTAATGTTAAAGGTCTCGCCTTGGAAGGGGGTGGTACGCTTCGGAAAGAAATGGAAGTTGAGACCAAGATATGTGGGACCTTTCGTCATTATTGAGCGAGTTGGAGTAGTGGCTTACAAGCTAGACTTGCCAGAGGAGTTAAAGGGTGTTCACCCAACGTTTCATGTCTTGAACTTAAAGAAGTGTTTGGCCGAGGCCGATGTGGCCATTCCATTAGAAGATGTCAGCATTGACGAGAAGTTGACGTACGAAAAGGAACCAATAGAAATCGTGGATAGTAAGGTTTGCAAAACGAGGAACAAAGAGGTCCGACTAGTAAAGGTTCAGTGGCGGTATCATAAAGGACAAGAGGCAACTTGGGAGGTAGAAGCGGACATGAGGTCCAAGTACCCTCAACGTTTTGGCAATGGAATTCCGGGGACGGAATTCTTTTGAGGGGGAGGTATTGTAATAACCAAGTCTTTATTGTTCTCTTTTGCTAAGAAATATTATATGGGTGGAAGAAATGTGAAGTCTAGAATTAGAGGGACTGGTTTGTAATTTGGATGGAAGGTATATAAACACCAAATTGGGCTCAAAACCCTAGGAGCTAATCATTGGTGTGTGTATGTGGCGGCTTAGAGAGAAAGAGCAGAGAAAGAGAGAAATTGATCCAAGTAGCAAATTGGAGAAAGAAACATCATCAATCTGCAATTGGGAAGAAGAACTCCTCATCAAGAGAGTCCAGGTAAAACCTCTGATTTCTATTCTTGCATTTGATCTTCACTATTAGAGTAGGTCTGATTGTTTTGTTTGAGGGTTTTGCTTAAGAGTTAAAAAGGGAGTTTAAGAAGGGTTTGGAAAATCATAATTGTATTAAGTAACCAAGAATTTATAAGGGAAGAACTATACAAGTTGATAATGTTGTTTCTAGCAACGAACCATTTTGGTTAAGAGATAATAGCAATCTTCGTTTTCATTTTAGACACAGACCTCGTCATCCGGAATAGTTCCGGTATGGTACTTCCAGAATGATTTTGGGTTCGAGATATCAGATCAGGAATCCTTATGGATCCGGAATGGGCTTGATCGATGCTTGGAGTCCGGAAGTTATGTGATCCGGTACCTATAATCCGGAATGTGGACTGGACCGGACTAATCGGGATCCGGTATGTGGGGTTGGATCTGGAATTTGGACTTGGGTCATAGGGATCCGGAATCCTAAAGGCATCCGGAATGGATTTGGACGTAAGGATCCGGAGTCCACAATTGGGATCCAGAATGGGCCGAACTATAGCATCCGTAATGGGCCGAACTATAGCATCCGGAATGGGCCGAACTATAGCATCCGGAAATTGGGCCGAAGTATCGAGTCCGGTAATTTGATTCCGGAAGTGGTGATCCAGGATTTATTTGGATCCGGAATCCGTGTTAAGTTCCGGAGTAAGCCAAATCCGGATATGAGCCCAATTTGAGGAAGTGGAGTCCGGAACTGTGGGTTTGGATTCCAGGGTTCGTTGGGAGTCAAGTTATGTAGAAAATTGTTCAAGATTAAGGTTAACTCGAGACTCACTATTTTAACTCTGTTAACAACATTTGTGATCTTCATACAATCTGAAGTTTTCGTGAGGAGAAATTGCTAAAGCGCCAAGTGAGTTTTTCTAACTAAAATACGTGTTTTTTAACATGTTTTCAGAAGTAAGTAAAGGAGTATAAATGCCATGTTATTTGCATGATTTTTACTTGTTTGAAAGTTTTATGAGATGTATGCATACATTGTGATAGACGTAAATTGGCTAAGTCGGGGGTAGGCCCGCCAGTGCTCATGCCGGGAGGAGTGACCCGTTTATGCCATGGGAGGGAGTGACCCAGTAAGGCAGCGTGAGACTGACTCGTTGTCACTTCCGAGTGACTTCAGGGTGCCATTTACGGGAGCGGAATTTTCCGTGAAAGTTTTATGAAAAGTTGCTTTGATAGTTATAAACTGTTTTAAATGTTTTGAGAACTGTGAATTAAGGGGACTCACTAGACCTCATGGTCTAACCCTCGCATTTTCCAACTAAACCTTTTCAGGTAAGCAGGTAGTAGGAAGCACTGTTAAGGGAAAAGAGCAGGCGTAGAGTACGGAGACCACTAGAGACAGTGCCACACTCTTACTTTAGAATTTAGTATTATTCTCAGTTGTGTATAGGTTGTGTTATTACCAGATCCGTGCAACAAAATAAGAAATCGAAATAATAAACAGTATGCGTAATTATTTCAACTGGTCATCCCTGTCATTCACTTTCAGAGAGAATTTACAATAAAGTTCAGAAAGCTAAAAGGATGATTCGCTTGTTTTTCCAAGCTAATCTTACAATAATTACTATGGGCCCATGGTTAACAAGCCCACGGCCCGTTCACTAATAAGCTCTAATTTAAACAAATACAATTCAACCCTTGAACTTTAAATCAACTTTAAAACCTGCTCTAACAATCTCCCCCTTTGATTTGAAGTTCGAGTTGGCGCTCTATATCTCTCCAGTTGAAGACATATCTTTTGCGGAGCGCGAAGTGAACCTCAAAGAATCTGATGGCGCGGCGATAGTCGATGCGATCTTCAATCATTTCCAAGGCATTCCGAGCAATAGTTTCATTCTGATTCGGAACATAAGAATACCTTGGATTCTCAGACTCGTGTGTAATGATCTTTCGAAGAGCATCTCAAACTTTAAGGAGTGTGCCATCGCAGAATCTTTCCACCTGACTGAAGCGCATGAATTTCTTCTCCTTTTGCTCATTGAGGTAAATAATCCCGAATTCTGGTTCCAGAAGCATAGCGTTCTCGGGATACATGTTTAACTCAGGTGCTTTTAGATTCGGCTTGATCAGATTTACCTTTTTCGCCTTGTTCTCGATAGCCATTTGGAAGTCCGTTAGATAAGACATCATGATGGTGCGGACCAGGTATCGACGAACAGCTTCGAGCGCCTTTGTAATCTCTAGCGGTCGGATGGTTCTTGTACGTAAGTCTTTCAGAATAACCAGAAATTCGAGCGGTCGGAGGTTCTTAAAGTCAGCTTCTGAAAATTTCCATTCGTTCCCATCTTCACGTCGAACAGTGAAAACTGGGTAGACGATCCTCATAATGCGTTCTGAATAGATACTGATTACCTCTGTGATCCGAAGTTTGGTTCTGACCTGGTTGACTGGAAGACACCGTTGCATTGTGCTGATATATCAGCGTTGAAACTTTGGGTTAAGGTTGTAAATACCCAGACAGAAGGTCGGCTCAATCGGGCGAAGTTTGTGGACGAACAGCTTCTTCAAAGATTCCTCCAAGTGAGGGATAAGTACCATGATCTTCTCCCAACGGATTTGTTGATGTTGAGGAGGGGGAGGAAGATCAGAAGCTGTCGTGGGAGGAGCAGTTGTCGGAAGATCGGAAGTAGTAGACTCGGGTCTTGTTGATGATGTTCCGGCGGGTTGAGCATAGTGAACGGGGGATGTTCCATACAAATTTTGGAGCAAGAACTGATCATAATCAATGTTGTCGTCCTCATCAGTGGGGAAGACCAAATTTACCTGGAGATTTACGGCACTGGCGGCTTTTTCGTACCATGCATCTTCGGTCTCCGGGTTAGCTTCACAATCTGGATCTATCATGTCCAGAATCGGTATGTCTGATGAGTCAAAATCAATCAGTTCCTGTGTTGATCCCTCGGGTATTTCAACCGTCGGGTCTTCTTCATCTGATATCTCCATGTCTATAACCATGTTTGCTAAAGGTAGCTCGGCTTCAGGTGCTTCTGTTGTAGCTGCCGCAGTTGGGGGTTCCTGATGAACCACAGTTGTAGCTTCAGACTGGATCAGGGAGGCGGTCTCGGTTTGGCGTTGTCGCTTCTCCCCCTCACGGTGATCAGGATCATCTTGGTCATCGTGTTTACGTTTCAGACCGCCAGCTTGACTCTTACATGTGTCTTCGAGCGAGCGGACCCTTTCAGACAGCGTGGCGAGCGCTTTGTTGTAGTCGTTGAGGGTCGAGTCAATGGCGTCAAGGCATGATGTGATAGATGAAGATGGAGCAGTGACCTGGGATCGGAGAACTGAGATCAGGTCTGCTTCGGTAGAGGTGGTTGTGTCGGATTCCTGGAGCAGTTGGGCCAATAGCATCGTCTTCAGGGTGTCCACCGAATAGATAAGTTGCGGTGTAATCGGTGGAGGTACAGTGGCGGTTTCAGTATCGACGAGGTGGCCTTTACCTTTGATAGCGCGCATCACTTTGGCAAGTTCAGCGGCTACATGTTGTTGCAGCTGTTGCTCCATATCCTGGCGGACATCCTTAAGGGTGCTGTCTAGAGACCCCGGTGACACGAAGTCGGGTAAATTAACCCCGGGATCACTTAGATTGCCCGTTGAGGCATCTACCACGGGGGTAGAGCCACCTACGTTCACAGTTGGCATGATGTTAGCTGTGGTAGGATTTCCCGCCGATGCTTGTGTTTCACCAATAGGTGAAGACACTACAGTGGTTCCGGTCGAGTCACGAAGAGTCTCGACTTGGTGTTTCTCAGCTTCGAGTGTCCTAGCCGAAGAATGTTCAATATCAAAAGGCGCTAGACTCGATTGTGCACGAAATGAAGGCGAGACCGGGGGAGGCTGGTCTCTTGTTTCAACACCAGAACCCTCCAAACGAGGGACCAGTAGAAGTTGTGCTAAATCCTCGTGCAAGACTGAAACATCCGTCTTTTGAGAGACGGATGAGTGGCTGGGGGGTCGTGCAATTGCTCCGCTGGGTTCACGGAGGCTTCTTCAATACCCTGTCCCAACTCATGAGACAGGATAGCAGATGTGGCTACCCGGATGTCACTCGTTTGGGGTCGCTCATGAGCCTCTTTTTCTTTACGGCTCGATCTTTCCTGGTTCAACTTTGAACGCAGTTCTCTCCGCCTCGCATGATCTAACTCCTCTACTTATTCTCCCTCAGATGTCCTAATAATAGTTCCGGTTCCAGTATGAGGAGGTGAGGCAAAAGAGATTCCACCAGTGTAATAATCTGGGTTGGGTCCGATACCGTGAGGTATGTGTTTCAGGCGTATAGAACGGTCGGTATCGGAGTCCGTGGAGTCAGAAACAACGTCTTCAACATGGTGTGATGGAGAAGGGGGTTCAGTAACATATGGTTCGGTCGAACGATGAAGAGCGGGTATAGATTGGGGTTGGCTGGAACCGGGTCGCGATCCCGCTACACCGCCTACACTCGCTCCCCTTCCTTTCACAACTAACACACCCCGCCCGACTGCACCTGCTTGTCGGGCCCTGCCACCTCTCATTCTCGGACCCTCACGTCCCTCGGGTCTATCTCCCTGGGCAGGTCCCTCCGGCTCTGGCGGGACCACGGGATTACCTAACTCTCCCCTATAAGCAACTACCCCTGGTTCATTGGGATCAGCGACGGCCAATAGAGCTTCAGGGATGGGCATAGCTACCGCATTGGATGGATTGCGGATAACCATGAACTGAAGATGGCGGATGGGGCATACCGGATGTGCAGTACGTCTGGGTATCGCTGGTTTAGCGTCCATGTGTTGACGCACTGCTAGCGATAGGAAACGCGGGTATGGGAGGAACTTCTTCTGTTTCGTTCCTCCGATGTGTCGGATGGTGGTTACAAGTTCACGCCAGATGATCATGGCGAAGTCGACATGGCGGTTGTAGCAGACGGCGTGAACTAGTCGTAGAAAGTCGCTGGTGCACTGATCTATACATTTCCATCTAGAGGATAGACACCTGTTCAGAATCGTAAACAAGGTGTACCAGATGGGGGCTAGGTATTTCCTGTTGAACACCGAAGGTCTGGGAAGATCATGGTTGTAGCCGAGCGCGCGGATTTGTGCGCATAGCGTGTCGTCATTTACGGTAGGATCGTACCGTGCATGTCCTGCGGCGTCGGCAGCCGGAAGAGAAAGGAGTCGTCGAAAGGAGTCAGGGTGAACGGCTGGTTGTCTATCATTGCCGTTATCGTCTGTGAAGTACCGGCAGTGCGGACCTGTGCCGTGAACCACACTTGAAGAACGTAGATCAACGGAACGTCGGTAGTGCGGTTGAGGGCCTCACGAATAGGATGACCCATTAGGATATCCAGTATAACCTGGTGGTTAGGATTGGGTCTGAAGAGCGCTGGGTCCAGGTAGTGATTGTTGGCCTCCATCTCGGTGCCATGGTATGGGTCAACCAAGGCGGCATCTGCTTCGTCGTTTATGATTTCCTCTTCTTGAGGTATATGCTCTTCCGGAGGTTGTTGTGGATTTTGTTGATCCGCCATTGCAATATCTGTAAAAGAAACGCATAGTTAGTTACTGAGATGGATGAACTATTGTCGGCGCGTACCTTTGTTGTGATTGGCTCAATCTGAGACAGATCGAGGACTGGTAGTGACAAAACAGGTACTGAAATGGGCACAACAGGGGTATCCGGATAAAGTTGGGAATGCCAAAGTGTCCGGATGCCTGGGAGTTCGGATACAGGAAAGAGAATGAAACTTTCCAGACAACCTATGCACTCCGGACAAAAGTGTCCGGAAAACATGATTGTCCGGACGGGAAGAACGTTCCCGGATAAAAGGAGGATACCGGACAAAAGGGTAACCGGATGAGAGTGGTCATCCGGACAAATGGGAGTCCGGATACATAAACACCCCGGTAGTTGAACTTACCGGAAACCCTTAGGTTTCCGGACAACTAGGTTTCCGGGTGTTTGTGGAATCCGGACACAGTAACATTGAATAAGGAGGTGTCCGGATAGATGTTCATAATTATGAAGGTTCCCGAAAACGACGAATGTATCCGGACGACCTGCAAACACATTTAGCGAACGATCTGGAGTCCCAATCATGTGTAAAAGATATACCTAGGGTCTATGTGAGTATCTAAGTATTGTAGGTGGACTAAACATGCGATATTGGGGCTTTCGAAGCAATGAACCGAAGTACCCCAAAGGGTTTTCGTGTTTACTGTTGAATCGAGCCAAAGAATGGTCGAGTTGTGGTTGGATGTGTATGAAAAGTGCATAATCGTGACAAGCATTGATTGACAAAACTCATACCTGAGTTCGAGAGTGAAAACCAGAGAGAATCGTTGATTTTACGATGGACCGAGAGAGAGAGAGAGAGAGTTTGAAGGGTTTAGGGTTTTGCGATTTTCCGGAAAGGGAAATAAAGGAACCCGGGTGCATATAAATACCCGGGTGGGGTCCGGGTTCTTAGCCGACCCGGATACCTACCCGGTCCGGATTCTGTCCGGATACTAGAGGTGTCCGGATGTTGTCCGGATATCTCTAAATAGTCCTGTTCTTTGGGATTTTGCAGTAACCTGATCTGGAATTTTACAGGTAGACAGATTTTGTGACAGCAGTGACAAAATAGGTATGAACTGTCAAAACAGGGGTGTCCGGACATAATGAAGTAACAAAACTTTCCGGACCACCATAAGTATCCGGACAAAGTGTGTTCGGACCACAAAGCTTTCCGGACAAAATGGTCAAACCGGACAACTATGTTTCCGGTTGACAGAGGATTCCGGACACTTTGAATTGTCCGAACACTTTGACAATAACAAAGTTACCTTAGGAATTGGGAAAAACTTTCTCTTGCTCCCCCTCAAGCTGAGCATGGGGATGGCGTTGCTCCCCCTCGATTATTGCAAACATTGTGCAATGGAGAGTCCGACACACAAAAACTTTTAGGCAGTTGAAGAAAAACTTGTGTCGCTCTCCCTCAAATGATGATCATTAGGGTTTATGCTCCCCCTCAGAATGTGCTCATAGTGTGAAGTGCACACGGGAGTATCCACACACACAAAAAAAACTTTTCAGCATTTAAAAAATTGTGTGTGATGCTCCCCCTCAATAGTAGAGTATACTTACCTGATGGTTGATCATGCTCCCCCTAAACACATGAGCAGCTTGTTAAAGCATAGGTATAGACAAACCTCACGTCTTCTTAATATTGTTCCTTGTAGATCGTGAGCAGCTCCTTCCTTGCGGTCATGTGTGTGGAGCATCCAGTGCCTAAGGAACACACATGACCGTCCTGCAAAACAAGTATAATGGACCTTCGGTACCCAGATTTGCCTGGGTCCGGGAGGGTTTGGTTTGGCACCGTTTGGGGAAGCTTGCTTAGTCCCAGCTTTCCCTTTAGGTGTAGGATTTACACCGGTGGAGGGAACTGGTTTTGGCACTTGTTTCCTCTTCGGTGCAGAATTTACACCTTTAGGAGGAACAGATTTTGTAGCAGCTTTCCACCTGGGTGCCGGTCTAACCTCAATAGAAGAAGCCCGTTTTGGAATGGGTTTGGTCTCCCGTTGTGGTTTAACCTCTGATTGGAAACCCCGTTGTTTATAGTATTTTCTTTTGTTATTACGGGGTTTGCGTTTGGGTGTCGAATTATACATGTGATATGACCCAAACCAATCATTGTTATGGATATCATCAAAGTCATTCCAACCACAACTAGAGCAACATAAACAATCATGCGACAATTGAATCAATTGTTGAGTGGAATAAATTTTCATCGGAAAATTAACATCTCTTTTAACAAAATCATTCCTATGATTCCAAGCACAATTGTTTTTGTTCATTCTAGGGTAAAAGACAGTATTGAAAGACTTTGATGCTGCATCTTTGACAGATTCCTTGGCTAGCCACTTTGGTTTTTCTTGTTTAGCGCGACCGTTTTTATCCGAAACAACAAGGACATTACGGTCAGTGACTTTTGAAGAAACAGGAATCTTAGTAGGTGATTGGCCGGTCTTTTGCCTCGGCTGTGATTGTTTTTGTGAAACAAGCTTTGATTTTAAAATCTTAATCACAGCTGGGTCCTTTGTTTTAGAACAGTCACCCTTTAAAAAATTGACCGGCCGATTGACTACTGGTGACAGAAAATCAGTATGACTCGGAAGAGGTTTGTCGAAGGGGAACGACTCGAACTCTTCTTCACAGTTACCTTCGGAGTTCATGTACTCTGAAAAATCTATCTCGGAAATTACTGGACTTGGATCAGGTGAGGAAGGCGAGGAACTCTTTGTGCTTGTGTGCTTTGGGGAATTTGGTGCGGAAGCTAAGAAAAAATCAGAGTTCAAATTCCTTAAAACACTCTCGTCTTGAGAATCTTGACCGTCTTGAGAATCTTGACCGTCTTGTGAACTAGAAATCTTGCCTAAGAAAGCTTTGCACGAAGACGTGTCGGATGAATTTGAGGAAAGTTCGGGTGAAATCTGCTTTTCAGATAGCAGTTGGTCAATTTTCTCTTGAAGCTGACCATTTCTCGTGTACTCTTCCATCTTTTCTGTTGCCAAGGCATACAGTTGTGATGTGAGTCGATTGATTTCATTCCGAAGGATTTCCTGTCCTTCACCAGACACAACTTCGGTTTTGACCGGTTGTAGATTCTCAAGCTTTGTAAGTAAGACTTGCTTTTCCATTTGAAACATTGACCTTTCTTTCTTAATGGACTCCTCCAACTCGACTATCTTTGCTTCCAAGATGAGAGGGGGAACATAGAGTTTAAACTCATCCGTCTCAGTCTTGGTTGCAGGTGCTAGATCCTCATCCTTTTTGGAGGAATCCTTGGGTGTAGCTACCTTGTAGGGATCGAAGTAGTCATTGGAAAGGTACTTTTTGTCTTTTTGATACGAGTAGTTTAAAGGTTCATACCAAAATGGGAGTTGAATTCCTCGTTTGTGTGTGAGCTTATGTTCCTCGGTGTCCTCCTCTTTTTCGGGTTCAAGAGGACCAGTCCATTGAATTGCATATTCTGGATACTTTTTATCTAATCCAAAACAATCAAAATCATACAGAGTGTGTACATGCCATCTTCCCTTTTTCAAATAGTGTGGGTTATCATATCCGATTCCCCACTCTTTGTTAAAGTATGTGAACTCTTTAGGTTTATTTAGAAAGATGGTTTGATCAGTTTGACCCCTTTTGTGGAGTTTGTTTTCAAGATCAAGGATTTTAGTCACAAACTCCTTGTGTTGAATTTGAAGAGAAGAACATTGATAAACAATTTCTTCTTTCTCATTCAAGCACTTATCAAACTGAGACTTAAGATCAGATAACTTGGCCCTTAAGTCCTTAGGTGCTAATGAAAGATTTTTGCATTTGTCTTTTAGATTAGCATTTTCAGACTTATATTTTTCAGTTATTCTCCTTTGAACATCTAGCTTTTCAGATAGTGATCTAATCTCAAGCAGTTGTTCATTAGAGGCGGCCTTAAAGGAATCTACCCGTTCAGCAAGAGGTTTCATTCGGTCATAAAGTTCTGAAAAGATAGGTTCACATACCTGACACGGCTTTGTCCTGTCTTCTTCAGCAGGAGACATCTTCAGTTGCACTGGAGTGATCGTCAGACGATGGTTCGATTCAAAGTGGAACAGTATCAAGGATACTTAAATGTCCCCCTCCTGCGACTTAGCACGGGGGTCCCGCTATGAGAGTTCAAAACAGCTCCCGGATTATGTGTCCGGGTGGTTTCCGGATAAGGAATCCGGAAAAACTGAGCTTACCGGGTGGAAGAAGTTTCCGGATAAAAGGAAGAGTCCGGATAACTTGAGTTGTCCGGATAACCAAGGTTACCGGATGGCTTAAGTTACCGAATAGAAAACTGAAACAAGATGTTTCCGGATACACTAAAGTTTCCGGGTACAATGGATTGTCCGGATAAGATATGTCCGAAAACACTGCCCTAACAGGTTGCTTCCGCCAACCTAGACTTTGATACAGATATTTGAGATTTGAGATTTGAGACAGATTTTGGGATATATTATTATTTATTGAATGCTATTCTTTATTTTAGTTTCGGTTGTTACATACATGGACATAAAGTTGTTTACTAATACATGTACAATGTTTACGTGATATTCATGAATTGGCTCATTGATTTGGAGTCGGGGTTGCATAGTGGGATTAGTGTACCTCGGAACTGTGAATATTTCGTGGGAGTTTATTTATACCGTGTGCCTTGAATCTGTTTCTTGGGCACATATGAATGGCATCTACTGGGGCATGGAGAGTCTGTTGGGGGGCCCGATCACGGACATCACAGTGAGGTGATAGGAGACTATGAACACTGTGCAAATACCCAAGTGTTGTATTGATTTGTTGATTGATTGTTGACGTGCCTTTATGGCAGTTTCCATGTTATTGTTGTGAATCGTTAAACTGTTTTCGAGAGGAAATTGTAACAACCCACACTAAAATACAAGCCAGAAACTACCTCTTTAATTCATAACGCCATAAACGGCTCAAAATAAAAGGAAAGCTTTCTAATCCTTCTATATGAACCTTCGTCTCACGCCTTGCCAACTTCTAAGAAAGCTTTCGACTACCTGCTTACCTGAAAAGGTTTTAGTTTTGAAAAGCGAGGGTTAGACCATGAGGTCTAGTGAGTTCCCTCCACACTAAGTCACACCATAAATATCGCAATTTATAAATCAGTTATGAAAGAGTTTATACAAATCATAACAAGCACACTTAAAATGTTATGCACACAATGACACATGCTACTGGCACACGCTATAGTCACACATACCGTGACAGCGCAATAGAGCACACACGCTATAGTCACACACACCGTGACAGCACAATTGGGCACAAACCGCCCATATATGAAACAAATTCATATATAATTATTATGGGACACACCCCCCATTTCACACCAAAGTCAGAGCATGGTCACACACATTTAAATCACACATATTGTCACACACTTACTCTTCGCTTTGAAATAAAAGCAGTTGAAAAGCACACAGTTAGATAATAACCAAGCCACACACTTACTATTCGCTTTGAAATAAAAGCAGTTGAAAATCACACAGTTAGATAATAACCATCAATCACACTTGTATAAAATTTAGGTTTAGAAAGACTCACCTGGGATCCTGATTAGGAATTCTTACTTGCACCGATCGTCTCTACTCGCACCTACAGTTTAAACCCAACACACACACACACACACACACACCAGGTAAGACACATTGGATTCTACTAACTTGAAATGTCTGAACCTAAAATACCCGAGTTCCAGATATAATCGGCCCATACACTAATTTCCGATTCCATAAATAATTTATGGGTTACGACCCACCTAAAAATTTCATGCGGTCCAATCATTAATTTGGTCCTCCTATAAATAGGCCTAAAAATACACTCCGGATCTGCTTTGTTTTAATCCGGGTCCAAATGGCCCAATCATCGAATTCCGGTTCACATGAATTAAATTTCGGATCGCATAACACAAATAAATTACCGGATCCAACCACAGCACTCACACGGCCCACGATAAAAAAATGACTCCCGGATCCAAAAAAACAATACCGGATCCATTACTACTTTAGACCAAACTTAATTAAATTCCGGATCTTTAAATGGCCCATTCCGGTTCTTTTATAATTAGGCCCAACGTATTGAATTCCGGATCTTTAAATATTGGTCCAAAACAAACCAATTCCGGGTCCCTAAATTAGTGGACTCCGGATTTCCCCTTTTTTTATAAAGCCTTACCGGAACCCAATTAAAAACCGCACCGGAACCCAATTATTAACAATACCGAATCCATACAAGTCAAGCCCAACTTCCGTTTTTTCTTATGATTCCGGATCTAACTTAATTAAACTAAGTTCCGGACCCTTTTACAACAAATTCCGGATCCGATTACAATAATTCCGGATCCGTTTACAATAATTCCGATCTTTCGAACTCTGAAACAATTTCGACTTAATTCGACCTCTTTTATGCAAAAACTCTTTCGATGTTAATCATTAGCATATGGAAGGGTTATTAACGATTAACTTAGCAATTAACCCAATCAATTTCCACCCACACAAAAGGAGAACACGCACACAATCTCCTATTTCTTTCTTTTCCAGATGAATAACTCAAATCAGACTTTTCCACATTAGATCTTAAGATTAGAATGTAGAGGAGAAAGGATTGAAAATTACCTTGCTAACTGGATCCTCACACAAACTGGAGAAATCTCAATCGCCTTCACTCTTGAAGAATTCGCACTCTCTGCACACCTCAGCCGCACACACACAATTCCTTGAGATGATTAAAATTCTTAGGGTTTTCTCACCTTTTATACTTTCCCGCCAACACACTAAACTTCCTCCTTTTCACACTTTGCACCACAAAACTTTTATTTTTTCAATTAAGAACACGGTTATTACATCATCCTCCCCTCAAAAGAATTCCGTCCTCGGAATTCCATCTTCGAGCAATCGAGGGAAAAACGGTTCCCCCACATAATCCAACTTTCGTCCACCCGAGTGTCTTCTAACAATACGATCATGCCTTCCTTGAACAACACTTCTTAAGATTCGACACGTGGGATGTCGAACGAGCTCCCACCATGCATAACCCTTCAACATTAGGGCGTATACCAACGAATTAACACACTTACGGTTATCTACAACTCTTATCCCAAAAATTCGCAATATAAAGAAAACGCCTCAGGCCAACCGTACCAATATCATCCACACCTCTTAGACTCACGGTTTTAAAACGCGTCAATTAAGGGTTTTACACACAATTCCACTTTCTTAAGAGAACGGATTTTACCGAAGTTAACGTCACAACAACATGAATCCCTTATTAAAATAACGACGCTCAATTCGCCAACTGATCACAAGATCAACCTTAAATTTCACTTTAACCCGTAGTTAGGGTTCTTTTCAACAAACTACACACAATTCTACAATCACTTTCCTACACAAAATACGTCTAAGGCAGATAACACTTTCTTACCTAAATTATGCTGACCACAATCCATTGATAACAATCAATTCACATGCTTTTACCATAACGTCACTCCCATACTACTACCAAGTCTGGCCCAATGGCCCTTCACCCCGAGCACTACATTCGACTACTTTCTTCCACTTCCTTCTCAAACATAAAACACGCTTCCAAGGAACAGCTCACTAGAAGGTGCACACTCCTGATCAATCACACAAGTTAGCTTTCCTCAACTCTTAAACCAATCACATACACACAAATCCTCTTTCTCATACTCCCACTAGAAGTTCATGCACCCGACGGTGACGTTCTGAAAACATTGATTCCCACTTTCCGTGCCACCTGCCACACTTTCTACTTCCCGGTTACTCACTTATCCCAACCTACCATCCCAATTACCTCAGGCTAGAATGGAACATTCCTCATCCAACATTGACCACTCCATACACGCAATCTCACGGTTACTATGCCTAACCAACAGCTTCACCACATCTCATACGAGAAATTCAACCAAATCAATCCGAAATAACACCTAATGCTCGAAGCGACCACACACTTCTCATTTCCCAAGCGATATTAACCCACTCCTTTGCATTTCCTTTACATACAAGGATTAGCCCAACATCTCCAAAGATTTCGTAACTACAACGAAACACCATAAACTAACCAATCCAAGAGCACCCAATTTCCTTCTTTGTTAGCCACTAACTGCCACCCCATTCTTTTATTCTCGGATAACAAAACCACACGCCACTTAGACATCCATGCATCTCCACACATAATCTTGTCACATCAGAACAACTTATAAGCAAATCCCAAGCAAAGATCTCCACCTACGCTCATCCCATATCAACACTCGTCCACCACTTAACCGCACAGCAGTTCGTTCCCACCATGTTTCGCATGCTCGCTAAGTATAAGTTACTACCAACTTATCCACACAACTCCCATCCACTAGAGGTTCAATCCTCATGAGCAATTGTACGCACACTAGGCCATGCTTTATTCATGCCAAACACAACATATAGTGAAAGAGTTTGCGAAAACATTAAACAACAATTAGTTTTGCAAATCAATATCTACACACATATAACTGGAATTCCTGCCTGGTCACTACACACCTGTGACATAATCTAGGGCACACACCCGCCCTTGGGAACAGACCAAGTCCGTTCACAATAATAAATACGTATGTACAAGTAACAAACAAGTACCATCAAGCCTTGATTTAGAAAACTCACAACTTTGTCTTTCTCCAAACTAGATGAACCCCAAATTATGACCGTCTACTTCACTCGATCGAGTCTTTACCCCCAATTGACTCTTCGGCATCCACATGAGACTCACTCAAATAAATCAAACGATAAAGAGCTCCCTTGCAAACCAACATAGTCCACGTGTCCCACATGAGTTGTGCTAACTACTTCATATGTAAATGACATATCAATCACATAGGAAGAATCACCTATCCAACTATCAATTCTCCACCTTCAGGATACTCACAAAAAAGCGGTCCACCCTCTTGACAGATACACACCTTTCCATATCGACCTCCTATCTCCGTGCACACACCCGACAACATAATCACACCAGGGTTAACCGTTCAAATTTTCAAATCTCCCGACAACGAACTCAACACCCGTCGTTAACTTCAACATCAATGCCCGACAATTAGCCTTAACTGCAAGTTTACCTCAACTCAAGCTCCACGTCGATACCGTTTCATCCACATACCACCACGCTACTTTTCAAAGTATCTTGCCTACTTCGAGATCACCCGACACACTTCCCCCGCCGTCAGCCACACGTCAACTTACCAAACAAGAGTAAAGACTACCATCACACAAGTATTTCTAAAGTCAAAGACTGGGACTACAGGTACACGCTGTCCTTCCTAAACTATAACACTAAGGTCACGAATCAACCATCGATGACTCAACCACATTTTCCACTCCTGGAACTTTGCACATTCTTAAGCGCGAGATCTCTCACTACCTAGCGAGTTCCTAGCCTTCATGCATAACAACACAATGATTTAAATCTTTTTACACACTTGAAATACTCCACAAAACAAGGTTTGAAATGAACGACACGACACCTCCATAAAGGACAACCACACATACTGACCCCAAGGGTCGCTCACATGCAACCTTGTCCATCAATTGAAAGTGCATTCACTGGAACTCTCCTCGTACAAAATTTTAAAAATACAGCAAAATCACCTACACTGGGATAGTCGAATGACTCTCACACTCGTTGATATGTCAACGACGTGTTCATATTGTTTTCACCCATAAAACCATGGGGTCTAATATTTTTAGGGTTTTCATAACAAATTTTAACTCACTCGTAAAAAAAATGAATTAATTCACTATTTCTTCAAGTTCGAAATTCATCCCACCACGTAAATAAATTTATCTTTTTCCTTCAAACGCACACTTGCACACGCCAACTCATTTTCAAAACCAGAAACTTAAGAGGCACACACACACTCACATGTTTTGACCCGAAGGGCTTATGTAACTTGTTTGAAAACGCAATGCATGACTCACTCACACTGAAGGCTATTCGCTCAAGCAAGGTCAACCGTTTGCAGTTACAACAAATCAACGTCGACACCCTACTTCCAACCAAACCATCAGGTTCCTTACATTTGAAACAACCTACGGTACCGGTACTTCCCCACACACTTGGATGTTCCAACCTCACAGTCACCACCTGACTATTAATTTGTAAAATTTACGGCTTCACCTCGATCCCAAATAGGTTAACCGACACCAGAGTTACCAATCCTGTTGATCCAAACCCTCAGCGATTTCATAATGACCCTCTCTTATATACTTAGTGAAAATTGTAAGTAAACAATATGTATCAGAGTTTCACTATCGTTGATAAGTACTAAGATCTTACAGTACCGCTGATAGGAACTCTCGCTCTTTAGATTAAACATTCAGCGAACACTGTTCACCATAATGCTCTGAGTCTGTTCAGTACTTATGGTGATCGCTGATAAGTTAGTTGTTTACTCATGATCTCTGAAGACAAGTTTCACGTCAACATAGGTTCTACGCTGAAGTCAAAGATCAAGCTCAAGAACCAGCGACAAGTCTCCTAATGAACTAATGCAGATCAGCGAAGACTCAGATTTGTCCACTCAACGTGAAGTATCAAGTACAAGACTTCAGCTATCGCTGAACTTTATCATTCGCTGATAAACAATGATGAAGCGCTGAATCAACGAAAAGCTGATCATGAAGTCCTCCGTACAAAGTACTTTTGTCTTAACCACCCTTGCACGACTCCGTACGATGTGTCAGAAAAGAAACTCCTTATTGTCTGAAATCGTACAACCACTCTCATACTACACTGTTCAAACATGCGGCTACTAAGGTTGTCAACAAAGGTCAATGACATACAACCAATGAGCTGCTGCCATGTGTAAAGTGTAAACTGCCATGCATTAAATGCATGCAGTATATAAGAAGAACTCACTTCTTTTTGAAGTAACTTGCTAACTCTGGACAAGTTCATCCTTCTTATCTTGAGATAGGTTATTATTAGTAATTTCCTTCTCTTTCTTAGTGCAAGAAACTTAGTGTTCCAACTTGTTTAGATTTAGGTTTATCCTTAATCTTGTTCCGCAACAAGCTGTAAATTGTTAATGATTTATCAATAAACAATTTAGAAGAAAGGCAAAGGCCTGATGGCCAACTATGATTGGGCTGCATCTGATGAAGAAGAATCATCATCTGACTCTGAAGATGATGAAGCCAATCTCTGACTTATGGCCAAGATTGAAGATGAGGAAGAAAGTTCAGACATTCCCTCCACTTCAACCTCTACTATTCAGGTATCACCTTCCTTCTTTACAAATATTGCAAATATTGATGAAGCTGATAGTCTTCGTAAAATCGATCTATTGACTAGAAGTTTATATGAAGCCATGAATGGCAAAACCTCTAGTTGAAAATCAAAACCTTAATCTCGCTGAACAGCTTAAAAACTGTCACCTTCAAATAGAAAAGCTTTCTAAAATTGAAGAAGATTTTAAAGATCAAGTGCACTTAAATCAGCTAGTCAAAATCGAGCGCGAAGAAGCTATCGCTGCATTAAGAGCTGAAAAAGATACTGTTGAAGGATGGTGTAATTCTTCAACAAAGATCACTGAGATAATTAAGTCTCAGATTCCCCTGAGTGATAAACGTGGTCTTGGTTACAAAGCTGATCATCTAGAACCAACCATTGATCGTTCCATGCTCTTATTTGGAACTTTCGTATCCTTTGTCGCTGATACTTCATCCTCTCAGTGTTCCTCGTCTAGACCGCCTATCCCTGAGGAAATCTCTACCTCTTCAAAAGGTAAAGAGAAAATGGTTTATCCAAAACCTACCTCTGTCTTTAAAGATAAAGGTAAAGGAATTGCTTTTAACCAAAATCCTCAGAAGGGTACCTTAGTATCAAAGCTGAATGCTTGTAAAGCTTTAGTGATTCATTCATCTGGATCAAGGAATCAGATCTCTGGATCTACTCAGCGTGGATCTATTCAGCGATCTACTCCTAGAATCAGAGTGGATGTCTCTGGCAAGAAATCCGAAGAACTGAATGTTCCTCCCATTTCAAAAGCCAATAGCTTACTTGGTGCTAGTACTTCTAATTCAAAATCTAAAGCTCAGCATTCAAATGGTCCTAGAACTACTTTTAGTTATAGGAAATGTTATCACTGTGGACTCACTGATCATATTGCTAGTAAGTGCCCCACAGCCACCAAAGCTGAAAAGATAGCTAAGGTGAAGATCATTGCCCCCAAGGCAAAGAAGACCACTAAGGTTAAGAAATTAACCAAAGTGAAGACTGACAAACCTGAATCTTCAAATGCTGCGAAGATTGCTGAACCTTCCATTCCAACTACTTCCACTGACAAACGTGTACACATGCTTAAGTGGGTACCCAAGAAAAACTAATCTTCCTTTGTGATGCAGGTTAAGAAGGGTATCTGGTATCTCGATAGTGGATGCTCTAGACACATGACTGGAAAGAAAAGCATGCTCGCTGAATACAAGGAAGAGAAGGGTCCCTCTGTGACTTTCGGTGGAAATGGAAAAGGACATACCCGAGGGTTTGGTGTACTCTCAAATGGTACAACCACCTTCAGAAGAGTCGCATATGTTGAAAGGCTGAAGCATAATCTTTTAAGCATCAGTCAGCTTTGCGACAAGGATAACAAAGTGATTTTCACCAAGGAATCCTGCTTTGTCACTGACAAAAAGGAGAAGATAGCTCTCAGCGGTTATCGTTTGAAAAATGTTTATGTAATAAACATGGACTCAACAACCACTGAGAACTCCTGTTTCTTCTCAAAGGCCTCATCTGATGTCAACTGGCTATGGCATAAGAGGCTCTCTCATCTGAATTTCAAGACACTGAACACTCTTTCTTCAAAAGAGTTAGTCACTGGTCTACCTCAGCACTCATACGCCAAAGAGTCTTTGTGTTCAGCGTGTGAGAAAGGGAAGCAGACCAAAGCAAGCTTTAAGTCAAAGCAAGTCTCCTCAGTGTCATCTCCTCTACAACTCCTCCATATGGATTTGTTTGGCTCTGTTAACAAACAATCCATCGCTGGAAAGAAATTTACACTAGTCATAGTTGATGAATTCTCTCGTTATACCTGGGTTATGTTTCTCCGTTCCAAGAGTGACACCGCTGAAGAACTCATCACCTTTGTTCGGAAGATGGAAACCGTGAACAACTTGACCGTTCGCTCAATAAGGAGTGATCATGGGACTGATTTCAAAAACAGTTCTCTTGATTCCTTCTTTGAGAGCAAGGGTATTTCTCACAACTTTTCATCAGTGAGAACACCGCAACAAAATGGAGTCGCTGAAAGAAGAAATAGAACAATTATTGAAGTTGCACGTTCAATGCTCAGCGATTCTCACCTGCCTACTCAGTTCTGGGCAGAAGCCGTCAACACTGCTTATTTTACGCAAAACAGGTCGCTGATAGTCAAAAGATTCAATAAAACAGTCTATGAACTTTTTCATGGGAGAAAGCCTTTAATCATCTTTCTTCACATCTTTGGATGTCAGTGTTTCATACTGAATAACAGAGATGCCCTTGGAAAGTTTGATCCTAAGGCTGATGATGGAATCTTTCTTGGATATTCTTCAATCTCCAAAGCCTATAGAGTCTTCAATCGAAGAAGACAAACTGTAGAAGAAACAATTCACGTCACGTTTGACGAATCCTGTTCAGCGAACTCTAAACCGTCCGCTGATACTGAAGAACTGAATCAATGGATGTTTTCTCATCTTGGTGATTCAGAAGATATTCCCACTCATACTCGTACAGTTGAAGATGATAGTCCTACTATCATTCCAAACATACAGAATAGTGAAGCTGAAACATCATGGGTCTCAACTGTTCTTTTAAATACTATACTTGCTTCTGAACCAAATGTCTCAGACACTTCATCTACTTCTCAGCAATCAGTGAATACAATGACAACTGCACCCATTCCTCTCTTGGCTGATACTCCAGAAGCTGCTGAAGCCTCATCTTCAGCCCCTCCAGTTCAGCTTGAGTCAGCGTCTCACGCTCCGGCTCAGCGATGGACTGTAAATCACCCAATTGATCAAATTCTTGGTGATCCAAACGCTGGTGTTCAGACTCGACGAAGTGCAGGTAATATTTGTTTATTTGTTAACCTTATTTCTCTGACTGAACCAAAGAAAGTAGATGATGCCCTCAAAGATCCAAACTGGGTCACCGCTATGCAAGAAGAGCTGACTGAATTCGAAAGAAACAATGTTTGGAAACTTGTTCGAAGACCAACTGACAAGACAGTGATAGGCACTAAATGGGTCTATCGAAATAAGTTGGACGAACATGGAACTGTAACCCGCAACAAGGCTCGTCTTGTTGCTCAGGGATACAGACAAGAGGAAGGCATAGATTACGACGAAACATTTGCTCCAGTAGCAAGACTAGAATCTATTCGTCTATTCTTAGCATACGTTGTACACAAAGACTTCAAAGTATATCAGATGGATGTTAAGTCAGCGTTTCTAAATGGAAAGCTGAATGAAGAAGTCTATGTGGAACAACCTCCAGGATTCTCAGATCCTAAGCGTCCAGGTTATGTTTATAAACTGGATAAGGCACTTTATGGCTTAAAGCAAGCTCCACGTGCATGGTATGACACTCTCTCTACTTATCTCCATATTGAACAATTTGAACGTGGTAAAATTGATAAGACTCTATTCTTCAGGAAAGTAAAAGGTCATATCATTCTTGTTCAGATATATGTTGATGACATTATATTTGGTTCTACTAACCCTGATCTTTGTACTCGTTTCGCTGATAGAATGAAAGATGAGTATAAAATGAGCATGATGGGTGAACTAACATATTTCCTTGGTCTTCAGATAAAGCAAAATGAAAAAGGAACTTTCATTAATCAGGGAAAGTATGTTAAAGATATGCTGAAGAAATTCGATTTAACTCAGAGTTCAGCTATGAAAACCCCTATGGGACCACCGCTGACACTAGACAAGGATACTAATGGTATTCCTGTTGATGTCACGCTGTACCGTGGGATGATCGGCTCACTCTTGTATCTTACAGCTAGCCGACCCGATATTATGTACGCAACCTGTTTGTGTGCACGATATCAAGCTGAACCTAAGATATCTCATATGACCGCTGTAAAGCGAATTTTTCGATACCTTAAGGGTACTGCGAATCTAGGTCTTTGGTATCCCAAAGACTCAGGGTTCGATCTAATCGCCTATTCAGATAGTGATTTTGCAGGTTGCAAATTGGATAGGAAAAACACCACAGGAAGCTGTCAGCTCCTGGGTGGAAAGCTGGTGAGTTGGACAAGTAAAAAGCAAAACTCAGTGTCCACCTCCACAGCTGAAGTTGAGTATGTAGCCGCTGGAAGTTGTTGTTCTCAGGTCTTGTGGATGAGAAATCAACTACTAGACTATGATCTTCAGCTCTCAAATATTCCAATCTATTACGACAGCACAAGTGCCATCGCTATAGCCAACAATCCAGTGCTACACTCAAAGACAAAACACATCGAAATCAGGTATCATTTTATCAGAGATCATGTGATGAATGGTGATATAGAACTTCATTTTATCCCAACTGACTATCAGTTAGCTGATCTATTCACCAAACCTCTCGATGAGACAAGATTTAACTTTCTCATCAGCGAGCTTGGAATGCTGAACTTTGAAGAGTAAAATCTTCAGCGGTTCACATTTGATCAGCGATAGGATAAAATCAACTTGTATAACCTATTCTATCATCTTCTCTCTAAATAAACTTGATTTGCTGATATCAAGGTATGTTTTTCTCTCTGACAATCGAGTGTGAATGCAAGATTTCAAAACAAATTGCATCGCTGAATATCCCTTTCTTAATCAGCGATACTTTGAAATTTCTAAAACCAACTGATATTTCTATTCAGTGCTTCATGTTTTCAAATGTGTCCCTGAGTTTTCAAAACCTCAGAGACATCCTAAAATATGAAAGGACAGTTGTGACGTCATTGCAACGGATAAGCCCCGGCACGTTCTTTTTCAGACACACGTTTGTACGTTTCGTTTACCATCCAATCAAATGCAAACATGTGTCCATGTCATGATGAAAAACTTTCCCGCTCGAGTTTTTCTCTCTCTCTAATCTCACTATATAAACACTTCATGGGTTTATATTTTTTCTTTTACGCGAAAAACTTCTCCTCCAAGCAAGAAAGAATTACTGTTGCATTTGTGCTCTCAAGTTTTCAAGAACTTCTTCTTCTTCAACGAACCAGGTTAATAATTCTGTTATTTACCTACTTCTTAAACTTGTTTATGATCTTATTCTTTGTTTTTACAAGATCAAACAAAAGAACTTTTTCAAATGAAATCATTTCTTTCATGGTTTTATGAACACAACCTTTCATGGTTGTTCTTCAAGTTTAAACGCAGAATCTTAAACTTGTTCTTCATCGTTTTTCCAGAATCCTAATTCTCAAAGGAAACTGGATAACAAGATTTTTATTGGGTTTGCATTTCGTTTTTCAAAAACAAGAAAAACCCTAATCTTCATTAAGACATTTTTGTCTGAATGAAATGGACAAAATTCGAACCATCTTATTGGAAAATCTTTCCACATTAAGATTATTCTTATTTGTTAATCTTTGGTTGAACTGATAATACAGAAAATGGCATCTTCTGACATTTCCTCTGCCAAGAACACCACCGCTGAAAACATTGTTGTTGATGCTACTGAGGAATTGGAAATAATCAAGGCTCCTCAGGTCAAGTTCACTCTTGAAGAACTTGATTGGACAAAGTCAAATAACCTCTATGCGCTTCTCGAGTTTCCTCCTCGAAAGCAAGTCACACATTTGAATTATGCTGTGAATTTCCTGAAAAATTGTTGCCTCTCCACAGCCTCGACCATAACACCTCCTGCACATCAGCTACTATTATCTCAGTTCTGGTATTCTGCCAGACACTCTCAGCTACCATCAACCAAAGACTCCTCAAAGACAATAGACTGCATCCTCTGTGATACTGAATATGGCACTATAAAAATCACCCCTGCCATTATTCGCAAAGCCCTGAGCCTTCCCAACGCAACCAAAGAAAAACCTTTTGTTCCCCTCCCTAACCACAAGAAACACTCAGATAGGGAAGCCATCACTGCATTTTTCGATGCAATGGGCTATGTATGGGAAACTGGGAGGGACAAGAAGCCTGAGAAGAAGTTGACCCTGATCAAGAAATCTAAAATGCCCAGCGAGATGAATTTCATCTTCGCTCACTTAATCAGCTGCATGACTGCAAAGACCGGCTCCTCTGATCAAGCCGCTCAACCTCAGCAAGCAATGGGATATGCTTTGCTGAAAGTTCTACATATAGACTGGGCATCGATAATCTACGATGATCTGGTACTCAGAGTGGACTCCGCCGCTGACCGATCTCCATGGGTCCCTTATCCAAGATTCATCAGCGCCGTCTTCCAAACAGGCCTGAATGACAGCTACCCAAAAGAGGGTGACCTGAAACTCTCTTAGGTTGGCCCTAAGGTACTCGACTTCAAACCAGTGGAAAACGAGGTACGTCTTTCTACACTCTTAACTCTTCTCAACCCTACTTCTTCAACTTCTGCAGCTCCTTCAGCGGACAAACCCATCGTTGATACCCAAGCTGCAACCTCCATTCCTTCTCTTAAAAGGAAACACTCCTCTACTCAACTTAGTTCCAAAAGAACTAAGAAAACCAAGGAGCAACCCCAGCAATCTCTTGCTGAAGACTCCTCAGCTCATCTCGAAGAGCTGAAGGAACGTTCAGTGGTACGCTCTGCCACAGCTGAACAAGCCACCCATTATATCCCAGCTTCAGCGTCTCTAAACGCTGAGGTTTTAAACTTGGAATCTACCCAACCTCCTTTAGTCTCTCCACAGACTGAAGAAGTGATTCTCAGCGGATCCAACGCTGAACTCCGCACCCAACCAAC
The DNA here is from genome assembly GCA_033807775.1 of Saussurea involucrata. NCBI lineage: Eukaryota > Viridiplantae > Streptophyta > Magnoliopsida > Asterales > Asteraceae > Saussurea > Saussurea involucrata. The sequence continues at coordinate 26,027,419 of CM066320.1, forward strand.
ATTCTCAACCTTCGCTCCTCCCTCTACTCAATTGGACTCAAATCCAGCTGTCACTGGAGCACCTGTCATTCCTCCAAAAGCTAAAGCTGATACAGGGCCTGTAGGAACGTCCATGCGTATAGGCACTCTCGCTGACGACATGGAACACTTTTCAGGTCACAGAAGTTTTGATGACTTCGTCGACCCTCCTGCAGGTATACACCAACCCATATACACTGTAACTGAACCCCAAACTTCTGAGCTTTCCTCTGTTCACAAGTACTTATATGTTACAGGTCCTAATTTGGGAGACATCAACGCCTCTCTGAAGAACTTGGAGACGAAGCTGACAGGTCTCACCACTACTCTCTCCGACAACTCTTCAGCTATAACAAACGCTGGAGAGAATCTTACAAAGCTGACAACAGTGGTGGAAGAGAAAGCCTCCAAATCTGACTTGAAGAAGGTTGATAAAACTCTTGGTGACTTCGCAAAGTTCTCGCTGACATCTACACAGACTACCTCTCCATCAAAACATCAGTTCACACCATGTCCAGCGAGGTCACAACGCTGAAGACATCGGTTGGAAAACTCGAAGGAGATATGTCTGCTGTAAAGACTGAAGTCGGTTCAGGGAAGACTGACATGAGCTCAATGAAGTCTGGCATCAATTCAATGAAGACTGACGTGACTTCAATGAAGACAATGATGCAGTAGATCCTGAACAACATGACCGCCCCTGCCCCTGCACCAACGCAATTTAATACGGCGGATCGTGCTGAACTGATGAAGATCACTCCTGCTATCACTGGCCTAGAAGACAGAATAGCAGCGATTGAATAGTATATGGGGGTCCCTGGCCAAGAAGACAGGGAACCCAAACCTACTGCTGAATCATCACATTCCTCCCCCACTCATCATGAGGAATGGGGGAGAAGATATTTGAAGACCTTCCCCATGATGAATCTATCAGGGAGGAGAAGACTGAAGACCTCACCCTTACTGAAGAGGGTGAGAAGACAAATGAAGACACAACCGCTGGACCTCAGGGAGATGAAAACCCTGAGGGAACCGAGAAGCTTACCTCTGTATCTGAAGGGGAGCAACTCGAAGAAGAAGCTGAAGAATCTGAATCTGAAGCTGAAGATGAAGAAGCCATCGACTTATCTGATGATGAACGATCCTCTTCTCCAAAGAATGATGATGATGACGATGATGATGATGATGATGATGACTCCTTTATCGTCAAGCCTGCTCAGAGGACTACAGTTCTTAAAGGGATCGTGATCAACGAACCTTCAGGGGAGCGGACCAAATCAAAGCCTTCAGCGTCTGAAGTTGACAAGGGCAAAGGAAAAGGTGTCGCTGAAGACAATGACAATCTGATGATCTCGCTTCCAAAGCCAGTTTGTCAGGTACACTAAATCTTCCTTACACTCATCCCTCCTCTATCTATCTATACACATTATCAGCTCTCCTCTCCACAAAAACCTCTATACACAACCACATTCTTTCTCTATCTCTGTTCTACCCAAAGTTCTTACTCGTACGATCGTTGTGTTTCAGCTAGTCCTCTCCCCTGTTTGAGGATATCGTTGAAGTTCCTACAGCTGCGACTTCACCAACAATAATCCCAGCTCCCAACGCTGAAGAAATAATCCCAGTCTTGGATTTCATCTCTGATACTGATGAACCTGAAGAATAGATGCTCTCTCATACAAACAGACCTTCCTTGGTTCCTCAAAAACAAAGTGAAGAGGATCAGAAAAGAAGAGAAGAGATAATAAAGAAGTTCGAGGCTCAGCGAATCATTCTGAAGCGTGATCAACTTCCTTCTATTCCTCCAAAGTTCAAACTTTCTCAAAAGGAATACAAGGATCACCTCAGAGCTGAACGTCTGATCGCTGAAATAAGGGAAGTTGAAGAAAAAGACAGAGAACTCGCCATCAAGCTTACTCAACGATCAGTGAAAGACCCCAAGCTGAAAAGAACTCCAATCGAAGTTCAACGTCAGCTATGGGAAGACGCCAAGAAGATCGTTGAAGAAAAGAGAACTGTGTCTCAATCTACCTTAATCTGGTGCAAAGAAAAGGTACACTTTAGATATCGACCTTCCAGAATCATCAAGGTACTCATCGCTGGAAGATCAACCCTCAAAGTTTCAATCGCTGAAATCGAGATATTCAGAGAGAATGGACAGTACGAAAAATTCTATGTTGAAGCCATCACGAAGTACGGTCTCTCTGAATGGTTGGAGATCAGATTAGCCATCCAGAAGTCTCAGTCTAAGTACAAGGATCGTGTTGAAAAGCTGATAAACAAACAGATCGACTTAGTCTATTCTTGTGTGGATATTCCTCCTCCTCCTCCTCCTCCTCTCGAAAGTCAGAAAAGAAGGGCCTCTGCAAAGAAAAAGTCTAAATCTTCAGAAGATGGTCCTCAGATACGGAATGAAACAGGTATTGGTTTTTCTCTAGCTGAAGTCCTTGGTCCAGAACCTGACCTTTCTGCACTTGACACATCTCTTCCTCCTGATGAGACTTTCATCCCTGGGAAAGTCATAAGAGAACCCTATGGGATATTCTTTATTGACTGGGATGGACGAAAGCGTTTTCAACGTATCTCTGAACTTTCCATCACTCCCATCGAACAGCTGAAAGATCTCATCTACTGGTGTGATTTCAAGAACGACATTCAGGCACGGCATCTTAAACCCTTGATTTTTGAAGAAGCACTGAACAAAAGGAATCAAGGAGTAAATGTCCCTGACTGGATGATCCCCACATCAAAGACCCTTGATTAACTTCTCAATATGGAAGAACCTTTATAAACTGATAGGATCGCCTCATTCTTCTATTGTATCAGTTATTCTTTTGTACTTGTAATTTATTTCGCTTGTACTTGTAATCTTTCCACTTCCTTTTGTAATCTGATTCAAAATTTAAAGAAAGATTTCAGCGAAAGTACTTTACTCCATCAGTACAGAAAAGATCCCAGAAAACAGTAAAAGGGACAAATATTTTATGAGTTCTTTTTATCCTTATGTTTTCATTAAATAGCAATTTTCTCCGTCGCTATGTCATAATCAAATAGGGGGAGATTGTTGATCCAAACCCTCAGTGATTTGATAATGACCCTCTCTTATATACTTAGTGAAAATTGTAAGTAAACAATATGTATCAGAGTTTCACTATCGCTGATAAGTACTAAGATCTTACAGTACCGCTGATAGGAACTCTCGCTCTTTAGATTAAACATTCAGCGAACACTGTTCACCATAATGCTCTGAGTCTGTTCAGTACTTATGGTTATCGCTGATAAGTTAGTTGTTTACTTATGATCTCTGAAGACAAGTTTCACGTCAACATAGGTTCTACGCTGAAGTCGAAGATCAAGCTCAAGAACCATCGACAAGTCTCCTAATGAACTGATGCGGATCAGCGAAGACTCAGATTTGTCCACTCAACGTGAAGTATCAAGTACAAGACTTCAGCTATCGCTGAACTTTATCATTCGCTGATAAACAATGATGAAGCGCTGAATCAACGAAAAGCTGATCATGAAGTCCTCTGTACAAAGTACTTTTGTCTTAACCACCCTTGCACGACTTCGTACGATGTGTCAGAAAAGAAACTCCTTATTGTCTGAAATCGTACAACCACTCTCATACTACACTGTTCAAACATGCGGCTACTAAGGTTGTCAACAAAGGTCAATGACATACAACCAATGAGCTGCTGACACGTGTAAAGTGTAAACTGCCATGCATTAAATGCATGCAGTATATAAGAAGAAGAACTCACTTCTTTTTGAAGTAACTTGCTAACTCTGGACAAGTTCATCCTTCTTATCTTGAGATAGGTTATTATTAGTAATTTCCTTCTCTTTCTTAGTGCAAGAAACTTAGTGTTCCAACTTGTTTAGATTTAGGTTTATCCTTAATCTTGTTTCGCAACAAGCTGTAAATTGTTAATGATTTATCAATAAACATTTTAGAAAAGTAAAATCTGTGTGTTTGTATTCAACCCCCTCCCCCCCTTCTACAAACTTGTATAGCCCTTCGGGACCAACAAATCCATACATCTATCATTTCTCAATCACTCTTGTCACTCTTCCTACTAACTAGAGAGTAATAAAACACACCTCTACTATCCGATCCTTGAGTTGAAGCTCTCAAGATTTCAATTCACCGACATCGGGGACTCCCAGAATAAAGACTCATCAGAGATTAGGAGCTCGCTTCCAACCAATTATTTTTCCTTAAGAACCCTAAAGGTTCTCACACAGACACCCACCACACCTTCAGACAATACTCCTTCTAGATGGCGTCATCAATCACACCATGAATAAATTCACACACACACTAAACCATTGTCATCATGACAAAGTTAGAACTCCACACATTACCATTACTCTCCACACACTATCCACCACACTCCACAGACACTACCGACATCAGAACAACGGTAATCAAGCACACCCATGCACCTGTAAATTCATAATGACATTGGCCAGATGTGATTTGAATTTACCTTACATGAGAGTCCTCACTACCATCGTCCTAAATTCTCAGTGGTTAAGGTCTTTCCTAAAGGCTTCCTATATGTCAAATGTGTCCTCCTACTCCCCAGTTTAAGTTTAGGCCCATCCGGTCACCTAAATCCCTTAAACTAGGTCTCTGATACCAACTGTAACAACCCACACTAAAATACAAGCCAGAAGCTACCTCTTTAATTCATAACGCCATAAACGGCTCAACATGGTCACACTATCAAGATTACAAACTTGGTTTTGTGGAAATAACCCTAACTACAGATGAGATCATAACCACAAAATAAAAGGAAAGCCTTCTAATCCTTCTATATGCAACCTCCGTCTCACGCCTTGCCAACTTCTAAGCAAGCTTTCAACTACCTGCTTACCTGAAAAGGTTTTAGTTTTGAAAAGTGAGGGTTAGACCATGAGGTCTAGTGAGTTCCCTCCACACCAAGTCACACCATAAATATCGCAATTTATAAATCAGTTATGAAAGAGTTTATACAAATCATAACAAGCACACTTAAAATGTTATGCACACAATGACACATGCTACTGGCACACGCTATAGTCACACACACCGTGACAGCGCAATAGAGCACACACGCTATAGTCACACACACCGTGACAGCGCAACATACCGCCCATATATGAAACAAATTCATATATAATTGTTATGGGACATACCCCCCATTTCACACCAAAGTCAGAGCATGGTCACACACATTTAAATCACACATATTGTCACGCACTTACTCTTCGCTTTGAAATAAAAGCAGTTGAAAAGCACACAGTTAGATAATAACCATCAATCACACTTGTATAAAATTTAGGTTTAGAAAGACTCACCTGGGATCCTGATTAGGAATTCTTACTCGCACCGATCGTCTCTACTCGCACCTACAGTTTAAACCCAACACACACACCAGGTAAGACACACTAGATTCTACTAACTTGAAATGTCTCAGCCTAAAATACCTGAGTTCCGGATATAATCGGCCCATACACTAATTTCCGATTCCATAAATAATTTTCGGGCTACGGCCCACCTAAAATTTTCATGCGGTCCAATCATTAATTTGGTCCTCCTATAAATAGGCCCAAAAATACACTCTGAATCTGCTTTGTTTTAATCCGGGAACAAATGGCCCAATCATCGAATTCCGGTTCACATGAATTAAATTTCGGATCGCATAACACAAATAAATTACCGGATCCAACCACAGCACTCACACGGCCCACGATAAAAAAATGACTTCCGGATCCAAAAAAACAATACCGGATCCATTACTATTTTAGACCAAACTTAATTAAATTCCGGATCTTTAAATGGCCCATTCCGGTTCTTTTATAATTAGGCCCAACGTATTGAATTCCGGATCTTTAAATATTGGTCCAAAACAAACCAATTCCGGGTCCCTAAATTAGTGGACTCCGGATTTCCCCTTTTTTATAAAGCCTTACCGGAACCCAATTAAAAACCGCACCGGAACCCAATTATTAACAATACCGAATCCATATAAGTCAAGCCCAACTTCCGGTTTTTCTTATGATTCCGGATCTAACTTAATTAAACTAAGTTTCGGACCCTTTTACAACAAATTCCGGATCCGATTACAATAATTCTGGATCCGTTTACAATAATTCCGATCTTTCGAACTCTGAAACAATTTCGACTTAATTCGACCTCTTTTATGCAAAAAACTCTTTCGATGTTAATCATTAGCATAGGGAAGGGTTATTAACGATTAACTTAGCAATTAACCCAATCAATTTCCACCCACACAAAAGGAGAACACGCACACAGTCTCATATTTCTTTCTTTTCCAGATGAATAACTCAAATCAGACTTTTCCACATTAGATCTTAAGATTAGAATGTAGAGGAGAAAGGATTGAGAATTACCTTGCTAACTAGATCCTTACACAAACTGGAGAAATCTCAATCGCCTTCACTCTTGAAGAATTCGCACTCTCTGCACACCTCAGCCGCACACACACAATTCCTTGAGATGATTAAAATTCTTAGGGTTTTCTCACCTTTTATACTTTCCCACCAACACACTAAACTTCCTCCTTTTCACACTTTGCACCACAAAACTTTTATTTATTCAATTAAGAACACGGTTATTACAGAAATTCACTAGACCTGATGGTCTAACCCTCACTTTTCAAAATTAAAACCATTTTCAGGTAAGAGAATAGTTGGAGTTTCTTCCAAAGGTAAGGAGAAGGCTCGGTGGCAATAGAGATACTTTACTTTAGTTCTTCTTGTTTAGTCTAGATATCTCAGTTGTGGATGTCAGGATGTGTGTATCCGCTGCTATAATTTGAGACTATTCTTATGTTTGATTTGAGATGTTGGGACCTCTATGGCTTTATTTTATGGATTTTGGAACGTTACAAATTTGGTCAATCAAATACACTAACAAATACGCGTTTATTATAATTTGGTCAATCAAATACACTAAAAAATACGTTTTATTATAATTAGGTCAATTAACTACACTAACAAATACGTTTTTATTTAAAAATACATTTAAAAATAAGTCATAAATAAATAAAATCGGGCCGGCCTCGTGCCTTGTTTTTGAATGAAAATCGTAATCGGTTAAGGACCGTCAAGCCATAACCGATCCCTATTGGGTCGGGCCGGTCCCAGTCCTCCGCTAGTCTCAGGCCGATCCAGGCCTCTCTATCGGCTTATGCTCTGATGTTTGGTCACAGTAGGTTACCCAATTCCTTTGAGCATCTACCTTTACGACATTGAGTAATCTTGCATCATTTTTAATTTAGTAAATGGTAAAATTTGATAGAAATTGTAATTCTTGTTTTACAAGATAAGAATATTTTTTAAACCTAAGTTTGCATTCCAAATATATTTATTTTTAGTTTTAATTATTTAAACTTTCAATAATTTCATTATATTTTCATTAACTTTTCACATTATACCCTTTTTATTTTTTATTTTTACAATGACTTGATATATTCTATTATTGATTATAATTAAATTATTTTTTTATATAAATAACCATCACATTAAATATAAAAGTTACATTGTAGAACAAATCCAAAAATTAATACACATGCATTCAAACGTTATAACTACTATATTTTTTTCTAGAAACGATCAATTATTCAATTATAATATAACACGCATAAAAACTCCAAAGTTTTCAAAATTTTACAATAGAAATATAATAGATGTCAAAATGAAGGAATCAAATATGTAATTGTGAAAAACAGTGGCAGATCCAAGGATCTTCTTGAGTGGATGTATCATTTAAGGTAGATTAAAGACCCACAATATTGTGCGTTTGATCAAAGGGAAAAGACAACATATTTGATACTAGGAAAAGCTAATTAAGTCGATTTCGGTGATGATACATATTTTTGATGTGAATCGATTTGACCTTTTGAGTAAAATACAATACTACGTCTTATGTCCAACGTGTTTTTAACTGAATTATAACTTTTTTGCTTTTTGGTTGATTTCATAAAACTTTCCAATTTTTATAATTTGATATTGATTGTTCTAAGTTTTTTCTTTTTTAGATTTTTCCTCTTAGTTTCATTATGCATCTAAAACTCCTAGTGTTAAATAAAAAAAATTGCAACCAAAATTAACTATGCATCTTATTTTATTTCTTATGCGTCTAAGATTTCAACAATAGTTAAATTAATATACTAAAAGCAAATTACAAACTACAAAAAAATCAAGAGAAATAACTCATTTTTTAATTATCAAGAACATGATAATTTACAAGAAGATGTGAGGATATAGTTTTTTTTTTTAATAAAAGCGATGATGTAGTTAATAACACAACTTGGAATTACAGAAAATTCAATGTGATTTAGGGGCATTTGTGAAAGTGAATTATGATTGAAAAACATAACAATTGGGAAAGAAATTATTGGCTCTCTCGTTGTAAATCAAGATATTAAACATTTATTGTAACAACCCACGTTGAGCAAGCATAAACGATAGCTACCACTTTAAATTAATACGCCAAAATGGCCAAACACAGTCATAATATCAACATTTCAAAAATTGGGTTTGCGGAAAAATAACCCTAATTACAACTGAGAAAATGCATCTAAATATCAAAAGGGAAAGTCTTATAGTTCTTCTAGATGCAAGCTCCAGCTCACATCTTGCCCTTGCCCTTACTCGAGCCCTCAGCTACCTGCTTTCCTGAAAAGGGTTTTACATTTTGAAAAGCAATGGTTAGACCATGAGGTCTAGTGAGATCCCTCAAGATAACAATATCTCACCACACATGTCAAACAAAAGAGTTTAAAAGGAATTAAGTACGATTACGCCCTTATCAGTTTAAACAAACACACGCATGATGATGATCCACGCTTTGGTCACGAACACACACCTGTGACAATGTGTTAGGGCACACACCCGCCCTTAGTAGATATATGAAACATGTTCATACGTTTCGTATGGGACACACTCCCCATATGGCATCATATTAAACCACCCCTAGTCCAGTCTCATGCATACCACATTAAAAATAACACACCTACAACTTGCATAATTAAACCACATGGAAACATGCATTTCAATATAAAATATACAAGCAATAGAAGCAAGTATCGTCATAGCTTCGATTTAGAAAGACTCACCTGGCGTCCACGCTAAATGTTCTCACTTGAACTGCTATCCTCTAACCGCACACCTACATTTACACCCAACACACGAGAGTGAATAAGTCACTCAACAACTAACTCAGCGCCCAGATCCTCTAGGCAATCTCTAAAATACACTGACAGAACACAGACCCGGACACAGACAATCTGAATTCCGGATATGCCTTCCGGACCCCTTCCGGATTCCGCCCCTATTCCGAACACACAAAATCCGAACGTATCGAAGGATTTCTCCTTTCCCGGTACTACCTTCCGGATTCTGGGTCCCGGTCGTCCGGATACCCCGACTTCTCCGGACAAGTCCGGACATCAGTTTTCCGATTAAGGACTTTCGAATCCCTCAAGACCGGGTATGCAATCCGGATTTCGACTTTTCCGGTAATTAACCGGGTAGCGCCGTTGGGCGTTTTCGGAGAAATCCAAAAATCAGGGTTATCTTCTCGAGCGGTTTCAACCCGATCGATCAATAGTTTTAATCTTTCATTAGCACACCCCATATTTCAACATTCATTAAACCCATTTCAACCCATTGGTTTCTCTCAGATTATCACGCTTTTCTCCTTAATCCCACTCTCAAGACATTATCAGGAGGAAACATCATTTCGTTCCAAGAAAACATACATTTCACAGAGAGAAGGATTACCTTGAAGAAGAGAACACGCCACGCACTCTTAATGATCTTGAATGCTTCGATTCCTTGATGATTCTGGCAAGAGGTTATCGATTGATTTCTCTAGCCGCCTCCAATTACGTTGTAAGATGAGAAATGGGGGTTTTAGGGGGTTTTAAACCCTTTTTCCCTTATTTACAAAAAGGTCCTCCAAGTCTCATCTTTTACACCCTAGCCAACATCTTCACTTTATATTCCCCACTCAACACACCTCTTCCTTATTTATTTCCAAAAAGGACCCGGTTATTACAACATCATCCCCTCAAAAGAATTTTGTCCCCGGAATTCCATCTTCGAACAAATGAGGCAAACGGATCCTCATGTCCGACTCTACTTCCCAAGTCGCTTCTTGACCCTTATGGAAACGCCACTGAACCTTCACAAGAGAAATCTCCTTAGTTCTCAACTTTTTGGTCTTACGATCCACGTTTCCAACGGTTCCTCAACATAATTTAATTTTTCGTCTACACGAATGTCTTCCAGCGGTACTGCCATACTTTCCTCGGCCAAGCACTTCCTAAAATTCGACACGTGAAAGGTCGAATGAACTCCCCGAAGTTCCTCGGGCAACTCCAACTTATACGCCGCTTCACCCACACGCTCGGTGATGGAAAACGGCCCGACATACCTAGGCCTTAGCTTCCCTTTCTTTCCAAAACACACGACGCCTTTCCACGGAGATACCTTAAGCATCACTTTATCACCCACTAGGAATTCAATTGGTTTCCTTCTTTTGTTCGCATACATCTTTTGGCGATCCTGAGCCACCCTCAACCTCTCCCTAATCACAATAACCTTATGCGGTCAACTGCACGATTTCCGGTCCTGCCAACTGCTTCTCCCCCACTTCATTCCAACACAACGTCGTTCTACACTTACGCCCATACAATGCCTCATAAAGTGTTGCCTGAAAACTGGCATGATAACTATTGTTATACGATAACTCAATCAACGGAAAATGGGATTCCCAAGAGCCTTTAAAGTCAATCACACAAGCACGCAACATATCTTCCAAAGTCTGAATAGTCCTCTCACTTTGCCCATCCGTTTGAGGATGATAGGCAGTACTCGTCAAAAGTTGCGTACCTAGCTCTCTTTGCAAGCTCCTCCAAAAAGATGACGTGAAACGACCGTCACGGTTGGAGACTATGCGGCACTCCATGCCTCGACACTATTTCATCAACATATAGCTTTGCTAACCTTTCTAGCGCGCAGCTCTCCCTGTTCGGCAAGAAATGAGCCGACTTGGTGAGACGATCCACAATCACCCAAATAGTATCATTCCCTTTCGGAGTCCTTGGCAACTTAGTGACAAAGTCCATTATGATGCTATCCCACTTCCACACTGGTATCTCTAAGGATTGAAATTCTCCGTAAGGTCTTTGATGCTCCGCCTTGACCTTTAGACAGGTCATACATCGTTCGACGAAATTAGCAGCATCTTTCTTCAACCCTGGCCACCAATGCATTTGCCTCAAATCTCGGTACATCTTATTGTTTCCCGGATGAACCGAATATCGCGACTTATGCGCTTCTTCTAAAATACGTTCCCGCAAGTCTCCCAACTTAGGAACCCACACCCAGTTCCCCAAACACTTCACGCCACCATCGTTACTCTCCAAGGATGCCTCATAACCGACGATCCTCTCACTCTTTAATTTCTCTTCCGTTAGAGCTTCACCTTGGAACTTCTTAATTTCTTCCAAGAGATTAGAAGTTACATCAACTCGAAAAGCTATTACTTTAGCTGGCATTCTTCTTTCCTTCCGACTCAAAGCGTCGGCCACGACGTTCGCTTTACCCGGATGGTAAAGCATCTCACAATCATAATCGCTTAGCAATTCCACCCAACGCCTCTGCCTCATATTTAGTTCCTTCTGATCGAATAAATGCTTGAGACTCTTATGATCGGAGTAGATCTGACACTTAACCCCGTAAAGATAGTGTCTCCATATCTTTAGGGCAAAGACCACCGCCGCTAACTCCAGGTCATGAGTATGATAGTTCTTCTCGTGCTCCTTCAGTTGCGGGATGCATAAGAAATCACCTTCCCACCATGCATCAGTACACACTCTAATCCCAACTTGGATGCATCGCCGTAGATTACATATCCTTCTGTCCAACTAGGCAATGATAGAATTGGTGCGCTACTCAGATTGTCCTTCAACTTACAAAATGCTGCTTCTTGAGCCTCCGTCCACTCGAATTTGGCACTCTTCTTGGTCAAAGCGGGCAATGGCGTGGCTATTCGAGAAAAGTCCTGAATGAACTTCCGATAGTAACCCGCAAAGCCAAGGAAACTTCTCACCTCAGATGGTGATCTCGGTGGCTCACATCCTCTAATGGACTCTACCTTGGGCGGGTCCACCTTGATACCTTCTCCCGACACCACATGCCCCAAAAACTGAACTTCCCTAAGCCAAAACTCACACTTTGAGAATTTTACGTACAACTTCTCTCGTCGCAACAGATCCAACACTAAACGAAGATGCTCTTCATGCTCACCCCGAGATCGAGAATAGATGAGGATGTCATCTATGAACACAATCACACACTTATCTAACAGCGCACTACACACCCGATTCATCAAGTCCATGAATACCGCCGGAGCATTAGTCAGTCCAAAGGGCGTGACTAGAAACTCGTAATGGTCGTATCTTGTGCGAAAGGCCGTCTTAGGCACATCTTTTTACCTCACCTTCAGCTGGTGATAACCGGACCTCAAATCTATCTTCGAGGAGAAGCTCGCCCCTTGCAACTAATCAAACAAGTCGTCAATCCTCGGAAGCGGGTACTTATTCTTGACGGTCACCTTATCCTTTCAACTAAGAATGCCGACTTTCCTCAAACGATTGGAACTAAGGTATCCTCGCCGAAGGAAATAAGCTCACGATAATCTATGCACATCCGCATAGACCCATCCTTCTTTTTGACAAAAAGTACCGGCGCTCCCTAGGGTGAAGAACTAGGGCGTATAAATCCCTTGTCTAGCAACTCCTGCAATTGCATCATCATATCCTTCATCTCCGTCGGTGCCAACCAATAAGGCGTACGTGCTATTGGTGCCGCTCCAGGCATCAAATTGATCCTAAACTCGACTTGACGATCCGGGGGTAAACCCGTTAAGTCATCCGGAAATACCTCCGGGAAATCACTTACCACTGGAACGTCCTCTGTTCCTTTCTTCTATTTCATAGCGTCTAACACATACGCTAGAAACCCCTGACATCCTTTCCCTAAACAATGACTCGCCTTCATCACCGAGATTAGGCAGGACTTGCGCTCACGCCTATCACCATATATCACCACCTCAGACTTGTCGGGTAAGGTGATACAAATCATCTTCTTATTACACACAATGCTAGCACTATTACTAGCCAACCAATCCATCCCCACGACAATGTCAAACTCTCCCATACCCATTGGGTACAACCGCAAGGGGAATGAGTGACCCTCCACTTCAATACTACACCCCTCATACACCTCCCCCACCAAGACCCGACTATCATCTGCAATCTCTACTTCAAGCCCACACTCTAACCGCTTAGGTTTAACATGCAGACACCGAGCAAAAATCGGCGATACAAACGAACGATTGGCACCCGAGTCAAATAACACTAGCAAATTTTGAATTAACAAGAAAGGTACCTGTCACCACATCCGGTACATCAATCGCCTCCTCCGCCGACATATGGAAGGCCTTTGCTTTTGCTCATGCGGGCTCCACTTTCCTTTCTCCACCCCTTCCTCCTTGACTTCCACCAAAACCACCCGAAGACCCTTTCCTCAATTGCAGACAATCAGGCTTAATATGATCCGAGGAACCACACAGATAAAAATCCCTCGGGTTAGGACACTCTCACGCTATGTGCCCCAACTTTCCACACTTGTAACAACCATCAGATTCAAAAGAACACTCCTCGCGATGCACTATGTTGCATTTCCCACATGGTTTCTCACCGAACCTCGGTCCCACCCACAACTCGGGTTTCAAAACCTTAGGTCTTTTCACATCCCGCACGGATCCTTCCCATTTCCTCTTTTCGACACTCCTTTCTGACATTTGTCGGTTCTGCACAAACTCCCTCACACTGCTCTTCAGCCCCCAGATATACCTCTCAATGCGCATTTCCTCAGTAGGCACGTATACTTCTGCAAAACGCGCCTTCTCGATGAACTTAGAGGTGTACTCTTGAACTGTCATCGATCCTTGTTCAAGCCCTAAAAATTCCTCTTCCAACTTCTTCACTGCCGCCAACGGACAAAACTGAGCCTTGAACCTCTTAGTGAACGACTCCCAAGTAGTCGTCTTTGCTACCTCTGAACCCTTACCACCAGTCTCGACATTCCACCAGAAGATGGCATTTGACTTCAACATAGACATAGCAAACAATACGCTATCTTCCTCAGCACACTTACTTGTGTCGAAAGCTAGCTCCATCTCCCGGATCCATCTCAGAGCCAAAAGCGGGTCGCGCTCCCCGCTGAAAGATGGAGGCTTGCACGACACGAATGTTTTAAAGGTACACCCTTTCACTGACTTTGATTCACCATCCACAAACGGAGTCAACTGTGAGTGATCTCCCACTTCAGTTGTAGGTAAGCTAGACGCTTCAGTCCTCGTCTCATTCCCACTCTTAGTCCGCCCTTCCGATTCAGACTTAGTTCAATGGTCCAACAATGCTTTCAGTGTCTCTTGTAGTTTGCCCATCTCAGCAGTAAACTTCTCTTCAGTCACAAACTTGGTTACGGTTTTGCCTCAGACCTTTTGACTGACTTCTTCCTCTCACAGAGGCGGTACTTTCCTGTTGGGACGGCTCACGCACCTCAGGTGCCCCTACACTCTTAGTCCGATGGGTAGTGTTAATGCCAAAAATCGCACCAAAGGGACAACTTAAGGTCGATGTGGACTTAATCAACTAAAGAAAGGATCTTTCGATGAGACGTGCGATGAGGGAAAAAATAAACGAGACAAGGGATTTGATGACGCAGGAAAAACCTAAAACATGTCAAACAAAAGAGTTTAAAAGGAATTAAGTACGATTACGCCCTTATCAGTTTAAACAAACACACGCATGATGATGATCCACGCTTTGGTCACGAACACACACCTGTGACAATGTGTTATGGCACACACCCGCCCTTAGTAGATATATGAAACATGTTCATACGTTTCGTATGGGACACACTCCCCATATGGCATCATATTAAACCACCCCTAGTCCAGTCCCAAGCATACCACATTAAAAATAACACACCTACAACTTGCATAATTAAACCACATGGAAACATGCATTTCAATATAAAATATACAAGCAATAGAAGCAAGTATCGGCATAGCTTCGATTTAGAAAGACTCACCTGGCGTCCACGCTAAATGTTCTCACTTGAACTGCTATCCTCTAACCGCACACCTACATTTACACCCAACACACGAGAGTGAATAAGTCACTCAACAACTAACTCAGCGCCCAGATCCTCTAGGCAATCTCTAAAATACACTGACAGAACACAGACCCGGACACAGACAATCTGAATTCCGGATATGCCTTCCGGACCCCTTCCGGATTCCGCCCCTATTCCGAACACACAAAATCCGAACGTATCGAAGGATTTCTCCTTTCCCGGTACTACCTTCCGGATTCCGGGTCCCGGTCGTCCGGATACCCCGACTTCTCCGGACAAGTCTGGACATCAGTTTTTCGATTAAGGACTTTCGAATCCCTCAAGACCGGGTATGCAATCCGGATTTCGACTTTTCCAATAATTAACCGGGTAGCGCCGTTGGGCGTTTTCGGAGAAATCCAAAAATCAGGGTTATCATCTCGAGCGGTTTCAACCCAATCGATCAATAGTTTTAATCTTTCATTAGCACACCCCAGATTTCAACATTCGTTAAACCCATTTCAACCCATAGGTTTCTCTCAGATTATCACGCTTTTCTCCTTAATCCCACTCTCAAGACATTATCAGGAGGAAACATCATTTCGTTCCAAGAAAACATACATTTCACAGAGAGAAGGATTACCTTGAAGAAGAGAACACGCCACGCACTCTTGATGATCTTGAATGCTTCGATTCCTTGATGATTCTGGAAAGAGGTTATCGATTGATTTCTCTAGCCGCCTCCAATTACGCTGTAAGATGAGAAATGAGGGTTTTAGGGGGTTTTAAACCCTTTTTCCCTTATTTACAAAAAGGTCCTCCAAGTCTCATCTTTTACACCCTAGCCAACATCTTCACTTTATATTCCCCACTCAACACACCTCTTCCTTATTTATTTCCAAAAAGGACCCGGTTATTACAACATCATCCCCTCAAAAGAATTCTGTCCCCGGAATTCCATCTTCGAACAAATGAGGCAAACGGATCCTCATGTCCGACTCTACTTCCCAAGTCGCTTCTTGACCCTTATGGAAATGCCACTGAACCTTCACAAGAGAAATCTCCTTAGTTCTCAACTTTTTGGTCTTACGATCCACGTTTCCAACGGTTCCTCAACATAATTTAATTTTCCGTCTACACGAATGTCTTCCAGCGGTACTGCCATACTTTCCTCGGCCAAGCACTTCCTAAAATTCGACACGTGAAAGGTCGAATGAACTCCCCGAAGTTCCTCGGGCAACTCCAACTTATACGCCGCTTCACCCACACGCTCGGTGATGGAAAACGGCCCGACATACCTAGGCCTTAGCTTCCCTTTCTTTCCAAAACACACGACGCCTTTCCACGGAGATACCTTAAGCATCACTTTATCACCCACTAGGAATTCAATTGGTATCCTTCTTTTGTTCGCATACATCTTTTGGCGATCCTGAGCCACCCTCAACCTCTCCCTAATCACCCTAACCTTATGCGGTCAACTGCACGATTTCCGGTCCTGCCAACTGCTTCTCCCCCACTTCATTCCAACACAACGTCGTTCTACACTTACGCCCATACAACGCCTCATAAAGTGTTGCCTGAAAACTGGCATGATAACTATTGTTATACGATAACTCAATCAACGGCAAATGGGATTCCCAAGAGCCTTTAAAGTCAATCACACAAGCACGCAACATATCTTCCAAAGTCTGAATAGTCCTCTCACTTTGCCCATCCGTTTGAGGATGATAGGCAGTACTCGTCAAAAGTTGCGTACCTAGCTCTCTTTGCAAGCTCCTCCAAAAAGATGACGTGAAACGACCGTCACGGTTGGAGACTATGCGGCACTCCATGCCTCGACACTATTTCATCAACATACAGCTTTGCTAACCTTTCTAGCACGCAGCTCTCCCTGTTCGGCAAGAAATGAGCCGACTTGGTGAGACGATCCACAATCACCCAAATAGTATCATTCCCTTTCGGAGTCCTTGGCAACTTAGTGACAAAGTCCATTATGATGCTATCCCACTTCCACACTGGTATCTCTAAGGATTGCAATTCTCCGTAAGGTCTTTGATGCTCCGCCTTGACCTTTAGACAGGTCATACATCGTTCGACGAAATTAGCAGCATCTTTCTTCAACCCTGGCCACCAATGCATTTGCCTCAAATCTCGGTACATCTTATTGTTTCCCGGATGAACCGAATATCGCGACTTATGCGCTTCTTCTAAAATACGTTCCCGCAAGTCTCCCAACTTAGGAACCCACACCCAGTTCCCCAAACACTTCACGCCACCATCGTTACTCTCCAAGGATGCCTCATAACCGACGATCCTCTCACTCTTTAATTTCTCTTCCGTTAGAGCTTCACCTTGGAACTTCTTAATTTCTTCCAAGAGATTAGAAGTTACATCAACTCGAAAAGCTATTACTTTAGCTGGCATTCTTCTTTCCTTCCGACTCAAAGCGTCGGCCACGACGTTCGCTTTACCCGGATGGTAAAGCATCTCACAATCATAATCGCTTAGCAATTCCACCCAACGCCTCTGCCTCATATTTAGTTCCTTCTGATCGAATAAATGCTTGAGACTCTTATGATCGGAGTAGATCTGACACTTAACCCCGTAAAGATAGTGTCTCCATATCTTTAGGGCAAAGACCACCGCCGCTAACTCCAGGTCATGAGTATGATAGTTCTTCTCGTGCTCCTTCAGTTGCGGGATGCATAAGAAATCACCTTCCCACCATGCATCAGTACACACTCTAATCCCAACTTGGATGCATCGTCGTAGATTACATATCCTTCTGTCCAACTAGGCAATGATAGAATTGGTGCGCTACTCAGATTGTCCTTCAACTTACAAAATGCTGCTTCTTGAGCCTCCGTCCACTCGAATTTGGCACTCTTCTTGGTCAAAGCGGGCAATGGTGTGGCTATTCGAGAAAAGTCCTGAATGAACTTCCGATAGTAACCCGCAAAGCCAAGGAAACTTCTCACCTCAGATGGTGATCTCGGTGGCTCACATCCTCTAATGGACTCTACCTTGGGCGGGTCCACCTTGATACCTTCTCCCGACACCACATGCCCCAAAAACTGAACTTCCCTAAGCCAAAACTCACACTTTGAGAATTTTACGTACAACTTCTCTCGTCGCAACAGATCCAACACTAAACGAAGATGCTCTTCATGCTCACCCCGAGATCGAGAATAGATGAGGATGTCATCTATGAACACAATCACACACTTATCTAACAGCGCACTACACACCCGATTCATCAAGTCCATGAATACCGCCGGAGCATTAGTCAGTCCAAAGGGCATGACTAGAAACTCGTAATGGTCGTATCTTGTGCGAAAGGCCGTCTTAGGCACATCTTTTTCCCTCACCTTCAGCTGGTGATAACCGGACCTCAAATCTATCTTCGAGGAGAAGCTCGCCCCTTGCAACTAATCAAACAAGTCGTCAATCCTCGGAAGCGGGTACTTATTCTTGACGGTCACCTTATTAAGCTCACGATAATCTATGCACATCCGCATAGACCCATCCTTCTTTTTGACAAAAAGTACCGGCGCTCCCTAGGGTGAAGAACTAGGGCGTATAAATCCCTTGTCTAGCAACTCCTGCAATTGCATCATCATATCCTTCATCTCCGTCGGTGCCAACCAATAAGGCGTACGTGCTATTGGTGCCGCTCCAGGCATCAAATTGATCCTAAACTCGACTTGACGATCCGGGGGTAAACCCGTTAAGTCATCCGGAAATACCTCCGGGAAATCACTTACCACTGGAACGTCCTCTGTTCCTTTCTTCTATTTCATAGTGTCTAACACATACGCTAGAAACCCCTGACATCCTTTCCCTAAACAATGACTCGCCTTCATCACCGAGATTAGGCAGGACTTGCGCTCACGCCTATCACCATATATCACCACCTCAGACTTGTCGGGTAAGGTGATACAAATCATCTTCTTATTACACACAATGCTAGCACTATTACTAGCCAACCAATCCATCCCCACGACAATGTCAAACTCTCCCATACCCATTGGGTACAACCGCAAGGGGAATGAGTGACCCTCCACTTCAATACTACACCCCTCATACACCTCCCCCACCAAGACCCGACTATCATCTGCAATCTCTACTTCAAACCCACACTCTAACCGCTTAGGTTTAACATGCAGACACCGAGCAAAAATCGGCGATACAAACGAACGATTGGCACCCGAGTCAAATAACACTAGCAAATTTTGAATTAACAAGAAAGGTACCTGTCACCACATCCGGTACATCAATCGCCTCCTCCGCCGACATATGGAAGGCCTTTGCTTTTGCTCATGCGGGCTCCACTTTCCTTTCTCCACCCCTTCCTCCTTGACTTCCACCAAAACCACCCGAAGACCCTTTCCTCAATTGCAGACAATCAGGCTTAATATGATCCGAGGAACCACACAGATAAAAATCCCTCGGGTTAGGACACTCTCACGCTATGTGCCCCAACTTTCCACATTTGTAACAACCATCAGATTCAAAAGAACACTCCTCGCGATGCACTATGTTGCATTTCCCACATGGTTTCTCACCGAACCTCGGTCCCACCCACAACTCGGGTTTCAAAACCTTAGGTCTTTTCACATCCCGCACGGATCCTTCCCATTTCCTCTTTTCGACACTCCTTTCTGACATTTGTCGGTTCTGCACAAACTCCCTCACACTGCTCTTCAGCCCCCAGATATACCTCTCAATGCGCATTTCCTCAGTAGGCACGTATACTTCTGCAAAACGCGCCTTCTCGATGAACTTAGAGGTGTACTCTTGAACTGTCATCGATCCTTGTTCAAGCCCTAAAAATTCCTCTTCCAACTTCTTCACTGCCGCCAACGGACAAAACTGAGCCTTGAACCTCTTAGTGAACGACTCCCAAGTAGTCGTCTTTGCTACCTCTGAACCCTTACCACCAGTCTCGACATTCCACCAGAAGATGGCATTTGACTTCAACATAGACATAGCAAACAATACGCTATCTTCCTCAGCACACTTACTTGTGTCGAAAGCTAGCTCCATCTCCCGGATCCATCTCAGAGCCAAAACCGGGTCGCGCTCCCCGCTGAAAGATGGAGGCTTGCACGACACGAATGTTTTAAAGGTACACCCTTTCACTGACTTTGATTCACCATCCACAAACGGAGTCAACTGTGAGTGATCTCCCACTTCAGTTGTAGGTAAGCTAGACGCTTCAGTCCTCGTCTCATTCCCACTCTTAGTCCGCCCATCCGATTCAGACTTAGTTCAATGGTCCAACAATGCTTGCAGTGTCTCTTGTAGTTTGCCCATCTCAGCAGTAAACTTCTCTTCAGTCACAAACTTGGTTACGGTTTTGCCTCAGACCTTTTGACTGACTTCTTCCTCTCACAGAGGCGGTACTTTCCTGTTGGGACGGCTCACGCACCTCAGGTGCCCCTACACTCTTAGTCCGATGGGTAGTGTTAATGCCAAAAATCACACCAAAGGGACAAATTAAAGGCCGATGTGGACTTAATCAACTAAAGAAAGGATCTTTCGATGAGACGTGCGATGAGGGAAAAAATAAACGAGACAAGGGATTTGATGACGCAGGAAAAACCTCAAACGAGGAAAAAACCTGCGGACGACAAGGGTTTTTGTCGCTGCACTATGGTCATCAAACGAGGAAAAAACCTGTTCTTGAGTTCGCAGTAGGGTTCTGCCTTTCAGTACTTGATCTCCAGAGTTTGAATGTTCTTTGCTATGAGTTGGGATGATTTTCTCTGCTGTTTGGTGATGCTCGCTGATATATGTTCGATGTTAACTGATGTCCCTTGTAATGAAGCTTTAGCTTGTCTTTCATAGTCTTCGCGTCATTAATTAGTTCCATTAATGATTTGATCAACGACTGGAAACGGTCGCCGAGATGAATGTTCATAATACTCTTCGTCCGTTACGGCTATCGATCGTTGATGGTTGTGTCGGTTATATCCGTTGCTCTTTAATGACTTTGACTCCTGCATTAAACACTTAACAATCGTAACAGTCAAGGTTAACATTAGCTTTGGTCGAAGGTACAATGATCTTACGCGATGGTCGTACGGGACGGGCGATACTATGGTCGTGCGTCATGGGAGACGTACGACTTACCTTTTACGGGCGACGACGGATGTTTTCTGGGTTCTCGTCGAGACCTTTTCTTAATACAAGATTTGGATTATGACGTGCGTCTTATCTGCTCTGGTCGTGGTCGTACGACGTGATTTTTTGCCCAAATAGTTTGCCCCCAAAATTTGAAAGAAGGATAGCAAATCCGAGTTTTAAATTTTGTCAGTCGAAAAAAATATGACAAGTGACGGAAATTACCTTGGTTACCTTGGAACTAGGCTGGTCTGCTCTTAACTGAACGAGAAGTCTAAAGGAGAACGAGGTCATGACATCATGCTGACGTACGATGATGCTTACCAGCTGTCGATGCCAGGTGTCGGTGATTTACTGGGGTATATGAAAGTCGGGGATGCGTGTCGATCTTTTGAAGGGCTCGACCTATCACGATAAATAGGGACCAAAATGGATTGTTTTCTTCAAGCTTTCGAAAAGTCATCTTTTCCAGAATCTCGACTTTTTCCAAATCTTTAGTGACTGATGATCTACCGTGGGCCGTGATACCCAAATCGATGACGATGTTGGTTGCGATAGACGCGATGTCCGTGGATTCTGCGCATCTGGCGACGATGTTTTCTGCTACCACGTCGACCCCTTCGTTAGCCGGCAGGGGCGAGGGTGTAAAGACGGGAGAGAATGATGGGGATTTTATGGAGATCAACTGTGCGTTGTCTTCATCCCTCTCGACTGACTATGTCCTCGTCAGGACGAAGTCGCTTCCGCTTCTGGGGAAATATCAGCTCTTATATTTCAAGGAGCATTTTCCAGGGATCTCTATCGAAGAGATTAGACTGTGTTTAGCCGTACTGGCATCTTTCGTAAGTTTTTCTTTCGAAACTTGTGTTTACCGACGTTTATTCTTTCGATGAGCGTTTTGCTAATACGTCCCTTTTGTGATTATGCAGATGTTTTTGTTTTCCTTCACTAAACACGTGAGGAAACTGGGGGTATTGGAGTGGAGGTCGATTGTCGAAGAGGAGATATTCCTTCCTCCAGCCTTAACATTAATCTTAAGAGCCACATTCTCGGAATGCCATGGCGCGAAAGGTTGGGAGACGACTCCGGCTATACTCGTTTGATCCTTCAATCAGTTCTTCAGGATTGTCAGGATTCCGAAGGCTGAGTTTTCTTTGGGCAGAATTTACGATTGCCATGTTTCCTTAGATCTTAGGGTAGTTTCTTTTTTCTGGGTTTATGAATTAGGCTTTTCATGCTTGACCGTTGGTGGTTGGGTCGTTGGTATGCAACAGCTTTTGACTTTGTATTTACTTGTCCGACTATCGGTCGTTCATATGTAATCGTTCAATGAAGTTCCTTCTTTTGCTGAACTTGTGTTTTTAATTACATATGTCGTGGATAAATGTAATACTGATCATATGAAATAAACGGAGGATCGTGCGACTTAGGCTTTTATTGCAATATAACGGTTGCAATATATATCATCGATGTGTTAGAACATACAAAGTATTTCTAAGTTCCAGAAACTTAGATCGAGGGACCGTTTAGACCTGACGTATGACTGTATCGTATCATGAAACTTTGGAATATATGCCCCTGTGATCAAACAATCGTGTCATGCACTTGGATACCCATGTCGTGCGTTCCTGCGATAAAGTTCGTTAGAGGTCGGTCGCGGTTTTTCCCAACGATTTTGCGATGCCTACCGTCGTGTTGAAAACTTTGTATGATAGGAAGGCGATTTTAAAAGAAATATTTTTTCAAGTGCGTCGCATTCCAACTTCGTGGGATTTCCTGATTGTCGAGGGTTCGAAGTCGATAGGCTCCTTTACCAACGACTTCGGAGATACGATAGGGACCTTCCCACTTGGTAGAAAGTTTACCTGCGTTGAGCTCCTGGGTATTTGGGAATACTCGACGGAGGACGTAATCGCCTTCTCGAAAGATTTTAACTTTGACGTGCTTATTGAAATGTCGCTCGACTGCCTGCTTCTGTGACGCCATTCTGATCAAGGCCGATTCTCTGAGCTCTTCAAGGGCGTCGAGCTCATAACTTAAATCAACCACGTTGTGGTCGACGGGTGTGTGCCTCGAAGTTGGGAGATGAACCTCGATCGGTAGGACGGCTTCGCAACCATAGACGAGAGAGAAAGGGGTTTGCCCAGTGGACGTGCGTGGCGTCGTGCGATTTGCTCACAGGACCGAAGGGAGTTCTTCAACCCACCTTCCTTTTGCGGCTTTTAATCGTTTCTTGATCGAAGCTATAATAGTCTTATTGCTTGACTCGGCAAGTCCATTAGCTTGGGGATATCTGGGAGTCGAGGTTGTTAGTTTGATATTCCTGTCATCGCAGAACGGTTGGGTCCTGTCGCTTATGAATTGGGATCCATTGTCGCAGACAATTTCGGATGGAATTCCA
The DNA here is from genome assembly GCA_033807775.1 of Saussurea involucrata. Lineage (NCBI taxonomy): Eukaryota > Viridiplantae > Streptophyta > Magnoliopsida > Asterales > Asteraceae > Saussurea > Saussurea involucrata. Next base: position 26,051,174 of record CM066320.1, read on the forward strand.
AACCTGCATATGATGTTAGTCTGGATAAAGGAGATAACTTCTTTATCCCTAATTTGGGAGAAGGCAGCTGCTTCAACCCATTTAGAAAAGTAATCCGTGAGTACGAGGAGGAACACTTTTTGCCCCGGAGCAGGTGGTAGTTTGCCGACAATATCCATTCCCCACCTCATGAAAGGCCATGGGACAAGCGTTGAGTGCAAAGACTCCGAGGGTTTATGAGACATACCTGAGTGTCGTTGACAGGGGTCACAATTTTGGACGTACTTGACAGCGTCTTGTCGCAGTGTCGGCCAAAAATACCCTTGTCGGGAGACACGATTAGCCAAGCTACGACCTCCTGAGTGATTACCACATTCGCCGTCGTGCATCTCTTGGAGGATTTTCTGGGCTTGATTTTTGCTGATGACGCACCTTAAATTTAAGCCCGTCGATGATCGCCGATAAAGCTTATTTTCGATCATGACGTACTTGGATGCTTTGAATCTAATTTTTCGAGCCTCCATTTTGTCTTCGGGGAGTTGGTCGTGCACGAGGAAATTTCGAATGTCGCGTGACCAATCATCTTCTTCGTCTTCGATCTGGATGACGTCTGTGTTTCCAATGGACGGCGTTGCCAGGTGAATCATAGGAATAACATCAAATATTGGTTCAACTAAAGCTGACCCAAGGTTCGTCAATGCGTCGGCTTGAGTGTTCTGGTCTCGCAGAATTTGTTCAATAGAAAAAGATTTAAATTTTTTGGAAATTTCTTTTGCCACGCTTAGATATGCTGTCATTTTTGAATCCTTGGCTGCGAATTCTCCATTGATTTGATTTACTACCAGCAGGGAATCGCTCTTGACATGCAGTGCGGTTGCCCCCGAGTCGTGGGCCATATTCATCCCCACGATCAAGGCTTCATATTCGGCTTCGTTGTTGGTGGCCTTGAAGTCGCATCGGACTGAGTATACCATCTTACTCCCATGTGGCGACTTTAAGACGACACCCAGTCCAGAGCCTCTAATGTTGGATGATCCGTCGACATGTAGGATCCAAGGCACGTCGTCGTGAGTCGCCACAGTGGACACTTCGAGCTCTGCTTCTTTTTCCAACTCAGGGCTGAAATCGGCGATAAAGTCTGCCAAGGCTTGTGATTTGACTGCGGTCCTGGGTTTGAAATCAATGTCGTAACTGCTGAGATATATGCTCCACTTTGCTAAGTGACCTGTCAACTCAGGTTTCCTTAGAACAGACTTAAGAGGAAAGTTAGTTACGACAGTAATAGGATGCGATTCGAAGTAATGTCGTAATTTTTTAGCAGTTGTGACTAGCGACAAAAGCAGTTTTTCCATGGAAGAATACATGGTTTCTGCGTCCAAGAGAGATTTACTTACGTAGTAGATTGGTAATTGTTGTTTTTCGTCCTCTCGTGTGAGTACGGCGCTTACCGCATTTGGACTGACAGCTAAATACAATTGTAAGACCTCATGATCGTGAGGTTTCGACAACAGAGGAGGCGACGCCATATACTCCTTGAGTTTTTGCAATGCTTGCTCATGATCGTTGGTCCAGTTGAAACCTTTGTTTTTCCTGAGGACGTTATAAAACAGATGACATCTATCTGAAGATCGGGAGATAAACCTGTTTAGGGCCGCTACTCGACCAGTAAGCCTTTGGACCTCCTTGAAATTTCGAGGAGATTTGATGTCGATGATGGCTTTGATTTGATCGGGGTTAGCCTCGATTCCTCGGTGAGTGACCATGTGGCCTAAGAACTTTCCAGCACTGACTCCGAAGGAACATTTGGTAGGGTTGAGCTTCATGCTATACTCCCGAAGGATGTTGAACGATTGTCTTAGATGCTCGACATGATCGACCGCTTGCTTTGACTTGACGAGCATGTCGTCAATATATACCTCCATTGTGTCGCCGAGATGGTCTTTGAACATTTTATTCACCAGACGTTGATAGGTGGATCCTGCATTTTTTAGTCCGAAAGGCATAACTTTATAACAGTAAATACCTCGGTCCGTCATAAAAGCGGTTTTCTCCTGGTCCTCGACGTGCATTAAGATTTGGTTATACCCTGAATAGGCATCCATGAAGGTCAATAATTCATGTCCTGCGGTTGCGTCGACCATGGCGTCGATATGCGGTAACGGGAAAGGATCTTTCGGGCAAGCCTTATTGAGATCGGTGAAGTCGATACAGACCCTCCACTTTCCATTCTTCTTAGCCACGACCACGACATTAGTTAGCCAGTCGGGATACTTTACTTCTCGGATCTTTCCTGTCTTGAGGAGGTTATTGACCTCATCGTTTATTACCTTATTTCTTTCAGGAGCGAATTTACGGCGCTTTTGCTTGACGGGTTTAAACGATGGATCGATATTGAGCTTATGAGAAATGATGTTAGGGTCAATGTCAACCATATCTTTATGCGACCAGGCGAAGCAGTCAGCATATTCCTGCAAGAAAGATATTATCCTTTGCCTAAGATGGGGATCGAGAGATGATCCTATCAAGACTTTTTGCTCGGGCTTGCTTGGGTCTAAGATAACTTCTTCTAGGCAATAATCACCGATGGCTTTAGGAGCATCTTGCACCTTCTCAAACTTTCCATGCGTTGGGTCAGTGGTTTGCTCTGAGTCTTCGCTATCTGCCATTTTCCTGCGATAGAGAACAGAAGAAACTCCAAGAAACTATTAGTAGGGTGCACGTTCGTCGAGGATTTTCTCTAGATGAGGCCCCACGGTGGGCGCCAAACTGTTAATGCCAAAAATCGCACCAAAGGGACAACTTAAAGTCGATGTGGACTTAATCAACTAAAGAAAGGATCTTTCGATGAGACGTGCGATGAGGGAAAAAATAAACGAGACAAGGGATTTGATGACGCAGGAAAAACCTCAAACGAGGAAAAAACCTGCGGACGACAAGGGATGTCGTCGCTGCACTATGGTCGCCAATCAGGGGCGACGTCCTTGGTACTGGCGTCGATCGTACGATGATTACAATACAAATGAAGGAAATACTTCTAAATGTAAAGTACAAGTGTTTGAATGTAAAAATAGGTGTTTGTCGTGTGTGAATACAAAGTGTGAACTTCTGGTCGAGGGATGTTTGTCGTGCGTCGAGAGCGATACTTGAGCTTTCCCTCGAGTGTTCTTGAGTTCGCAGTAGGGTTCTGGCTTTCAGTACTTGATCTCCAGAGTTTGAATGTTCTTTGCTATGAGTTAGGATGATTTTCTCTGCTGTTTGGTGATGCTCGCTGATATATGTTCGATGTTAACTGATGTCCCTTGTAATGAAGCTTTAGCTTGTCTTTTATAGTCTTCGCGTCATTAATTAGTTCCATTAATGATTTGATCAACGGCTACAACGGCTGGAAACGGTCGTCGAGATGAATGTTCATAATACTCTTCGTCCGTTACGGCTATCGATCGTTGATGGTTGCGTCGGTTATATCCGTTGCTCTTTAATGACTTTGACTCCTGCATTAAACACTTAACAATCGTAACAGTCAAGGTTAACGTTAGCTTTGGTCGAAGGTACAATGATCTTACGCGATGGTCGTACGGGACGGGCGATACTATGGTCGTGCGTCATGGGAGACGTACGACTTACCTTTTACGGGCGACGACGGATGTTTTCTGGGTTCTCGTCGAGACCTTATCTTAATACAAGATTTGGATTATGACGTGCGTCTTATCTGCTCTGGTCGTGGTCGTACGACGTGATTTTTTGCCCAAACAGGTAGCCAGTGCCTTCTTCTTTCCTCGAGTCACCACACCAGTTCCATCTGCCTGGGTGAAAGCTCGTCGGGGTGCTCTTCCCCGTCCTCTTCCACGGTCTCCGCCCCTCCCACGGGTGGCCGCCTGCTTCGGAGGATCCACTGGTCCATCCTCCAGAACTTCTTCCACGATGATCGCTCCCTCAACCGGTATTGCACCCTCGACTGGCACAGACCTACTTCTCAAAGTTCTTTCTGACATTCTTGCTTACTAAAACATCACACAATTTAAACAGCTTAAGGCAACAGTCCCAAAATAACAAGGTAAAATAAGCACATACATGTACCTGTAAATTCATTATTACACTGGTCAGGTGTAACTTCGAATCTACCTTACATGATAGTTCTCACTACCCTATTATTCGTGTCCCTGATGAGGTCTCCCTAGGTCTTCCTACTTTCTCAGTTGTACTTCCTAATCCCACAGTTTAAGTTTAGGCCCGTCTAGTCACCTAAATCTCTTAAACTAGCGCTCTAATACCAACTATAACAACCCACACCGAGTAAGCATAAACGATAGCTACCACTTTAAATTAATACGCCAAAATGGCCAAACACAGTCATAATATCAACATTTCAAAATTTGGGTTCGCGGAAAAATAACCCTAATTACAACTGAGAAAATGCATCTAAATATCAAAAGGGAAAGTCTACTAGTTCTTCTAGATGCAAGCTCCAGCTCACATCTTGCCCTTACCCTTACTCGAGCCCTCAGCTACCTGCTTTCCTGAAAAGGGTTTTACATTTTGAAAAGCAATGGTTAGACCATGAGGTCTAGTGAGATCCCTCAAGATAACAATATCTCACCACACATGTCAAACAAAAGAGTTTAAAATGAATTAAGTACGATTACGCCCTTATCAGTTTAAACAAACACACGCATGATGATGATCCACGCTTTGGTCACGAACACACACCTGTGACAATGTGTTAGGGCACACACCCGCCCTTAGTAGATATATGAAACATGTTCATACGTTTCGTATGGGACACACTCCCCATATGGCATCATATTAAACCACCCCTAGTCCAGTCCCATGCATACCACATTAAAAATAACACACCTACAACTTGCATAATTAAACCACATGGAAACATGCATTTCAATATAAAATATACAAGCAATAGAAGCAAGTATCGTCATAGCTTCGATTTAGAAAGACTCACCTGGCGTCCACGCTAAATGTTCTCACTTGAACTGCTATCCTCTAACCGCACACCTACATTTACACCCAACACACGAGAGTGAATAAGTCACTCAACAACTAACTCAGCGCCCAGATCCTCTAGGCAATCTCTAAAATACACTGACAGAACACAGACCCGGACACAGACAATCTGAATTCCGGATATGCCTTCCGGACGCCTTCCGGATTCCGCCCCTAATCCGGACACACGAAATCCGGACGTATCCGGATTTCTCCTTTCCCGGTACTACCTTCTGGATTCCGGGTCCCGGTCGTCCGAACCCCGACTTCTCCGGACAAGTCCGGACATCAGTTTTCCGATTAAGGACTTCCGGATCCCTCAAGACCGGGTATGCAATCCGGATTTTGACTTTTCCGGTAATTAACCGGGTAGCGCCGCTGGGCGTTTTCGGAGAACTCCAAAAATCAAGGTTATCATCTCGAGCGGTTTTAACCCGATCGGTCAATAGTTTTAATCTCTCGTTAGCACACCCCAGATTTCAACATTCATTAAACCCATTTCAACCCATTGATTTCTCTCAGATTATCACGCTTTTCTCCTTAATCCCACTCTCAATACATTATGAGGAGGAAACATCATTTCGTTCCAAGAAAACATACATTTCATAGAAAGAAGGATTACCTTGAAGAAGAGAACACGCCACACACTCTTGATGATCTTGAATGATTCGATTCCTTGATGATTCTGGCAAGAGGTTCTTGATTGATTTCTCTAGTCGCCTTCAATTACGGTGTAAGATGAGAAATAAGGGTTTTAGGGGGTTTTAAACCCTCTTTTCCCTTATTTACACAAAGGTCCTCCAAGTCTCATCTTTTACACCCTAGCCAGCATCTTCACTTTATTCTCCCCACTCACCACACTATTTCCAAAAAGGACCCAGTTATTACATTTATTGCTAGTACGAATTGAACCCAAGACCTCCTACTAGGAGGCGCCTTAGTTCAGCCAACCAAGACCATCCCGCCCAACTTAATTTTTTGTTATAGATTTGGTTTTAAAATATTTAACCAAATTGTGCTCAAGACCCCGCTCGATCTTTAGTAGACCCACGTGAAAATGTGAAGTGTTGCACCAAATTTGGTGTAAGAAAGTAAGAAACAATGTCCCCATCGTATAACTTTTAAGGGTCGACATAAATCCCGGAGATATAATAGAAAACACATATCGATATATTCATGCCTCAACGAGATGATGAATATATACATTAGGGTTGTGTTGGTCATAACATATTGTGATCTTTTCTTGAAAGATGGCTGAATTTGTAGAAGTCTAAACAAAACAAGGTTCTCTTGTTAATCTAATTGATGATATCTGAACTAGGCTTTTTGTTTACTTCTTAATAGTTCCATTAAGAGGCAACCTCTGTATCGCTAAGAGGTGAATCTTGTTTGGCCAAAAAAAAGTCTGCCTCTTAATGGTAAAGGATCCTCACACTATTGCTTCTTGTTTCTGACTGCATCGAAGATGGTTAAAGCATTTCTTCAGATTCCCGGCATTTTCTTAGCGTTGACCGAATTTCCTTCAGCAATTCACTGATATTCATGCCTTTCCTGCAAGTATTTAGTATTCACATAATATAATTTCCAGTTAGACAAATTAAGAAAGAGGAATATGAGTCATGAATGCAGATTGAAAAAACAGAAACAAAAGAAAATAGGAAAGATGGGGTTTTTCATTAACCAACTTAAAACTCGATCTCAGGTATAAAATTATTGTCTTATTCAGTAAGACATCATTGCTTCAAGGGGAACACTGAAACCAAAATCTTTAAGGCAAAAGACACCAATGTGCATTTTGCAAAGAGATTGTTTATGTGCACAAAGTAGAGACCTTTATCAGTTTAAAAGGTCAAGCTCTTTTTCAAAAAGCCCAAAAACGCACAGGCCTGAAAAGGCCCAAAAACGAACGAAAAGCATGATCAGGCCCATTTTCACACAAAAAACCGGCCCGGGTCTGAAAAAGGTCAAGACTTTTTTTTGCTTACTAAAACCGACTTGGAAGGCGTGGGCCCGGGCTTGTGCATTTCTAAAATGACAATGCAAAGATAAAGGAAGTGGCAGAGATCGACTTACAGAACACTGACACCTACAACAGCAACAGGCCGTGGAAATTCCTCAATTTCTTTTATCTTTTTATCCTCATCGGAGACAACATTTACAAAATCTCGTTCACCAGATACAGATTGAACTGGATCTTCTAATAAGCTCAACTTCAGCTGACCAGGTAAATCGTCACTTCCAATTTTCTGTATTTCTTCAACCAAAAAAGGAAGTCGGTCCATTGCCTGTAATCAATAATTCATTATTACGCTAAATAAGTCAAATAGTCAACAAGATACAAATCTTACAAACAAGGAAAACAAGAAAATACAATTAATATTAGTACCACATACCTCAGGTATATCAATCTTATTCAAAACCACCAGATAGGGCCTTTCAAGATATTCAGGATTGTACATCCTTAACTCCTACAAAATTAACATCCATATGAATAAAAAGTAAATCATAAACTTTTCTTAATGGGGAGGAGTGAGGGCAAAATCGTACTTCTTTTACAGTTCTGTAGTCATACACAGGATCCTCAGTAGATGCATCAACAACATGGACCAACATACGAGTTCTCCTCAAGTGCCTCAAGAAATTGCGGCCGAGCCCCTGACAAATGATAAAGTGATCTAACATCAGCTAATAGTTCAAAAAAAAAACTTTAAAACAAGGTACAAATAATAATCATGGAGTGAGTACCTTTCCCAAATGCGCCCCCTCAATAAGACCAGGCAGATCTGCTAAAGTTGCTTCAGAAGAGAATTTCCCTGCCCCTAAACTAGGATCGCCCTCAAGGCGTCCAAGGTTTGGCATTAAAGTTGTGAACGGATAATCAGCAATATCAGGTCTCGCAAGTGTAATGGCTGACAGTAGGGTAGATTTTCCAGCGTTAGGGAGTCCCTAAAAAGTTTAAAGATTGTTATTTCCACCATGTGAATCTCATGTTGAAACTCGGCATCCAATAAAACCATCAGATACCCAAAATAAATCATTACATAGGGGTATTACTGTCCTAAGCTGGTTTGTTATGCAAACGATAATTTAGACCTAGGAACACACACACACACACACACACACACACATACACATATATATATATAGAATGGCAAAGTATGTAGACACATGTGAAGTGAAAATAATGTGTGAAAGATAATACTTACAACAAGACCAACATCTGCCACAACTCTTAGTATTAACTGCAAACTGACCTCTTCCCCATGTTGACCAATAATCAACACCTGCAGGACTGGTATAATTTTGTAAGCTTCTATACATACAAGAAGTCGCTCATAGAGGGAACTAATAGAAAATTTATGAAGTTTATGAATTAAATATTTCATTAAAGTATATATTAGGTTAGAGCACCATGGCCTACTGCATAAGTTGGGTTCTCTTTCGAGTCTCTCTCTCTCTCTCTCTCTCTATATATATATATATAGAGGCTCCGTAAAATGCAAACCTTGCATTTGTTGCACACCTTACAAACCACAGTCTGCATATGTGCAGAACCAGTCTGCATATGTGCATATGCATACGTGCAAGAATATACATATAATGAACATACAAATATATGGGATAATGCATATATGCAGACTGTGGTTTGTAAGGAGTGCAACAAATACATGGTTTGTATTTGATTTGTACCCTATATATATATATATATGTCAATGTTAAATCTTACAATGGATAAGAATAACTAATGATTGATTCCACCCAAAGAAAATTGTACAATTCAGCACATTTTGGTTTGTTTTTATCAAAAATTCATCTGTACTTCAAAGTAGTCAACACTTTTGAATAAATCCATTACATAACTCTATCATGAAAGGACCATCTTGAATTCTTACTTGTCATGCTAATTGTGGTCTCCTCTTATTTGTCACCTTTTTACCACCAGCAAATTCATTTCAAACAATACATGTCTATAGTAGCAGTTGAGCTTGCATAAATAAAGAAAAACTCATCCATTCAAAAGAAAGGTGTCCTACTTTTTTATTCTTTAAAAAGTCCATTTCTAAATGATGAACATCTAATGACCAGATATTCTAGCGTGCCACTAAACTTGGACCAAATTGTTGCGATTAGGCTACCGCAAATTGTCAATGTTTAAAAATAACAGCCGACAATTAAATTTATGCATTCTAAAAAGTTGATTCTTTTGCATAGTAGACCAAGTACCAGGAGCAAGATAAGTAATGATATCATCACCAAAGAGAAAAATTAGGAGATGGTGAGAAAATACTGAGCTTTACCTTATCATTTTCATCCCGCATAACATTTGATGTCATAGCCATCATCTTCTTCTTTTTATGCTCCGGCATTTCTAACAAACTAATCTGCCACATGCAAAGAAATGAAGTCCATTTACATACCAAGATTGAGGTCAAAGCTCTAATTGTTTTAATGATCATGTAAAACTTGTGTCCCAGATTATAATCTTTTTGATTACTCTTCCATCACAAATTAAACAAGCATTTCAGTTTGCAACGGCAACATTCACATGTTTTTGATAATTCTTTAAAACATTGACAAAGAATCAACTACAATTCTACACTTGCATTTGATGATTTTCCTATCCTGGTCCATCAGTACGAGCTATTTTTATCAAGTTCTGCATCTAATAGCTCATATGTTACTAAAAAATATCCATCAAACTGCATTTTTTTAGATGTTTGGTGAAATAATGATTTTAGATCTTTGTGACAATATTTTAATGGTAGCTTGCAGTTACTTGAAATCAACATGGTAAAATTTTTATATATATTTTAGTTTTGAGGATAAGTATCATTTATCTTTGGACATAGGGAGTATATACAGAAGAGAATCATCCGTAAGGTAAGACAACATGATATTCGTCATGCGGGTTATGTGTAAATAAACTCATAATTGAAAAGATCATATCGCTGAAAAAGAAACTGCGAGTATATATTATCCCAGATTTATACATATCTTAGTTTAGGCGAAGGATCGTGTGAGAAGTTGAGGTTAACGTGAGAAGCATGAGAAGTGGATCTGAATCATTGATCACTTTTAATCAAATGCTCTCCCGTGAATTGCGGCTTAGAAGGGAATTGATCCGGTGCATCTTATCTTGGTGCATCTCATCCTAATGTGCATCCATTTCTCATCCAACGGTTGATAACCACTTTTCACGCTTCTCACGTTAACCTCAACTTCTCACCGGAACCCAACCCGTTTAAGACATAATTACCACTCATATTGTCGACATTTCCCTCAAATACAACAAGCATGGATTACTCACCCCTCCTTGACCACCCCTAGCAACAAGAATTTCATCACTATGACGAGCTAGATCCGCTATAAACTTGCCCCGTTTATGTTTTACAACAGTACCTGTCAATATATCAAGCAATGAGATAGTGGGTAACAAAGGGACTTCCATAATGATATTGTGCTTATTTCAATCTCTGCCATTCTAATACAGTAAACGAGAAAAGAAGGATATGGTTTTGCCTATCAATTAAGTGATTAAATTACCAAGCACCTTATGGTTGGAGAGTGCTTTAGTCTACCCTTTTTTAAATGTTCATTCTTATTTCAATGTCTGCCTTCTTTTTTTACTTTTTGAGTAAAAGAAAATAAACATGACATGATGTGCATATGTATATGTATATGTATATGTATATAATAAAATAATGAGATTCTTTGTAAATAATAGTTAAAGAGCCAATGTTGAGACTTGAGAGTGCGCTGGAGATGCCCTAAAAGAATCAAAATTAAGAATTGTCAAACCTAAAGGTACTGGAATGCGCAACGTTGGGGCAGCTAAGCCATTCCGCAGTTGAGATGTCAAGACACCCATCGTATCAACATTTCCCCCACGTTTTGCATTATATCGACCCTTCTTGTGGAACTCCAATAACGAATCTTTCCCCTCATCTGCGTAAATTACAACATCCCCTCCATGTCCACCCATTGGTAAGATAAGTGATCCATCAAAGTCCCTCTTATAAGAACCTTTAATCCTTTCTTTCACTTTGTCCTCTTTGGTTCTAAAATTAGAAGGGGCCTTTGGGTTAGGCATACTAAGTGTAGCGCCATGACCTCCATCTCCAGCACGAACTGTTATGACCACCTGATCAAAATACTTGTGAGGTTCTCTACTTAGACTCTCCAGGCTTGGAGAAGTGGAGTCTTTGGCCTTAGCAAGCCTGCACTTCAGTGTATGGTATCGAAAACCATTGGGAACATTTCTCTGCCTATTCCAACTGCAGAAAAATAGGAATTGTGATTGTTACTGCATGAAAACAAGGTGCATTTTAGGTTTCACACACACACAGGGACATATTGTATATATTTGACTGGATATTCAATATATGGAGGATGCTTGAACCTCAAATTCCTTGATTGAGATCACAATCAAGAACAATACAATAGTTGCAATGTCCAACTATCATTCCCCTTATCAAAACAAAATAATAGTAATTATAAAGAAAATCGTCAAAATAGGTTCGGTAATTCTCCATGTTTTATCTGGGAGAATATCAAATAACATTGACCAACCAATATTGGCTCAATTGAATATGACTAAGGTGCCGTTTGTTTTTTAAGAGGCCTGAAGTCTGAAGTCCTATTTTCCTTCTGATTAATAAGAGGTGGTGCTAAAGTCTGAAATATGAATCAATAAGATTGTTTGTTTTGTAACGTCTGAAGTCTGAAATCTGAATCTGAATCAACATGATTTTTTAATTTTATAGATTAAAAATTTTTGTAGTATTTTTTTAATTTTAATTACATTTCATAGTCACATTACTTGGTCTTCCAACCCACAACCCACACGAGAAGAGTATCATCCAGGAGCGACGAACGGATGCCGGCTACAAGAGGTTATAAGATATTAGGTTACCTCTTATGATTCAGACGAATTTCATACTTAAAGCCTCTGAAATCTGAGAAAAAACAAACAGCCTTAACATAAAAACGTCTGATCGATTCAGACTTCGGAGGTATTAAGAGGTTTTTTTAGAAACAACAAACAGAATTAAACCCTAAAAACTTCAAACACTCCCGGCAACACACCAAATCCAATAGAGCTAGTTACATAGACACATAATTTAAACAGCATAAGCTCAAATACTGGTAATCACAAAATCTCAAGTACAAGAATTTGTTCCATAATTTAGCGGATGTTGGTTGTAAGTTTAGTGGTAGAAGACGGAGAGAAAAAGAGTACCTATGATTTTGAGGAAGAAGACAGTGAGCGAAGGAGGTGTGCGAGTGATGGGGAAAGAGAGAGGCGCCGAGAAAAGGAGACGATGAGGGCGGTGGACGGATGGAGACGACGGAGGAGGAGGATATCATATTCCGCCACCGGTAACTGTACCTCGCTGGTGAGTTTGGTTTATGGATAATCTGGCGCAAATATTTTGAAATATAAAAATCTAACATTTAATTTCAAATTATTTTTTATTTTAAAAAAAATCAACAATATAAGAAAGGGGAGTGCTAATGACACCCCAAAAAGGGGTGTTGAATGCAATTATTTTCGCACCAATTATTTTTTGATTGGTGTTGAATGCAATTATTTCCGCACCAATTATTTTTTGATTTAAATATATATATAATATATATATTATTATTTATTTGTTTTATATATATATATATTAGAAATATAAAAATATATATATATATTGTTATACGATTATTTATGTTAATATGATAAGGGTATAAAATGAAAAATGATAAAGTAAGGGATTAAAAGTAATATAATAACTAATTACAGGGACCAAAAATGTAAATATATAATATGTTCAGATGTTAATTATTAAAAAAGGGAGAGGGAGGAACGGACATTTGATTTGATGAGTGGGGCCAATGAAATAATGCAAATATATAGGTTTTGTTTTCTACTCTAGGGATTAAAAGTAATATAATAACTAATTACAGGGACCAAAAATGTAAATATATAATATGTGCTATAAAATAGTGATGAGAATGCATGTGAACATACATTTCCTGGTGTACATCGAGAGAGAGAGAACAGCGAGAGAAAGAACAGAGAAGTTCGACGCATAGTTTTTTGGTGAAGACTTAAAACACTTAAAAATGGCGAATTGGGGTGAAGATTTTTCAATGGTATCCTAATTCAAATAATGAGGTATTTCATCCACTACTATATATGTATATATATATATATATTATGTTATCCCGTTTCATATTTTTATGTGTTTGTGTAGGATGATAATGTTAGTTCAAACAAATCAACTGAAGCTTGTGAAATCCCTCAACCATCCGCATTTTCTACTGATATGGTATCTTTATGTTTCATTTTATCTTGTTAAATTATCTGGTAAAGTTAGTAATTTGTAACAAAAAAAGTCAATTTCAGGTGTTTAATTCTCGTCAAGATCTAATTGATTGGGTACGCAACATGGGATATTCACTTGGTTTCGTTATTGTTATTAAAAGAAGCAAAGATGATAAAGTAGAATTTCAATGTGATTGTAGTGGTAAGCACAGGAGTAAGAAACCCTCTAGTAAACATACTGGCACAAGAAAAACAAATTGTCCATTTCACTTGGTAGTGAATCATTTGGGTAATGATTGTTGGACTTTAGCTATGAAATGTGATGCACATAATCATGATTTTGCATTACATTTGGAGGGACATGCATATGCAAGGCGATTGTCTGAAAATGAAGCTCGATTGGTGGAAGATTTGTCAACAAACAATGTGAATCCTAGAAATATTTTATCAACAATAAAGCAGCAATATTCAGATAATGTGTCTACAAAAAAAACTATATACAATCAATGCCAGAAAATTCGACATCGGAAGAAGAATGCAGGTAGAACTCCAATGATTTTTTTTTGTTTTTTGTCTTTTTGTTGTCTTTTCTTTTTCTATTTTATTTATTTGTATTATGCAGGTAGAACGCCAATGCAAGTTGTGATGTCATTTTTACAAGAAGAAGGCTACGTTTTTTATGATCGTGCAAACAACTCGACTAATCAGTTGGAAGATTTATTCTTTGCTCGTCCAAGATCACTGGAGATATGGCGTGCATTTTCACACGTGTTGTTGATGGATGCCACCTATAAAACGAACATGTTTGAGATGCCTCTCCTTGAAATTGTTGGTGTAACTTCAACTAATAAGACATTATGTGTAGCATTTGTCTTTATGCACAGTTCTTTCATGGGCAAAAACTATAATGCACATCCATACATTAATCAATTTCCAAAGATGTTTCACCCTTACATTACGCATGTACATGATGTGAGAGGTGATGGAAATTGTGGATTCCGAGCAATAGCTGTCTGTCTCGGTCTTCATGAAGATGCATGGCCCACAATTCGGTCTAACTTGATGGAAGAGTTAGATACACACAAGACAGAATATTGGAACGTTTTTGGAGGTCAATATTGGAATATTGTTTACAACACTTTAAACTTCTTTCAATATGATGGAGGTGCACCAGTTGAAGTTGAACACTGGATGACAATGCCTGAAATAGGTGTCTTGATTGCTTCAAAGTATAATGTGATATTACACGTTATAAATATGGCAGGCTGTGTGACGTACTTGCCGCTTAAGTCCACTCCGCCAGCGTGGTATCAACATGTTGTTTTTACAGTTGGGTACGTTAATGGTAACCATTATGTGAAATTAGATATGGCAGAAGGATACCCGTTCCCTACTATAACTCAACATTTTTCCACTACAGTTATCAATGTGCTGCAGGATGGGCTACCCCGTATTCAAATCGAATACAGAAGTACCAGCGACTTTTACGTGTTAATTGTACTACGGATAATGTTATTTTAGAATAATCGAATGTAATATAGATTATTTTATGTTCTATTTATATGTTAAATCGCAATGTTTATGTTTTATTTTTATAGTTATATAATTATAAAAAACTAGTAATATAAATATTTTTAAATATTTATTTATTTTTAAATAAAATCAAAAAGAAAAAGAAAAAATATATAATACAAATAAATAAATAAAATAGAAAAACAAAAAACAATAAAAAGACAAAAAACAAAAAAAATCATGAATATTAATCATTGGGATAATCATGGGGTGCAAATAGCCAAATTTAGGGTGTCATTAGCCTCCCCTATAAGAAATTGATTCAAATAGTCATTTTACACATATAATTATTTCTCTCTCGAGTTGATCCAAATATTATTACATCAGTAATATCCAAGTCAGTAATTTACAGGTCTAGCTAAAAGACACCAAAAAAGGAAACACGGTCAATTTTTCATAAAAAAGTATTCGTGAATCTAGGTCCGAAAAAAAAAACTTTCAACAAAAATTGACCAGGTTCATTTTTTTTGTGTCTGTTTACAAATTACGGACCTGATAATTACAAGTAAAACTAGAAAAGGATTGTTAGAAGACAATTTAAAGATGTAAAATAGCCGCTATTTGAGTCGATTTCCTTGATCGTATAACCATCCTCCAAAAAATCCAAAATGAAAATTTATTTCTAAAAGCTTTAAAGAAATTATGTGTTTAATATTTTTAGAAATCACAACCTTAATTATACTAGTGTTTGACATCGCGCGTTGCGCGATGATCAAACTTTATGTTAACAAAACGGCAAAAATTGTTTTTATTATTTTCATAGATATGGAATATGCTACAAATACGTATACACCAATTTATTTTAGATAAAGATTGACTTTAAATATATTCATTTAATATAATTATGAAATATGTTGAATGTGTGATGAAAATTATATCGTAGTGGAAAGTATCGGATAACCAAGACTCAAAAACTACAATACATAAAAATTAATTAAAAACATGTAGATTTAGAATAAATCTTCTATATTTATTTAAATAGAAACAACATCTATATAAATTGTATCAACAATTATCGAATAAAATTACATTATCAAATATCTATATTATCATTAAAGTAGGTAGTTTAAATAAACGTTATGTGAAAAACAAATAGTATGATTATTTTTAAAATTGTAAATCATCTTTTAAAAAAAAATACGACAACACGTGATTAAATGTAATAAAGTGTTTATATTTATCAATATTATTAATTTTTTATAAGAAAAGACGTAGAAGTCTGTAGATTCTAAAAAAATGTTTTTATCAAGAATCAACTTTTTTTTCGTTTAGTCATTGTTTTTTCGTTCAATATTTTCTTCTCCTTTATCATCAAACCCTTATTTTTTTGGCACTTTGAGTCAAAATTTGTATTGACGCATGAGTCACATGAACACGATTACATAGCATTGTCAATCAGTTTTTCAATTTCTTGTTTAAATGTGATTCATCAACTTCAATTTCTAAATTGATTGTCTAGAATGCATTGTTAACAGTGTATCAATCTCATTGAATTGTAGCAAATGTTGATGTTGAAACTTATAAGTTGTATGAAGCAAAAAACTAAAATCACAAAATTAAACCGATCTAATTTTGAATATAACTCAAGATAATTGGAGGTCAAGAAAACAAATTTGAAGAATATTAGTCGGTTTACATTTTAGTAGAACGTTGATTTTTCAAATGAACACTCAAAACATATTAGTATATATCAAATCAAAAATCGAATATAAAAATTAAAATTTGTTGTCATTTGCGAGTAATAATGTAATATCAAAATAACCAATATTCTATGTTCTTTTAGCATTATGGGTTACATTTTGGGGAAAAAAGGCATGTAAATGAGAATTAAGGTAACAATAACTCAAGAAATTACAAAATAGACAAAATCAAGAATACATTGAAATTGAAAGAGTACTCGAATGAAAGACTTACATGTAATAATGTGTGTGCCATGATGATAAAGCTTTGATGTTCTTCGACATATTTAGATAGTTTGTTTCCCTTGTCATTTACTACAAAAAAGACAATATAAAAAACATATAAAGTCAATACAATAGCAAACAACTCAACAATAAACAAATATCGATAACAAATATTAATCTCTTAGCAATACAAATCTAGTGAGAGAAAATGTGTTAGAGGGAGAGATCAAGAGGTACTTTGTTGTACGACAAAAGGTTAAAAAACCAATAACAAAGCAAAAAAAACTTGTGCTTAAATATAAGAAATGAATGATTAATTAAAAGAAAGAAAGAAAAATAAATGGTTGGTAACATAAAGAAAGAAAAATGAATGGTTGGTAACATAGAGAAAGGCAAATAAAAAGTTAATTTACATAAATTGCAATAAATTGAATGATTAGTTAAAATAAGTAATGGAAAACAATATTTAATAACATAAAATGAGAAACAAATGGTTAATAGCATAAACTGCAATGAATATGTCAAATTACTATTAAAGACCCTTATTTATAAATGAAATGTCCATTCACTTAGGGCTATATTTTATTTTGATATAACTCACAAATTGAAATAAAATAATAGCTAATGCTTCATGCTCTCTCACGATGTCATATCATCTTTTGATTATTCTCCTTTATATAGATAGATTAAAATCCTATACGTCTAATTAAAAGATGATAGATTCATTTCATAAAATATTTGATTAAATTAAAAAATGTAAGGTAAATAGAAATTATATTTGTCGATGTATTTATGTAGTTTAAATAAAAATAATCTATAAAAAATGTAAGGTAAATAGAACTTATAATTGTTGATGTTTTTATGTAGTTTAAATAAAAATAATCTATAAAAATAAAAATGTAAGGTAAATAGAACTTATATTTGTTGATGTTTTTATGTAGTGCAAATAAAAATAATTATGAGATAATAAAGAAAATTAGATATTAATTAAAAATTGTAAGGCAAATAAAAGTTAAATTTGTTGATGTCTTTGTGTATAATAGAAATAAGTATAGAATAATAAAGAAAATTAGATATTAAATGAAAAGTTAAAGTCATTTAATGAGATCTAGTTTTTTATTTAAAAAATTCAAAATTAGGAGAAAATAGATAAAGGTGAATGGTGGGTTCTCATTAGGCCACCTAAGCAACTCCTCATTTTGCTTTTATATATACTAGTGTTTGACATCGCGCGTTGCGCGATGATCAAAAAACATGTCAAGTATGATATATAAAAGTTATGATACTACAAATCAACTCAAAACCTGAGAATGCCAAATTCTCATTGTACATTGGTTAATACCCTTCCAATATTCAAAAACATCTTTCCTCCTTTCATACACTCAGGGTGCGTTTGGTACGCAGACAGGACAGGATAGAACAAGACATGACAGAACAGTTGTTCAACGTTTGGTAAGACAGGATAGGACGGGACAGGACAGGGACATGATTGGTTAAATGACCAATTTACCCCTGATGAGGTTTTTAGTATTTTTTTTACCAAATAATCAATCTAAATGAAATTTACCAAATATTAACAATGGAAGAAATCAGTAACTTCAAGAAATCACATATTTGACCATGGAAGAAATCAGTAAATCAATCCAAAGTTGGAAATCGGGTGATAATCAAAGATGAAAATCACAGTAAGATGAAACCATATGAATCAAATAATCACAGTAAGATTGATGGGTTAGGGTTACTGTGTGGAAGAAATCGCAGAAATCGCAGGTCATGGGAAGAAATCGCCTATAGGAAGAAATCGCAGGTAATAATCGATTAATAATGTGAGAAATCACAGGTAATAATCAAGAACTTAAGTGGGAAGAAATCGCAGGTCACCTATGTGAAAGAAATCGCAGAAATCGCAGGTCATGGGAAGAAATCGTAGAAATCGTCTGTGTGGGCAGAAATTGCAGAACTTAAGTGGGAAGAAATCGCAGAAATCGATGGGTTAGGGTTACTGTGTAAGAAATCTGGAGAAGATGATGTTCGATGGGAGAATTGGAGGCAACGATGATCGATGGGTCATGGGAGGATCTGGATTTGGTTTTTTTTTTAAAGGGTATGTTTGTCAAAAATTCCTTGTTCTCTCTTGTTCCAGGGGGTGGGGAGGGACATCCGTGTCCAAGGTTTGTTCCACTTAGTTCTAGTGTGTTCCACATACGGTCACGTCAAACATGGGACAAGCTTGTTCTGTCCTGTCCTGTTCCACCCTGTTCTGCGTACCAAACACACCCTCAATTATCTATTCCAATATTTCAGTTTATCGTCAATGTGGGACAAACAAAGCTCAACTACAATTTATTATTTGAAAGAATACTAAATTCTCATTGTATCATTCGATACCTTATAGCCAACACTTCTTTCACATTCATTTTTATGTATTTATATTTATATTCATGATTGTATTGATTTGATTTGATTCTAATGAGCATTTAATCAATCGAAAGATGTTACTTTTTAATAAAATATTTTTATCACATAGCTTTAAAATTACCATTTAATCCCAAATTTTGATGGCAAGTGTGGCATTTTTAGCCAACCAACTTTTTTTTATCTTGAAGTCATTCCCCCTCCTTTACCTACCTACATTTTTCCAATATTTGTATCATTTGTTGATGTCATGTGAAATACTGAAAATATGTGAAGTGTGTGACTAACCCAAGAAGGTTTCGTAGGATTTCTATATACATTTATATTGAAATCTATATTCAAGTCATCCCCCTCCTTTTATATATTCAACTATATTTTCTAATATTTCTCATTCTCATCAATATGTGATAACCAAATTCAACCATAATTTGAGAATACTAAATTCTCATTTGTCATGTTAATACTTTATAGCCTTCATTTGCATATTTATATTTCCCGTACTTATCAATGTTGGATAACCCAAAGCTCAACGACAATTCATGATTTGAGATTGCTAGATTCTCATTGTGGCATTTTAATATCTCAATCTTTCTTTATATTTTTATGTTGATACCGTTTTTAAAGCATCACCCTCCTTTCGTATACATAACTACATTTTTTGATATTTTTCTTTCTTATCAACGTGGGATAACCCAAACTCAACTACAATTCATGATTTGAGCATACTATGTTTTCATTATGTCATGTTAATATCTTATCGCATTCATTTATATATTTGTGTTGGACGGGAGCGAAAATTTATTGTTAGAAGATCCATACTAAGTTAATATAAAATGCAATTTGATGATTGACAACTAATTAGATCTAATATAAGACAATACAATTATTAGGGTTGTATACATGTAAATTATTGTGGTTATACACAAAGTTAGGTGTTGTTCGGTAGCGGCTTAATGGGCTGTGTGGGAGATATGACTGATTCGCACAGCCATATCTACCCGTTCGGTAGCGGCTGAATTGAAAAAATATGGACCGACCGAATCAACTAGGAAAATAGAGTCCTTCCCACTCAGCTCCCTTCCCTCTCTCAACTACCCACTTTAATATGATCAAAACCCTAAAAAAAAGAAATCAGCTCCTCCTTCTCACTTCAACCAAACCACCGGCGCTACCAGTTGCTCACCGCCTTCTCGCCACCATCTGCTCACCGCCGGCGTTGTGATACTCTGCTCACCAATAATTGAAGAAAAAGACAGCTTTAATAATCTGACCGCCGTTGTGATACTCTGCTGTTGTGATTTTAATTAGAAATAATTTGATTTTAATCTGCTCACCGCCGGCACCACCGTTGTGATTTTAATACTCTGCAGAAATAATCTGATTTTAATAATCTGATTTTTTTAGAGTTTTTTTCCTGATTTTAATTTTCTGCTATAATACTCTGCTGTTGTGATTTTTTGTGATGTATTTTTTGTTGCTGTGTTATAATATGATGTTGTCATTTTTTGTTGTTCAAGATATGATGATTTTTTGTTGTCATTTTCTTGATTTTTTGTGTGAATTTGTTTTTATTTATAAACGTTTAAATTGGTATTTTTTAATAATTATAAGTCATTTATTCAATATTTTTAGCAAACAGTTTATTTATATAAGCAAAAATAAAGACTGGGGGCAAAATGGTTATTTCAGACATTCTGACTGTTTATTCAGCACAACAACCGAACACCAACATATCTGTTAATACTCAGACAACCAAATCCACTCAGACAGCCATATCCATTCAGGTCTTAACAGCAAACGAACCGAACAACCCCTTAGTCTTTCTAATTTTTCCTTTTGGTTTATAATGTTTGTTTTGCAACATAACTATTAAAACATTCTGAAATAGGTTGCACATAAGAATTACAATTAACAATCATATAAATGTACTTATGTAAAGAAAAAAAATGATTTCATGCATAAAAAATTAAGGACATATCTAACTTGGAAAATTTTGTTATCATTGTGGAGCCCAAAAAAAATCATGTCTTGTCATCCTACTTAATTAGTTTTTGAGATATCAATAGATGGAGAGATGAACTAATTAAAATGAATGCTAATAGGAAGTTGGATAGTTTGAGGTTAAAGTTAATTAAATTGAAAATAAAATTACCAAATGACCCTTCTTATGATGAAATACAAAATTTTCATTTAAGGGTAGAAAAGTCTTTAACTTATTGGTATTTTAAAAAATTCAAAACAATGAGAAAATTCCTTTAAGAGAATACTACTATATCATTGTGCCACATCATCATTTGTGGGTTTTCCTTTAATATATATATAGATATAGATTATAAAAAATCCTATATATTTATACTATTTTTTTCACGTAAGCATTTGCTTTCAAAGTCTTTCCTATTGATAGAAATTTATAAATAATCGTTTTTATAACATTTTAAGCAAGGTTCTAAATGGCGTGAGGCGTGGCGTGACGATGAGGCCAAACCTCAAGCCTTAGGAGCCATGACGTTTTCAAGGCGTGACTTATGGCGTCAAATTTTTAATTCGTATATAATATTATATGTAAAAACATATGTTTTGTAGTGTTACTCAATGAGCCAATAGTAGTAAGCAAGTTAAATTAGGTTATATATCAAAAAACTTACAAATAAGACATCAAAAACGTAAAGAAAAATCAAATATCGCATTACGAAAACTGCACATTAGGTCATGGCATGCCACGCGCTTAACGTGGCGTGAGACACAAGCCTTGGTGCCATGACGGCTGTGCGGCAAGTTTTTTAGAACGTTGATTTTAAGGAGTTTTTTTGATACAGATACCGGAAGCAAGTATCAAAACCAGAGCCTAAGATAGTCACAAATACAGTTCTTACAATCATAAACGTAATAATCAGTTGGAACATAAATGGATGTTTGAAATGGTTTATCGTTCATATAAGCACCTGCATCTGTTTCTTCGCGCCATCTGTTGTTTCGTGCAAAAATTTCCAAAGGCAAAAAATCAAAGAGAGTGCGTTTTACAAATGAATCTTTACATTCGGAGTATCGGTGTAAGTATTCTTCCAAATACAAGACCAAAACTACAAGGGTTTTTATACAGGCACATAGCCATGAGAATTGAGTTGGGTTAGGAAGAGATATCGGCTAAAAACCGAAACCCATTTGAGAACCAACACCTACTACAACATACCAAACCCAGAATACATAAATCAAACCGAAAATTTCCTTTTCAACAAAACCAATGTTGCACATCTAGCTCTTCAAGAATTCCTTTAACGAGAATGCTGCTGATTGAACGTCCTGTAAAACAAACAAATTACTGATTAGGAAATTCTATTTTAGTTGGTCTCAAAATAAGTATTAATTACTCCCTCTATTGTTAAGGATAAAAACGTCATTTAGTTAACTAGAACTGTAATAATTATACATTTTTAAAATTGTATCTTTTTCGTTGTGAACATTTATTTTTGGGACAGGGAGTAATTGACAAAATAGACCTACTGTTGGATGATCAAAGACAGAGACATTAAACCACAAGGAACCTTATTTGTATTCATATATGAATGAAGGAAAACAAAAAAATCTTTCAGATTTACCTTTCCGAGTTCGTCGCTCAAGCATTGTCTAACTACAGTTGCCTGCCGAATTAGCCTTTCTAATGCTGAATAACTTGGCAGGTTTGCATGTCCTGAAAGTAGTAACACACGAAAATCATTTAGACCAGACATAAAAACGGCAAGTAAACCGAAGAGTAACATACATAGAGAGACGGAGGTTCAGGGGAAAACCTCAAAAAAATGAAAAACTGAGGAACACCCTGGTAACCATTCATTTGGACGGTATGCACATGTGCATACAAGCAACTGAAACTCCTTTTTGGTTTTTATGCATGTGTGCATTATGCATGTACTAAAACCAAATTACTTGTATGCACATGTGTATGTTGCAAATTACTTGTATGCACATGTGCATGTTGCCGTGCAGATGAACCGTTACCAGGGTGTTCCTCAGTTTTTCATTTTTTGCGGTTTTCCCCTGAACCGGACCCTATATATATATATATATATATATATATAGTAAGCATTAAGCAACAACAGTATACATAGAGGCAAGTACAGGAAAAAAAAACATAGCCAAACTGTGAAAACTACACACCCGGGTTCTGAAAACCTAACTAACGATTCGCTATAAAACGATAAAGTCTTGTGGACAAAAGACAAAAATAACATTAAAGCTAAGAAAACAATTATGTACGTAAGATGTTAAAAGCAAGAGATTTTAAAAAATACACACCCAGAATTGCTCTGTTCAAGCTCTCTGCAACATGTTGTCGGTACTCAAAGCTAAGTAGATGAAACATTGGTGATTTTTCTGGTTCCTCGTACGCTAGTAAGGCCATAAAATCCTGCTCAAAAAGAAAGTTATTCATCAATCAAACTCCAATCAAATTAATATAATACCCCCTCTAGCCCAAATAAATCTCCACAATGAAAACGGCACAAGGTTAATTTTTACACTTTTTAATTAACCAAATGACAATTTTACCCTTGATAATAGAGAGAGTAATGAATTCTCCAACTCATAATTAGGGTATAATTGGAAATCTGACACTTTTGAAACAAACTAAAATAGAAATGTGGACAGTTATTTTGGGGCAGAGGGAGTAGAAACTTAAAGAATGATTTTCTTCCATGCAAAAACGTACTTCAAGCTTCTCAACATATTTTTGCACCTTCCCAAAGGGGGTCAACTTGGCCTGAGCGAATTCAAGAGCTTCTGTGCTGCCAAGGAATATGTACATTAAATAAAAGAATACGTAAAGCTCGAATAAATTATTTAATATTATTGTGCTCACCATTTTCTTGAGCAGATGAGTTCAACAAAATGAAGGCTCAAAAGATCGAAAAGCAGGTCTTTGTTATTTTCAAGTAGGCCAGGCGAAACCTGTTCGGTCAAAGCAATAGCATCCAACGCATTGCCCTCTAATGCAAAGTGTAAAATTCCTGAAATGTTATGTTAAAGAGTACCACTCATAAGGGGGAAATCGATGTGCAAAAAACCAAAATCATCTTAATATACAGAACTCTTGGCAACTCTATTTACTCTTGATTTAATAAATGGTAATTTACATATTTTTTTCACATTAAATGTTCATTTTAATATTATTAATAGTTTAAAAGAATCAAAGAAAGGGTATTTTGGTCATTTTTCATTAATTCTTTCCAATTCACAAGCTGCATTCTGTAAACCAACCAAACATATTCCATATCATTTGACAACTTACATTCCATTTCCTGTCAATCAAACTGTTGGTCAAACCCGATAACATTTCATTCAAATTCCTTTCAATTTCCAATTTCTATTCCTTCAAAAAACATTCTACGCTATATGTTGTGTCACACTTTTCTCCATTTTATTGCCTAATTCTCGTTCTCCATTTAATGTTCTTGCTATATGCTGTAAGCCTAATAGCAGCAAAAGAATTTGGATTAAGTTATGCATTTAAATAGGGAAAATTGCATCAAAATGGAACCAACTTTCTTCCAATTCCTATTTTAAGGAACCAACTTTAAAAAGTATCATTTTAGGGTTTAAACCAAACTTTTCGTATATTTAAGGGTCTCGACGACTTGTTCAACAGGTAACCGGTTACCTTAATCTGATTTGGCAAAAAAAAACATTAAAAACTATTTCGTGGATATTAAAAACTCCATATCATCATTAAATAAAAATATAAATAAAAATATAAACTAAATAATCAAATTGGAAAACAAAACTAAAAATCAAATTGAAAAGAAACCGTCGGCTTTTTTATCTCCTCGCCTTCCACCCTATCGCTTCTCCGGCCTTCTCACATTGTCGATCCAATCCACCCTATCGCTTCTCCGGCCTTCTCACACCGTCGATCCAATCGTTCTCTCGCCATTTCCCCTCGTCATCGCTCCTTTTCCCCTCTCGTTGTTGCTCCATCGTTGCCAAACTTGAAGGAAATGAAGGAACCAACACCTTGTCGCCACCGATGCTCATCTATATCGAGGTAACTTACCAGAAATAGAATCGGATGCTCTCTGGTCATGAAGTTCTCTTCATGGATCCAATGGTAAATTACCGAAGATGGAGAAAGAGGAGTTTCTATTCACATATTTTTGCAGAGTGGTGGTTCAACCATTCGATTGTTATAGCTTCAATATTTGGTTTGATGGTGGCTATAATTTTCTATTTGGTTTAAAAGTCATCCTAGAGGGAAGTTTAGGTTTTTGTTTGGGGTTATTGGGTTACAGAAGCAGGTGAGGGGATAAGTGGTGGTTGTGTGGTATGACAGATTGACAGGTAGTTTGGACTATGAAGAGGAGGAAGGTGGAGAAGACGCACAAGGGAAAGGTAGGTGCTGAAGAAGGTGAACAAAAAGTCAGGGGTACCAATTGCCGGAGAATAATGGCCGGAGAAGACGGTGAGGTGTAGGGGTGACCTGGGTTTTGTTTTATTTGTATTATAATTTTAACTGTTTTATTGACTTGTACACATGTTTGAAAGATTTGAACATCTGTTCTTTTTATAGATTTATTGTTTTCAATTATAAATATGACATGGAAGCTTAGTTGGCATTTACCTGGACCATGTCATCATCAATAGGTTAACAGGTCAACGAGACCCTTAAATATACGAAAAGTTTGGTTTAAACCCTGAAATGATAATTTTTATACTTGGTTCCCTAAAATAGAAATTGAGTGAAAGTTGGTTCCATTTTGATGCAACTTTCCCATTTAAATATGTGAAACTAAGCAATATGTAATTATATAAACCGTGTACATCTATATCTTGGTTGGGGTGAAGGTGGTGTTATGAACCAGATGGATTGGACAATGGAAATAGAAACCAAATGATAAATGACACTATTGAATGCTTCGATTAACAAGGAAAAGAAAGAACAAGTAGCATTCGAGAGGCTACCACTCTCCCAATTAGAACCAGACTAATTTTCTGCATTCCCTCACTCTCCCACCTCCCCTCTATTTATTAACAACCATAACAGACTCGATACCAAAACTACCCCTTCTAGAACCTATAATATTGATGGGCTTGGGCTTGGGCTTGGGCTTGGGTCAGTGCATAACATTACCCCGCCCCCAAAGAACCACCTTGTCCTCAAGGTGGATAGAGAAAATAGAGAAACTGTGGCTGCTCAGTTGCAACAACTCCCCAACCTATTGCCACTAAAACCCAACGCTTGTAATTCAGCTCCCTATCACCCTTTTGTTTCAAAATTAGAGTCGAAGTCCAAGGGTTCACACCCGGTATGTCCCTCGTATAATCGTGCCAATTCATAGACTCATCCACCTTCCTTTGTATATTAGTGTTCTCTACCCAACGGTCAAGTTCTGCAATTTGAAACCAACAGAACCCTTTTGCTTCCTGTTTTGAGTGGTTTGCTGAACTCCAAAACCGAACATTGTCTTCCCCCTGTTCTTTCAAATCAAGAAAGTATTTTGTTTTCTTGATTTTGAACTCATGTCTCACACCTATTCCTTCTCAGTTCTTCACTATGCTTTCCTCAACTAGGATGGTCTCCATAGCAAAAAACTCAGCTTCCAGCTTTCCATCTTCTGTCCTATCAAACTCGACACACACAACCGCCCCTTCACTCAGAAATTCCCTGACTATGGCGCTTCCTTTATGCGCCGAGTGTTGGATATCCTCCTTTTGTAACCGACTATAATGGCCCCCGTCTTTTCATGTAGAAAACAGCCAACCATTTTGGGACTGGAAACCCCAAACCAATTCAATCAAAGCTTGTTGTCCTTGGAGAGGGTCGAGATATGCAATGTGATGCAGACCTTCATTCCATACAAACATTCCTAAATCCACTCCCACCCATGGGCCTTCAGATCCACCTATCTTAAATATTTTTTTGCCAAGTCCTAAAATATCCACTATGGATTTTAATAAAATCACCACTTCCCGATTTGTCTTTTCTTCCAGAATTTTCTCACTGATCACCAACACCTCCTGATTCAAACAACCCTCCATCGCCTCCTTATTTTCCCTCTTCCTAATCTGAGTTGTCTTCTCAATTGTTTCCCGTGTGAGGTATTTTTCCAAACGACGGATGTCATGGCCACAATCAAAATCAACCAGAAGTGTAATATTTGACCCTTGGTAGTGTAGACGCCAGTGACAGCGATGGTGATAACCCCGGGCCCCGGCGATGATAGCGGTTGACGGTTACTGTGGCGATGGTGGCAGCGGTACGACGGTGGTGGGGGTGGTAGCAGCGGGGGCGGCGGCTTCCAATGAAAGACCCCCAACCAAGTATTCCCACACGCCGATAACTGTCTCGAACAATTGATTCTCCATGTTACGTTTACAACAGGCTTTGACCCGGTTAAAATTATTTGGTTGGGCTTGGGCCAAAATAGGTTTAATAACATGGGCCTCCTTGATTTCTCTTTTTTTTCTTTCTTCAATCGGAACCCAGATCTAATATTTACGGATTGGAAACCAAATCCATCTCTCGATCCTTTCTCTGTGACTTTTGTTCCGCTCGATGGTGGAGGCTCGAAATGGTTATGGCCTAACCCGATGATTGATTTGTTCGATTCAATGGTTAGAGAAATCGATGGTGACTGTGGATAGACGATTGGCTGAATCGGCTCTGACCTTAATCTATACTCAGACCCAATTGAATCGCTTCCCCAATGATCTACTGAATCTCCCTTCCCTTCGGTTTTCTCCTTATATTCTTCATTTTTGCTTGTTGTCGTGACCATGGGTTTGTAATCACTGAAATCAGAATTCGTTCCATAGGCAACCTTCTCACTATTCAAGGTGCAACCATCAGATTTGATCTCCAACTGTAGGGAAAAACCTAGTTTCGGTGGAGAAGCAGTGTAGAGGACATATTTGGAAACAGTGTTATGTACCTTTTCCTGAAGAATACGTACCTCTTCTCGAATAATGGATTGAGTTCTGGCATTCTCAATCATCTCGTTCAATTTCTGATTGAGGAACTGATTGTATATTGCCATCTGATTTTGGAGTTGTTGTTGAAAATCAGAAACTATGGATCGCAGTTCAATCACCTTCTCCTTCTTCGTAGAATCAAGCTCCTGAGAACTCATATCCAGAGCCATGGAGGATTCAGACTGCTCTGATACCAATTATTATGAACCAGATGGATTGGACAATGGAAATAGAAACCAAATGATAAATGACACTATTGAATGCTTCGATTAACAAGGAAAAGAAAGAACAAGTAGCATTCGAGAGGCTACCACTCTCCCAATTAGAACCAGACTAATTTTCTGCATTCCCTCACTCTCTCACCTCCCCTCTATTTATTAACAACCATAACAGACTCGATACCAAAACTACCCCTTCTAGAACCTATAATATTGATGGGATTGGGATTGGGCTTGGGACAGTGCATAACAGGTGGCAGCCATGAGTGTTATGTAAACATATTTTCATCTTTTGAAAGCACAAACTCTCAGCTACAATCAAATGCTTGCAAGATAACAGGAGTAAACACACTTACGTTTTCTTTTCTCCATGTCTTCCAGCTGAGTAGCAGGCACTTTTAATCCAGTAGAAGCAACAAGTGACTCCACAGTGTCTTTAAAGCAACCATGTATAAGATACGATAAGATGATATTGTGGCTGTCATTGTCATTAACTGTCTGCCAAGTTCATCACAGAAAGTTGGAAGCTATGATTAGAAGGATCAACTAGGAACAACCTAAAAGGGCCTCGTAATTACAAAATGGAACTCTTGGAGGTAAAGAAAAATCTAAATGTTTATGATTCGGAACAATATCATAATGATCTAATAAATGAACATTATACACTGAATTTACAAGTGCAACAGTTATAACTAGTTTGGGTTAAATCAGTGGTGGATCCAGAAATGTTGGTGATGGGGGTCGAAATTAAGGTCATGGTCATATAGTTGGCAAGCTAATTTAAGTATTTGTTTAAGGTGACGCAATAACCTTTTTTTCCTTCTTTCGTATGGATCCCAAGAGAGATCATTCAAATAAACTTTTTTAATCATCAAATAAGTAGAGTTAGTTGAATGATATTAAAAGAATTATAATCACCACTATCGATTCAGGATATTGGTATATAAAAAAAATCAATTTTGTAATGAAATTATAAAACACTTAAGAAATGTATAATAATTAGGCATCAAGTGACATATTCTAACCCTTACAATTAACAAAAAAATAACAGTTAGACATCAATTAATAATAAAATCTAACCCTAACAATTAACAGAAAATTAACAATTATGCATCAACTAATAATAAACCCTAACAATTAACAAAAATTAACAATTAGGCATCAACTAATAATAAACTGTAATCATAACTTTTTTTTTTGAAAGGCAATTATAACAATCAACAAAAAAATAACAATTAGAAATCAACTAATACACTCTATGTCTAACAATTAACAATTATACTTCAACTCATTAACAATCCATAACCCTAACAATTAATATAAAAATAAATTATGTAAAAAATCGAACAATGAAGCCGAATTACGTTTTTTATGGGGACGAACCTTATTTTTATTGGGAGTCGAAATAACATATGTGATTATAAAAATTAAAATCTACAATACAAAACCCCAAAAATTTAATGGTTTATGGGGTCAATTGACCCCCTTAGCATTGATGTAGATCCGCCTATGCGGTTAAATGGCTTGTTGTTATTGTTTGAGTAAGCACATAACCAAATTATTTAATAACAATATTTGATTAATAACAGTATTTAATGACAACTATATATCCTTCTGAGATTCCTAAGAACAGTGTCAACCTATAAATTCTTTGTTCCTCCTTTGACTATAAGCAAAGTAACCCATTTGAGAGGACCAATACGACAGTAAAATTGCTTTTGAGTGCTGATGTTAGTCGTTCTAACTTCTAAGAATGTATGATGCATATGGTTTCCATTAGTATCTTGTGTGTAATGAGGACAAGTTTCATTCACTTAGAGTTCCATTAGTATCTTGTGTGTAAGGTTGGCACCAAATCAAAATTGGAGGAACCCCTTTCCTCTGCTACAACTACAAAAACCATTAAAGTACTCTGTAACATACTGATGTATTTCTTTTTCCAAATGTATCTGTATCACTTGTGGGAGAAAAAAGTATCTGTATCATAGATTCTGTCACCCACTACCGCCTTAATCAATGTCTCAGTCAACAGCAATAGAGCTTCATTATCTTTGAGCAATAATCTTCAAAAGTTGAAGCAAACATTTTCATTTCTTAAAAGAAATTCTGAAACTCCTTGAATCTAGTTTGTACTTTTCGAATAACTCAAACCAAAGTTATTTAACCGCCCATCTACTGCAAACTAAAGTTACTTAATTGCCCATTTTGGTGAAAAATGGATGATGTCCACAGGACCTCAAGTTGGGGAACAGGCTTGAATGTTGAAATGAAGGTTGTAACATTCTCCAAAATCACCCCCGCATCCTCAAGAAAACATAAGTCATCCAGATGTTGCAAATCACATCTAGAAAGGCTAGATGATAGGGGTAAAAATATAATACTACTTGCATGGCAATAACAAAGGCAACATGATTCAATATTTCAATGAATCTAGTATGCCATCCAAGATGTAATAGGATTGGGATAAAACCTCAAAAACCAAGAAATTAGTCACAGATTTTCCATGGATGAAGAGAGTCATCTGTTTTTTAAAGATTATTACTAGAAGTGTTCTAGATTAACCTTGAATTTATGGGCTCAAGGCACAAGCTGGAACCATACAGTTATAGATGCAGATTGTTACTAGAAGTGTTCTAAATTAACCTTCAAATGTATACATTCTGATATGCCCTCCCTACAACCATAAGTTCGAGAAAACCTAAATTAGGGTTAAATCCTGGAGATTGAAGGTGAAAAATTCCAGCATCAATGGAGGATATCAACCATCACCACGGTTCCAGTCTAGTTTCAAGGATTGCAGTCGCAATTTGAAACTTAGGTTTTCGTCACGAACAGTACGCAAGAGACTTCACTAACAAAAAGTGCAAAAACTCACAAAATTACGAACCCTCGAAAAGCAAAAACGATGGAAAATCATCAACAAAAGCATAATCATTGGCTACAATCAATCGCAAACAGTTGAAATACACATCGTTGACTAACAAAACATGCAGTTATTCAAAGAATTCGGTGGATAAAAATTGATGATTGAAAAGTAGAATTAATCAAACTCACGATGTTCTCGTACTGTCTCGGATCGACATCCATTGTTGAACGGCTTTCGTTTTGTTGAAAAGTTTATAGCTGGAAATTAATGGGTAATTGTTATTTTTGGAAAATGATTTTGTGTGCGTATGTTATGTATGCAAGAATTTGTGTACGGATCTGAAAAATCTAAGTCTTCTTGCAATAGTATGATTGCAATGCTTCCCAAAGACATTTTGTTTTCTTCAATTACCCTTTTTTCCAAATAAAAAGTAAATAAAATTGCAATAAATCCGTTTTCTAGTGTTTTATAAATTGGGGATCTTGATTTACTGAATTATTAAGAAACAAAGTAAAGAGTTGTTTATGACAATCCATGTTTTTAGAATAAATCTTGAAATTATTTAATTAGGGTTCGTTTATTAAACACTTATTTGGCTATTGTTTATTGCGGGTCACTTACTTTAATAGGTGAACATAGCAAGGACTGAGAATCATACCCGATAAGAAACATAATAGGGATGAAGAATCTTATCTGATAAGTGATGGAGAAGACTCTTACCTGGTAAGTGATGAAGAAAGACTCTTACCCGATTAGCCTACCAGGTAAAAAACGATTTTACCAACAATCAATTTTGGTGGTTATGAATGAATGTTACCCTATAAGGTAAGTACATGTGATGATTATTGCCGATAAACACTTACCGGATAAGTATTTTGTAAACAATCCCTTAATCTATGTTGCAAATGAGGTTTTAAATGACGAAAAACGTGATATGACAACGAGATCAAGCATTGTTTCTTGTGAATACTAATATAAAAATGTTTATATTCTAATGAAATGATACTAAAGTATTTAAATTTATATAAAAAGAAGAAAATGTTAGTAAATATGTATCAGTATATATTAGTCAAATTTAGATTGATATGATTGATTTGTAATTATCTTGTAAATATGGTATTTATCTTATACCATAATATTGGCTTTGTATGTTTATATATTGAAGAGTGGAATGCAAACCCTCTCAAGGGATTCAATCATTGTTTTACATGGTATCAGAGCTCTTCTGATTCTGCTACCGCTTCTCTTTTGCCAAACCCTAAATCACTTTCTTCTCATTCCACTCTTTCACCATGGCCAGCGACAAAAGCGACAGTCAACCTGCTGTTTCGAATGCTTTTCACCCCGCCTTGAACGTCACCCACGTTCGTAACCTTGTTCCTCTCACCCTAGACGTCAACAACGTCCAATATTCTCCGTGGGCAACTCTCTTCCGAAACACTGCCAGGGCATATAATGTCCCGGACCATATTGATCCGACAATCCAAAAATCGAAAGACATCGATGATGAATTATGGAACCATCTCGATGCAATCGTTCTTCAATGGTTGTATGGGACAATCTCTATAGACCTTCTGTACAAAATTCTAGACGAAAAAGCTACGGCTATGGTAGCTTGGGATTGCTTACGCAACCTCTTTCAAGACAACAAAGGGACTCGGGTTGTGCACCTCGAAAGTCAATTTGGTTCGACTCGTCTAGAAGATTTCCCCTCTCTCGATGCATATTGTCAAGCTTTAAAGACAATATCAGTTCAACTTGCCGCTATTGGACACCTCGTGTCTGAGGAACGCTTGGTTCTTCAATTAGTTGCCCATCTCACCGACGAATACACCATGATTGCAACACTAATTCAGCAATCCGTCCCCTTGCCATCGTTTGACAAAGCATGTTCTATGCTTGAGTTGGACCGTACTAGTCGTGAGAAAAATAAGAAAGTTTATCTAGCCTCATCGCCTGCAACGATCCTTGTTACATCCGGGGATTCACAACCTACTCATCAGCAACAACATCACAACAGTGGCCATGGAGGACGTGGTGGCCGTTATGGTGGTGGTCGAGGAAACCAGCATATGACACAATGGACAAACCCATGGATGCCACACTGGTCTTATCCACCGTGTCCTTATCTGACGCAAACTCCACAATGGCGTGGGGTGCCATCGGCTCAAACCCAAGGTCTTTTGAGTCCTTCATCGCGTCCGCGTCAACGACCACAACAATCACTCTTTACAAATGGCTACCAACCAACAGATCTTCTATCCTTCTTTAACACCTTGTCTCTCCAACAACCAGATGACAACTGGTACATGGACACATGCACAACCTCTCACGTTATGAACGATCCAGGTATCCTTCCATCTATTACAAATTGGCGCACTTTTAATTCACATATATTGGTTGGTGATGGCACAAAAATTCCAATTCGAGGTTAGGGCACATCCACCCTACCACCCTACACCCCAATCTCTCTCTCAACAACATTCTCCACGCACCTAATATAGTCAAAAATCTAATATTTGTCCGAAAATTCACGAAAGAAAATCTAGTCTCTATTGAATTTCATCCCTTTGGTTTCTCTGTGAAGGATCTACGGACGGGGGAAATATCGACAAGGTTCAATAGCGTCGGTGATTTATATCTGCTGGCCTCGTCTTCCTTATCCAATCTAGTGTCTTCTTTTGTTGACATCACTCCTTCTACATGGCACAATCGTTTGGGACATCCTGGAAACTCAATTTTAAGCTTTCTTAGGAAAAACAATTTTATTTATTGTAATAATGAGAATAACTCCACCCTTTGTCATGAATGTCAATTAGGAAAACATTGCAAATTACTTTTTTCCACTTCTCTTTCGATGTCTATGCAACCGTTTGATATAATACACAGTGACGTTTTTACATCCCCTATTGTAAGTCCTTCGGGATTTCGTTATTATGTGTTATTTCTTGATGATTACTCTCACTGTTTATGGGATTTTCCTCCTAAAAACAAATCAGACGTGTTTTCTACTTTCTCTACTTTTCACTCCTATGTTCAAACGCAATTTGGGATTAATATCAAGGCTTTGCAATGTGATAACGACAAAGAATACGATAACCATTCTTTCCTAAACTTCTCCAAGTCCAAAGGCATGATTTACCGCCACTCGTGCCCTCACACCTCTTCTCAAAATGGAACGGTTGAACGAATAATGCGTACCATTAATAATATTATTCGATCACTTCTATTTCATGCATCTCTACCTCCTTCGTTTTGGGTCGAAGCATTACATATGGTCGTCCATCTTCTTAACATTCGTCCCACTCGTCTCTTAAACAATCTCACTCCCATGCAAATCCTCT
This sequence comes from Saussurea involucrata, assembly GCA_033807775.1. Taxonomy (NCBI): domain Eukaryota; kingdom Viridiplantae; phylum Streptophyta; class Magnoliopsida; order Asterales; family Asteraceae; genus Saussurea; species Saussurea involucrata. The sequence goes on from CM066320.1 coordinate 26,085,745, forward strand.
TTAATAAAACGCCTAGTTATACGCATCTCCGCACCTTTGGTTGCTTGTGCTACCAAAATCTATCCGACACCACCCCCCACAAGTTAAGCCCTCGCTCAACTCCTTGCGTTTTCTTGGGGTATCCTTCCTCTCATCGTGGTTATCGGTGTCTTAATTTGCATACGAAAAAGATCATTATTTCCCGACATGTGACTTTCGACGAAAGTGTCTTCCCTTACTCTAGCGAAAACACTCCACAAACCAAAGATTATGACTTTCTCAATGACGATTTCCCTCCTCTTTGGGTTCCTCTTTCCAGCCCCACTTCTCCTTCGGTCTCCCCTTTACCTCATCAAAATGACTCACCTTATCTTATACATCCTCCCGTGTTGCCTAACAATGCTACCCCTCCCATCGTTTCACCACCGACTCCACCGTCCAGCCCAACACCACTCAGCCCCGCCCCAAACAGTCTTGTCCAAGCAACCAACTCGTCTCCCCTATCTCCCTCTCCTTCCGTCGCGACCCAACCAGACGCACCTCAACCCGAAACACAACCCAAACAGCCGAAACACATACCCAAACAACCGCTCCAGCCCCCTCAATGCACACTCGAAGCAAAAGTGGGATTATTAAACCCAATCCCAAGTATACACTCACCACTACCTCTAAAATCTCTATCTCACCTTTACCTCGTTCCCACAACTACGCCCTTGAGGACCTGAACTCGAATGATGCCATGTGTGATGAATACAATGCCATGGTTAGAAATCACACTTGAGATCTGGTGCCTAGGCCCAAAGGGCAAATGTAATTCGTGGTATGTGGATCTTTCGACACAAAAAGAGGTCGGATGGCTCTTTTGAACGACATAAAGCTCGTTGGGTTGTCAATGGGAAAACTCAAGAAATTGGGGTAGATTGCGACGAGACCTTTAGCCCTGTGGTGAAAACAACAACAATTAGAACGGTTCTCAGCCTTGCCATCTCTCGAAACTAGTCCATTCATCAGCTTGATGTCAAAAATGCATTCTTGCACGGTGACTTGCAAGAAGCCGTATATATGCATCAACCGTACGGATTTATCGATGCCTCTCGTCCTAAGCATGTTTGCCTCCTTCGAAAAGCGCTTTATGGGCTAAAACAAGCTCCCCGAGCTTGGTACCAAAGGTTTGCAAACTACATTTGTCCCTTGGTTTTGTAAACAGCAAGACTGATTCGTCTCTATTTATTTACCACCATGGCTCCGACATGGCTTATCTATTATTATATGTTGATGATATAGTCATTGCATCATCTTCAGATGCACTCAAGCAACGACTTATTTCCCTTCTTAGCACAGAGTTTGCCATGACAGATTTTGGTCAATTATCATACTTTCTTGGCATTTCGGTTCACCGAACTAAGCGTGGCATGTTTTTATCTCAACAACAGTATGCACAGGAAATCCTAAATCGCACTGACATGTCATCTTGTAAAGCCGCCCTCACTCACGTCGACACCAAATCAAAACTAAGTGCTAATAGTGGTCCTCCCATAATAGACCCAACTCTCTACCGCCAACTTACGGGTGTCCTTCAATATCTCACCTTCACAAGGCCAGACCTCTCTTATGCAGTCCAACATGTTTGTTTATTCATACATGACCCTCGTGAACAACACCTACATGCTTTGCGTCACATTCTTCGCTATGTCAAGGGCACCTACACTTGTTGGAAACATGTATGATTGAATGCAAAAGGAACAAAAGAAATCCACACATCGTTGAACAAATGAAAAGAGAAACATTTGCTCAAAGATTGACCAAAACTTGCAAACTGAAAGAGGAAGCAAGAGTCTACCTGCTATGATTTGTTTTCATATCATTAGGTTATCGGTTCCAAACATGAACTTGATTTCCTATGCATAATTTTGCTTGAATCGTCCGATTTAAAGTAAAGGTCCAAGAATAAAGCAAAAATAAATGATCAATGTATTCACCCCACTTCCTTGTCACTGGTATTGAATAATGCTTCCTTGAATGACACCCATTTATTGCAATCAAGTATTCGCCAACGATACATTTTGAATCGATAGCAGTAAAACAAAATTGAACCTTGGTTAATAAGTGTTTCTACCACGATAGGTTGCATGGATTGTTGGATCTTTCAACATTCAACATCAAAAATACCGAATGGGCAAACCTACAAGCACCTTCTTGGTTGTGATTGGTGCTCGTGTTTTTATATGCATAACAAGACTTAAATTTATCAATGACAATTCCTTCCTCGTATTAAAAACATCTAGTTTTGCATTATACCAATTTTTGTTTAACTTCTCCACCACTTTTACACAAATTTGTTTCCTAGAAGAATTCATCCCAAGTGGTACGCCCATGTATATACAATTGGAAATGAACCTACTCGACATTTAATCACATCAGCATAACCTTGTAGCTAGTCTTGATGAACATTCACTTTAGAAAAGATTCTAGTGTTCTTTTGATGATGTTTAGCTCCTTGGTGATGGGTGTACAAAAATCATGTCATCTGGAAAATTGGTGGTTTATCCTTGACGCATCGTCTGTTGAATTTTATTATTATTAGCAAAAATTCAAATAAATAAATTAACCAACTTTATTAATAAAAACACAACTTTATAAATAAAGATTGAAACTTTATTAATAAAGATAACAAATTGATTAATAAACTGATTAAAATGACGGATTATAAGATTATCAAATTTAGCACATAATTAAATGAACCTAAAACGATTCTATCATTCGCGATAGATTCGTTAAAAGAATGGGGAGAAGCAGACTGTTCACTCTAGTGAACGGAAAATAAATAACACGACAAAAAGTAAATACCAACCTGTTTGATGAATGAAGTGAACCAAACTGCACGGTGAGTAAAACCTGTCCTTAAAGGTTTTATACGATCACTCTAAAGCTGTGAGTATCAGACCGCAAAGCCCAGGATTTGATGCAGTACACTTGTTCAGATTATCAACAACTATGATAATCGAACTTAAAGCAAAAACCGATGCAGAAACGTGATGGAAAGAAATTGCCGAAATAGAGAGAAAACGAGAGAAGGAGAGAGCAGAGAGAGACTTCGATTTTCTATGTGTTTTCAGAAAGGGTTTAACCCAGTATTTATAGTGGGTAAAGCCTCCCAAAAATCACAGCTTGCTCCCCAAGATCAGGAGCAGTTTTGTTGAAAACTTGCTCCCCAAGATCAGGAACCATTTTTTGAAATCCACGTTTTTTTAAGTTTTATAAAAAATTTGAACTTTGAATTTTAAACACTTAAAAACGTAATTATCTATAACAGAATCTCGTTTCTCTATAATTCTCTGTAAAAAGAAACTCGGGAGCTCGTGGCGAGGCTCCGATGCGAAGTGCAAAGTGCGCCACTCCGTGAAAACCACGCCCTCGACCTCAGCCACGCGCGCGTGTGCGTTGCACTTCTTTGAAACCCCCATCATAAGCCCATTAATACATTCAAAGCCCAATTGAATGGAAAAGCTTATAAAGTTCCCTTACTTTCCCATTTCCATCTATGTGGGATGGAAGAAAACTTCCAACCTCCACAATATTTCCAACATCGCCCACTTTAATTCTTTTTAGTTTTCCTTGAGACAAAGCTTTAGAATAAACTGTACCTCATGCCCTATAATGAAAAGAAACGAAGAAATTGGGGTCACTTTAGCTTAAACCCTTGTGTAATTACATATTTTTTGTTGGAGATATAACACCCTCAAATATGGAAAGAGTGACTAATTTAATTTTTTTGAGTAAACATCAATGTGGAATAAATACTTCCAAACGTCAACAACTTACCTGTAAATGGCATTTAACATCAAACAATAATAATTCAAACCTTACATAATGTCTAGATTAGGGACGGATGTTACTATAACCTAATAAATATCGATATCTCAAAGGTAAAAAAATACATCTCCAAATAGCTAATTCCTTCTTGTGCCTATAACTAGTGCTCTCAGTTCTACCAAGACCATCTAATTCCTCAAACAGAATTAGATGAAGTCAGGTGTTACTAAAAACCACCAATCTGCTATGCTGTTAATATCGTATATCGGTGCCATATCGGTCAAGGACCGATATTCGATATCGGTGATATATCGGTGATATATCGGTGGTATATCGGTCCAAGAATATCGGTTCATATAATATTTTTTAGAAATATATATAATATATATATATATATAATTATATAATATTATATATATATATATGCATCCATAAACATATGATATGCTCATAATATTTTTATCGGTTCAAGTGATAAAAGAAGTCAACTGGAGTAGCTAAAGTTATTCAAGTGATAAAAGAATCTAGTATATATTGGAGATCGAAGAAACAAAAAAAAACATTGATTCAGATTTGAGTTTGACAAGGTCAAAATCAGAAACAAAAATTGAAAATTTACCTGCACGAAGAGCTGGAGTATCCTTAGAAGAGGCTTGAAAGACAACGAAATTAGGATCAGAAGTGGACCGCGGTAGATAGGAACCAACCTCAATTTCTTTGGCCTCCGAAGGTGAAGGTGAATGCAATGGGATTATGGTAGTAAATGGTAGTAAGGAGAGAGTGAATCCTTTGAGGAAGTGTCTTCTGGCAGGTGATTGTTGGTTCGTGAGCAGATCAGCAGCAACTTGTTGCCTTGTTGGTTCGTGAGCAGATCAGAGAAGAAGAAGAAGTAGAAGTGAAGAACAGAAAAGAAAAGAAAAGAAGAGTTCGTGAGCAGATCAGGGAAAAGGAAGGATTAAAACCTAACTAATAAATCAGTAAAAAACATGAAAATAGCCTCATTTAATAAAGCCCAAACCGTAAAGCCCAAAAAAAGCCCCAAAAAAAGTCAAACCGATATAGCACCGATATATCGGCCGATATATGAAACACAATATCGGCGATATATCGGCACATATCGCCGATATATCGCCCACCGATATAGAATCCGATATTTTGCGAATAGATATCGCCCTATGTCCGATATCCGATATATCGCCGATATATCGCGATATTGACAGCATAGCCAATCTGCTATATTCCCAAAATCGGATGATGCCTCTAAAACCATCCTAGCGGAACCTCTACAAAGCTCCAAGCTCCGCTCAGATCCTACTAAGACCTTATATACATGTCGATAAGAAAAAGTGTCAGGCTTAACGCCTAGAGAGTTAAAGCAATTTTCATCATTTAAAACATAAAAAGGTTAATACGAACATTTTCCTCAAACAACGTCCCATTCATTTAAGCATAAGTCATAAAGAGGGTTGTATTTTATAAAGCTCGTCTTCACCAATCCAGATACTCATTTTAGATTATCGACTAATAACCAACTCACTTGAAACATGCACAAGGCGTGGACTACAATAATCAGTTCTATGGATAAAACCATATATTTAAGACACCAAAAGCATGGGTAACGAGTACCCAAAAACTACACCTTTCGTTGAGGGGGGAGAGTGTAACACCCTCATAATTGGAAAGAGAAACTAAATAAAATTTTCAATAATACATCAAAAAAGAATAGAATTTCTTCCTATAAACCAATACTGGACATATCTCAAATTAAATTCTATGATTAACCTCGAACCATTTATAACCCAAGTCTTTTTACAAAGAGTAAATCCATATCGGGTGTTACCTAACCAAAGTACAAATTGCTATTCCCAAAGTAAATACGGAAGACTTCACTTAATCAATTCACCTCTCGAGCACACTACTAACACTCATCTCTTCACGGTGTCACTAGAACAATTCCCAACCTGAACCTGTTGCACATGCCGACAAATAAAAAGGTTAGGCTAACGCCTAATGAGTTCAAGAGTTTACATCATGATTAAAATAATTTCTTCAATGAAAGATTGCAACTTAAATCATGATTTCCAAAAGAGTTTATGATAAGGGTGTAAACGACTCATTTTCCAACGCACACAAAATCTATGATGAAAGTTCCAAAATGTATATAGCGTTTCCCAAAATGAATTCTAATCCCAAACTCACTCAAACGTGAATAAATCTATATTACGCAAAACCTTCAAATACGGATGGGACATAATACTCAACCCATAAATCATGGAAGAACAATCCATATAAGTATAATACTTCACCGAAAACATGATACGAAACCCAATACTCACACGAGCATAAAATGAAATGAAGTCCAAATACAAAAAATATGGAAGTGACATGCTTCATTTAACTTTAATATACGTGGAGGGAATTCCAATATTAAAGTCATCAATTGCAGTCAATCGCACAAGACCAACGATAATAAAGCAAGGACATTATAATATCCAAAATAATGTTGGCTGACAACGGGGGAGACCCGTATCCATTGAGAGTGGAGGAACACAAAAGTATGCCACTCATACAACGTTAATCATACGACACTTCATGACATGAAAACCCAAGTGTCCCTACGACTCCTTTCAAGTCACACCCAAAGAGACAGCTGACCTTAGCGAATATTACCATGAATATCACCAAAGGCTCGGCACAAGCGGGGTTACAACCATGGCATTGCCCCGACATGGCGAAGGTCATATACGCCCATCAATCATGATAGCACAACCGGACTTAGCCCTCCTAGTGTACCCTTGCAAGGTAAAGGTCATAAAACATGGGGCCCGGTCAAAACCCGCAATATCCAGTAGACCATCAAATAAAGACTGATTTACGTGCCTATGGATCCAATGCAACACAGTCTAAAATTACATGACTACACAGGAATGACTAAAGCACTCGAGCATGTAATTATCAACAAGATGCAATAAGTTGCAATAAATGCAAACCATAAATAGGACTCTACCTTGAGCCATTAAAATCGGACAAGATGTCCCAAAGACTCCTTTAAACTCAAAACCGAGCAAAATGCTCAAAACCTATTAGACCAATAAATAATGGTTGTCATAATATAAAATGCATTTAAACATCACTTAGGTAAACGTATACTTCAAAGACATTATTAACCTAAAACTCGTCACAGATTAGGACAAATGGTTTCCCAAATGGACTCATTCTCTTAAAATTCCAAAATGTCTCATAACACGAAAATGGGCATTTTCCAAATGGTTTATAAAATCAATTACGCCAACATGCTTAAACCATTGAATAAACTCCATTTGAGCAATAAATCATTTAAGGACATTTCTATGATTTCTACTTATCAAAATATCTGAAAATCCCAAATATGGGTGTTTTACAAAGTTTATAAAGTTAAACACTTCAAAGATCAAAATCACCAAATAACTCTACAATTAATAATTTTATGTAAAACACACAAACACTTGAAAAGTAACATTTTTGACATGTACAACGTTTCACAAATCAACTTGAACTCACCTTGCTAGATTTAGGGTAAATCTAGATTTTCCCCAAACTTGAGCTTCTTGGAAGAAACTTGAATCCTCAAGCCAAATCTTCCAAACCTAGATCCATAAGTTTCCAGCCATAAATATTCACATCCAACCATATAGAATCATTCCCAAAACATTTTTACATCAAGATCTCAACTTATACCAAAACCCTAATTTCCATAGATGAAAATAAGAGAAGATTACCTTAACCACAACTTGAATCCACCAACCAAAGCACCTCTAGATCACCAACAAAACACCACAAGCTTCAACTCTTCAAAATGGACAAAAGGTTGGATGAAACGCAAGAAGCTTTGGGTGAAGAAGATGAAGTGAAAGGGTTTCAAGATTTGTTTTCCCAAAACATGGTAGTGAAAAAATCACTTGCAAATCTCAAATCTTGTGGCTAAATGGCTCAAAATCGACTTTGGGGCTTAGGGTTTTCGGTTTGGGACAGAAAGGGATGAAGGGGGAGAAGTTGGAAATGAAAAATGGGGTTGAAAGGGTGAAAATCGTGTTTTTATGCTCCAGGTGCCCGACGGCTAACATGCGAGAGTGACACAAGTGTCACTTTCGTTGGGAACTGTCGCGTGGTCCCAAGACTCTCGGTACAAAACCGGCGAGAGTGACATGCGAGAGTGACACAAGTGTCACTTTCGCTGGTCACTTTAGCCGAGGTCGTACCGAAAGTTGTTTTGACCATAACTTCTTCGTTTTTGCTCTAGAAAGGCCCGTTAGGTTCGTATTTGAATTCCCCATCCAACAAAACTATAAAAACTAGGATTTTTACAAAATCCTATTTTTCATATTTATCTTAAAATGTCGATACCTTCCAAAGGTCGGGGTGTTACAGAGAGGCCAAGGACGTGCTAGTACATCCACAGGAAAAGGTCAATGACGTGGAAAGGGCACGAAGAAAGGGAGACGGGGCCCTATGACCGGTGATACAACGACTGATAAGATGACATAAACTCTCCATAACACCCTACATGGCATGATAGAGGCGGCGTTAGAGTCCAGGCTGTAAAAGCATGCAAAAGCAGAGGAGACTGACCCGGAAAATATCGAGACAGGAGACCAAGGAAATACTGAGCCAAGTAACCAGAGGAACACTAAGGTGAGTAACAATTGAGAGGGCAAGATAGTGGTTCCAACCACGAAGAAGAAGGGTTGCAGTTACAAATACTTCAATAACACACGTCTAAAGGAGTTCAAGGGGATCAAGTGCGCATTGGCCCTAATGAATTGGATGAGGAAGATGGAGCGTTGTTTCAGAATCTGCAAGTGCTATGAGGACAGAAAGTGACCTATGTGGCCACTACTCGCTCTGATTATGTACTTCATTGGTGGAAAATGGAGTACGAGGTTAGAGGAGACAAGGAGATAACCACTATGACTTGGCGATGTATGAAGGATTTGATGATGGAGAAGTACCGCATCCAGTCAGAGGTGAGAGTAAGGGTCATTTTCAATTCAGGAGTATATATATATATATATATAACAATTGTATATGTCCAAATTGTGATTGTTGTTTGGATTTTTTTTACTTTGTTATTATTATAATTGTGTGTAGTTAGACTACATTATTATAACATCATGTTTTTTTTGGGAAAGGGTGTCATAGGCTATGCCTAGACTAATCCCTTAGCAAATTATGACTGTAAGACATCAACCCTGAGATTAAACCTCAGTGGCCACAAGTTGTATGCGCCTGGATTCGAACCCTGGGCAAATGGGTTATTCCGCCACATCCCCAGGGTTCCGTACTTAACTTCCAATTTTGTTTGTACATGTTAATGCCAATCGAAAAGATATGTGATTTTTACTTGATTTCATTTGTTTTTATAAACTTAAGATTTTTTAACGCAAAAATAATTTTGCCAATTTAATAGTTTTTTTAATAAATATAATTATTAGTATGTACATTAATTTAAAAAAATTGATTTGTTATTAGATATATAAAATATTTTAATAAATGTTTTTTTAAAAGACGCGAATCACAATTAGTTGTGGAGTGAATTACATTTTTGGTCCTTTGCCCATAAACTAATTTGTCCCTCATACGGTTGCTAATCGAGGTATTAATTTCAAGGACCCTAAGTGGGTGTTTGGTTTGCAAAATGGAATTGAATGGAATTGGAATCTATCAGAAGAATTTGACTTTGAATGAACTGGAATAAAATTTGATGGAATTTGACCACGCACTTTTATTACGCTTGGTTGGATGAAATCGGAATGGAATCTCTAAAAATAACTGGAATCTCCATCTTTGTTTGGGGGATGGCAGTGTCGGGGGCAACAAGGGTTGGGGCGGGGTGGGTAGGATGGTTGGGCTAGGTAGGGGCAGAGGTGGGTGGGTAGTCAAGGTGGCGAAGGCATGGGAACGTTGGGGGTAGGAGTGGGGTAAGGGGCAGGGACACGGTTGGGTGGGGGTGGCTGCATGAGGGGGTTGGCAGGGGTGGGCAGGGGTGGAAGGTGGGTAGTAGGACAGGGTGGGGGTGGCAGCAGCGCATGGTTGGGGGTAGAGGTGAGGTGGGGTGGGTGGCGATTATGACGGAAAAAAGTGGCATGGTGGTGATGATAGGGGTGGGAATGGTGGGTGGCGGTGATGATAATATTAACTGATGTCGGTGGTGGTGGTGGCTGTGGCGGACATGTTGGCGGGAGTGGTGAGGGCGGGGGTGGTGGTTAAATTGGATGCAAAATTTGTCTTTCTAAAACAAAATTATAAATTATATTACATTTGCCACGAAGGAATTCAAATCTTTCACATATGCTAAGGAATGATTAAATCCCTCAATAGTGGAATTCGGTGGAATCTGATGGAATCAAATCAATTCATTGTGCGAACCAAACATCACTAAGGAATTTGGTCGATGAAATTTGTCATTCCAATTCCATCAAACTCATTTGAATTCTGCGAACCAAATAGTACTTAAGGGAGCGTTTGGTTCGCGGAATGGAATTCGATGGAATTGGAATTCATCAAGGAATTTGACTTTCAAGGAATTGGAATGGAATTTGATGGAATTTGACCACGCATTTTAGTTGCGTTTGGTTGGATGGAATTTTTAAAAGAATTAGAATATTTTTGTTTGGTTCACCGAATTCAATTTTGGAATTGGAACTGGAATTAAATATCAACAAATTTTATATTATTATTTTTATATTATTATTTTTAAATTATAAATATATAGAGACGAGCCGATTTGGATTAGGGTAAGGATTCCATCGAAATGAAATGAAATCCGTGGGTTTAGCTGTGGAATGGTGAATTCAGTCAATTAAGGATTTTGTTGGAAACTGAAGGATTCCGTCACTTGCATTCTGTGAACCAAACAGTGTCATGGAATTTGGTCAATGGAATTGGGCATTCCAATTCCTCCAAATTCCTTCCAATTCCATGAACCAAACAACCCCAAGGTGACGTTTGGTTCGCAGAATGTTTTTGGATGGAATGAAATATGTCAAAAGAATTTGACTTTGAAGGAATTGGAATGGAATGTTGTCAGGTTTGACCACTTGTTTGGTTGACAGAATTGGAATGAAATCTGTTAAAGAAATTGGAATTTGTCTGTTTGGTTCACAGAATGTAGCTTTGGAATTGGAATGAATTTATTATAAATGACCAAAATACCCTTTTTGATAAGTTTTAATTTTTTAAAACAAAAAATTATTTAATAAAATAATCATTAGATATATTTTTTCACTAAAAATACTTTAATAAAATAATTTTTAAATACTTTAATGCGTAAAAAAAATATAATATACACTACCCAGATAAAATATATTGTCAAACAAACAAAATTATATTTTGAAAAATAAAATATATTTCGAGAAAATAAAAAAATGTATTAAATTATAGGGAAATTAATTAAAATACCCAAAGTTTGACTTTGACTTACCAAAATACCCATTTTTTTCAACTTTTGCCAAAATACCCATTTTTCCCGCTATTGGTCCCGCGATCGCGGGATAGGGTATAAAATGAAAATAGCAGGACAATAGCGGGATCAATATTTTCATTTTATCCCCCTATCCCGCGATAGCGGGACCAATAGCGGGAAAAATGTTTTCATTTTATACCCTATCCCGCGATAGCGGGACCAATAGCAGAAAAATGGGTATTTTGGCAAAAGTTGAAAAAATGGGTATTTTGGTAAGTCAAAGTCAAACTTTGGGTATTTTAATTAAATTCCCTAAATTATATTATATAAAATTAAATTAAAATTAAAATATAAAATATGAATATGAATATAAATATAAAAATAAAAATAAAATCAAAACATAAAATATAAAATAAAAACCGAAAGTATTAAGTTAAATTATGTTATATTTAAGTTAAAGAGTATAGTTGGAATTATGAAAATACAACATTCCATCAATTTCAATTCCATCAAAATCCTTCAAGATTGCTAAGGAATATCAAATTCACTTATTTATGGAATCTGATGGAATTGGACATTCATTTCCGTCGAAAAAAATGAACCAAACGAAGGAATGAAATTCAGTCAATGGAATTCGACATTCCAATTCCATCAGAATCCGTGAACTAAACGCCCTTAAGTGTTATGAAATCGAAAAGTTAACGGTTATTAATATAGATAGTTCATTTTAGGAATCAGATTCAAATTTTGAACAAACTATAGAAACCGACAATATAATTCGCTTATAATTGTATATAATAAACCTAGTTGGTTTAAAAGGTTTGACAATAATTTAAATCGAGTTCTTGTAAATTCAAACTCAACTAATTTAACTTTTTTGTATTCGAATTTAAATGTCGTGCAAACCCTTACAGCTATAAAGGGTCATATTCAGTTATTTTAAAGTGGTCGTCCAGGAGATTCACCTGTATGTTTAAACTGATCTGGATGCTTATAGTTGCCAAAAAAATAAGTAAACTAAGGGGGTGTATGGGATTGATTATTTAAAGTGTTTATTCACTTATTTTGGTGTAGTACCGCTATACCGGTAATAAGCAGTTTTGGTGTTTGGATGGTTAAAAAAGAAAAATGCTTATAGTGGTTTGGCACCGATGATAAAAAGTTTTTGATAAGTCATTTTATTCTAACTTATTAACTTATTTGAAACAACTTATCAACCTTTTGGTTATTTTACATGTATAAGCAATCACAAACACTCTCTAAATAACAACTTATTAGCTTATTATGTTTTGGTACTATTATAAGATAATCCAAACAAATTTTATAAAACTCCGGTTTAACACCATATAAGTTAATATACAATTTTACATAAAAAAATAAGTTATTTTAAACAAGCAATCCCAAACACCTCCTAAATACATACTTACATATTGTCCAAATTTCATTATGCCATATATCAACACAACTAACCACTTTGGTAGTGGTGTACTGGTAGACATGGGAATGGGACGGGGACCCCAATCCCCATCCTGTCCCAGATCCCCCACCTCCATCCCCATCCCCGTCGGAGATTATGATTACATCCCCATCCCCGTCCCCAATAGGGAAACGGGGACTTTTTACAAACCAAAAAATTATGCACTACGTTAAATTATATTAATAATAAGTTAATAACTAGTAAACTAACAATGGAATGAATAAAATAACTAACTATTAAATGAACAAAATTAAAAACATTGTTAATTACAATATAGTAGGCAGCATGGTTGCAGGTCGCATGGACGACTAGTCCAAATATCCAACAACAAGTCACCAAGCAGCAGCAAAATCAATTAAACTAAAATTTAATTAACCAATGTACCAAAATCATATGGCCTACAAAATATTATATATATTTTAAATTATTATATATTACATAATATAGGTATAGGGCGGGGTGGGGAGTGGTATACCCGTCCCCGTCCTCATCCCCGGTTTCAGAAAAACGAGGATCCCCATCCTCATCCCCGGTTTCAGAAAAACGAGGATCTCCGTCCCCATCCCCGGTACCCAGTTTTGCGGGGAATCCCCGTCTTCGACCGGGACGGGTGGACCGGGTTACCCGACGGGTCGGGGGCAATTCCCATGCCTATGTACGGGTAAAACCCTTGGAGGATGTAGTGAAAACTCATCTACCCAGGGTTCAAATCCAGACACTGTCAAAGCCCTTGTGGCCTTGGAGTTTAACTGCGATGACTCCAGGCCATTCATGGTCGCTCGAGGATGTCGGTGCGCGTAAGCTGGAAACCCACGGTTACAAAAAAAAGAAAAAAAAGAAACACAACTACTTTTTATATTATTGGCATATAATTTAATATGATTTTGATGTAAGAGCATCTCCGATGGTTGTTTGAAGATGACTTGAAAAATGGTTGAAAAAAGCTTGACCATTAAAGAAATCACTTGAAAAAGACTTTACTAGTTAAAGGGTTGATGTTGCTCAAGTCTTTGAAAAATAGAATGTAAGAAGTAAAAGAGATAAAAAAATATATTAAGATGGCCCCCAACAGCTTTATATTTTTATTTTGTTGGATGAGATAGTGACACCAAAAAAAACAATTAAATTTAGAATTTCAAGCACTAAAATATTGGTGTTGCTAAGTATACCCGGCAAATGTATACCCGTCTATAAAGCACCCTAGTTACATCTACCTTTCTCAGAAAACAAACAAAACAAAATATAGTTACTTTTTATACCCCTATAATTATCTAATTAGTTTACTTTATAACTTTTACTTTTTTAATTTTCATTTTACACCTTCATCATATTAACATATATAATCGTATATTAGCTAAAATACGTTTTAATTTTAATAAATTACACCATTATAATCGTCTCTTCGATATGTTCGAAATGAGCCCAATATTGAATATTTTTTGATTTAATTATTTTATTATATATCATATATACTACATAAAAATATTTTTTATATTTAAAATTCACTCGTATAGTTAATTATTCAATTTATGGTACATCTCTTATTTTTTCAATTTTTGTTTTACACTCTTATCACATTAACATAATAATCATATATTAACTAAAATATGTTAAAAAATACGTTTTAACATACATAATTACGTTAAAATACGTTAAGGAATTCGATATATATATAGTTATTGATTTGAAATAAAGTAAAGTTATTGATTTGAAATAAATTAAAAATAATTCGATATATATATCGAACGAACGTTCATATAGTTCATATCTCTCACTCTCACTCTCTCCCTCTCTCACTCTCACTCTCTCCCTCTATATATTATTCATATATATATATATATCAAAGTTGTAGATGACAAACATAGAAGAAAATTTGACACCAACATCAGAATTTGTCACCAACAAGGTACAATATTATGATAACTAACATTTATGTTTATTAATACTTACGGGGACAAGTGAAAGTTATAACAAAAAAAATTCAGGTGTTCAATTCTCGAGAAGAAATAACTTAATGGGTGCACAATGTGGGACATTCGGTTGGTTGTGTTGTTATTATCAAAAGATCAAAGGCTTATCCAAATGAGGATGTTTATAAAGTCGTGTTTATGTGTGAACATGATGGGGTTTACAAAAGTAAGAAAGTTTCCAGTCGTCATACTGGAACAAGAAAGTTTAACTGCCCATTTGAGTTGATAGCGCTATATTCAGCTAAGCATAATTGGTGGACGTTGAGGGTTGTATGTGATACACATAATCAAGGCTTGCACAATATATGGAGGGTCATGCATATGCAATGCGGCTGAACGAACCTGAATTTCAACTAGTTAAAGATTTATCAGCCCAACATGTCAAGCCACGACACATTTTATCCACGTTAAAGGGTAGATATGTGGAAAATGCATCTACGTCAAAAATAATATACAATGAAGTTCAAAAGATTAAGACAAGAAACGATGCAGGAAGACCAAAAATGCAGGTTGTTTTGGATTTTTTGTTGAAAATATTTATGATTTGGAGACTCGTGTAAATGACGAAACAAACGAGTTGGAAGATTTATTCTTCATTCATCCAAAATCATTGGAGCTTTGGCGTGCATTCCCACATGTGTTGGTCATCGATGCCACATATAAAACAAATAGGTACCGGAATATGCATGTGTATTATATTAATGTTAATATTATTATTTTGTTTAATATTATTATTTTGTTTATGATCCAGGTACGAAATGCCTCTTCTTAAGATAGTTGGTGTAACATCAACCAACAAGACATTTTGCATAACATTTGTTTTCATGCATCAAGAAAAGGTATCAAATTATATTTGGGTGTTAGAATGTCTAAAGTCCAAAATATACGATAACCTTTACCCGGGTGCCATAGTCACAGACAGAGAGTTGACTTTGATTAATGCATGCAAAGTGGTATTTCCGGGTGCTAAAAGATTGCTTTGTAGATGGCACATCTACCAGAATATTCTGAAACATTGTAGACCGCAGATACACGAGTCTCAATCGTGGAATTCTTTTTATCAAGCATGGTTGCAGTTACTTGAATCTCCAAATCAAGAATTGTACACATACAAATTGGTACAACTTCAAGAAAAGTTGCTCAATTATCCAGGTATTCTTGATATAAGATAGTTTAACCATTATTACTAAAGATATTGATATATATACTTGTTATATTTTCCAGGTGTTTTGAATTACCTGGATAGTGTATGGTTGACGCCATATAAGGAAATGTTTGTATCTGCTTGGGTTGATCAATTTTTAAAGTTTGGAAATCACACAACAAATAGAGTTGAAAGCCAACATTCCAAATTAAAAAAATATTTGGAGACCTCACAAACAGACTTAAAAGAATTTTATCTCATATTCATCAAGTAATTCAGTCATAAGACACGTCGATCAAAGCAAATTTTGAAATGAGTAAAAATATTAGGAAACATCGAATTCAAAAACCACACTTTCAAAAATTGTGGGGTTTTGTTTCATCTTATGCACTTGATATGATTTACAGTGAATATGAGCGGTCTTTCGAGACTAGCGTATTTTCTGAAAATTGTGGTTGTAAACTGCGTCCAAGTCATGGGTTGCCATGTGCGCATGAACAAGCACTATATACATGTCAAGGCGTACCCATTCCACTTGATGCGATCGACGTATTTTGGAAAAAACTTGATTTCTCGCCATGTGCGTCCGCACAAGATGATGATATGCAAGTACATGGATTGTCCCATACAAATGTAGATTAGATGTGTATGAAGAATATATAGAGCGTACTTGTACTCGTGGATATATTGATTTAAATGAATAATCAAAGTTGGAATTTGTTGGAATAAAAATTATTTTTTTAACGTATTTTAGTTAATATAAGGCTCATTTCGAAATAATATAATTAAATAAAAAAATAAGAAGGTATCGACGAAAAATAATATAATAAAAATAAAAAATAACGTAAACGTATGACATATAATAATATAATTAAATCAAAAAATATTTAATATTGGACTCATTTCGAAAGTATCGACGAGACGATTATAATGGTGTAACTTGTTAAAATTAAAAAGTTTTTTTTAAACGTATTTTTGTTAATATACGATTATATGTGTTAATATAATGAAAGTGTAAAATGAAAAATAGAAAACTAAAATGTATAAAGTAAATTAATTATATAAGTATAGAGGTGTGAAATGTAACTTTCAAATAAAAAATTAAAAAGTTGAAGTATGTTAAGGGGTGTACAAAGTTGGAGGGGTATATTTAGAATAACCGTTAAAATAGGGATGAGATCGGGACCGGACCGGTACCGAACCGGGACCGAACCGATTGGTACCGAATTTTTTTGGGACTAAAAAGTGGTACCGAAAACCGAACCGTATATACCGGTTCGGTACCGGTTCGGTTTCGGTTTCGGGACGGAAAAATCGGTACTAGTACCACTTAGGACCGAAAATATGAAAATGTATCGAATGTGTATCAAAACCAATAGCAAACCAAAACATCTTCGTAATATTTCAAATGTGTTTCAAAGCAATTCCCGAATCCCAAATTTGTCGATTTTTTGACGTGTTTGTAAGGGTACCGATTTTTGATGGTTATGTATGCGGGGTCGATTTTTTGGGTTTATGGAGAAGGTTTGGTTAGTTTAGAAGATGATATATCTTGATTAGCAAAGATAAGTTTAGTTTATATAGGAGATGATATGCATACTTAAGTTTTTTTTTTATAAAAACAATGACTTTTAAAATTCCGGTTCGGTTTCGGTATTTTCGGGAAAATCCCGGTACCGAATACCGAAATACCGAATTTGGAGATTATATGGAACCGAATACATGGTACCGGTTCGGTACCGGTTCGGTCCCGGTTCGGTTCAGGAAATCGGTCCGATTTGCTCATCCCTACGTTAAAATATATAAAAAAACACGTGGAGAAGGCAGACTCGACATGAAATAAAGTTTTGACTTTAACGATAAACCATTCATCCCACTGAAACACGTCCCGTGTTTCCCTTCACCACCCTCCGCCCTTCCAGAACAACCCCCAATCCACCATCACCATCTGCCCCAATCCACCATCTCTCCAAATGGTTTACCTATGGCGGATTTCATCTCTCTTCTTCTTCTCCCTCTTCCCTCTCTCCTCCATTTCAACCTCCATCACGTCTGATATCTTCCAACAATGGTGCCAACAACACGCCAAATCCTATTCCACAGAGGAAGAAAAACTCTACAGGTTCAATGTTTTTCAAGACAACTACGCTTATATTCTTCGTCACAATAGTGATTACAATTCTTCTTACACGCTTGCACTCAATGCCTTTGCCGATCTAACTCACCATGAGTTCAAGCTAGCTCGATTGGGCGGACTCTCTGCGTCTGCTGCTTCCGGTGATTTGATTAGGCTTAGTCGTGGTGGTTTGTTGATTGAATCATCAAATGATCTGCCTAAATCGTTGGATTGGAGGGAGAAAGGAGCGGTTACTCCTGTTAAAGATCAAGGAAGTTGCGGTATGTGTTCGTGTATATTTTTGTTCAAAATATCTTAATATAGTAGCTAGAGTGCCCTAACTAACATAGATATAGCTACAGTCAACTCCGTGAAATGTTTCTGGTTTGTATCCTAGGTTAATTGTTCTGATTGATGTGTTTCTGGTGGTATTTGGAGTAATTTTGCTCGTTGTAATGTCTATTTTGATGTTAGTTATATAGCATCATCTGTTGCCTGTCATTTATGGAAACCCTAGATATTGACTTAATGATTTGTTCATATTTGTTAGATGATCTAGTAGTATGATCGTATGCATATACTCCCTCCATACCAAAATTAAATTATAGTTTCTTCTGTAGATTGCAAGAAAAATCATGATCCAGTAACAAAATTATGTAATAACTTAATTCAAACATATCATATTGTTTTAGGTTGACAAACAGTAAAGTTTGGACATGGTTAAGTGAATTAGTGTTTCGGAAACAAGAAGACATTGTTATGTAGGCATGTAACTTGGATGTTTCATCCTTTGCAACTAAATTCCCTTTAGTTGCTTCCATGTTACATAATTATCATCTTTTAGATTATAACATTGGTTTATCTTCAGTTGTATAATATATTCTGTGCAACAGAAGTCTATGTACTTAAGAGAACTTTTACCCAAAATGTAATCTGACATATTTGTATTGCATAACTGATGCACATGCACTCCTCTGTGAAACTAATAATGGATTATTTTTGAAACGGTTTGTTGTGCAGGTGCATGCTGGTCATTCTCAGCCACAGGAGCAATGGAGGGCATTAATAAAATCGCAACCGGATCACTTATCAGCCTTTCTGAACAGGAGTTGGTTGATTGCGACAGAACCTTCAACAGTGGCTGTGATGGTGGACTCATGGATTACGCCTATCAATTTGTGATACAAAACCATGGGATTGATACCGAAGAGGATTACCCATATCAAACGAAAGCAACTTCTTGCAATAAAAAAAAAGTAATCAATTCCTATATTATTTCCAACTTAATTTTAATTCAACTTTCTAGTAGTTAATCAAATCGCCTATTGTTTGCTTTGCAGCGGGATAGAAAAGTTGTCACAATTGATGGTTACAACGATGTTCCTGAAAATAACGAAGATCTGCTACTACAAGCCGTTGCAACTCAACCCGTGAGCGTGGGTATATGTGGCAGCGAGAGAGCATTTCAATATTATTCGAAGGTTAGTGTTCCTAATCACCCCCTCTCCCCTCCAAAAAAAAGGAAATTGACTCAAATAGCCTTAATCATATTGAGAAATTGGTCTCCTAGCCAATTCTCTCCTAGATTTGCACAAATAGCCTCAGGTCCGCAATGGGTCTGCAATCTGACAGCTAAAAGACAAAAAAAAACTGTAAAAAGTTCTACATTTGCAATGGGCCGGGTTCAGGTCGGACCGCAATCCGCAATACCCCCGACACGTGTCGCCTACCCATAAACCCTAGAAAAATCGATACGGATGCGGCAGGTCCCAGTTCCGCAATGGACTATTTGTGTAAAATGGGGAGAAAATTGCTAGAAGATGAATTTCCCTAAGTGGTTAGGCTATTTGACTCAATTTCCCAAAAAGAAAAACCCCCAAAAAAGAAAAGAAGAAAGAAAGAAACAGAAAGTTGCAATTGCTTATAATGAATTGATGATCAGGGAGTATTCAAAGGGCCATGCTCGACTGCTTTAGATCATGCTGTACTGATAGTTGGATACGGTTCAAAAGATGGAGATGATTACTGGATTATAAAGAATTCATGGGGAAAATCATGGGGAATCGATGGTTATATGCTCATGGCTCGTAACACAGGGAACGCCAATGGAGTCTGTGGGATTAACATGCTAGCTTCTTATCCAATAAAGACTAGCCCTAATCCACCCCCATCTCCTACTCCAAAACCCGTCAAATGTAATTTGCTTTCCTGGTGTGCCGAAGGCGAAACCTGCTGTTGTGCTAAACAGTTTCTTGGCATATGCTTTAAATGGATGTGCTGTGAGGTCAGCGCCTCTGTTTGCTGTAAGGACCATCGTCACTGTTGCCCTTCTGATTATCCCATCTGTGATTCTGAAAGGAACTTGTGCCTCAAGGTTAGTTTTTTGATATTTAATTTGATTTGTAGTTTCCTTAAATTGGTTATGTATTTCTTGTACCTGCTTCTTTTGTAACCAGTTTTTTAAATTGGGGCTGTTTGTTTACCTCTTAATAGTTCCATTAATAGGCAACCTCTTAATCACTAAGAGGTGAATCTTGTTTAGCAAAAAAAAAAGTCTTCCTCTTAATGGTTATAAAACCCTTTGAAGGATTTTGCATCTTGGGCCTCCCTTAACCATTCAGCATCCTGATAAGAACCTCTAAATCATTTTGACCACTTAATCATTCTGCACCAAACCATTCAGCAACTGCCAAACAGCCCCATATCACATCTGTCTTTCTTTGTTACATTTTTCACTAGTGGGTTCTTTGAATCAAGTATATCGTGTTCTTAATTTCTTCTAATAGTCGTGTGGACATGATCACAGCAAACAGGCAATGGCACGGTAGCGAAACAGCCTAAAAAGAACAGCAGTTTCGGGAAATCAAGTGGCCGGAGTTCCCTCTATCAGCAATACATTTAAAGGTGATGCATTCATTGTGAATAGCAGTAGCAGTTGGTGATCAATTAGACTTGGAAAACATACGCATAAACCATTGCTATTTGTAGACTCACATTTTTGGCCCTGTAACGGTTACCGCGTATAAAGGCTAGAACTCGAGTTCCACAAATCTTTGGTGTCAATTAGTGCATATATGTTTTGTTAGAGATCATTCATTATATTCATCATCAAAGATTGGTCTATTTCTCTCATTCATCATATAAATGTAACAGAAGCTTGAGGACATATTAACACATTCACAAATGAATACCTTTTGATGATAATGAGATAGATTTCAGTAATGCGTATCAGAATCTTTACAAGCTATATAAAAGGGATTATAGCAAACCCACAAAATCAAAATTCAAATTTAACATCTAAATTGGGTACCTATAATCAATCAAATCATTCATTCATTCATCATAATCACGAAGATGATGATGATGATGATGATGATGATGATGGAAACACATCTTTAACAGCAGATGCAGCAGATAAATAATTAAGCGTATTCCTCAACGTCTCCTTTTCTCTCTTCAACCTCACCATCGTATCCTCCAACTCCAACAACGCCTGCTGCTCCCTCGGCGCCCCTTCAAACGTACTCCCCACAAAAAACGAAAACGGCGTCGGAAATAAATTCCGGCGTAAATCTCCGGCCTCTTTCTCCGGTTTCCCATTCAACCGATTCGATAACCTAATCACATCTTTCATATGACTCTCCACTTCGCTCGCCAGCCCTTCCAGATCCTCCTCGCCGTTCCCCGACGGCCGGTCCTCCAACCACACCACCTCCGCCACCAGATAGGGTTTCGTGCGAACCACTTTCGTCACACGAAACCGCTCCTGGCCTTTGCAAATTATGAAGAATCGGTCATCGACAAGACGCTCGTGCTTCACGACCTCCCCTACGCATCCGACGTCCGCCGTGCCGGAGGTGGCGTCGGTGTAAATAACGCCGAATCGGAGGTCGGATTGGAGGAGAGTGTGCATCATGATACGGTAACGGTACTCGAAGATCTGTAACGGGAGGATGGCACCGGGGAAGAGGACGAGTGGGAGAGGGAATAAGGGTAATTCGACGACGTCGTTTGAATTAGAGGACGGAGAGTTTTCATGTTTCTCGGAGAACGAGCAGCGGAGGGAGGAGGTGTGGTGGTTCCGGCGGCGGCGGGGAAGGGAGATTGGATTGAAATTGGAAGGTGAAAAGGAGAGGGTGTTGGGGTTTAGGCGGTGGTGGGTGAGGTAGGAGGAAGAAGGAGAAGGGAGGAGTTGAGGGAGAGCCATTATTATTAGTGTGTGGTTTTCAAAGAAAGACAGAGAGTGGCATTTGGGGAAGAAGAAGGAGTTTTTCTCTCTCTAGAAGTTTTAGAGAGAGAAAGTGAAGGGTTTTGGTGGATTTGGATTTTGGAGAGAGCACCCACCGTATGATGTGGATAAGAGTTTTTGTTTGCGATTTTTTGTAATTTTTCCCTGTGGTTATTAGTTTCACACGTGGAATTTTCATAGCTTTTACAAGAATTTCTTTTTGAAAGAAAATAATAATTGGCAATGATACCAGTCTTATTTTTTGATCGATTATCAGGATTAATTATTCAACATTTATCGTGTAGATGCTTATTGAACCTCTCAATGTTTAAAAGAAGTTGTTGGCATTTTCAATTTTATTGGAGTTTGTTGGAATTGTTAACAAAGGCTGGGCTTACGTGAGACCTATCTGTTTTCGTGAAGGTAAGAAAAACAGTGAACCTTCACAGCAAAAACACTCACTATCTTCACAACAAAAACACTGTGAAAGTTTAATATTAATTTTATGGTTTCACGGAAATAGTCTGGTCTCACATGATATCAAGTCTTGCTAACAATTTGACGATAAATATGACCAAAATTGTAAGTGAAGGAAGGCTACAGAAATTAGGGGTTCAAGTTAGTATAACTTTTTATTAGGAAAATTTAACATCTGAAATAGTGATGGAATTTGTTGAACTTGCAGTTATGAAATAGTGATTGGAATTTGTTGAATTTATAGATGTATGGTAAGTTGTAATTAGCTTCGATTAAGATATCATCATTTATTGAAATGGACAATAAAAATGATGTTTTGTTGGGCAATAATGCATATGTATATTGTTGTTATGTAGGCACGTGAGCATAGGATGTTACAGTGAATAAAGTACCACTCATGCTTCGATAATTGGCATCCGATATTATCTGAAGTGCAATATCGATGCTGCCGCTTTTGCAAACTCTAATTCGGCAGGTTTTGGCGCTATCCTTCGGGATAGTAGGGGTACCTTTGTTACCGCTAAGGCGACACCCATCCCCTTCCTTCTCTCGGTCCGTGAATGTGAGGCTTACGCGCTCGGAGATGCAATTCATTGGGTTATTAATTGTAACTACTCTAACGTGATCTTCGAGACGGACGCTAGAGTCGTGGTGGACTATATTTACGATCCAAGCCTTGACAACTCGGAATTTGGGGACATTATTCGGGATATCCGTAACCTTCTCGGCAACCTGGACAATAGTTCGGTCCACACTATTGGTCGACAAGCAAACGAAGCGGCTCACTTAATTGCGAGACACTCTCGTTTTTTATCTTGTCCTATCACTTTCAATGTAACTCCTCCGTTTTTAATCTCTTATATTAACGACTATTGTCATGACCATGTTATTGATATTAATGAAGCGATTGATATCCGATCGGGTGATGGCCGAGTCGAAGCCTGATCGCGTCTCAATCTTTCCCTTTAAAAAAAAAGTACCAAAACTATTGATCTATTTGGCGGTAAACATATGCATTTGCCATATACGTAATGAGATCATGTGAGAAGTGTCATTTTTGATGAGAAGTGCGATAAATACTTTTAACCGTTGATCACTTTTAATCAAATACTCTCCCATGAATTGCGGCTTATAAGGGAGTTGATCCGGTGCATCTTATCTATGTGCATCCCATCCTAATGTCGTCCATTTCTCATCAAACGATTGATAACCACTTCTCACGCTTCTCTCCAAATTTGACACTTGTCACCGGAACCCAATTCTTACATATACTATCGTTATATATTGTTTATTAGAGGCATGGTTATTTTCTAGGTCTTGAAGATGCATATTTGTGATCAAGTTATTGATCACTAAGACATGAAATATAAACATATAGGATAAATACATGATTGTAGGGATGAATTACTCCCTTTATGATCATATTTTTGGGTATGCTAAATTAATGTCTCACCTTTAGCTATTTAGGAGGTCATTAGGCTCCTCAAGGTTCATTTGGATACATATTGGGTTGTATGAATCTTTGGAGCACTTTTTCTCAATGCATAGGGGAGAGATTCCTATAGATAGTAAGCACATTTAGGCAAGCATCTTCGGTGAGGAGTTTTTATAAGTAAAAAGTGTAGTGACTTAACCATTAGAGAGTGTTTTCATAAGTCATCAATATTTTTGGAGTTCTTGTAGAAGAACTTTGGTTTTTACGTTGAATATTTTGTGAAGTGACATTTTATTACTTATATATATAATTTTATATCCATATTATTGATGTTAAAATAATACATGAGACCCACAAAAGCACATTCGTATTAGTTACTATCATTTTGCAGTTTTATGGTAGTTCTTAATTTGCTTAGATAACTAATAACTTCTATGACTGATCTTGTGTGTCTTTTTTCTTAAATTGTATTATTGTCCCTATTTTATTGTCTTTTCAAATATACATGCTGACTATCCTCAATTTATTTAATATATGGGGTTATAGAATACAATGGTAACCTTCAATTATAATGTGGCTTCCTAGTATGCCCAAAAGGTCTTTTATCTCTTTTATCTCGTCTTAGGTGTTGGGGAATTTCGGGTAATTCGTGGGAGAGATAGAGTGTATGGAACTTGGATAAAAGACAGAGATCGCGTGAGAACTTGTTTTCCGTAAGAGATATTTCGACCCTATACTGCCAGGGTATCACGAAATTCTCTCGAGGATAATCTCTATTTTTCAATGTATCGATTAAGGCAGAAATCGATTCATACTTATACACCTTTAGAGAATCGTAACCGACCTATTTTGAATACTGATAATAATCTCTCATTTAATGAGATTGATTGTGGAATTAATGACGGTAGTTACAAACGTGAAAAACCAGTCCAGACGCCGGCGCTACTTTCCGCGCTAGACAACTGGCGCCACAAAGGGCGCGGGTAACATTCCAGAGCTTGGCGCTAGCTAACTGGCGCTACAAAGGGCGCGGGCAACTTTTCAGAGCCTGGCGCCAGTCTTGGCGCTAGCCAACTGGCGCCAGTACTGGCCCCGACACCCAGCTCATGAAACCACTTTGTAACTTGTCGATTTTAACCGTCCAACAATCCTGGGTTCTAGTTAGCTTACACGAGTGTGCACTCCACACCTCCTAACTCATGTTATAGCTTAGCTAACAACCCCATTATTATCTTTGTGAATCCAATTACATAAAATGAACATGATGATTTCACTAAAATCACCAACATTCCTCCCCCATTTTAGTGCAATCCTTGATTCACAAAATAAAAGTTCAATACAGGTAAACAAACTCATGCATAAATGAAAATATCTAAAAGATTGAATTTCCATCTTAGTACATTACACGTTTCAAATACTCGAGAATCCGGGTGTCCTATGGATTGAACCCGTCAACCCATTTGAGTACCAGAAAATAACATACACATGAATTTAAAAGATTCTCTAAAGATAAACTTGACACTATACAGGCCATGTGTCCTTATCCATTCGTGAGTGCATCAAAGCCAAGTCCAAGCTTCTTGAAGTGGCCACACTTCCCACTCATATAGGTAGTTCTTTTCTTCATGCACCTGCACATGTATTTTTGCAAAAGAACAATTACCTCCTTCACTTGCAGTACCGAGCACTAACCGTGGGATGATCATCTTGTGCTCCAATCCCTTAGAGTGAGCTTTCCCATTGAATTCAGCTTCTAACGTTGTATTAGAAGGGAATTGGGTATCTCACTTTTAGAGACTTAGATGGACTTTAATCCCATCCCTATCACCGACTTGTGAACCAAGTCCCTAGCTAACCCCTTCGTCAAGTGGTCCGCTAGATTTTGTTGCGACCGAACAAATTCAACCGAAATCACCCCATTCGTGATTAGCTTACGAATCATGCTATGTCTAACACCTAAGTGTCTAGACTTGCCATTATACACTTGACTATAAGCTTTAGCCAAAGTAGCCTCACTATCACAACGGATAGAAATGGGTGATATTGGTTTCGGCCATAATGGAATTTCATGGACCAAATTCCTTAGCCATTCCGCCTCTTTACCGGCAGCGGCTAATGCCACAAATTCCGACTCCATAGTCGAACTCGTGATGCAAGTTTGCTTCTTGGAAGCCCATGAGATGGCACCTCCCCCAAGCAAGTATACCCAACCACTCGTAGAAGAGTGATCTTCCAAATTGGTGATCCAACTTGCATCCGAATATCCCTCCAATATTGAAGGAAACCCGACATATGACAAACCATAATCAATGGTTTTCTTCAAGTATTTGAATACTCGTCTTATCGCTTGTCAATGATGAATACTAGGATTACTAGTATATCAACTCAACTTTCCTATGGCAAAAGCGATATCCGGCCTAGTGCTTGTCATGGCATACATCAAGCATCCAATAGCCTTTGAGTACTCGAGTTGTGACACCGCTTCACCCGAGTTGGGCATAAGCTTCACACTCGGATCCCATGGAGTACTCACCGGAGAACAATCAAAGCAATTAAATTTCTTTAATACTTTCTCAATGTAATGAGATTGCGTAATTGCAATCCCTTTGTTCTCACGCTTGATCCTTATACCAAGGATCACCTCCGCCTCTCCCATATCTTTCATGGAGAAACTCAACGACAAAAACTCTTTTGTTTTCCCAACTTGATTTTGGTCGGTGCCAAAGATCAACATGTCGTCAACATATAGGCAAATGATTACACCGTTACCGGATGTGTCAAATTTGCTATATACACACTTGTCCGCTTGGTTTATCACAAAACCATTGGACAAGATAACCTCATCAAATTTCTGATGCCATTGTTTGGGTGCTTGTTTCAGCCCATACAATGATTTTACAAGTTTACACACCTTACGCTCCATTCTGGGCATAACAAAACCTTCCGGTTGTTTCATGTAAACTTCCTCCTCCAAGTCACCATTCAAGAATGCCGTTTTGACATCCATTTGGTGGATCACTAAATTGTGGATAGCTCCTAAGGCTATCAACAATCTAATCGTGGAGATCCTTGCATCCGGGGCATAAGTATCGAAATAATCGATGCCTTCCCGTTGCCTAAAGCCTTGGATCACTAATCGAACTTTGAACTTGTCGATTGACTCATCCGCTTTCATCTTCCTTTTGAAGATCCACTTGCAACCCAAAGGTTTGCAACCCGGTGGCAAGTCCGATAATACCCAAGTATTATACCCCATGATGGAGTCCATCTCATCATGTATTGCTTCTTTCCAGAAAGCAACATCTTGAGACTTCATAGCCTCATCAAATGATTTTGGATCCTCCTCAACACTATAACAGTAAAGGAATTAGGATCCAATCTCATCTCTTGATCCCTCTACCAAGTATACTTGGAAATCGGGACCAAAGGATTGAAAAATCCTTCCTCTCTTGCTTCTTCGAAGCATCGGAGATTCGGTTGGAACAATTGCTTGTTCTTCAACCTCACTAGTTTCACTAGTACTTGGAACTATGTCCTTTGGCCTCGGTATTGAGGAGAATCTAGTCTCATCAAAAATTGCATCTCTCGATTCTATAACGGTGTGAATCGCTATAGAATCATTAGGTTCAATAACATAGAACCTATAAGCTTTGGAATGCTCGGCATATCCAACAAAGATGCAGTCAATACCTTTCTCACCCAAAGTCTTGCTTTTGGGTTCGGGTAGTCGAACAACCGCTCGACAGCCCTAAACTCGAATATAACTCAAGTTCGGCCTTTCCTTGAACCAAAGTTCATATGGGGTAATCTTGTTCCTTTTATTGGGAACTCGATTCAGCAAATAACAAGCCGTTAGCATGGCTTCACCTCAAAATCCATCACTCAAACCCGAGTAGGATAACATAGAGTTCACCATTTCTTTGAGAACTCTATTTTTCCGTTCCGCCACACCATTTTGCTGTGGTGTATAAGGCGCCGTAGTCTCATGAATGATTTCTACGGTTTGGAAAAACATGGGGTCGTAATACTCCCCACCACGATCGGTGCGTAAACACTTTATATGGCAATTCATTTGCAATTCAACCTCCGTTTTATAAACTTTAAATTTAACCAACGCTTCATCTTTTGAATGTAACAAATAAACATAGCAAAAACGTGAAGCGTCGTCAATAAAAGTGACAACATACTTTTTATTACCAAAAGACGGAGTTGAATGCAAATCACAAAGATCACTATGAATTAAATCAAGCACCGACGAGTCCCTTTTCACGTTAGGAAAAGGTTGTCTAGTGATCTTTGTTAACATGCAAGTTTTACACTTATCAGTCTTAATATCAAAAGCCAGAATAAGACCGTCTTTTGACATTTCAACCATACGTTTATAATTAACGTGACCAAGTCTTGCATGCCATAAATTAGAATCAACACAAACTCTATTTGCAACAAAAACAGAATTTGAAACAACATTCATTTTATTCAAATTCAACATAAACATATTATAAAGCAAATAACCAAATCCAACAAAAGAGCCACCATTTGACAAGATAAACTTGTCGGACTCATAAACTTGCCTATACCCTAACTTATTCAAGATACTACCGGAAACCAAATTCTTTCGAATTCGCGGTACAAACAAAACATCAAAAAGTTTAACTACTTTGCCAGAACTAAATTCTAGCCTAACTAAGCCTCGTCCTAAAATGGGGGCCATCGACTCGTTCCCCATGCGTAGCATTGATCCGTCTTCAACCGGTTCCAAAGAGGTGAACCAACGGCGATCTTTGCACACATGACTTGTAGCACCCGAGTCGATCCACCAAGCGACATCATCATCCTGCACATAAAAAGATTCAGATATTAGTGGTACATAATTCAAATTTGAATTAAAACCAAAGTCAAAATTCTGATCTTGTCGTGGGTTTTGATCCTTGGATCCTTGCCCACTACCACTTGCGCTTGCACCATTCTTATTCTTGACAATCCGACAATCCCGCTTGAGATGGCCGGTCATCCCACAGGTCCAACAGGTTAATTTAACCTTCTTGTTGGGCCCTTTCTTGGCTTCGTTGAACTTTCGTTTTCCCTTGAAATTATTAGTCTTTCCCTCTTCCACCATGTTCACCGAAGGTGCAGAAACCCCTTTTATCTTTGGTTTCTCAGCCTCTTGCGCTCGAAGAGATTCCTCTATGCTCAAGTGACTACCGAGTTGTACAAGAGACAATTCTTCCTTATTGTGTTTCAACATATGTTTGAAGTCTTTCCAGGAGGGGGGCAGTTTATCTATAATACTCGATACGGAGATGGATTCGTCCATCTTCATATCATGTTGAGCATATTGGCCGAGAAGGCGAAGAAGCTCGTTGTATTGCTCCATCACCGGCCTTGAGTCCATCATTTTGTAATTATTGAAATTACTAACCAGGAACTTCTTACTAGAAGCATCCTCCGCCATGTATTTGGACTCGAGAGAGTCCCATAGCTCTTTGGCGGATTCAACGTTTTGATAGATGTCAAAGAGGGAGTCACACATACCGTTTAAGATGTGGCCATGACAGATGTAGTCGTCGTTCTTCCATTTGCCGCAACGCTGGGTCACCTCCAATGTCTCGTTCTCCATCACCTCCGACATTGGGGTGCTCAGCACGTACACGACCTTCAACGTCGTCAACAAGAAGTGCATCTTCTTCTGCCATCTACGGAAATCAACGCCCTCGAACTTCTCCAATTTTGAGAACTTGGACGTCATGTCTCTCACGGACTGTTCACTCGCCATCTCTCTTCACGAAGACAAATATCTCTTACGATTGTTGGGGAATTTCGGGTAATTCGTGGGAGAGATAGAGTGTATGGAACTTGGATAAAAGACAGAGATCGTGTGAGAACTTGCTTTCCGTAAGAGATATTTCGACCCTATACTGCTAGGGTATCACGAAATTCTCTCGAGGATAATCTCTATTTTTCAATGTATCGATTAAGGCAGAAATCGATTCATACTTATACACCTTTAGAGAATCGTAACCGACCTATTTTGAATACTGATAATAATCTCTCATTTAATGAGATTGATTGTGGAATTAATGATGGCAGTTACAAACGTGAAAAACCAGTCCAGATGCCGGCGCTACTTTCCGCGCTAGACAACTGGCGCCACAAAGGGCGCGGGTAACATTCCAGAGCTTGGCGCCAGACTTGGCGCTAGCCAACTGGCGCCACAAAGGGCGCGGGCAACTTTCCAGAGCCTGGCGCCAGTCTTGGCGCTAGCCAACTGGCGCCAGTACTGGCCCCGACACCCAACTCATGAAACCACTTTGTAACTTGTCGATTTTAACCGTCCAACAATCCCGGGTTCTAGTTAGCTTACACGAGTGTGCACTCCACACCTCTTAACTCATGTTATAGCTTAGCTAACAACCCCATTATTATCTTTGTGAATCCAATTACATAAAATGAACATGATGATTTCACTAAAATCACCAACATTAGGTTTGTGAGTTTTTTTGAGGCCAATTTTCAATGAGTTGTCAATGACAGGAAAGGGCAGATGAACCAATGATATGACATTGAATGACAACCTCGTTAGGGATGAACCTAAGTTGTCTAAGGCATCCTCTTGTGTGTTTTGTCTTTAGGGGCTTGTTGAATTATGAGAGGTTGAAGTCTTTGGCATTGGATTTGGCGATGTTAAGGTATGACGTCATCTTAGAATCCTTGATGGAAAACTTTCCGTTCATTTGGTTGACAATGATAAGAATCCCTTATATCGTGCGCTTAGAAAAGATTAGATCGCAAATATATTGCGATTAGAAAAGATTCTCTTCTGTTACAATTCATTGCCAATAATAAACTTCCGTAAATTAGCTTTGTGGTCGTAATCTTTGTGTATAAAAAGGGCTTGGTCGTACAATGGATGAAACATACATAAAATTATAATTTCTCTATTTTGTTTTCATAGTATTAGAGTATTCGTTCTTGAGTCCTGGATTGTTTTTTCCCCATCATTCCCATGGTTGGTGATAAACAAACTTCAAAGGTTGCAGCTCAATGGGAGAATTCTAATCATCCACTTTTTCTTTACCACTCAGACCAACCAGGGATTATATTGGTTTCTGTAACACCCTCATTTCCACCATGAGTAATTTCACATCTTTCATCTCTAATATTACCTTACGTCGTCGGACATGACGATAAGGTATAATCGAAATTACAATCACATAAGAAGTCTTAACTTAAAACAATACAAGTCTCCAACATTAGTCCATCCCATACCGGGTATGTTACATACACTCCAAATACATAACTGAAAAACTTAAACAACAAGCAAACGCATAGAATGAAATATAACATAAAAGAACCTAACCAAGACTTGCCCTTTCATTTGTCCAAACCTGAACCACCGGATCCTGAGATGCATACTAATAGTTAGTTAAAAAGCTACATGAGATCATGGTTTACGTGCACATAAATACACACTCATTGTCATGCATAAACAAATATCACCAATACAATATACATATTACTATAAAAACAACCAAAACCAATTATTTCTCCTGAATTGGCTCACCGGGTAAGTCCACTCTGTCACCGACATTCCCTGGATTGCACGGCTCACACCCGATTGACACCTATTTCGAGGTTGTGCCACCCTTAAGTGTGATGTATCGAGCCTGGCACCATATTGTGCCACATAAAAACAACTACAAATAGCTTGCTAAAATATTTAAAACACTAATATATAAATTGCATGCAACTCCTCAAAACATTTACATACATGTAAACATGCACCCGTAAACATGCATATAAAAATATATTATCATGCATCACATACGTAACTCCAAATAAATATCATGCCAAAATAATTTATTTACTTATATACATCCAGTAAGTCTCATGAAGACTCACCTAAATATGTGTGTGTGTGTGTGTCCAAGCAATGAACCCCGCTTAGTACCTACACAATACACAACTACATCAAAATATTCTATCAGTGGCCTAATTTGCCAAAAAGTCAACAATGATCAACCTTTGGTCAACCCTCGACCACTCGGCTCAACAACGTCAGAAAATGTCCATTTAATCTCCTCAATACTTTATAAGCTCCATCTCTTATCTTAAAACGTCCCAAATAATCATTTGGCTCCAAAACGATGTTTTAAATCATATTATTAAGTCACTTAATTAATTAAACGACTTAGGTGGCGTTTGTTTTTTAAGTGGTGCTGAAGTCTGGAGACTGATTTCACTTCTGATTTTTAAGTGGTGGCGCTGAAGTCTGAAATCTGAATTAAAAAGACTGTTTGTTTTTGTAAGATGAAATCTGAAAACATCTGAATACGTACTATTGTCCATTTTATATCTGAAAATGTGATACTATTGAATTAAATTAAATTATACTACTAAAATCAATCTTCATGACAACTGAAATATGTTAATTGGTTCAAATACAACAGAAAACATGAACAAAGTCTCATAACAACTGAAATCAATCTCAGTTTTGCATCAATTGTGTCGCAATTTCTTCTCTTAAAGTAGCCATATATATTTGGTCAGCGGTACTACCGTGCAAGTGAACCTCTTCGGCCTCATCACCACCATCATCCCATTGGTCATGGGTTTGATCATATTTAGCGGTACTTCCTGCCACATTTACCCACGATTCTTTTCGAAGACTACCCCCATTTCGACCCACTTTGTTGATCTCTTCAAACATTTGATGGATTCATTTGTCCACCTTACACGTTGAACACTATCGTCCATCTCTACAAATAAAAAAAGAGTAGCTACTTTATATACACATTCTCATATAATCGTTACCCAATGAACCAAGAATAACCAAATACACTTGCTGGAATTTTGTGACATAAAAATCTTTTGTTAAACATCAAACTAATCTTTTGTCAGAAAACACAAATTTAATTCGTAGTGGTTGAAGCATCATTACAGAAAGCCCTCTTTTGTTCTAAATGAGAAGTGAGCTTAAGGGATCTATTTGGAATTACATATTTACATTACCTGCCGTTAGGTCCAAAGTTGTATGCCACAACTATGGTGCCGATAGATTCACTACTTCAGCGCCGTTATATTTGTTCTACTGCAAGCATAACAAAGATCCAACAACAATCACCATTTATACCAACAAAATTAGTGTAAACAATCCAGGAGCCACCAAACAAATTTATGTAAACAATCCAACCAACAATTACCATTTACCATTTGTTCTACCAAGAAATTTTATTCAGCCACCAAACAAATAGACCAACCAAACAATCCAGTAGCCACCCAATAAAACAGAACCATGAAACTGAAAAACAAAACAGACAGAAAGCAGCGAAGCAGCAACTAAGAAGAGAAAAGGAAAAACATATCTGCTAATAGTTTTCATAAATAATCAATTGAGCATTAGTATATCGATTTCCATACACAGAGTATAAAATTTTATGTATCTCTATATAATTTATATATATATACATACACACACACAAATTTCTTGATAAAACATACAGAAGCAAAACCGAGAATAGGAAAGCAAAAAATCACAGATCGACATATAGGACATATAGAAGCAAAATCGAGAATAGGAAAGCAAAATCGAGTCAAAAGAAATTTCTTGACAGCAAAATCGACATAGGAAAGCAAAAAACATCACAGATCGAAGCTGGGTATGTTTATGGACAACAAAAATCAACAGAGGAAAAAAAATCACAGATCGACAATAGAGAAGCAAAATCGAATAGAAATCACATACCGATCTAGAGATGGAGATGTCTGGGAGATGGAGACGAGTCGCACGATTTGATTTTGGAGAGAGAGAGTAGATGGAGGCGGAGAAATAAGTAAAAAAGTGATTAACTTCTCACTTTTTCAGTCAGACCGATAAGTGGGTCTGATTTAATGAAAAAAACAAACGGACTTAATTGTCTAACCTCTGACCAAAAAAATGATAAGAGGCAATTAAGTCCTTATTTTGTAAAAACAAACAACCCCTTAATGTTCACCATCCCGTAGGAACGATAACTTAATAAATATCAATTTTTAATTAATCAATATATTAAATTAACCGAACTTTAATATACTAAATAAATTAGAAATTAATTTAGATGAATCAACTCCCTATTAATCATCATCTTTCGTTGTTAATTAAATCCTCCGAATAGTTAATTATAGGATTTTCTATGAATTAATAATTAATTAATCAAAATTTTTAACAAATTAAAAAATTATATTTAATATATTAGTTAAACAAAAAATACAATAATTAATTAAACCCCCAATCCTAAATTCCTAATAATTAATTAATTATTCCTTTAACTTACCTAATTAATTTGGCCAAAGAATTAACAATTAATTGGAACCCAAACTACTTAATTACTAAGCCCAAAAACTAATAACTTATGGGCCTCATAAATTAATATGGCCCAAAGCAATTAAACTACCAGATCCAATCACCCTTTCAGACGACCCAAATTGTCCAATTCGGCAGGATGCACGCGGTAGGCAAGATCCGGCCCCACACCCGTACCGCCCGAACGTCCAGACCCAAGTTTGAACCGTCGTGAGTTGACCTGGATAAGGCCATGAGTACCACTACCCAACGAACCCAATGACCTGGATACTAAACCACTGTTTGTAAACTCGTGTATTTATTTTACAAACACTGTTTGTTTTGTAAGATAAGAATACTAAACCACGATAAATGACACTACTCTTTGTCTTACTCTATCTCTTAATTGCCGTCATGTTATTGTCTGTGATTAATTACTGAATTTATGATCTTGACCCTCTTCATTCATCTTGGTTGAATTTACGGTCTTTGAAATTAAGGGGGCGTTTGGTTTGATTGAATGATTTTTGAGGGATTTGGATTTAATGATAGTATTTGGATTTAGAAAGATCTGGGATCTTTAATGTGTTTGCTTTGTAGGATTTGAAATGAAACTTAATTCCATTATTTATAAAAAACATTATTATATATAAATCCCATGGAATCCTGTGAAATAGAAATCCAATCCTAAAAGCATTGGTTGATATCTAATGAAATGAAGTGAAATTGCTTAAACACAGTTTCACACACTACCTACAAATTAGGCGGCGGACCAAGCACCGGTAGGAACTGGTTATGGCCAGATCATCCGGGACCAGTTACACATTTTCTGGAATTTCTCTACCCTAAGACCGGTTATATATACGTCGGATTTTCATTTTTTGGAGGACCTATTACACGTGTACCAAGATTATAGGTTTATTGGATGAGTAATGAATAAAACAAATTTTAAAATCCTTACAAATTAAAATAACAAAAATTCTTGGTTACATATAAATTTCACTTAAATAGAATCATTTAAATTATAAATAAAATTAGTCGTCAGAAAAATCAATTATAAAATTAGTCGTCAGAAAAATCATTTACTACTAGATTTTAACTGGTTTGAAATTTGTTGAACACAATTTTCATCTTTTAAATTAAAATGCTCGAATAATAACCAAGTTTTTATTTGGTTCTATTTAGTTTTGATGGAAACATCATAAGCTTATATCACAAATTTCATGGCGTCAATCATTTCATTATAA
The DNA here is from genome assembly GCA_033807775.1 of Saussurea involucrata. Taxonomy (NCBI): domain Eukaryota; kingdom Viridiplantae; phylum Streptophyta; class Magnoliopsida; order Asterales; family Asteraceae; genus Saussurea; species Saussurea involucrata. The sequence continues at coordinate 26,121,390 of CM066320.1, forward strand.
TCATGTTAATGAACTATATTTTAACCAATGATAAAGGCCATGTTTGGCAAACTAGCTGATAAGCTAGCTGTTGACTCATAAGCTCTGGTAGCTGCTGATGAAGAAGTCATGTTTGACAAAAACCGACTTATAAACATATAAAATGACCAAAAAGACATCTTCAAAAAATTATCAATTAAATTATTTAATTATATAATTAAAACAAATTTATTGCAATATAATATGTTAATTAATACAACCAGCATAAAAAAATTAAATAAAATAACATGTTAATTAAAATAATTTAAAATTTATTATTACATATACTATGAATTTTGAATTTGTTAAAACAAGTTTTAGAGAATATATATATATATATATATATATATATATATATATATTAACTTATAATTTTAAATAACCGTTACATATAATATGAGAAAAATAATCAAATAATAATTAAAAAAGATAATAGTAATTGATAATTAAAATATATTGATTAATATTAAAAAATATATAAAAATAATTTATATGATCAACAATAACTCTAAATAATTAAAACTTAATATCAATGTATAATTAAAAGTTAATTTAATAATTTTCAGTTAATATTAATTAATATTTATTAATTAATAATAATTAAATTTAAAATATTAATATTTATTTATAATAATAGGGGCAATATTGGAATATTCACAAAAAGTTACTGAAAAGCTAATCCTAGTAGCGTTTCAAAAAGATAGTTTATGGTCATCCAAACATGTACCCAGAAAAAAACTAGCATATAAGCTATTTTTTTTGCCAAACGATGCCAAAATAGGACTATTGATGATGTATTACATAGTTTGAATCAATGTAATAAAAAATATATAAACGAGTGAGTTGCTTCTATACATTATTTTACTTGCATAAGCTTTTGAATCAAGCTGATATCACTTTCGTATCGTTTTCCATTACATAAGCTTTTGAATCAAGCTTTTGACAAATCCCGACGACGTATTTCTGGATGTCGAACCATTATACACATCGGCTCCTCCATCGTCAAAGTCCAACCTTGCGGAATTAGAAGAATAGTTCAAGAAATCGAGATGAAAGTGGCATTGATCACGACGAAAATCCATCTTCGATGCAACAAACTTTGATGAACGAGAGCAAACTCGAAACACCTAGATACTTTGATAAAAAAGTAAAGAAAATTTATATCAATTTTGTAAGTCCCATTAATTATCGATTAATATTTTTGGTATTAACTTTATTAACCATTCTCATCCATTGATATTAGAGATCTACGGTTGAGATGAATCTATTAATAAATACAATGAATTAAATGTTGAACTGTAATTTGGGATATGTGAACCGAGGTAATCAGGGTCAAAATAGGAATTTCTTGGTGGACTTTTTAATTAGGAGTTACAAAATATTCATTAATTAGGAGTTACAAAATTGATTTAGCTGTTATTAATTTTTAACAAAAATACTAGGTGTGTTGATTTTTCATTCATTCATCAACATTTTTTGTATGAAATTTAACTTTCGATGTGATCAAAACTACATTAAACCCATTTTGTTGAACGAATGTAAGAATTCCACGGGGTTGGACGATGTCGATGGAGGAGACGATATGTATAATTGTTCGTCATTGGACGTGAACATTTGTGAAGTTGAACATGCATGAAACATTTGTTTGTTCATATTTTTAATCAACTATGAAACAATATGAACAATAAATGTTCATGTTTGTTCATAATTTTAATCAACTTGAACAAATTGATTGATCCAGACCACACTTGGTTTTATTTGAATTTGAGCTCATTCTTACTATTTTCAACAAAACTTTAATAACATGAAATTTGTCCAATAAAACTTTAACAAACGTTCATGTTTGTTCATATTTTAATCAACTATGAAACAACAAATTTGAACAAAAATATATGATCAATAAATGTGAAGTTGAACATGCATGAAACATTTGCTTGTTCATATTTTTAATCAATTTTGAAACAATATGAACAATAAATGTTCATGTTTGTTCATAATTTTAATCAACCATGAACAAATTGATTGATCCACACCACACTTGGTTTTATTTGAATTTGAAATCATTCTTACTATCTTCAATAAAACTTTAATAACATGAAATTTGTCCAATAAAACTTTAACAAACGTTCATGTTTGTTCATATTCTTATCAACTATGAAACAACAAATATGAACAAAAATATATGAACAACAAATGTTCATGTTTGTTGTTCATGTTTGTTCATGATCAACTACGAACAAATTGTACTGATTACAATCACACAACAACAGAAAGTAATACGGTAGGTGAATACTACGTTCTTAATGTTCGTAAATGTGCACACTCGATAAATATCAAATCTACTCCAACTAACAACTAATCTATCAAAAATACCGATCGATCAAGACTTTTTTATTCGGTTCAGATATTTCAACGGTGTTGGTACTATCGTTTTGCGTCGCCGCTTCGTCATTGGTGTTGAGTTGTGTTTCATGGACAAATCCCGACGACGTATTTCTGAATGTCGAACCATTATACACATCGACTCCTCCATCGTCAAAGTCCAACCTTGCGGAATTAGAAGAATAGTTCAAGAAATCGAGATGAAAGTGGCATTGATCACGACGAAAATCCATCTTCGATGCAACAAACTTTGATGAACGAGAGCAAACTCGAAACACCTAGATACTTTGATAAAAAAGTAAAGAAAATTTATATCAATTTTGTAAGTCCCATTAATTATCGATTAATATCAAATCTATTCCAACTAACAACTAATCTATCAAAGATACCAATCGTTCAAGGTTTTTTTCATTCGGTTTGGATGTTTCATCGGTGTTGGTACTACCGTTTTGCGTCACACCTTCATCATGCGAGTTGAGTTGTGTTTCAACGCCTAATCCATCAGATGAACGAACAGTAGAATAATTCAACAAATCGAGATGAATGTGGGCTTGTCACGAGGGAATTCATCTTCAAAGCAACGAACATTGATGAACCAAAGCAAACTCAAATCACCTAGCTATTTTAATAAAATTTAAGAATTTCTAATTCAAATTCGTAACTCCCCATTAGTTATTAAAATTTGTAACTCCAATTTAAAAACTATAAAAAATCCCATTTACAAAATACCAAGAATACCATCGAACATTAATTAATAGGTTGAAATCAACCAACTTAAATGGTGAACTCTCATTGGTGGAAAGGGGTTAACAAAGTTAACACCTTTTTTATGGTTAACATTATAACTAGCCTTACCCGGCAGGTTGGTCTCACGTAACCCTATGTATATATATGTATAGACTTGAGATCATGTGAGACCAAGCCATTTTCGTGAGACCCGTGAGACCAAAAAAATAACACTAAACCTTCACAGTAAAAGACTGTAAAAGTATTGTGAAGGTAAACCTTCACAATGTTTTTGCTGTGAAGGTTCGCTGTTTTGCTTATCTTTACAATGAATCGTTGTGAAGTTTTAGTCTTATTTTGTAGTCTCACGAAAACAGGTTGGTCTCACGTGAACCAACCCTATATGTATATATATATATATATATATATATATATATATATATGACGGTAATCAAATGAGAATAAAAAAAAGGACGTGAACCATGGAAACCAATCTAAACCGTTTATTGGTTTTAATTTATGGACATCAAAGACAATGGCATTTTTGTGATTTCTTTTAAATCTAAAACCATTTATTGAATATATACTAAGAGGGTGTTTGGGAGTGTGTTTGAAAAGAGCTTATTGACTTATTGGCTTCTCAAGAAGTCAATAAGTTAAAAATTGTGTTTGGCAAATTCAAAAGTGCTTTTGAAAGTTCATTTTGATTTCACTGCAAACGTGATTTCTGAGAAGTCATGAGGAGCTGACTTTTGAAGGAGAAAATGATTTCTTGGTTGCAAAATTACATAAATAACCTCATGCTTAATAAATTTTTATTACATTTTTTTGATATAATAAATTTTATTATATTATATGTTTGTAAAAAAAATATTTGTTAAAAAAAATATTTGTTGTCTAAAAATAACTTATTTGTTAAAAAAAATATTTGTTAAAAAAAATATTTTTTTTGTCTAAAAATAGGCATGTCCTTTTTGGTCATTTTACATGTATAAGCTAAGCCAAACACTTTTTAAAAAATCACTTATTGACTTATTGACTTTTTCTACCACAAAAGCTAATCCAAACACTTTTTTAAAAACTCCTTTTCCAAAAGCAATAAGTCAATAAGCACTTTTGACCAAAAACACTTTTGGACTCAAAAAGCACTCCCAAACACCCTCTAAGTTGAAAGGGCATTCATGTCCATTTCTAGATCTCATTACTTTTTCTAGATCTCAATTCTTTTTCCAGACCCACTTCATCTTCTTCATCATCCCAACACAATTACCTCAACCCCATGGATCCAGTTGCTATCACGACCATAGTTCCGATTCACGTTTTCATCTAAATCGTTGCAGTTATCTTCTTGTTCTTGCAATTTCTATCCATGAAATTAGCAAGAGTAAGTCCAAGGCTAGAACTGAAATCTCTAATTATGTAAGTAATCTTTCTCTCTCTAAAAAACCTATATGTTTTATCTCTCTAAAACCTTAACGAAATTCAATTTTTTTGTATGTTCTGAATCTGCAGACGAGTCAATCAAATGGGAATTTATTATTACAATTATACCCCATCGAATCATCTCTGCATAAGATTTCTATCAGTAAAACCCACAACAACAAGGACTCTTCATTGGGTCTAATCTGATCAACCAATCTCCGGTAGACCCATTACCCCCTGTTCATCGATTCCCCAAAAGCTTTCACCCAGGTTAATAATTTTTACCCCAAAATTCAAAATTTTAACTTTAATTCATCCTTAATATTAACAACTCACGATTCGAATTTTCGATCCAGTTGCAGGATTTGAAGGCGACAATCTTCATAGCATTGTGAAGATGAGATTTGGAGAGAACCGTAATAATCAAACATTTGAGATGAAAATTTTATTTGATTTCTTTAGGTGAAAATAGATTTTAGGTGACATTTTTGTTTGATTTCATGTGGTGAATTAAGATATACATGAACTTATGTTTGCATTTCATTTGATGAAATAGCATATTTATGAAAATTGTAATTTATTTCATATGGTGAAATAAGGTTAGTATGTGTTTCATATGGTGAATTTGTGTGTTTCATATAGTGAATCGTTTGTTTCATACGATGAATCGTGTGTTTCATATGGTGAATCGTGTGTTTGGCATGGTGAATCATCTGTTTCATAGGGTGAATCCGTGAGTTTCATTTGATGAATAAATTCGTATGTTTCATCTAGTGAATCATGTGTTTCATATGGTGAATCGTGTGTTTCATATTGTAACACCCTAAAATTTGGGGTAAATTTAAGCCGATTTTTTTTCTTCATAAAATGAACCGTCAACTAAATAATATTGATTTCCAAGAGTTTGCGAGTAAAGTGTTTACAACATCAAAATAATGAGATAATTAACAACAACCTATTAATCTAATCTTAAGAATGTTTAGATTAAAATTCGGGTGTCGCTATCCCATTCACAAGAACACTCGGTTACTCTCTTTCATCCAAAAACGCTATCTCTCTTCACCACTCTTCCCTCAACCCCGGGAAGTATCATCGCTAGGAAGGCATGCTGGACACAATATACAAAGAGAAGTGTTAGCCAAAAAAAACCTAGCAAAATAACAATTTTATAATAAAAATCGTTTATACAATATATAAGGTGTAATGCCATCCGTTACCGGTTGGCCATACATTACCTCATTGCAACTTTTAAGACATCAACCCAAACTAGGTCTTTAGTCCATTAAGACATCAACCCAAACTAGGTCTTTAGTCCATTAAGACATCAACCCAAACTAGGTCTTTAGCCCATTAAGACATCAACCAAACTAGGTCTTTAGTCCATTAAGACATCAACCAAACTAGGTCTTTAGTCCATTAAGACATCAACCCAAACTAGGTCTTTAGCTCATTAAGACATCACCCAAACTAGGTCTTTAGCCCATTAAGACATCAACCAAACTAGGTCTTTAGCCCATTAAGACATCAACCAAACTAGGTCTTTAGTCCATTAAGACATCAACCAAACTAGGTCTTTAGTCCATTAAGACATCAACCAAACTAGGTCTTTAGCCCATTAAGACATCAACCAAACTAGGTCTTTAGCCTATTAAGACATAAACCAAACTAGGTCTTTAGTCCATTAAGACATCAACCAAACTAGGTCTTTAGTCCATTAAGACATCAACCAAACTAGGTCTTTAGCCCATTAAGACATCAACCAAACTAGGTCTTTAGTCCATTAAGACATCACAAAATATGGTTTTACCATTTCGGTGCCATTTTAGTATCATCACAAGTAACAAGTCCTCATACACCTATCAACAAATATTAGAAGTAATCATGATCATAAAAGCATCATTAACCACATGTAATCTTCATATTGCTACAAATACCAAAACCCTAGTTTTTAACCCAATACATACTTGGAATTGTAAGAAAGAGGGGTGTGTATATACTCAAGAGCACATCTCTACACCACCCATCAATCTCCTTTTTCCTCCAAATAATACCATCATCAAAGTTAAACTCTAAACTTCCCAAAAAGGAAAGTTAGGTGACATACCATAAGAGCAAGAAAAGAACAAGTGAATAGATAATTATTTAAAGAGATATAGGTAAATAAACATCTATGAGCTTAGTGAGTCAAGGAAACTCACCTTAAAAGATTTGTAATGAGAAAACCTATTTTCTTGGAAAAACCCTAGAAATGGTAGACTCAATGTGGGAGGCTTGATTACTTTAAGCTCTTACACTTTAGGTTCTTCTTCTTCTAGTATTAACTACAAAGTTAAGTAAATGGTGTGGTAGGTGGAAATCCTAGAAGCATTTAGTGAGGGGAGAGGGAGAGATGTTGGAAGAAAATCGCCAAAAAGGGGTGAGGAATCGATCTTGCAGTGAAAAGGGGATGGAATGAGGTTCAAACTCTCTAAAATCGGTGAATAGCAGCAACACCCGTCCCCCACATCGCGACTATGCATCGCGACTTTGCCAAGGGAATTATCGCGAGGCAATGTCGCCCTCGCATGCCTGCTTATTGTCCGATTTTCGCACTTCTTCGCGACTGTGACCCTTGCGACTATGCCCTGGAATAGTCGCCGGTGACTCTGAAGCTGCTGTTTCATAGGGTGAATCCGTGAGTTTCATTTGATGAATAAATTTGTATGTTTCATCTAGTGAATCTTGTTACCAAAATGACGATTATGCCATTTTCATGTGGTGAAGCAACTTTTAATTAAAACCATTGGGTCGAAGTGAAGCCGCATATTTTTGCAAATCAGTAGTTAAGGTGGTAACTGGGTAACTGAGACATACCAGTATGTTCGGAAACACCAGTGCCAAAGGTTGTTGCAAATGGGAGAAACCTGATTTCTGTGGGGCGCCAGTGATAAATTTGTTGTGACTGCAAACGGTTGACCTTCCTAGAGCGAATAGCCTTTAATGTAAAGTGAGTCATGTATTGTGTTTTCAAACAAGTCACATGAGCATTTCATGTCAAAAGATATATATATGTGTGTGTGTGTGTGTGCCTTGTGAGTTTCTTGTTTTGAAAATGAGTTGGCGCGTGCAAGCGTGTGTTTGAAGGAAAAGACAAATTTAATTACGTTATGTGATAAATTTTGGAACTTGGAGAGATGGGGAATCACCTCTTTTATGAGTGAGTTAACCTTTGTTGTGTAAATCATGACAACATTTGATCATATGGTTTATAAGCGAAATTGGTATGGACACGTTGCTATCATATCAATGAGTGTGAGAGTCGATTGACTCGCTCAGTGTGAGTAATTTTCCCGTATTTTTAAAATCGCATGAATGGAGTTTCAGGAATACATTTTCGGTTGCAACGGTATTAATTTGGCCGGACAAGGTGGTGAGGTATCATGGGTTGTGTGTGAGCGATCCTTCAGATCGATATGGGCGTGGCTATTCTTATGGCGGTGTCGTGTCATGCATACCTAACCTTGTTTCACGGTGTTGTACTTGTTAAATTTTCAAATGTACAAAAACGATTTAAATCATTGTGTCGTTATGCATGAAGGCTACGAACTCGTTAGGTCGTGGGAGATATCACATTTAAGGATGATGAAAGGTTTCAAGAGTGGAAATGGGTGGTTGGGCTGTCGATGGTTGATTCGTGACCTTGGTGTTCCCTTTTGAGAAGGGCGCCGAACAACAGAAGTCTCAGTCTTTGACTTTAGAGATGCTTGTATTATGGTAGTGTTTGCTCTTGTTTGGTAATTTGAGGTGTGGCTGGTAGCGGGGGGGGGGGGGGGGGGGGGTGTTTTGGGTGATTTTGAAGTGCGCAAGATACTTTAGGATATGGATTAAATGGTATCAGATTGGAGCCAGAGTTGGTGGTGGCCTCATATTTAGGCTAAATGTCGGGTAAGTCTGGTGCCTCAATCAGGGGAGGATTATGGGGCACAAAGTTAGTTACGATGTGCGGGATGAAGTAGATTATGTTGGGAGTCCTCGTTGTCGGAGACACCGTTGAAACATCATCATGTCGGTCGTTGACGTTGAAGTCAACGACCGTTCGTTAAGATCTTTGTCGGGAGGCTGGAATTGGAAAAGGAAACTCTGGTGTGCTTATTTTTTCGGGTTTATACACAGATACAAGAGGTCGGTTGGGGAAAGGTGTGTATCTAGCAGGATGTTGAACCACCTTGTGCGAGTGTTATGAAAATGGAAGATCACTACTTGGATTGTTGATTTCCTATGTGGTTGATGCTTCGTTTATGAATGAAGTAGTTAGCTCAACTGAAGTGGGACAGATTGATTATGTTGGTTGCTATGAATCGCCTTACCTTCTGGTTTATTTAAGCCTGTTGCCACAAAGACTTGTTCGAGTGAATGGACGATCTTGATTCTGTGGCTCATCCATATTCGAGAAAGTCAAAGTCGTGAGATATCCTTTTCTAAAATATGTGTTATGGTTGGCTTGGAGAAGACAAGGCCTATTGTGTGTACAAATGATCGTGAGGATTTTGCCTCTAGTGTGATGTGGTGGTGTGGTGGTTGTGTGGATAAGTTAGTGGTAACTTATGTGTAACACCTTAGGCATATCCCACATCGGCCGTGGACAGGAGAGATGCTGGGTATATTAGTAAACCTTGGCCTTACCAGACACAACGCGTTTTGGGGCCACAAGCATGCGGGTTCCTTGGGAACTCTGTGGTTAAGCGTGCTTGGGTGGGAGTAGTACCAGGATGGGTGACCTCCTGGGAAGTCCTTGCGAAGTCCTTGCCAGGTCGCCAAGAACAAAGCCGTGAGCCAGTGGGGCAAAGCGGACAATATTGTGTCGTGGTAAGCGGGGTGTTACAAATGGTATCAGAGCTACTCCTGTGCCGTTCGGGATGGTGGGGCAAACCTCATCGAGGACGATGAGTCCCTAAGGGGGGGTGTGTGTAACACCTTAGGCATATCCCACATCGGTCGTGGACAGGAGAGATGCTGGGTATATTAGTAAACCTTGGCCTTACCAGACACAACGCGTTTTGGGGCCACAAGCATGCGGGTTCCTTGGGAACTCTGTGGTTAAGCGTGCTTGGGTGGGAGTAGTACCAGGATGGGTGACCCCCTGGGAAGTCCTCGCCAGGTCGCCAAGAACAAAGCCGTGAGCCAGTGGGGCAAAGCGGACAATATTGTGTCGTGGTAAGCGGGGCGTTACATTATGCATAGTAGACGTGCAAGTCATTGGTGTGGTAATGAGTTGCTGTGAGGTTAATTGGTGGGGTTGGTGTTGTTGATATGGGATGAGCGTAAGTGGGAATCTTTGCTCGGAGATTGCTGATAAGTTGTTCAAAGGTGGCAAATATATGTGTGTTGAGATGCATGGATGTTGGGTTAGTGTTATGGTATTGTTAATTTGTGAATAAAAGAATGGAGTGGTAGTTGGTGGCTACCTAAGAGAGAAACCATGTACTCATAGGTTGCGATGAGCTGATGGGTGAGTTGTCTTGTGCCATTGGCATGTTTACGAAGATGTTGGATTGGATAGTTTATGATGTTCGTAGTTGATACGAAATCTTTGGGAATGTTGAATTATTCCTTGTGTGTAAAGGAATTCTCATGAGTGGGTTAACCCCGTTTGTGGAACAAGATGTGTGTGGTGGCTTCGAGCATTGGGTGTTATTTCAGGATGACTTAATTAAATCCTCGAGTGAGACTTGTGGTGAAATCGTTTGGTTAGACATAGTAATGTAAAGGTGTTTTCAACGCACTTAGATTGGATGGAAAAATAATTGAATGACCAATGTTCTATATTGGTTTGAGGAGATGGAGATGGTATGTTGAATTTAAGGGGTAAACCGGAAGTAGAAGGGTTGGGCAAATAACGCAGATTTTGGGAAGCAACGTTTTTAGAGTGTCATTGTTGGATACATGAACTTCTAAGAAAGAGGATTTGCGTGTACGTGATGGTTTAAGGGTCGAAGAAAGCTAACTTGTATGGTTGGTAAAAAACGTGCACCTTCTAGTGAGCCGTCCTTTGGACACATGTTTTATACTTTGAGAAGGAAGTGGAAGAACGTAGCACTCAGAATGGAGGGTCATTTGACTAGATTTGGTATTAGTGTGGGAAATAGTCCAAGTGAGCTTGTCGTTCGGTGTTAAGCTAACGGGAATAATTTTGTGTGAGCTTGGTCACTCCATCCTGTTGAGTGGGTGAAACTTGAATCTCTTTCACATGTGGATGGACGATTGTTGGATGCAGTGAGAATTTGAATGTGTCTTCAGGTTTGGCTCGACTTGGATTGGTGGTTGTTTCAGATGTTGGAGTGTGGAAGTTTCCTACTTTTAGCTATGTATATCGCAGGGTGATGACGTGGTGAAAACGTATGAATTGATTAACATTGATGAATTGTAGTCAATGCAATTCGGGAAAGAAAGTGCCATCAGCATTAGACGCATATCGTATTGGAGAAGTGATTTTAGAATTGCGTGATATCTGGTGATATTCAAGGTTGACCTTGTGTTGAATTGGAGAATTGAGTGTTCGTTATTTTAATAACGTATTCATGTTGTTGTTCGGTGAAATTCGTCCTTTTAAGGGAGTGAAGTTGTGTGTGAGACCCTTAATTTGACGCGTTTTTTTTAATAACCGTGAGTCCAGGTGTGTGGATGGTATTATGTACAGCTGGCCTGAGGCGTTCAATTTTGTTGCACGGATTATCTGGGGTAAGAGTTGTAGTTAGCCGAAAGTGTGATAATTTGTTGGTATCCGCCCTATTGTTGAAGGATTTTGTAAAGTGAAAGCAAGAGAATTCTCATAGAGAAGCAAAGAGGTGGCCATGTGCAGTTATCTGAGAATCTTCCAAGAGTGAAGATCTATCGTGGGAGAGAGACAGTTGGTGGGACCGAAGGTCGTGCAGTTGACCAATGATAAGATTAGTGTGATTAGGGAAAAGTTAAGGGTAGCTCGGGACCGCCAAAAGATGTATGCAAACAAAAGAAGGAAACCGATTGAATTCCTAGTGGGTGACAAAGTGATGCTTAAGGTATCGCCGTGGAAAAGCGTCGTGCGTTTTGGAAAGAAAGGGAAGCTAAGGCCTAGGTATGTGAGTTCCAGATTAGTGCATACAATCAATAGAAATCAATAAGTAGAAACTGTTGTTATGATTTCAACTGGTCATCCAATTCACTTTGAATAATAGAGAGAATTACAATACGAGTGTTTTGATGATTAGCCTTAATTCTAAGGCATACAAAACAATATATACTTAGGGCCTAAACTAGCAAGCCCATGGCCCGTTTACACAATTAAGCCCATAATACACCATTTACATAATAAGCCCTTGAACTTCTATTCAACACGATTTTATCCCTAACAATCTCCCCCTTTGAATTGAAGTTCGAGTTCGCGCCAGTTCTCGACGTATCTCTTTCGGAGCGCAAAGTAGATCTCGAAACTTCGGATGGCTCGGCGGTAGTCGATGCGGTCTTCAATCAATTCTAAAGCTTCTCGAGCGTTTACCTCATGTGAACCTGAGACAAACGACGATTTTCGATTATCGAAATATTTGGTGATGATGTTTTGAAGAGCATCTCTGACTTTAAAGAGTGTGCCATCGCAGAATCTGTCGACCTGACTAAAGCGAAGAAACCTCTCTTCTTTCTGATCGTTGAGGTATACTATCCCAAATTCTGGTTCTAGAAGCAGTGAGTTCTCGGGATACATCTTCAGCTCGGGTGCTTTCACGTTCGGTTTCAGTAGGTTAATCTTCTTGGTTCTGTGCTCCATTCCTATTTGGGAGTCTGTGATGTAAGAAATCATTACTTTATGGAGCAGGAATCGACGGACAACCTCGAGCGCTTTGGTAACGTGAAGTGGTCGGATGGTTCTGGTTCGGAGATCTATCAGTATAGCCTGGAAGTCAAACGGCCTGAGGTTTTTAAAATCTGCTTCAGAGAATCTCCATTCATTTCCGTCTTCGCGTCTGACGGTAAATACTGGGAATAAGACTCTGAGAATCCGGCCGGTTCGGATATTGATCACTTCAGTGATTTTGTGCTTCGTTCGGACTTGGCTAACTGGAAGACATCGCTTCATTACCTTTATGTACTGGCTTTGGTTTTCCTTGTCAAATTTGGAAATCCCAAGGCAGAATGTTGGCTCGATCGGGCGTAACCTGTGAACAAATAGCTTCTTCAGAGATTCCTCCAGGTGGAGGAGGAGGTTGATCAGAAGCTGTAGGTTATTGAGGAGATGTCGGATTTGTAGCAATAGAAGTCTCGGGTTCTGTGTCGTGTAGACCGGTGTACTATAAAAATTCTGCAGCAAGAACTGATCGTAGTCGATGTCGTCGTCGGCATCGGTGGGATTAACGAGATTTACCTCGAAGTTCATCGCACTGGTGGCTTTTTGATACCATGCGTCTTCAGTCTCCGGGTCAATCTCTAGGTCGGGATCTATCAGATTGAGAGCATCCCCTTCCGGTGCAGTGTATACGACTAGCGCCTGTGAATCTCCCTCGGGCTTTTCAACCGTCGGGTCTTCTTCGTCTGAGATATCCATGTCTATCTCCATTTCCGCTAAGCCCAACTGGGCTTCAGGTTCGTCTTCGGTTGCAGTTGCCACAGTTGATGGTTTCGGTTGAACCGTTGCAGTTTCAGTGAGGATTGGTGCGGACTCAGACAGTCTCTGTCTCTTGTTCTCCCCCTCACGGTGATCAGGATCATCCTGGTCATCGTGCCGTCTCTTGAGTCCGCCAGCTTGACCCTTGCAGGTGTCTTCGAGTGAGGTGACTCTTTCGGATAGAAGGTTTAAGGCTTTCTGAACGTCCTTGAGAGTCGAATCAAGCTGGTCCAATCTGCTATTCATGGATGACGAAGGAGCAGATACCTGGGAGCGTAGAACTGATACCAACGTAGAACTGATACCGGGTCTGCTTCAGTTGAGGCATCGGTGTCGGTGTGGTAGAGCAGTTGAGCCAGAAGCATAGTGTTGAATGTGTCCACCAAATAAGATGGCTGAACGGGAGCCGGTGGAGGTGTTGGTGCGGTTTCAGGTTCGACTATCTTGTCTTTCCCTTTGATCAAACTCTTGATTTTGTCGAGCTCGGAGGTGAACTGCTGCTCCATTGCCTCGCGGACAGCCTTTAGGGCGCTGTCCAGATATTCCCTTGATAGAACGTCGGGTAACTTAACTACGGGATCACCTAGATTGCCCGTTGAGGTATCTACCGTAGAGGTAGTACCACCTACGTTCACGGATGGCAAAGGTGTGGCCGTGGTAGGATTTCCTTCTGATCCTCATGTTCCGCTCAAAAGCAGAGACACTATGGAAGTTCCGATCGGGTCACGAAGAACACCAATTTGTGGAGTTTCATCCTGTATCCTAGACGAAGAATGTATAATATCAAGTGGCGCTAGACCCGAACGTGCATCGAAAGAAGTCGAGATCGGGGGAGGCTGGTCTCTTGTTTCAATACCAATACTCTCCGAGTGAGAGATCGGTAGACGTTGTGCTAAGTCCCCGTGTGAAAGTGAAACACCCATCTGTTGAGAGACATGTGAGTGGCTAGGGAGGTTGTGCAATTGCGCCGCTAGGTCCACGACGGCTTCTTCAATACCTTGTCCCAACGGATGAGACAAGATAGTAGATGTGGCAACCTGGCTGACGCTGGTTTGGGGTCGCTCACAAGACTCTCTAGTCCTAATGCTCGTTCTCTCTTGGTTCTTTTTAGATCTCCATTCTCTCCGACTCGCCTGTTCAAGATTTTCAACTAATTCTCCCTCCGCTCTTCTTGTGTCTCCCGTAATAGGCTGAGTAGTAGGGATGAGGGGGGGGGGGTGTAGGTGAGTCAGAAGGGGATCCTTCAGTCAATGGAGGTTGACGGCCGACACGGTGTGGAATCAGGGATGCACGGATGGCTTGGTCCGTATCGGTGTCAGTATTGTCGGATTCGACAGCTTCGACCTGGGTGAATGGAGATATCGGCTCCGTGGTGTCCATGTCGGAGTCTTCTTCGAGCAATGGGGTGGCAGAAACAACCGGGACCTCGTGTAATCTAGTAGATGGTCCGACTTCATCAGTTGTACGGGTGGTTTGTACGGGTGGTTATTGGCTAGTTCCGGGTCGGCTGGAGTGGGTAGTACTGGCATGCGTATCCAATGCACCACCCGCACCTGTTCCCCTCCCATGTACTCTCAACACACACCCGTCCAGGAGCCCCAGCTACCCGGACTCTACCTCCTCGAGTCCTCGGACCATCACACCTCTCAGGTCTATGTCCCTGGGGAGGTCCCTCCGGCTCTGGCTGGACCATGGTTAATGCCGGATGGTTAATGTGTCACGGTATTCCTGGATTCCGGATGGTTAGTGCGTTGCGGAATTCTCGGATTCGCGTCCATGTGTTGTCTGACGTCCAGCGAGAGGAATCGTGGGAATGGTAGGAACTTTTTCTGCTTTGACCCACCGATCTGTCTGATGGCTTGAACTAATTGGCGCCATATCACCATCGCATGGTCTATGTGTCTATTGTAGCATACGACATGGAAGAGCCGTAGGAAGTCGCCGGTACATTGATCTATGCCCTTCCATCTGGATGAGAGACACTTGTTCAGAATCGTGAACAACGTGTACTAGATGGGCGCCAGGTATTTGCGGTTGAAAGCTGAGGGGCGGTCGAGTCCGTGGTTGTAGCCGAGTGCTCGGACTTCTGAACATAGCGTCGTGTCATTGACCACAAGGTCGTAGGCTTGATGACCGCCGACAGTGGGTTCAGGCAGTGATAGCAGATGACGGAACGACTCAGGTGTGAGCGTAAAAGGGTGATTGTCGATCCGTGCCATGATAGTCTAAGAGTTGGCAGCCGTGACGACCTGAGCTGAAAGCCATACTTGATAGATATATAAAACAGGGACGTCGGCCGTTGCAGTGAGGGCCTCGCGGAGAGGGTGACCAAGAAGAATGTCCACGACCACACGGTGTTGTGGTCGGAACTCGGCAGCGTCCAACTGCTGATTGTTGGCCTCGATGTCAATGCCATGGTCTGGGTGGACCAAAGCATTGTCAGCTGCTTCGTCAATGAATTCCTCTTGAGGAGGAATATTTTCTTGAGGTTGTTGTTGTTCTTGATCCTCCATTTATATCTGAAAAAGAATAGTGTTATCATATAGACGGATGAACAATTGTCGGCGCGTACCTTTGCAAAAATCGGCTCAATCTGGAACAGATTGAGGACTGGCAGTGAAAACAGGGTACTGGATAGTTGAATGTGTCCGAATAAAATCATATGGAAATACAAGGTTACCGGATAAGCAGGGTGTTCGGACAAGAGGTATCCGGACAAAACCATTGTTTCCGGATAAGGCAAACGTTTCCGGATAAACAGAGAATCTGGACAAACGAAGTTTCCGAATGATAAGGTTACCGGATACAAAATGGTTACCGGACACCAAGCACAATCCGAATAGTTGAACTTACCTGAAACCCTAAGGTTTCTGGACAACTAGGGTTACCGGATGTTGCAAGTGTCCGGATAAAATATCTAATTCTATGGTGGTGTTCGGATGAGATGTGTCCGGATAGTTTGAAACTATCCGGACGACATCCGGTTTCAATCAAATCGCGTAAATCCTGTCCCAAACATATATCTAAGCAATGTAACAACATCGAATCTAGTATAGATGCATACTTAAGCATGTAAATTGATCTAAAACAAGGTAAAATGGACCGAAGGAGATTGACGCGAAAAAGGGTTTTCGGACACCCTTAATCGATCATCTGTGGATCGATTGATCCGTGGATTTGTGTGTGTGAGTGATCGATAACATCAGTAGAGGTTGAGAAGAGACATACCTGTGGATTAGATACCGAAATCGATCGTAACTTGAGGTGAGCCGAGAGTATCCGGTCGAGAGAGAAAACGAGGGTTTTGATGGGGTTTTGAATATCTGGAAAAGTGAGTGTTCAGGGTTTCTGGAATGCTTATATATGGACACCACTTTCCGGGTGGGTCTTATCCGGATACCTATCCGGTCCGGATAGGTGTCCGGTCCGGAAACCTATCCGGATAAGGGTATCCGAAAACCTGTCCGAAAACTGTTTGAAAATTGACAAAAATGCCCCTGTTCGTTTAAAAACACAATACCTCTTAGCGTGGAAAGAAAATTTTCCCGCTCTCCCTCGAACTAGGCATGGGGATTTCTCTGCTCCAACTCGGATCGTGCATGTGAATGAGTTTGAGAGACGACCACACATAAAAAAAACTTTTGACATGTTTAAAGAAAAACTGTGTGTCGCTCCCCCTCAAATGATGAACAAATAGGGACTTGCTCCCCCTCGGAATGTGCAAGTAGTGTGATATGAAGCACAATGGAGATGGCACACTCAAAAATTTGGAAGAGAAAACCATTGTGTGATACTCCCCCTCAAAAGTAGAATATACTTACCTGATACTTGGTCGTGCTCCCCCTGAACACATGAACATAGTTGTGAAAGCACAGATATGTCACTGAAAGTAGACGACAGTAATAAACAGAAAAAGGAAACACACGTTAAAAGAAAGAAAACAGACGAAATCTTCCTAATTAATATAGAGATTTAACCGAAAAATGTAACCGATACAAGTAGAATACAGATGAGAGAAATTGTATACTCAATCATCTGGAGTTTAAACCACAAATGATGAATAAACAGTTTCTCGTAGATGTATGGAACTTGTGTCGGGCACACGATCTGATCAAATCTTCAGATTTAGCATACCTAGCCTGAACACTAGATAATTAAAGCGTTTTTCGTCCAGGGGTTTTGTAAACAGGTCTGCTAATTGATGTTCTGTATTAACAAAATAGAGTTCGATTGTACCTCTTTCGACGTGATCCTTGATGAAATGGTACCCAACGTCTATGTGCTTCGTCTTTGTATGTTGGACCGGATTGCTAGATATGGCAATGGCCCTCTTCGAGTCGCAGTAGATGGGCACCTTGGTGTACGTGAAGCCGTAATCCTTGAGTTGCGTGCGCATCCAGATAACTTGTGAACAGTAGCTTGCGGCGACCATGTATTCCGCCTCGGCAATCGACGTGGAGATGCACTGCTGCTTCTTAGATGCCCAACTCACCAAGCTGTCGCCCAAGAACTACACATGACCCGATGTGCTCTTCCGATCCATCATGCTTCCCGCGTGGTCCGCATCGGAATATGTCGAAAGCTCAAAACCTGTCTCTTTCGGGTACCACAAGCCAAGATCAGCAGTACTTCTTAAATAACCAAATATTCGTTTAACAACTATTAAATGAGACTCCTTAGGTTTTGACTGAAACCGGGCGCAAAGAAATGTCGAAAACATGATATCCGGTCTACTAGCTATTAGATACATTAAAGAACCAATCATTCCCCGGTACGTTTTTGTGTCCACATCATTTTCGTTAGGATCGGCGTGTAACTTTCTACCGGGTGCCATGGGAGTTTTCATTGGTGAGGACTGTTCCATCTGGAATTTACGAAGAATATCCTAGATGTACTTAGCCTGATTTATGAATATCCCAGTCGACAGTTGTTTCACTTGAAGACCGAGGAAAAAATTCATCTCACACAACATACTAATTTTAAAATATTGTCCCATTAGAGTGGCAAAGTTTTTATAGTACAACGGGTTAGTAGAACCGAAGATTATGTCATCAACATACACTTGAACTAACACTATGTGACCTTTTTTGTTTTTAATAAATAGGGTTGTGTCGATTTTACCTCTTGAAAATCCCGATTTTATTAAAAAGTTAGACAACGTATCATACCAGGTCGTGGAGCTTGCTTCAAACCGTAGAGATCCTTGTTCAGAATGTAGACATGATTAGGCTTCTTTTCGTCCATGAACCCGTCCGGTTGCGAAACGTACACCTCTTCCTTGATCTCACCGTTGAGGAAAGCGGTCTTCACATCCATTTGGAAGAGCGTGAAGTTTTTATGCGCGACGTATGCAAGGAACATACGTATTGCTTTGATTCTCGCCACCGGAGTGTATGTCTCGTCATAGTCTATCCCTTCTTGTTGACGGTATCTCTTGGCCACGAGACGTGCCTTGTTCCGTACGATGATGCCATCCTCGTCCTTCTTGTTCTTGAAGATCCATTTTGTGCCGATCACCGTCTTGTGAGATGGACGTGGGACAAGCCACCATACTTTGAGGGCCTCAAATTGATTGAGTTCCTCTTGCATGGCCATGACCCAGTCCGGATCTTCTAATGCTTTGGAGACGGTTGTAGGCTCGATCTTACTTAGGAATCCAGAGAAGAGGCAGAAGTTGGCCGATGCGCCTCGCGTGCGTACTGGTGTGGAGGGGTCACCGATAATCTGGTGCAGGGGATGAGCTTTGGTCCATTTAGTGGTGTGTGGAAGCAGCTGCTGAGTCGAGTGTGAGGTGTCCGGATCCACGTACCCACCAGTTGGAAGGTCTTGTACAACTTCAAGTGTAGCAGGTTGGTTTCTCAGAGGAGACTTGGCAGGATTCGTCGAAGATTGAGCAACTTCTGGTTCCGGGGAATTCAGAGGTTGATCAACGAGTGTAGTCGAGGACGAATCTTCAGAAGCGATCTCCGGGTTTTGTACTGGCTCCTCCAGGGGGATGGTTGTATCAGATGATGTTGATGTTGAGGGCTGAGGTGTCTCCAAAGTGATCGTTGGAGTGCTCGTCGAAGGCGGCGAACCGGAGAGATTCGTCGAGTCCTCGATTTGAGCATCTTCAATTCTTGGTTGCGCTGAGACACGAGGGTTAGAAGCATTAAATAAATCATCATAGAAGTATTGAAACAGTAAATCTAAATCAGAAAGTTGAGCATTCGACGTAGATGCATGATTTGGATTTACTGTTGGTTGTGCAGATCCCGAACGTGAAAGTTCAGAAGCTAGCACGCCAGTTAAACCGGGTTCTGAACTGAGTTGTTCAGAAGCCAAATCCGCGGCTTCGTCGAATGTCACGTTTACACTCTCGAGAACAGTTTTGGTCCGTTTGTTGTAAACGCGATACGCCTTAGCCTGCTTGGAGTATCCTATGAAAACTCCTTCGTCTGCCTTTGGACTGAATTTCCCGAGATCATCCTTGTCATTGAGGACGTAGCACGTGCATCCGAACGCGTGGAAGTACGTTATGTTCGGGATGCGGTTATTGATGATCTTGTACGACGTCTTGTTGAACCGCTTGTTGATGATCGAGCGGTTTTGCGTGTAGCATGCAGTTGACACCGCTTCAGCCCACAGAAATAGAGGCAACTTTGACTGTGACAACATCGTGCGAGCGGCTTTGACTAAGGTACGGTTGCGTCTTTCCACCACTCCGTTTTGCTAAGGAGTACGTGCGGCCGAGAAGGTTTGCGAGATACCGACGGATGTCATGTATTCATTCACCGTTTGATTCTTAAATTCCGTCCCGTTGTCAGTTCTGATGGTCTGAACCTGCTGTCGAAGGTTCAGTTGTATGGTCTTCAAGTGGTTGATAATCAGCTCCGGGGTTTCTTCCTTCGAGCGCAGGAACTTTACCCAAGTGTAGCGTGAGAAGTCATCCACCATCACCAGGACGTACTTTTGTTTGTTGATGCTTTGAACACGCATCAGTCTACACAAATCCATATGGATAAGTGTGAGGGACCGGGACGTGCTCGGAGCAGCCTTCGGCTTGTGCGTCGCTCGCTTCATCTTTCCCATTTCGCATGCCCCGCAGAGTCGGTCCTTCACGAATTGAAGTTCGGGCATGCCTTTCACGTGTCCGCTGAGCACCATTTTGTTGATACTCTTGAAGTTCAGGTACGAGAGACGTCGGTGCCAAATCCACGCTTGCTGGGAATTGGACTTTGACATCAGTCAGACAGAGTCATCGGTCTTCAGGGCTGAGAGGTCGATGGTGTAGAGGTTGGTCTTTCGCGTTCCAACCAGCAGTTCGGTTCCGTCGTCAATGCGGACGCTACACCTTTTGGCTTTGAATCTGACCTCGAGATCTTTATCGCAGAATTGGACGATGCTAAACAAGTTGTGTCCCAATCCCGCGACGTATGAGACTTTCTTTATGGTGATCTTATCTTGGACAATGTCGCCGTAGCCCAAAATCGGCGCCTTGTCATTGTTTCTGAATCTTACGCCTCCGCAATATTTTTCTTTGTAGTTTGTGAGCAGCTCCCTCCTCCCGGTCATGTGCTTGGAGCATCCTAAATCTAAGTACCACACATGACCGTCCTGCAAAAACGAGATTAGCGGACTTTAGGTACCCATTTGAAAATGGGTCCTAGAGGGTTAGGTTTGACACCTGGCTGAGGAACCTGTTTTGAAGCAGGTTTCCTCTTGGGTGTAGATTTAACCTCTGGTTGAGGAACCCGTTTTGAAATGGGTTTCCTTGCTTGTTGAGGTTTAACCTCTGATTGGGGACCCCATTTAGAATTGGGTTTCTTTTTGTTTTTACGGGGTTTTCGTTTACGTTCAGAATTATAGACATGATAAGAACCAAACCAATCAGTTAAATTTCTAATGTCACCAAAGTCATTCCAACCACAACTAGAACAACACAAGCAATCATGTGATAATTGAATCAATTGCTGAATAGAATAAAGTTTAATCGGAAATTTAATATCTTGTTCAACAAAATCATTCTTATGATTCAAAGCACAATCATTCTTGTTCATTCTAGGATAAAAGACGGTATTAAATGACTTCGACGCAACATTGTTCTCGATAGATTCCTTGTCTACCCACTTTGGTTTGTCTTGTTTAGTCCGACCATTTTTATCTGAAACAACATTAACAGTATGGTTAGCAGAGGTTGAGTAAAAAGGACGTTTATCAGTCGATCGACCGGTCTTTTGCCGCTGCTGTGATTGTTTTTGAGAACACGAATCAGTTTTAGAAACCTTGATCACAGCTGGGGCCGTTTGTTTTGTAGAACATTCACCTTTTTGAAAATTGACCAGACGATTTACCGCTGGCGAAAGAAAGTCGGTATGACTTGGAAGAGGTTTGTCAAATGGAAATGATTCAAACTCTTCATCAGAACTACCCTTGGAAATCATAAATTTGGAAAAATCTATATCCGGAATGGGTGGACTTGGATTGGTCGAGGGAGGTGAGGAACACTTTGTGTCGGCGTGCTTAGGTGAATCTGGTGCGGAAGCTAGGAAAAAGTCAGAGTTTAGATTCTTTAAAACACACTCATCTTGAGATCCTTTACTGTTTAGTGAAGATGTTTTGCCAATGAAAGCTTTGCATGAGGATGTGTCAGACGAGTCCGAGGAAGGTTCGGGTGAAATCGTCGTTTCTTCTTGAAGTAAGTCAATCTTCTCTTGAAGTTGACCATTTCTCACATGCTCCTTCATCGCTTCTGTCGCCAAAGCAGACAGTTTTGATGTGAGCCGATCGATTTCATTCCGAAGGATTTCCTGTCCTTCATCCAACACAGACTTGGTTTTAACGGATTTAAGTGCCTCAAGTTCGGTTATGAGCGCTTTCTTTTCCTTTTGAAAACATGATCTTTCCTTCTTGAGTGACTCATCTAATTCGACTATTTTTGCTTCCAAAATGAGAGGTGGGAGATAGAGTTTAAACTCGTCCATCTCAGTTTTGGGTTCAGGTGCTTGGGCCTCATCCTTTGTGGAGGACTCATTGGGCGTCGCAACCTTATAGCCATCAAAGTAGTCATTCGAGAGGTATTTCTTTTGATTTTTCTTGTACCAGTAATTCATAGGCTCGTAACAAAAAGGAAGTTGCATTTTGGTGGTATGTTTGCGCTTGTATTCCTCAGTTTCCTCTTCTTTCTATGGTTCAAGAGGACCAGTCCATTTGATTTGGTATTCAGGATACTTCTTAGCTATACCGAGACAATTAAAGTGATAAAGTGTCGGTCTTTTGGCTATACCCTTTTTCAAGTACTGAGGGTTGTCGTATCCGATTCCCCATTCCTTGTTGAAGTATGTGAATTCCTTGGGTTTATTCATGTGAATAGTCTGGTCTGTGTGACCTCTTTTGTGGAGTTTGGTTTCATGATCTGTTATTTTGGAAACCATTTCTTTGTGTTGAATTTGAAGAGAAGGGCATTGATAAACAATCTCTGAGTTCTCATTCTTGCACTGATCCAACTATAGATCCAGTTCAGATATTTTGGCCCTTAAGTCCTTAGGTGCTATTGAAAGATTTGTACATTTGTCTTTTAAATTAGCATTTTCGGACTTATACTTTTCAGTTATTCATTTTTGAACATCTAGCTTTTCAGTTAATGATTTGATTTCAAGCAGTTGTTCATTAATGATGGCCTTATAGGAATCTGTTCATGCAACAATAGGTTCAAACTGTTTGATTAAGCCTTGATAGATAGGATCACATATCTGGCACAGTTTTTCCTGTTCTTCTGGAGGAGAATGGTAGCCTATGAAAGCGTCGACATCTTCAGAATCACTTTCGACATCAGAATGAGCCATCCAATGGTCATCTTCGACAAAGAGCTTCTCCTGCCTCTTTCTGTTCTGCAACAGGAGTTTGGCCTTGTAGTAATGTGCGTTCTTCACAACAGGCTTCCTACAGTCCTTTGCAAAATAACCCAGTTTCCCACAGTTGTAGTAGGTGACGGGTTCGTTCTTCTTCATCGTTTCGGGCTTGCGGTCTTCTTTCTCACCCTTCTCCTTCTTGTCAGGCTGCTTGTGCTCATCTGCCTTTTTCTTGCCTTCGTATTTATCCTGATAATCATGGCGCTTGTTGGAGGAAGTGGAGTAGCGCTGATTATTAGATGTGGGCTTCTTTAAGAACTTCTTCTGCTGGAAAGATTTGGAGAGCAGGGCCATAGCTTTCTTCACAGCAGTTAATTCAGGATCAGAATCACTGTCCTCTTCTTCCTCAGATTCTGGCTCAGATTCACTTGGCTCTTGGGCACATTTGGAACGACGGCTGGAGGATTTGCCTCGTTTTGAAGAAACAAGAGCTAGTGGGTCAGCTGCTG
This sequence comes from Saussurea involucrata, assembly GCA_033807775.1. NCBI lineage: Eukaryota > Viridiplantae > Streptophyta > Magnoliopsida > Asterales > Asteraceae > Saussurea > Saussurea involucrata. Next base: position 26,144,891 of record CM066320.1, read on the forward strand.
ACTTGGGAGCGGACTTCTTGTTGCTCAGAATCTCCATCACTTCATCTTCGTCGTGGAGAAGCATCTCATAGAGTTTGTGAATTGGAACGTCCTCTATCAAGTGATTGTGTTTGACGTGAGAAGCAAATACTTTCCATTCAGGAAGGAGGTTGTTCAAGAATTTGAGTGCATTCTCCGTATTTGAACGATTGATTTTATTCTTGTGGAGCTCGTTCAGTAGGAGACAAAAACGTTCATAAGTCTGGGAGAGTGATTCGCCGGCGCGCTGCTTGAAGCTGTCAAACTTTGTAATGCAGCTATTGATCTTCAGTTGATTGCCGACCTTGCTCCCACTCATCATTTTCTCTACCTGATCCCACATGCCCTTTGCTGTGTCCTTGTAGCTATCTATGGCTGTGTAGATCGGATTCTGTAGAGCTTGAACAAGATACCTCTTGGCATGCTTCTCACCATCATGCATGCCTTTTTCGTCCTCGCTCATCTCCGAGTATGACTTGTCCTCATAACGAACTTGACCACATTCAGCTGGTGCTGGTATAGTCTTCATGGGTTTAGGTTGTGGGCCATTAGTTAGAGCGCGCTAGATGAACTCAAAGTTATTCTTCGACTCGATGAAGATAACGAATCTATCCCGCCATTGGCTGTATTCTCCCTGGTAGAGAGTCGACGGCTTGGAGTCGGTGCCGATGGAAAGTGCATCACGAGACATCTTCGTTGATTGCACTAATGTGATCGTTAGACGCTTGTTCGATTCAAGGTGGTTTCCTAACGCAAGGCACTAAGAGTGATGTCCTAACGCAGGTTCTAAGAGTGATATAGGCTAAAAAGGTAAGAAACTAGCTAATAAGAACTTACCGGATAGGAATCCGGATGAAAAAGTGTATGATCTGGAAGTGTCCGGATCAGATGTGTGTGAAATTGTTCAGATAGCAGAAGTGTCCGGGTAATCAGAAGTGTCTGGATAAACTCAGGTTTCCGGATAACATAAAGTTACCGGATAAAATGAAAGTTTCCGAATGAAATTGACAAAACTTACCGGATGAATGTACTTACCGGATAACTGAGTGTCCGGGAAGTATTGGGTTACCGGATGGAATTGTGTCCGGAAAGAAAGTACAATCCGGATAAAGCTGTCCGGATAACTTGTCTGGATACTTGGGGTATTCCGGATAGATTTCCGGAAACTTTGTTGACCGGATGATTCGTCCGGAAAGATAAGAAAGAAAGTGACTTACCCGGATAGTTTTAAGGAAGTTCCGAAAAATGCTGTTGTTGTCCGGAAACCGCGGCTGAGGTTTAATGGATCGAATGGAATGCGATTAGGGTTGACAAAAACTTTCCTGAAAGATTAGAAACCTTCCAAAATAGCAAAATAACAATACCCTAATCGATTATCAAGCAAAATAACACGGTTTTGAAGAAAAATTTTGATTTTTGATATGATCAGACACCAAAAACCACAAACTTGATTTTGCTTAAAAACAACTCAGATGATCGAATTGGAATGAGAAAAATTGCAGAATCGCTAATAAAGATGATGCTAATCGAATGCAATAAACGAAAACGAGCAATTTTTAACCGAATCAAAATATGAGTTTTGAAGGCTAAGAACACAGTTGAATAAACAAGAAAAAATCTTACCAGAAACCTTTGAATCACCTTGAATCGAATAGTCCGTATGCTCTGATACCAATTGTGAGTTCTAGATTAATGCATACAATCAATAGAAATCAATAAGTAGAAACTGTTGTTATGATTTCAACTGGTCATCCAATTCACTTTGAATAATAGAGAGAATTACAATACAAGTGTTTTGATGATTGTGACGATTAGCCTTAATTCTAAGGCATACAAAACAATATATACGTAGGGCCTAAACTAGCAAGCCCATGGCCCTTTACACAATTAAGCCCATAATACACCATTTACATAATAAGCCCTTGAACTTCTATTCAACACGATTTTATCCCTAACAAGGTATGTCGGTCGTTTGCCATCACCGAGCGTGTGGCTGAAGTGGCGTATAAGTTGGAGTTGCCCGAGGAACTTCGGGGAGTTCATTCAACCTTTCATGTGTCGAATCTAAATAAGTGCTTAGCTGAGGAAGGTATGGCAGTACCGTTGGAAGATATATTCGTGTGGACGAGAAGTTGAAACTATATTGAGGAGCCGTTGGCGATTGTGGATCGCATGATCAGAAAGTAAGAACTAAGGAGATCTCTCTGGTGAAGGTTCAGTGGCGCTTCCATAAGGGTCAAGAGGCGACTTGGGAAGTGGAGTCAGACATGAGGTCCCAATACCCCCTATTTGTTCGAAGATGGAACTCCGGGGATGGAATTCTTTTAAATTGAGGATGCCGTAATAACCGGGTTTATTTTGTAAATAAAGTATAATGGTGTGTGTGTGGTGTGAAGAATGAAACTTTGGTGGCCTTTGTGATAATAAGAGAAATAGGGTTAAAACCCCTAAAATCCCTCATTTCTTTCATCATTTTGAAGCGGTGGAGTGTGTGCATCTTGGGTGAAGCAACCTTGCTATTTTGAAGGAAGAATCCTTGGGATTGGGAGCCTTAGAGTGTGAAATCTTCATCTTCATCAAGGTAATTTCCTTCTCCTTAATCCCTTAAACTTCTGAGAAAAACATTTAAAAGTTTTGTCGCTTTTGGTTTGAAACCGTTTGGGAAATGGATTTTAGTCTGTGTGTTTCATCCTATGGTAATCGGTGTGGAAGTCGAGTAGAATGGGTAGCTTAATCTCATTTAAGACTCAAATTCAATCTCTAATGGCTAATGTAAGGATTGGGAAGTTGGCCGTGTTATTGGCTCTTAATAAAAAAGTTGCCTAGGTCTGATGGGTTTCCGATCAAGAAAAAAATCCGGATGAGTTCATCCGGAATGTTATGGAGTCCGGGTAGTGCCCGAATAGTTGATACCCGGAGAAGTTGTACCAGAGTCCTTTGGGAATCCGAATGGGAACCGGAAGCCGGTACCCGATAAGGCGGAAATCCGGATACGTCCGGATTGGTTGTTCGGAAGTGGGCGTCCGGGAATTGGTTGTCCAGAAGTGGACGTCCGGATTTGGTTGTCCGGAAGTGGGTGTCTGGAAGTGGGTGTCCGGGAGAATCCTGATGGGACCGGATTAGAGGTGTCCGGAAAACCCTCACTGTTTGAGGTTGTGTCCAGGAATTCCTTGCGATTTTGTGTGACGATTCAAGGTGCCTTAAGGAAGTCAGGAAGTGTCTCGGGAGGTGTGATAGTCAACTTTGAGAGATGTTGGGTGACTTATTCACTTTTATGTGTCGGGTGATTTATGTAGGTGCGGTTTGAGAGTAGCAAACTCAAGTGAGAACAATTTAGCATGGACGCCATGTGAGTCTTTCTAAACCAAATTTCTGACGATACTTGCTTTAATTGCTCGTACATTTTATATTGAATTGCATGTCCCCATGTGGTATAAATTATGCAAGTTGATGGTGTGTTATTTATATTGTGGTATGCATGGGTCGGGACTAGGGGTGGTTAATATGATGCCTTCTGGGGAGTGTGTCCCATACGAATATATATATGAACATGTGTCATATAACTACTAGGGGCAGATGTGTGCCCTAACACGTTGTGACAAGTGTGTTCGTGACTAAAGTGTGGATCGCCAGCATGCGGGTGTTTGTTTAAACTGATAAGGGTGTAGCTGTCTATAATTTCATTTAAACTCTTTTGAATTAATATGTGTGGTGTGATGTTAGTAACTTGAGGGATCTCAGTAGACCTCATGGTCTAACCCTCTCTTTTCAAAATGTAAAACCCTTTTCAGGTAAGCAGATAGTTGAGGGCTCGGGTAAGGGCAATGGCAAGATGTGAGCTGGAGCTTGCGTCTAGTAGATACATTTCTCAGCTGTAATTAGGGTTGGAGTGTGAACCCAGTTTTGAAATTTTGGAGTGTGACAGTTGTTGGGCCATTTTTGGCATTTCTAATTAAATCTGTGGATTTTGGTTATTGTTTGATGTGGGTTGTTACAGTAATTTGTAACATGCGTTTGTGCATATGCACAAATGCATAATGCACTTGTGCATAAAAACAAAAAAAACAACATAATTTACCTATATGCACAAGTGCATACCGTCCAGATGAAGGGCCACTAGGGTGTTCTTTAGTTTTTTGTTTTTTTGAGGTTTTCTCTTGAACCTCCCTCTATATATTAAATAAGACAAAAAATATTAACATAAAAATAATAAAATAAAAATTCCTAACATAACTGAATATACATAACACTGGATAAACATAGTTTCACAACACAATATTTAAAAACTAAGACATAAATTAAAATGTCTATTGGTTTTCACTAGCCATATAGTACTGCTTAAAGTTTCTTGTCATTTTTTGAGATCATTTGGCTTAGTCTTGAACTTCTTCTTTAGATCCTTGAACTCATTCTCCAAATCCTAGATGTTGAGATGTTTGATATTATGATCCTTATTCGTACGTATCAACCTGATGTTTGTCTGTTATCTTTCTCCATATTCAGAAAAAGAATTTGTCATCTGTCAACCTTGCATTTATTGCATTTTTCTCAGCTTGAACTTCATTCCTTTTCATGACAGTTTCACTGCTTTTGTTTATAGCTTTGCTCATTGTTTACTAGTCTTTATTAGAGTCTCTAGCTTATTATTAGACTGTAGATTTGATTTTTCCTTTTATTACAATAAATTCTCTTTGAGTTAAAGTAATACATGCTTCACCGTTAAGATTCAACGAAGGTAAACAAGCATCTGTCCTTGACGACGAACCAGAACTGAGAGAACCGAGAGAAGGTGATTGATAAGGACTTTGTCGTTGATATTGAGGTGCTGTAGTGACATTTCTTTCTCTTCATTCATCTATAAAAAAATACGTGTTAAATTAAAGTAATAAAACAATGATCAACTAAACAATAAATACTTACAATATCATGTTCAGAAGCACCACTTGGATTCCTGTTTCGAACTTGATTGATACACCCTCGTAATTTTTTGGTAACTTCATGAATGCAAGACATTCGCGTTTCCAATGATCTTCTTGGTCGACAATTGGTTGCGAACGACTCACATGAATGATATTGAGTTTTTATTCTTGCTCAAAACTTATCTTTCAATTTGTTTCTACTTATTATTGGATTTTGAGATACATCAAGATAACAATGATATAATTGTATATCTTCGTTATCTTTGTAGACTGGCTTCGGACTGATGAAGACATTTTTATTAAACAATAGGTCAACAGAAAGTTAAGCTAAAGATGATATGTGTGTGATTTGGCTTACTGAACCACCCACTATGTATATACAAATTTTCACTTCACTATAAACAAGATCTTCATATCTCAATGCAAAAAATCTGATAAATGAAGGTAGATTAGACGACACGCTGACTGAAAAGTTTGATTAAAAAATAGACTTGACAACGTACTGAAAAACTTGATAATATTCTTCTAAAAAGCCTGATAAGATTCTTCTGACAGTTGATAATTCGTCTTTATACGTTAGAGGGTTTTGATAATACTAATATCGAACTAGTAAACGAGGAAGTCATTTTCGCATCCAAAATGGATAATTATATCCATACATATGTTCAAAGCAACCAAGTATCTTATCGAGGTTCTATTCCTGACCATTAGTTATCAATCATGACCGAAAAAATGTTGATCACAATCGCTTTGATGATAGTAGCAAGACCTGCACGGTTGTGGAGAAATGAAATATTGCATGATATAATGACTTCGTGCATCATTATGCATAATATGATCATAGAAGATGAATGTGATATTAATGCACCAATTGGAGAACGTCGTGAAGTGGTGAACGATAACAATGGTGGACTTGAATACTTTCTTGCTCAACATAAAAAGATCAAGGATAAAGGCACTCACTTTGAACTTCGAAATGCGTTGTTATTATTTAATTATATTTTTAATTTAGGTTATTTTGCTTTTTGTAATATAATATTAATTAAAAACGTGTCGTTTTTATTTTAGCAAATTGGTTACTAATTATTTATTATTTATAATATGCATTTACAAATTGTAATAACTGGTAAAAAATTGCCAACAATCAATGACCAAGAATGTTACTCAATGAAATAGACAAGAGTAGTAATATTTACCCGCTCAAAGGGCATCTCCAATGTAATTCTCCATTTTACTTTCTATTATAGAGTAAAAAATAAAAGATGTGTTATGTCTTCTCCAATGTATTGCTCTATTTTCTACTATAAAAAAAATATTCCAAGTATATTCTCTTTTCTACTCTAGAAAAAATTAGAGAGTATGAATAGTGTTTCTCTATATTTAGAGATTTAGACCATCTCCAATGAACCCTCTATCTTTATTTTAATCTCTAAAACATCTCGAAACCCTCTACTTTACTCTCTATAATAGAGAAATGAATAGTAACTCTCTAAATATAGAGTAACCTTATTCATAATCTTTATTTTTTTCTAGAGTAGAAAAGAGATATACTTGGAATATTCTCTTGTAATAACCGGAATCTTATTGTAAAGGAAGTGGATGTTTAGTTGAATTTTGATGGAAACTCAAGTTCAAAGGTCCAAGTGCAAATAAAAGAAATGGACCATTTTACAAAAAAAGAAAGTAATAAAAGACCCTAAAACCCTATTTTCATCTTGTTAGTGAAAATGGAGGCTGGAGAGAGAGCAGAGAGATTTTGGAAGATTGATTAGAGTGCATTTGCAAGGAAATCGAGAAGGGTGATGGATTGGATGTGATCTCTACATCAATATTCATCAAGGTAACCTCAAATTCTCTAACTCTTATCACTGATTATGGTGGAATTTCATGCTTACAAGGTTTTAGAACAAATGAGGTATCCGGACGAGTTATCCGAAAATGGGTTATCTGGACGTGGTATCCGGAAATGGGGTATCGGACGTGGTATCCGGAAATGAGGTATCCGGAAATGAGGTATCCGGACGTGGTATCCGGAAATGGAATCCGGATGGGTTATCCGGAAATTTGTTTTCGAGCTCTGTTGGTTTTAACTTTCGTGAGTAGTCGAGCAATTAGTGAGGCGGGTTAAAGGGTTCTTAAGAGAGAGTTGAGGGTATATTTTAAGGGATGATCGGGTGACTTATCATTCTCTTATATTTTATTGTAGGTGTTCGGTTTGAAGAACACATTCGTAAATGAGAAGGAATTAAGCGAGGACTACATCTGAGTCTTTCTAACTGAAAATGTGTTGGCTTATGTACTATTTTAAACGCGTGAGATGTTATGAAACTGCATGTTTTATCGTTTATATGAAACTGCATGTTTTTTTATGTTTGAGAAAGTTGAGATATTATGTATGCATACATTTGGAAGTGGGCATGTTATGGCTAAGTCGGAGGGTGTGTCCCACCAGTGCTCATACCGAGGGGGGGGGGGGGGGTTGTCCCGTATATGCCATGGAGGGTGTGTTCCGGTTAAGGCAGTGTGAGACTGACACATTGTCACAAGTGTGTGTGACCTCAGTGTGTCATTTACATGCGTAGTTCTTGCGTTTGAAATTTTAAATGCTTTAAAGTTGAGAATTGTTTATAAATGCTTATAAACTGTTTAAAATGTTTTATGTGGTGCGGATGTTTGTTTTTTGAGGGAACTCACTAGACCTCATGGTCTAACCCTCGCTTTTCAAAAACTAAACCATTTTCAGGTAAGCGCTTAGTAGAAGGCTCTAGTAAGGGCAAGGAAAAGGCGCGAGCGTGAAGTTTTGGTCTAGAAGGAAGTAATTATATTTTGTATGCCAAGCCTAGTACTTTAGAAATATCGGCTGTGTAATAGGTTGTTTCCGCAAACCTTGTGATGTACTCGTATGTTTGAGATGGTATTTTGAGGCCGTTTCGGTGAGTTATTTATTTTAATGTCGAAATGATTTATTGGTTGAGTTGAGTTGTTACAGTTGGTATCAGAGCCATAGTTTAAGGGATTTAGGTGATCAGATGAGCCTAAACTTAAACTGTGGAGTGGAGGGGGACACAGCTGAGATACAGGAAGTTATCTGAGAAAACCTTGATCATCGAGAATCATGACGGGGTAGTGAAGACTATCATGTAAGGTAAATTTGAAATTACATCTGGCCAATGTAATGTCAAATTTACAGGTGCATGAGGGTGCTCATTTCTCTTGTCAAGAAGGTCGTTGGGTGTGGTAGTATGTTGTGGGTTCTAACCTTGCAAGTATAGCAAAGAGTGGATGTGTGTTAGGACATTGTAATGTATTCAAGATTTACTATAAAGTCAATGTATTGTAATAGTCAAAGTTGTGTAAGTCTAGCTTGTCAAATCTTTATGCCTTGTAATCCTTTAGGTATAAATAGGCTTTGTGTGTCTTTGTTTAGGAGAGCTTTTTATTCACTTGTAACTTTGCATGTAAGACAATCTTTTCCATCTTTGTACTTTTAAGACTCATTAATGAAAGATGACTTTCTCTCTCTAGATTGTGTTTTACATTGCTTAGATTTGGGAACTAACATTTGGTATCAGAGCTAAACAGATTGATCAGACAGTTTTTCAGAGGTTTTTCTTGAAGATTTTGAAGGTTTTATTGATTTTTTAAGAGTTTTCGCATCTACTATTCATCCAGACATCAATTTCTTCATTTCTTGATTTTTGTTGGATAGCCTGCGATTTGCATTCATGAACACATCTTATTCAGGAGATTTTACCTAATTCGATCCAGATTAGGAGAATTTTGAAGATATGTATAATTTTGTTCGAAAACTTTAGGAAACTGTAATTTGATCGAAAGTCAATCAATTTGGAGGAATTACACTTTTGTATAAACTACAAAAGTGTGTGGAATTCATTTTCAAACAAGTTTGTATAAGTTTTATTAAATTTCATCAAGATTTGAAGAAGATATGGCCGGAATTGAAGATTCTGGATAAGTTTTCGCAAGATCTGAAGTTTTCGCAACATTCATCGTGGTTTTCGCAAGATTCAAAGTGGTTTTCGCAACAGTTAGCTAAGAAAAGTTCAGAGTTTTCGTATTGTAAAGTGTGGTTTTCGCAACTATAGGCTGCGAAAAGTTCACTTCTCGGTTCCTGTTGTCTGCGGAAAGTTTTGGTTTTCGTACTAGCTTATTGAGGAAAGTTTAGTTTACGCATCCTTGAGTTGAGGAAAGTTTGCTTTTCGCAAGAAGTGTGTTGCGAGAAGTCTATTTTTCGCAACAAGGTATCTGCAAAAAGTTGGTTTGCGTATCAAGTTGATTGCGAGAAGTTGATTGCTAAAAGTTTATGGAGCTAGTTCATTGCGAAAAGTTTGAGGATTTAAGGATTTTTTCTTGTGGTCTGCGAAAACTTTCTCTGCAAAGTTTTCAAAGTGTAATTTTTTTTACTCTGTACTGTCTGACTTTCTAACGATTATCATCTAGTGTTGAGAATATTCGGCAATCATGTCGAGAGATAATAGTTCTTCTGCAAGATGAGGAGAAACCATTATATCAAGGAGAGAGTGTGCAATTTTATATATGCCTGAAATACTAGTTACCGAAGAAGAACGTGACAGATTGAAAGTTGAGAATACGACGTTGAAAGAGAAGATTTCTGGTCTTGAAGGGGAAATACAAGATTTGAAAGGAGTTCGAGCTGAAAAAGATAAAGTTGCCAAGAAACTGATTTTTGACAACACTGATTTTCAAAACAGAACGATTTGTTTAGAAAATACTTTTGAAGCTGAAAGAAATACTTATAAAGAAAAGTCATTTGAATTTTCAAGAAAGATATTTGTCTTAGAAACAGAAAATGACGATTTGAAAAGAAAAATATTTGTTTTCGAAACTAAAGTTTCAAAAGAAAAGGAAGAGCTTGAAAATATTTGTGCTCAAAAGTTATCAAATTTTTCTAGAAAAGCTCTTGAAGAAAAGAAAGAAATTGAGCTTAAATATATAAAACTTTCGAAACAAGTCTCCGACTTTGAAAAAGTTTTATTTCTTGAGAAAGAGAAGCTCGAAAAAGAAAGAGGTGAGTTTGACATGGAAAGAAAATCTTTTGAAACTAAAAGTGCTGAGTTTTCCGAAAAAATCTCTGATTTGGAAAATATTTTAGAGAATGTGAGAAAAGATTTTGCGGAAAAGAAAGATTTTTCTAAAAAAGAAATTAAAAATCTTAAAAAGAAAAATATGGAAATTTTCAAAGAAATAACCTATTAAAGAAAAAGGAGAGATATGTCAATGATAGATAAAGGGGAGAAATAGCATAAAGATTTGTCAAAGTCAAGAAGATGTTTCGAGATGATTCGAGAAAGTTCGATGTTCAAAGATGTTCAGAGATTGGTATTGTTCAAAGTTCAAAGTTCAAAGAGATGAAGATATAAGGTTCAAGATACTGCTTAAAGAGTTTGAGTTCATATAAACAAATTTCAATTCTTTGATACCCTAATCCTTATATGATTATATCTCATATTTGATCTGATTGATACATTGTCAGATTCTCAAACAAGACTTTCGAATTCATTTCATTCATTCATTATCCTTGTTTTGAGAAATCTTCATGCTCAAATGCTCAAATATTTCATGATATTATTAAAGAGCATACATTCTGATGACAATGTCATTCAAATGCTGACACTTATTTGTTCAAAGTAAACTGTTGAACAACACATCATTTTAGGAAAAAATTTCATGGGATCAGTGTGTGAGCATACAAAACTTTTATGGATTCACGTTAACCAGTGTTTCCTACCCAAGAAGTTATCCTTGAGTGATTGAGGGGTGATGGGTCTACATCAAAGAGTGGGTGAGATAACTCATCCGGTTGAGTAATCTCATTGTGCTGAGGTAAAATGTAAATGAGAGTTTGGGTAGAAGTGAGCAGATTAAAAACAGAAAGAGGGTGTGAGAACATAGTTAAAAGAATAAGAGAACTCTGCATTTTCTGAGCCGAGAAGCCACATTATTGATTGGTTCACATTCTTTGGTGACCATCACTGAAACAGACAGTTAGCCCATGCCAACTCTTGCGTTTAACCCCACCAGCTACTCATTTATTTCTCAACAAAGAAATGATTCAATTTTTCTTGGGGACGCAACATATAATCTATCTAATCTTCATTCGAAAGGGGTTGATATTGAAAAAGAAGGAAGTTTACCCCACCTTCGCACTTCGATCATGCACATTGAGTCCGTGGAAAACTTGTTGCTGTCTCAACAGTTTACACAATTTGAGCCAATATTTTTCAATCATATGTTGCTTTAATCATTTATACACAAGCATGTACACACATGGAATATGTTTTCTTGTCATAACGTTCATAGAAATTCATTAGTGTTTTTCGATGATTGAATGGAAGCCCTGGGGGGAGTGAACATAAAAAAACTCATTTCTAAAGTACATCCGTTGTACTAAATGGCTCCGTGCTACTTACAGGCATTTTAACTGATTCATTCGTTGTTTCAGGGTTACCACATTCATTTTATTAGAATTTGAAAATATTCGGATAAAAATCTTTTGGAATTGACGGCTATTTCAGATCAAAAGGAGGTGAATGTTAATTGTGGTATTCAAAGACCGTGCTAAAATTGATAAGAGTTTTGATGATCATGATGTTCACAATCATAAAAAAGGGGGAGAAATAATATACAGAACAAAAGGGAGATATTTCAATGAAAGATTAAGGGGGAGAAATTTGTGAAAGTCAAGAAGACATTTCGAGATGTTCAAGAAAGTTCATTGTTCAAAGACAATTCAAGGTCAAAGAAATGAAGATACAAAGTTCAAGAAATTCAAAGTTTTCGCATATCACTCAAAGTTTTCGCATTGTGAAGGTTGCGAAAAGTTATAGTTTTCACAGTAGGTATCTATGGAAAGTAAGGTTTTCGCATGCTTTTTGTTGCGAAAAGAAAGGTTTTCGCATGCTACTTGTTGCGAAAAGAATGGTTTTTGCATGCTGTTTTTTGCGAAAGAAAGGTTTTCACATGCTACTTGTTGCGAAAAGATTGGTTTACGCATGGTATTGATTGCGAGAATTGAAGTTTTTGCAAGGTTCTGGTTGGTGATAGGCGGGTTTACACGTCATCTCTAATAAAAACCATAGTTATTCCAACCCCCAACATCTAAAGATTAGTTCATGTTGGGGGTGGACGAAAACACAAGAAAAGGGTAGAAAGTAGTGTGTGAAAGCATCGTGATCATGAACGTGAAAGTTGTACTGATGAAATCCCTTCTCTCGGCTCTAATCCGCTACTCGTGGTGAACTATCTTCAATCGGCTCTCTATCGTGGCTCAAAAGTGGTGGAAATACCTCTGAAAATCGCCTCTTCTCCGCCTCCCATCGCACGTGAATGAATGATGCCCTAATTCCGGAAAAAACGCCAAACATAAAACTGAAACAAAGGGTTGCGCGACTTTCTCCGCGACTTGAAGTCGCGTGGGAAACCGCGCGTGTGCTTTTTGGCTCGGGTCCAGGCTTGGATTGGATCTTAGGCTTGGATCTTGGACTTGGATCTTGGGCTTCTGTTTGGCCTCGTTTAGCTTCCTTTTCAGTCTTTTCTGCTCGTTTCCTTTACTGTAGCTTCTTCTCGGGACACCTGCACAATTCACTGGAAAACACATGAAAGCAACACTGCTTTACTACAAAACAAGCCACTCTCCGTGGTTTGTAGACCAAAAATAATGCCAAAAATTGGCGTTATCAACAACCCCAAACCGAGCGTTGCTTGTCCTCAAGCAAAGTAGCGATACAAAGAATAAAAGCATACATCGAAGAATCAATAACTGCGCAATTCCCAAGCGAACACCCGTATTGCACGTCTATTTTATCCATACCCGTGAATGTCTATATCACTCTCACCGCATCTTTGTCTTGTTTAACCGATATCCTTCCATTGTGAGTTGAACTCACAACTGCTTCGATCGCACTAAGTTCGTACTAGGTTCCAACATGCTAGGGAAAACATTTCGCCTAGACCCTACCTCACGGGATGCTCTCTATTCACTCGAACCTAGGTTGTCGCACGTGTTGTCATGTACAAGGAAGTTATGTACAATGATACTCGAAAATTCACATGACAACTCTAATGAAAGACGCACTAATGTCCAAAAAATGATCTCAGAAAGGAATCAAGTAGCAAGACAGGGACTATTGGACTATTGGTAAGAGTACTGGTATACCATAATCACATTTTCCAGAAGATCATCCAGGTCTTTTACTAGGTTGTAACGGGGCTAGGGTTATGGCTATGAAACGAAAGGTAAATGGATCAAAGATCCTACACGTGTCAATCCTTAGCAGTTCTGAACTTTCCTGGCTTCATTTTCTGTCACTTGGCCCTTTTTGTCATCACTGGAGTCGCTTTGACTCTCTTATATATCTAATGTAGATACTGTCTATTTTTTTGGTGGGGCATCATTGACCCTCTTTATTTTGTTGGGGGCTATATTGGCCCTCCTTTCTATTTCTTGGGTTAAAATGAACCAATTTATCTTTCTGACCGGCTTGTATTTTTCCTTGCTACTCTATCTTCCACTGTTCATTTCTGCTCATGGTTGACACATTTCAGATAAGGGCTGGCTAAGGCTTTTGGCTGGGGTTTATTGGTGGGTTTGAACTGAAAGGTTAGGTGAGTGGTTGGCTGCAAAGGGGCTTGGGTGAACACAAAATGGGTCAAAGGTTCGACATATAAAAATTGGCTTCAAGTTGCACACAATGCCTGGAATCATCTCTTAAGGTCCATACGACGAGGTTAATATACCCTTACCTAATATCCCGATGGTCGTCTTTGCTACTCAATGCAAAATTATAGCGTGATTAATCTATAATCACGACAAGGAATTCGAAAAAGTGTACAAGAATTAAGTGTTTAAATCCCTCGAAATGAAATGCGTCATTTTAGGCTCAAATCTCGCTATTGGGTAGTCTCCACTAATGTCCTTAGTCATGCCTTTTCCCGGTCCTTCCTTAATGGTCACATTGCTATCGTAAGATTCACCCCTCAATGGTCGGTCTTAATCATTCAACATAAAGATTTTGGCTTACATGATCTAGACATTCAACATACGGAGAAAATCTATGTGCAATAAGGGGCCCGATTGGGCAACCCCAAACCTTAGCCACACATTGTCCCCAATGTGCAAGTGTTAATTTGGAGCGGTACAAAATGTGACGAATACAAGTATGCAGTTATTACAGTCATCCGGATATGAAGAAAACGGTAACACAATACATCAAAACAGAACAACTACTGAAAAGCTCATGAAAAGACAAACCATGACTAATGGGGCCGTGACGAAGATGCTCCCCCCGATTGCCTTCCGCGCACTCTTCGTCGGCCTTGTGCTGGATCGGGCACCTCTAGTATGCCGTACTGAGTAAGGCGTGTGGAAAACCCATCGAGGCGCTGGTTCACATCACGAAACCCGACCTCCATTTGCTGGGCCAATCGCCGTATGTACGGGGGAGTGTCGCCGGAATGCTCCTCTTGGCCGGCCTGCAGTACGGTGGGATCGAAATCTGGGTCCTCGGAATCTGAGTCGGGTAGAATCGGCTCCGCCCGGGCTGCTGCTCGTCGCCAACTTCTCGGGTCCATCTCTCGCCGAAGTTGAGTTGTTTGCTTGGGTGGTGCCTCATGGTGCTACAAAACAGGAAAGTGCAGTTAGACATGATAAAAACACTCGGTACCCCAAACCTAGGCCTTGGCCTAGCTTGGTCAGATACGGCACACCAAACCTCGGTAAAACCGAGGTTTGCAATGGGGTGTGTGCGTATGTGGATGTTGAAATAATGACCACCCCAAACCTGAGTGAAGCTTAGGTTTGTTGGGTCTCGATTGACTAACCGGGAACACAACACATTACACACTAATCATAGGAACACAAAATGACCAACCACTTAGGCTTCTTAACCAAGCGGCTTATTCTATAAGCACATGGTCACACAATCCCTAATGCACCCATCTACAAGTAATCAATGGTTTTCACCCTAAAATAAATTCGACGAACCCCAAACCTAAGTGAAACTTAGGTTTGGTGATGCTTACACTATTAATCCCACAAATAATGACATAAAGACTTCATGTTACCCAAAAGTCCCAATGTTAGCAATTAAGCACAATGGTGGGTGTGACTCAACAAAATTATGACAACCCAAAGTTACCCCTCATATTACTTCCCCAAAAGTTCCCAAGTGCACATTTTAAGAACAAATCCTCACAAAATTAAGCATACTAGATTGTATTAGACTTGGATATTCTCATGTGACATCAAAAATAACAACAAATGAACATGCATATGCAACCTAAGTATTATTTAAACAAGTAAGCACTAGCAATTGCAAGGATTCAACACATTGGAGAGCATCTTGTGAAATTGGGGAAACACGTTAAAAATTAGAGAAGCATGAAGAAATGGGAGCGAGAATACACAAAATCACACAAGACAGTTGCAATGAAGAATAAGGGAGAAGAGGTAGAGCACATACCTTTTGATCTAGAAGAAGGAGGAAAGGAAACATTGAAATTGGTAGAGAGAGAGAGCAAATCAAGAGAGAGAGAAAGAGATGAAGAAGGAAGAAGAAGAAAATGAACAGAATGAAAACTAAAGAAGCAAAGTAAAAAGAAACCCTAGGTGCAGGGTCAGTGGGGCGCGCGGTTTCCCACGTGGCCTGAAACCACAGAGAAAGTCGCGCATGTGTGAAGATGGAAAACCAAACAGAGGGTTACGCGGTTTCCACCGCGGTATGAAGTCGCGTGGAAATCCACGTAATTCACTGTTTCGAAAATCAAACAGAGGGTTACGCGGTTTCCATCGCGGTTTGAAGCCGCGTGGAAAGTCACGTAACTCACTGTTTGAGACACCTTT
Organism: Saussurea involucrata; assembly: GCA_033807775.1. Classification (NCBI taxonomy): domain Eukaryota; kingdom Viridiplantae; phylum Streptophyta; class Magnoliopsida; order Asterales; family Asteraceae; genus Saussurea; species Saussurea involucrata. The sequence continues at coordinate 26,160,710 of CM066320.1, forward strand.
TTTTTGTAAATCGAAACAATTAAAAAAAACTTATATTAAAACGAAAACAAACCTCAGTGGGTTGCCTCCCACCCAGCGCTTTAGATTCGGTCGTGGCTCGACCGTATGGTGGATCATTCCTTCGGTTCGTCCAAAAATGTGGCATCGACTACCACCGTTTCTCCTTCATAGTAGGGCTTCACCCACTGCCAGTTGACCTTGAACGTAGCTCCGTCTTTTTCTTTGTAACTCGACGGTTCCATAGGGGAACACTTCCTTCACGATGAATGGTCTCGACCACTTTGACTTGAGCTTTCCTTGAAAAAGGCGAACACGTGAGTTAAATAAAAGCACTTGCATTCCAGGAACAATTACCTTTGGTTGAAGACCCTTGTCGTGGAATCGCTTCGTTATCTCCTTATATATCGCCGCATTCTCGTATACGTCTCGTCTGATCTCTGAGCTCGTTCAGTTGCAAACACCGGCGTTGCCCGGCTGCCTTGAAATCTATATTGAGCTTCTTGATTGCCCAATACGCTCTATGCTCAAGCTCGACAGGTAGGTGGCACGATTTCTAGAACACAAGTCGATACGATGTGGTTCCAATCGGGGTCTTGAACACGGTTCGGTAAGCCCATAGTGCATCGTCTAGCTTGATCGACCAATCTTTCCGCGATGCACTCACGGTCTTCTCGAGAATTTGTTTAAGTTCTCGATTAGACACCTCAGCTAAGCCATTGGCTTGTGGGTGGTAAGGTGTAGTTACCTTATGCTTCACCGAGTATTTCTTGAGTACCGCCTCTAAATACCTGTTGCAGAAGTGGCTACCACCATCACTTATCAGCGCTTTCGGATCCCCGAACCTTGAAAATATGTTCTTCCACAAGAAGTTGATTACCACCTTGGATTCGTTCGTGGGACTTGCGATTGCCTCCACCCACTTTGAGACATAGTCTTCCGCTACTAGTATGTACTAATTACGGTGAGAGTTCGGGAACGGACCCATGAAGTTGATCCCACAGACATCAAAGAACTCGACCTCCATGAAGATTCTCATGGGCATTTCATCACTCTTCAATATGTTTCCCATTCTTTGGCACCGATCACACTTAGACATGACGTCTCGGGTTTCTTTAAACATAGACGGCCAAAAGAATCTCGATTGTAGAACTTTTGCCACTGTTCTGTCGGTGCTGAAGTGGCCTCCACATTCTAAGGTATAACAGTGAGTTAGAATGTCGGCCTTCTCTTCGTCCGGTACACATCTTCGGATCATACTGTTGGCACATAACTTTTAGAGATAGGGTTCATCCCAATAATACCTTTTGGCCTCGAAGAAAAATCTTTTCTTTTGGTGGGACTTCATTTGATAAGTCACTACTCCTCCCACCAAATAATTCACCAAGTCGGCATACCAAGGTTCCGAGTGACTAACCTTAAAGAGCTGCTCATCCGGGAAGGAATCATTAATGATGGTTTTTTCTTTGCTTTGATGTTCACCTCCATCAAGTCTCGAACGATGGTCTGCCACGGTGTTCTCGGACCCCTTCTTGTCTAGAATCTCCAAATCAAATTCTTGGAGTAGGAGGACCCATCGGATGAGTCTCGGTTTCGCGTCCTTCTTAGCCATTAGATACTTCAAAGCTGAATGGTCGGTGTACACGATTACCTTTGCACCAACTAAATAGGATCGAAACTTCTCGCAAGAATAGATAACGGCTAGAAACTCCTTCTCGGTAGTCGCATAATTGATCTGAGCATCGTCCAACGTCTTACTCGCATAGTATATCACATGCATCCTCTTCTCTTTTCTTTGGCCCAACACCGCTCCAACAGCGGTGTCACTCGCGTCACACATGAGGACAAATGGTAGATTCCAATCCGAAGCCATGAGGATGGGTGCTGAGATCAATTCCTTTTTCAACCTGTCAAAAGCAAGGATACAATCGTTAGTGAAATCAAATTTAGCATCCTTAAGAAGTAAAGAGCACAAAGGTTTAGTAATCTTGGAAAAGTCCTTTATAAATCGTCGGTAGAACCCGACGTGTCCCAAAAAGCTTCAGACTCCCTTGACGAAATTCGGATATGGAAGATTCTCGATCACCGCTACCTTTGCTTTGTCCACTTTTATTCCTACCTTTGACACTTTGTGTCCAAGCACAATCCCTTCGGTCACCATAAAGTGACACTTCTTCCAATTCAGTACAACGCTTGTTTCCTTGCACCTTTGTAGCACGGCTTCCAAGTGCGCTAAGCATGTGTCGAAAGAAGGCCTAAACACTAAAAAGTTGACCATGAAGATTTCGATGGTCCGTTCCACCATATCTGAGAAGATTGCCATCATACATCGCTGGAAGGTGGCCAGAGCGTTACACAAGCCGAAGGGCATACGGAGGTATGCAAAAGTGCCGTATGAACAAGTGAAGGTCGTTTTATCTTGATCTTCGGGTGCGATTGGAATCTGGTTATACCCGGAATAGCAGTCTAGGAAACAGTAGTACTGATATCCAGATAACTGTTCCAACATCTGATCAATGAATGGAAGAGGAAAGCGATCTTTCTTGGTTGCATCATTCAGCTTTAGGTAGTCTATACACACCCTCCACCCGGTAACTGTCCGAGAAGGGATCAGTTCGTTGTTGTTGTCATGTATCACTGTGATGCCGCCCTTCTTGGGTACTACTTGAATTGGGCTTACACACAGGCTGTCAGGAACTGGATATATAATTCCAACATCAAGGAGTTTCAATACCTCTTTGCGGACCACCTCTTTCATATTCAGGTTGAGCCGGCGTTGGTGTTGAACAACCGGTCAGTGTCCGTCTTCCAGATTGATGCGGTGTGAGCAAAACGTGGGGCTTAAACCCTTTAGATCAGCTATTGTCCATCCAATGGCAGTTTGATGCTATCTCAAAACCCTTAGCAACTTTTATTTATTCACGGGACTTAGTTTGGACGATATGATTACCGGAAGTGTGTCTTTTTCTCCCAAATATGCATACTCGAGATGATCGGGCAATGGTTTGAGCTTAAGCTTTGGAGGTGTCTTCGATGAGGGTTCGGACTTGGGAATTGGTTCTCCCAAATCCTCAATATTGGGTCGCCTCGGGCCTTTGTAAGATGGTAAGGCGTTGAGTTGTAATACCATGTTGATCCCAATAATGACTCAACAATGATATTAATCTCAATAGTTCGAACAAATATGTATCGGAAGCGTTTTACAAGGAACTAAAGAGATGCTCGGTAGAAAATACACACAAAATCAAACAAGTAAAATAATAATAAACAAGAGTTTAGCTCAATGATTCACTTTCTATTGATTCTTCATAAAACACCAAGAACTCCGTGAGTGTGTGTAGTACAGTAAAGTATGCCCTAATCTAGTGTGTGTGTAGTTGTGCAAAAGTTACTAGAAAAGCTCTACAAGAGCCTTCTATTTATACTACTTTACATGGGACAAAGAATAGACAAGAAGTACTAAGGTACAAAGACAACATCGTGGATCAGAGATCAGGTACAACGTTAATGTAGTGCGCCACATTCTGCAAAGGCTGTAACCCATCAGAGGTTGATACGTGGAATGTGCAGGGAACGCCTTGTACGAATGATCTTCAGGATCTTCATACAGAAGAGGCACGTGAGAGGCACGATTGTCTTTGTCTTTATCTTCACAAGTCTTCAGGCTTCAAGTCTTCAATCCACAGAGGCTCTGTCGTGGTTGACAGAGGTTCTGTGGCCTTGTCCTCTAAAAGGTCTTATGTTGGACGATCTTCACTTGGTGTCTTGGCAGAGGCTCTGTCGATGTTCTATACTTAGACTATTTTTCAATACTTCTATGATTCAGAAGTTGGAGCTAACAATCTCCCCCTAAGTATTGAAAAATAAAAATTTGGAAATTGCATGTTTTTCTAAGCTAAGAACACAACAAGAGGTATTTGACCTCTGTAGAAGATTTGATTTTCATATATGGTTATGCCAGAAGCACTTACATTAGATTACATTGCAAAGTATGAAAAGTAAGCATAAGCGGATGTCAGACTCTGGCGTTTGGGAAATCGTTGATCTTTCTGGTGAGTCCTCCATCTCTGAGTTCATGGAACATGTTGATGCAGAGGTTTATGAAGTTGATAACAGAGTCGACGACCTCTATTAATCTGTTGGTGTAGTTTAGATCCATGAACCCTGATCCTCTGTGTTCCAAGAGGTTGGCTCTGAACATGAGTAGAGTGCTTGTTGCATACTTCTGGCAATCAATCTCTTGGAACAGCTTCAGTTTTCCAGAAGGATCTCGAAAGACATACCCGACCTTTGGACTTTTGATGATGGAATTTGGTCTTATGTCAGCAGAGGAGGGGCAGTTGTTTTCTGGTGCAGGGAGATTTATTCTTTTGACTCCAAGGTCGAGTCCCACTTGGAAGTCTGTTAGGCTATATAGCAGAAGCCTTTCGCGCATAGCCTTCTTGATTTCATCGTAAGCTCTTTGGACTTCAAGTCTGCGTGCATAATTTTTCCTAGCCCAGCTCATAAGCTCTGGTAGGTCATAGGGGCTTAGATTTCTCAGATCAACATCTGAGAATTTATTCTCTGATCGGTCAGCGCTTTTGACGTGGTACAGATTGTAGTAGATTTGTGTGCCTCTGGTGTGGGAGAGCTTGCAATAGATGACTTTTTCAATCTTTGAGTTCGAGAAGACTTCACGGATAGGATTGGCTTTATCTATGTAGAAGTCTTCTCGCATCTGCTTGAGCATATCGGGTTTCAGAATGGATGGTGGCAGAGGATCGTTGACGGCTCTGCTGTATAAGTATTTGTACACCACCTCTTCCATTTGTTTTTGTGGAACAGAGGGTGGTGGCATGGGGTTTCGCAGAGCCTCAAGATTGCTGATAAGTTCGGCCACTCGATCTTTTGATGGCTTAGCCTTTGGGTCTATCACGGGCTTGGTTGACAGAGGGGGAATTCCGAAGGCCCAGTCTTCTTCTTCTGGTTTAGGTGTGACAAAAGCATCAAAAGAGCTCTTCAGTAGCTTTTCAGTTGATTGATGCTTTGGCTTCTTGGGTTTCGGTTCCTCTGTCAGGATGGACTTTCCTTTGTCCTTGGCCTTAGGCTGTTGTTCTTCTGCTTGTTGGGTTTGGGTTGCCTCTGTTTGTTTTATTGGTTGAGCCTCTGGGGTCTTTGTTGGAGGTGCCTCTATTGGTTTGACAGGGGACTTGGTTGGTGATGTGGTTTTGGTTTGAGGTTTGGTTGGGGATGGTTCTGTGGTTTTGCTCAGATATTTTCTCTATTTTTGAGCTAAGGTTTTTGTTCTGGGTTTGGTTTTAGGTTTTGGTTGAGCTTCTGTGGTAGTGGGTGATGATGATTTCAACTGTTCCGTTTTTGGTGTAGGGATGGTAGTTGGGTTTCTTCTGTTGGTTTTGGTGTTGGGGAAGGGAGATCGTCTTCAGAGGAGGTAAGTAGTTGGACATGTTCAGTTGTTGTCTTTGGTGAGGGTGGGTTTTCCTGTTGAGTAGTTTTCACAGAGGTGGGTATGTCCTCTGTGGTCTGGTTCTGTTGTTGATCTTCATGGGTTGATGGTACTTGAGTTAGTGGTTCGGCGCTGAGTGGAGGTGGAGCTGGTAGACCTCTGATCGTTGCTCTTCCCTTTGTCTCCCCCTCAGGATGACCTGATGGTCCCTCTAAATCATCATCAGAGTCATCCTGTCCTCTTTCTGTAGTCCCCTCTGCTCGACATGACGTAGGTGGCTTCTTGGGTTGAGAGGCCCCTGCAGCTATCATTTTAGCGCAGAGGTCGTCACAGATGCCTAGTAGATAGGCAACCTCTACTTCCGCGTTGAACCTTAGCTTTCCCACGCTTGCCTGAAAATCTTTCACGTAGTTTGCGTTGGCGGTGGTGAAGGCCTTGATGAACTCTGTCATCTCATTGAGTATCCTCTGACCAAGTTCTGTAATCTGGGCTCTGGTCATGTAGTCAGAGGGCTTCATGTCATGAGTCTCTCAGGTCGTTTGTTCTTGGATTTGCTCTAGGGCTCTTTTAAGATCTTCTGGTATAAGGCCCGTAGACGCAGGGGTATGTTCTTTCTTCAGGTGCTCAATGAGTTATTTGACAGAGACCTCTAGCGCAGAAGTTGAGGCTATTTTAGGTTCAGAAGCTTTTGTAGCGGCAGAGGTTGTTGCAGCATTGGTCATCAGCTTGCTAGCATTCTTCACCTCTGTTGACAGATTGTCAACTTTGGTGGTCAGTTCGTTCAAAGCCTTGGTTGTGGAATCTGCAAGAGAGTCAAAAGAGCTTTTCAACTCTTTCAACGAGTTGGTCATAATAGAGGTGACATGGGTTTGGAACTCATCTCTTGCGACATATGAACCTGGTGTAACCTCTGGGGGAACATATTCGTCCCTAGAGTGAGTCTCTGTTCCTGAGACGCCATCTTTCACTCCTGATTTGATGTTGAGAGTGGAAGGACTTCCCTCTAATCCTCGAGCAGAGGCTTTTTGAGCCTCAGACTCTATAGAGGTTCTGGCAGAGACCTGAGGCTGATCCACTCCAGAGGTGGGGACAGCAGTATCTCTGAGTTGAATTGGGGACTTGTCTAGAGTCCCTTCGTCTGTGCTCTCTAGGCTCCTCTAAAGAGCCGATTGGTCCTATTTGTGTGCGTGTGATAGAGGAAACGAATTCCTCTGCAGGGGTGTCAGATGTGATATGGGGAAATTGATCATGTATAAGAGGAGAGTCCTTTAGAGAGGACTCCCTCTGAATGGTTTCCCCGGATATTAATGGCACAAAGGTGGAAAGAGGTTCCTCTGTCCGGTTTGCTGGGGTTGGGCTCGAGCTGTGCGGCTCTTTTTCAACGAATCCTTCTGCCACTAGACTGGCGGAGTCAGAAGTGTGGGTTGCACTGGGAGGGGGTTGTGGATGTGTACCTCTACTCTCTGCGGTATCTTTTAGAGCTTCCTCCTCTGTCATGCACCCTAACATAGGAGATTCTATCCTAGACTCTATTCCTACCTGAGTGTCGTCTGCTTCTACCATTTCCTTTGTACTTTGTAGAAGTGAGTCATAGCAGGGATGAAAGGCATGTAAGGTATGTAGTTCTGGGTTCAGAAGTCCTTCTGGGGTGTTTGCCTGAATACCCTCATGGGTTCTGTCAACTTCCTCCAGATCAGAATCAACCTCTGAGACGATGGCAGTTGGGTTTGTGGTGTTCCAATCGGTGAGGGCTTCTGCGGTCCACCCAGAGGTATATAAGGATTCGGCTATGTCAGGTCGCTCAAGGAAGGCAAGGAAGTCCGTGGCCTCTGCGTATTGGATTGGAGTGGGTAATTGTAGAGGTTCTTCAGGTACAACTTCTTCTGCCACTGCTTCCTCTGCGATGCTCTGCAGAGGAGTTCTGTGTTTCTTGGTCTTCTTTCGCTTGGGTTTGGGGGCTCCATCCTCAGAAGATTTGGATTTTCTTTTCTTCTTCTTTTCTTTAGGAGGAGGATGAGGTGCAGAGGATCAAACCACTGTTTCTCTTGGTTGTGAGTGTTTGGATTGTTGGGGAGGTTCAACACTTGTAGAGGTACCCTATGTTGTTTTCTTGGTTCTGGCAGCCTTCTGCGTTTTGGAGGGGGTAGCAGTGGTTTTACTCTTGGAAGCAGAAGTTCCAATCGTGCTTCTCAGAAGATGAAACTTTCCTTGTACCAGGTCGTACTTTGCTAAGGCTGCTGCCCACTCCTCTTCACTCATCCTTTCTACTACCTAAAATCCTACAGGGGCTCCTAGACGCGGGGGTGTCACTGGACTCGGTTTTGGAGTCTTGTGATTGCGTATGTAAGCTGACCTAAGTTCCTCATCTCTCGCATATGACAGGAGTTTGGATGGTAGAGGTCTGCAGAGTTGATATCCATCCGCATGCTCTGTTTAGCTCATTTTTGCCAAAGGATAGGTTTGGACAACTGGCCCTTCCATTGGCCATTTTTCCAGAAGAAGCAGAGGTTCTAGAATTACTCCTAGGGTCCTCTGAAATTGCAGAGCAGGGAGTTCTTTGCTTCTGGGCCCCTTTGCCTTCTGTGTAGAGATTCGGTGATCATTGGTATTTACCAGCTCCTGCATCATAAGTGTCGCGTAGTCCAGAGGCAAATCATAGTACACCCCGTACATGATTGCCAGAATCTGGTTAGAGGTTTGGTCAGGGCTGTCCACTTTTCCAGTCAGGCATCGGTTAAGGATAGAAAAGAGTGTGTTCCACAGAGGGGGAAAACGGTTTCTTCTGAAGTCGTTTCTCTTATTCAGACGGGTATTATATCCCAATATCTCTGCAAAATCACAGAGCTCTCTGTCCGAAGGGGTCTCTGCGTAATCCTTGATGCCTAGAAGTCCTCTGGTGGGTAGGCCAAATTCCATTGTGAGCATGGTTCTGTTGAACTTTAGTTCAATGTTCTCTGATCTATCTGGTTTGGAAACATACCCAGTGATTTGTCTGCTCTCTTCGTTGTAATAGCAGCTCTGCCAGAACTGGTTCAGGTATCTGGCAGGGATCTTTGTCACGTTCTTGGTTAGTAGAGGGTTTAGGGGGTGGTTTTCCAGAATGTTTAGCAATACGACATGTTCATCCCCAAAGGCAGTTCTTGAGGGAACAAGATAGTGGTTATTGGGTTTAAGGGGAAGAACATTTTTGAACTGGCCATGGTCCAAAAAGTTTTGTAAGTGGTTTGTCTGAGCAAAGTCCACTGAGTTTCCTGAATGTTCTTGCTCAAGGTTTCTAGCCATAGATTAGTGCTCAGATTGAGCAGGGGAGTTCGCCGGAGAGTTGGAGGTTGCCATTGCTTATGAACTTGAAGAAGTGAGTAGAAAATAAGAAGTTGCAGGTTTTGCCAGGTTCGCCGGAGATAATGAGAAGAGTAAATTCGTAAAGGAAGAAGAGAGGGGGTAAATGAGGTTTTATACTGGTGCAAAAGGCAGAATCTGAAGCGGTAAATAGTTAAATTTTGATAATCTTTGGGGTCCGCACTTGAGCACTAAAGCTGGGTTCAGTGTTTCAGAAGAACGTGTGGCATGTACGTCCAATGAAATCGTGCCACGTCAGAGGTGCCAGAGTACGACAAAACGTCATGCGGCTCCTATTAATGCTTGGCGCGTGGGCATTTCTACACCCGGATGTCTGTCACTTTCAGAAATAACCCGCATCTTTCAGAACCCTTTTAAAAACCTAAGTATCAGAAACGACAGAAGCTCTGTGGTGGAATGAGCTCTGTGGTCTGAAACCTTTTTCTCATTATCTTTGTGCTTGCACCTTTACCAAAGACATTTGAAAAGACAGTGGAAGTGATCGATAGAGTTTCCGAACAAAATTTTTAGTCACAGAGGCTCTGTTGAGCTCAACAGAGGCTCTATGACCGAAAATTTCTAATAACGGACAGCTCATAAAACTTTTTGATCATCCAAAGTTTTGACAGTTTTAAACTGTGTTTTTAGGACATATTTGGAAATTGGTGTCCTAGAAAACAGTTTTGGAAAAAGGTTTTGTGCGAGATACTCACTCATTGATTTTCCTTTGCTCGGCATAAATCCTGGCTTCCGTGGATTTGGTTGACCAATATTCCTCTTTGGCTCCCCCTTGAATAAATAATCTCTGTAGATCATTCAAGGTCTCCTTCTTCTCCCCCTTGACCTATGCTTGGATCAGATGTGATAAGTAAAGCATAAAACATAGGTCACACTCACCAGAGGTTATGTAGAAATTGTCAGAGGCTCTGAGCAATCCCACAGAAGCTCTGTAGGGTACATAACTTTTGATGATAAATAATTTACATATAGAAGAGTTTAAATATATACATATTTACAAGAAGATCAAGTCTCACTTACAGAGAGATCAACTCATGTTTAGCATACCTAACTTACCCACCAAGAAAAGGAATCTTTTCTCATCAAGAGCCTTGGTGAATAAGTCCGCAAGATGGAATTCAGTGGACACAAAGTACATCTCGATTGTCCCTTGTTCAACATGATGCTTTAAAAAGTGATACCGAATATCAATGTGCTTCGTTTTAGAGTGATGTACTGGATTGGCAGAGATCGCAATGGCACTCTTTGAGTCACAGAGGATGGGGATCTTCTGTATGTCAAGACCATAGTCTTTTAGCTGAGTTTGCATCCACAGAACCTGGGAGCAACTGTTAGGTCACGTTAGTGGAATGTGAAGTACAAGGACCATTTATGTTATTTCTTGTAAATACCCTTGTGGTATAAATAGTTTGCTTATCTCATTATTAGGGTTTAATGATCATTTAGCTTAATTTAGATTACAATGTACGGCTACACAGTCTGCCATTGAAAACTCTTTATGTTCTTCGTTCAATGCAAGTGAGATAGTTGATTGAATGCTTAATGGTGTTGATACATTGTGATTGTTATTAAATCTGGGATCCACAATTGGTATCAGAGCAGAAGGACGTCTGATTCAAAGGTATTTTTCTTGCTGATCATTCAAAGTTGTTCTTGCGACTATTCTATTCATCAAATTTTCTTCGCTTTGATTTTGGAGTTAAATCCTGAATTTGAAGTTTGAAGAATCCTTCTTATCGCGTTTATAAGATCATATCGTGTTTTGAAATCGTTTGACTGAGTAAAAATCACTAATTTTGAATTTATTGGTTTCTGGGTTTATCATTCTCTGTTCTTGATAAAAACCAAGTTTTCTTCAAAAAGTGCTCATCAATTCGTTTGGTTAATTTGTTTTTGGTATTCCTAGTTGCGTGTTTTTGTTCTAAAAGTGTTTGCAGATTGTTTCTCGAGTCGAAAGGAGCAGAAATCTGACTTCCAGGTTTGTTTTTCGACTCACAGTTCTTGTTTTAGAGTGTTACGGAACTGGTTTCTCTTTGCATTCCGGATCTTGTAATCTTCCGGATCACTTAAGTTGCAAGATTCCGAAACTGCTCCATTCCGTAACCGTTCTCTATTCCGGAACAGATAAATTCCGGATCAGCTCCCAATATAAATTCCGAAACAGTATTTTTCCGGATCCTGTGTTCAATTCCGGATCTGTGTGTGTTTAATTCCGGATCTGTGTGTAGTCAATTCCGGAACTGCACCCTAACTTATCTTCCGGAACAGTTTTGCTAATTCAGGAACTCTCAAATTCCGGAACAGGTCTGTAAATTCCAGAACCAGGGTTAATTTTTTGTCCTGAATTCATTTTCCGGATCTGCAGACTTATATTTTTTTACTTTTTCAACCTGTTATCATTCCTTTTTCCTGTGTTACTCCGATTCTTTCCTGATCTCACATAGAAGTGCTTTAGGCTTTCACTCACATAGGAATTGTGCGTTAGTTTGCGTTAGGTTGTGCGTTAGACCACTCAATTGCCTTTGAATCACTCACACGTCCTACGATCTCCGATTTCTAACAATGAATGCACAAGACACTCTCACTATCGGTTCTGAGTTCAAGCCACCAATTCTTTATCGTGGAGAGTACAATGTTTGGCGAGACAGGTTTCTATTGCTTCATTCAAACGAAGCCGCTTTATGAGGAGATTCTTCGCTCGCTCAAGGAGGTTCCTACAGTTCCACTGATGATGGACGTTCCTGCTATAGAAGGTGGACCTCCTGCCCACAAAGTGCCCAAACCGTATGACAAACTGACGGTTGAAGAGAAGCGCAAAGCCGATGGCTACACGTTGGCGAAGACTTATCTCGTATACAGTCTTCCCAACAACATCTACTATAGCATCGACAGCTACAAGGGCACTGCTAAAAGGAATGTGGGATCAGCTTGCCAAGATAATGCAAGACAGTCGAGAAGGAAATTAGATGAAGATCACCAACTGTCTCACGCGTTATGAATCCTTCAAAGCTAAACGAGGAGAATCACTCACGGAGACATACAGACGCTTCTGTACTCTACTGAACGACCTGCACAAGAACAACATCTTCAAGTCCAATTTAGAATGCAACATCAAGTTTCTCAACAACCTTCAACCTGAATGGAAGGGCTTTGTTCTACACGTCCGTCACAATCGTTCTTTAGAGAACGTTCCGCTGCAAGAGATATATGAGATGTTGCTACAAGATGAAGATGATGTCACTAAGCTGATGGGAGATAAAAAGTTCAATGAGAAGACAAAGGAAGATCCTCTTGCCCATAGTAGGGTCTACACCTTCTAAGAAGAGAATCATCCTATTTTCCATAGATTAAAATTATCTCTGGAGAATCTAGGGGGTTTTGCAAGAGAACCATTGTCGCTATAATTTGTGTTTGTGTTGGTAGCCATTTTCAGAAATAGCAAGGAAGAGAAATCTTAGTATAGATTAGATCTTGTTTATGAGATTAAACAAATCTGCTCTGATACCACTTGTTGGTCCCGAAGGGCTATACAAGTTTGTAGAAGGGGGGGAGGGGGGGTTGAATACAAACACACAGATTTTACTTTTCTAAGTTGTTTATTGATAAATCATTAACAATTTACAGCTTGTTGCGGAAACAAGATTAAGGATAAACCTAAATCTAAACAAGTTGGAACACTAAGTTTCTTGCACTAAGAAAGAGAAGGAAATTACTAATAATAACCAATCTCAAGATAAGAAGGATGAACTTGTCCAGAGTTAGCAAGTTACTTCAAAATGAAGTGAGTTCTTCTTCTTATATACTGCATGCATTTAATGCATTGCAGTTTACACTTTACACGTGGCAGCAACTGATTGGTTGCATGTCATTGACCTTTGTTGACAACCTTAGTAGCCGCATGTTTGAACAGTGTAGTATCAGAGTGGTTGTACGATTTCAGACAATAAGGAGGTTCTTTTTCTGACATATCGTACGGATACGTGCAAGGGTGGTTAAGACAAAAAGTACTTTGTACGGAAGACTTTATGATCAGCTTTTCGTTGATTCAGCGATCTATCATTTTTTATCAGCGAATGATAGAGTTCAGCGATAGCTAAAGTCTTGTACTTGATACTTCACGTTGAGTGGACAAATCTGAGTCTTCGCTGATCCGCATCAGTTCATTAGGAGACTTGTCGCTGGTTCTTGAGCTTGATCTTCGACTTCAGCGTAGAACGTATGTTAACGTGAAACTTGTCTTCAGGGATCATAAGTAAACAACTAACTTATCAGCGATCACCATAAGTACTGAACAGACTCAGAGTATTATGGTGAACAGTGTTCGCTGAATGTTTAATCTAAAGAGCGAGAGTTCCTATCAGCGGTACTGTAAGATCTTAGTACTTATCAGCGATAGTGAAACTCTAATACATATTGTTTACTTACAATTTTCACTAAGTATAAAAGAGAGGGTCATTATCAAATCACTGAGGGTTTGGATCAACAGAAAGCGCAAGACTGATGATGGAAGGAAGAGGAACGACGAAGGGAGGCGATCTGAAGGAAAGTCTGATGATCGAACTGATGATGAACCCGTGAAATGCTACAACTGCGGGAGGCGAGGTCACTTCGCCAAAGACTGCCGGAAGCCTGTAGTACGCAATGCTGAGTACTACAAGAACAAAATGCTTCTAACAAGGCAAAAAGAAGCGGGTCAAGCGTTGATGGTGGAAGACGATCATTGGCTTCTCAAGACTGATGATGAGAATGAAGATGAGGAAGCTCACATGTGTTACACTAGCCTGAATCCGGAAGAATCTGATTCCGAAGATGACTCTTCCGACAAGAAGAAAGACAAGCATGAGTGTCAGGTATGTGGTTCTTCCAATGATGACTTGCTTAATCAAATGCATGAAATGGTGCGTACCTTAGAATCATTCAAACATAAGGTTAAGACCAAAGATGCCCAAATCTCTAAGCTAGAAGCCGAGGCGAAGATTAAATATGATGCCATTGGCAAGCTAGCGATTGAAAAGGTTGAGGACAGATGTGTGATATAAAACTATCAAACTGAGTGCTCGGCCATTTCAAAACGAGCTGAACTCCTCGAGACCCAAATATCTGAATACACCCAAAAGTTAGAGAAGTCTCAGGAGGAGTGTACCAAAATCGTTTTAGTTCAAGAAAATGTTTTAAAAGAAAATGAGAAGTTGACCACTAAGCTTAAGGATCATGAGTCCAAACTTTATAAACTTGGTCAATCTGAACAAACCATCCACTTGAACAAGCCTAAGGAGTTCAAATATTATAACTCACTTTGGGGACTCGGATATGATAATCCGTGCTACCTAAAGAAAGTGTTGTCTAAGGTCCCCACTCTTTATGAATTTGATTTCATGGGCCTAGATACGATATATCCCGAGTACAAGATTAAGTGGACTAAGGTATCTAAGGAAGATGAGGAGAAAGAGAATTTTTAAAGAAAAACAGGTATACCTCTACCTCCAATTGAGGCTAAACCTAAAGTTGATGATCCAAATTCTGAAAAGAACTCTAAATCGGATGATGAGCCGCCTAGAAAAAACATCAATGTACAGATCCCTTTCGTGTATGAAACGCTAAATGCGTCCTACTTGAAAAGCAAAACCCCTTATATCTCGAACGATTATTTTGATATCTGCTCGCTTTCCAAAATGGTTGAGACTCCGCCTCCCATTCCGGCAACAACAAATGTCGATTCTAATGAGAAATCAGAGCTAAAACGTTATGTTCCACCTCTGATTTTGGAAAATATAATTTTTAAACTTGAAGAATCGATTGCGAGAGATAAGGTCATTTATGAAACCGAAAGGATTGTACTTTTAGATTCTATCGAAAAGCTCAAACAACTAAACCCGAGATACTACCCGAATCTGAAAGAGCAATCTTTCGAACTGAGATTGCTAAGTTGACGTCTCAAATGGCCGTTTTGGCGACTGAAGATTTAACGCTGAGAATGGCTAAGGAGAATTCTGTGGATACTCCAATGACGCCGGTCACTTCTGAAACAATCTCGTTTGATGATGCTCCGATCTTTTCGGATAGTTCCTCTTGCAAAGCTTTTATTGGAGTGTTTGACGACACATATTTTAAAGAGTTGAGCTGTAAGAATAAAGGCAAGGCCGTCCAACCCGATTCAGTTCAAAAGAATCTTTTTCTGATTTTTGATAATCCGTTTGTAGACAACTCCTCGTCTGACTCAGATAGTGAAGTTCCACTTGATTCTGCTCCCAAATTTTCCGAGTTTATGAATTCCACTCCTTGTCGTGACGATGATTTTTCTAAGATTGATTTCGCTCCTAAGCTTACTAGTCACACTCAATTTTTAGAAAAAATGCCCGAACCGGTTAATTTTGAAAAGGGTGAATGCTCGAATTCTAAACCCGTTTCTAAGACCACTTCTAAAACCAAATCTAAACGTCGGTCTAAGAAACACGCTACAACCGGTAAGAGCTCGTCTAAACAACCCGTTTTCTCAAACTCCTCTAACGATAAATCTAATGTGATTTCAGATAGTACGGGTCGGGGGAAAGCGATTCGGAGAGAGTGGGTAGAGAAGAATGCTAAGACGCGCACTGAGAAGAACAAGTCATTTAATTCTTCTTTGAATAATAGGAATAATAACAACAAACATGGTTTTGGTTTGAATAATTCTGTTGAACATGTTTTTCAATTTCCTGCTAAACTTGACAATGTTCATCAATTGATTGATTTTTCGCGTAATTATGTTTGTTGTTCTGTGTGTGGTGTGAATGACTTGATTGATTCTAGACATGCAAATGATTGGGTTGGTACATATCATATCTTTAATTCTAATGTTAATCGTAAACCCAAACGCAAAAGACCCAACTCTAAACGGGTCTCAACCAAAGGTGCTGCACCTAACACCCAAGGACCCATTTCCATATGGGTACCTAAATATCTTTAATCTCTGTTTTACAGCCCGATAATGTGTGGTTTCTCGATTCTGGATTCTCCAAGCACATGACTGGTAAAAGGGAGCTACTCACCAACTTCAAGGAGAAGTACTGTGGTGATGTTCAATTTGGCAACGATAACGTGGCCTTGATCATGGGCTACGTCAACTTTGTTCAGGACGACCTCACGATCAAGCAGGTGTCCTACGTTGAAGGTCTTGGTCACAACCTCTTCAGCATCGGCCAGTTTTGTGACAAGAATCTTGAGGTGCGATTCAAGGTGAAGAGATGCAGTATTCGAGCTGACGATGAAACGGAGATTCTCGCAGGAACAAGACGGACGAACCTTTACACCATCAATCTCGCCACCGTAAAGACCGACAAAGCAGTTTGTCTGATGTCCAAAGCTACTACTTAACAGAACTGGAATAGGTTGGTGCTGGGTTGGACTTGTCAAGGGTATGCCTGAGCTGAAATTCGCGAAAGAACATCTCTGCTCCACATGCCAGATGGGTAAGATGAAAAAGGTGTCCCACAAGCCAAAACTGGTTCCAAGCACGTCACGTCCATTAGAGCCGATCCATATGGATCTCTGCGGTCCTATGCGCGTCCAAAGTATAAATCACTAGAAGTACGTGTTAGTGATGGTGGACGACTTCTCAAGGTACACCTGGGTCAAGTTCCTTCGTTCAAAGGACGAGACGCCCGATGTCATAGTCAACCACCTCAAGGGAGTTCAGAATAACCTTCAGCTGACCGTAATCGCGATAAGCACGGATAATGGAATGGAATTCAAGAATCGCATCATCGGCGACTTTCTCACTTCGGCGGGGATTTTGCACAACATCTCGGCAGCAAGGAATCCACAACAAAACGGCGTGGTGGAACGTCGCAACCGCACTTTGGTGGAAGCGACGCGCTAACACAGTACGGGCTTCCTATGTTTCTATGGGCCGAGGCTATAGCGACGGCGTGCTACACCCAGAATAGATCCATCATCCACAAGCGCTTCAACAAGACGCCATACGAGGTCATCAACAAGCGCACCCCGAATATCGGCTATTTCCACGCGTTCGGGTGCAAATGCTTAGTATTGAATGATAAGGATGATCTCGGCAAGCTCAAGCCGAAGGCGGATGAAGGAATCTTCATAGGCTACTAGACATCTTCCAAAGCATACCGTGTCTACAACAAGAGGACCAAGAGTGTGATCGAGAGTATTAATGTGACCTTCGACGAATTGGTCGATTTGCTTCTCAACCTGTGGCCGCTATACGTCTACATCCAGTTCCATCACTTGAAGATGTTCAGAATCTACCCCTCGGGTCCTACATCGATGCGGATAATTCAGAACCTCTATCGGACCCGCTACCCCACACGAGGAAATGGACTCGAGCGCACCCCACGGAACAAATCATCGGCGATTTGTCCGCTCCTGTTCAGACTAGAGCAACGGCGGAAGCTGAAGACGAAGCCGCCCCCGTACTTCTAAGTAATACTCAAACACGGGCGGCAACCGGTAATGAGTGCCTCTTCTCCATTTTCCTGAGCAATGTCGAACCAGCGATGGTGAAAGATGCCTTACATGACCCGGACTGGATAATGGCCATGCAAGAAGAGCTCAACGAATTCGAGAGTCTGAAAGTATGGCGCCTGGTCCCTCGCCCGAAGAATCGAACCATCATCGGAACGAAATGGATTTTCAAGAACAAAAAGGACGAGAATGGTGTCGTGGTCCGCAACAAGGCACGTTTGGTCGCTAAGGGGTATCGACAGCAAGAGGGGATCGACTACGAAGAGACGTTTGCACCAGTTGCCTGAATCGAGGCTATTCGGATGTTTCTCGCGTACGCCGCTCACAAGAACTTTACCGTGTATCAAATGGATGTGAAGACGGCGTTTCTGAATGGCGATCTAAAAGAAGAGGTGTATGTCCCCCAACTGGAAGGTTTCGTAGATCCGGATCACCCAAATCATGTGTATCGACTCGACAAAGCGCTATACGGCCTAAAGCAAGCACCAAGAGCCTGGCATGATAAACTGTCTACTTTCCTGCTCAATTCCGGCTTCTCGAAAGGTAAGATCGACACAACCCTTTTTATCAAACCGGAAGGTGAGCATATTCTTTTAATTCAAGTCTATGTCGACGACATTATCTTCGGTTCTTCTTGTCCCCAATACTGTCGCAACTTTTCACTCCTCATGAAAGAATATTTTAAAATGAGTATGATGGGTCAGATGAATTTCTTTCTCGGTCTTCAAGTTCAACAACTGTCGACCGAAATATTTATCAATCAATCTAAGTACGTCGTGGACATTCTTCGGAAGTTCAAGATGGAACAGTGCTCACCCATGCGTACTCCCATGTCACCGGGTACGAAACTTCACGCTGATCCTGACGGAAAGGCTGTGAATACGACAACCTATCGAGGAATGATTGGTTCGCTGATGTATTTGACGGCAAGTCGGCTGGATATAATGTTCTCAACCTTTTTGTGTGCTAGGTTTCAGTCCAACCCTAAAGAGTCACACATGATAGCAGTTAAACGCATAATTCTTTATTTGAAAGGTACTGCTAATCTTGGCCTTTGGTACCCGAAGGATACAGGTTTCGAGCTTACGGCGTATTCTGATGTTGATCATGCGGGAAGTATGCTCTACCGGAAAAGCACTACGGGGCACATCCAGTTCCTGGGCGACAAATTGGTTAGCTGGGCCTCCAAGAAGAAGACTTGCGTTTCCACCTCCACGGCGGAAGCGGAGTATGTGGCCGCGGCTAGCTGTTGTTCCCAGGTGATCTGGATGAGGACGCAACTGAAGGATTACGGGTACAACTACTCGAACATCCCAATCTACTGTGACTCCAAGAGTGTGATAGCCATCACGAGCAATCCGGTGCAACATACGAAGACGAAACATATAGACATGTGCTATCACTTCATTAAAGATCAAGTGAAAAAAGGTACGGTAGAACTCTACTTCGTTTGTACGGAGAATCAGCTGGCTGATTTGTTCACCAAGGCGTTGGACGAAAAACGGTTGCATGAACTCGTGTCCAAGCTTGGTATGCTGAATCTGAAAGTTTGAGTCTCAGTTGTACTTGTCACACCTTTCCTACACTACGGGATAACTGTCTCTTTCGCAGTTACACTTGTCTCGCAGCGTGGCTTAGGTATTTCAAGCACATCGGTGACTCGTTCTCTGTATATTCGTGCGTATTGTTTCTTTTGTCTTCCAGTCTTTCGTGTGTCTTTACTTTTATAAGACTAGTCTTTGTCATTCCCGTGCTACTAACCATTTGTGGTTCAAGCTGTTTCCTCGAATGCCAAGTCCCGAAGGTACGTTTTCGCGAATCTGTGAGCTTCTGTTAGCAATTTTTGAGAAATTGAGGGGGAGAATTAGCAGTTTGACAAGTCTAGGGGAGTTTTTGTCATTACTTTCAAAGTTTTTGTTTAGTTTTTTTTTCTTTAAATTGTGTGTTTCAGTTTGTTTACCTTAAGAAAAAAAAAGAAAAATCGAAAATGAAAAAAATATAGGATTTTTTTTTGAAAAGTTGAGGGGAGCAGTGCTAATTTTCAAATCTTGAGGGAGAGAGTCTGTTTTCGAACTATTGAGGGGGAGAAGTGAAATTTTCCAAACCTGAGGGCTTAAAATGAAAATTTAACGTTCAGGGGAATATTTGAACATATTTCAAACTTCAGGGGTAAATGTTGCCAAGTACCCAACATTAAGATAAAGTTGGACCGAGAGAGCTTAAGTCATTCGGTACCGGACTATCTTCCGGTATCGACCGGTATGAAAACCGGTCTTCCTTTTCAAAGACTTCATTATTTAAAAAAAAATCGCGCCCAATTCTCTCTCACCACAACTTCTTCTCCCATCGATTTCAACTATGTGATTCGTGCTCACTCGTCCTCAGATCATCAACTCCATTCCATGTATTGCTCTACATCTACTCTTAGTACGTTTCTATGCTATTAATGTGTTTTACAATCATCGATGATGGATTTGGGTTACTTATTTTCTGTGTTTGAATGATTGACTGTGTGCGATTTAAAGTTCCGGAGTTTATCAAATCCGGATTCGCTTTTGGAAGAGATGAGTTCCGGATGTGGTTACGTTTCGCGTTTCTTGGTTCCGGTATTCTTATTATGATCTGTTCCGATATTTCATACTTTTTCGAAGTGTTCCGGAATCCATGTTTCAAGTTTCCGGAAGATTATGTTCCGGTATGGCAACCCTTTGTTTTTTCATCACTCATGTTACTATTCACTTCCGGAAGCCTATGTTCCGGAACCACCATTCAACTCCGGATCTCAAGTGATTCCGGATCCAGGAACTCCTTATGACACAAAATTGATTGAGTTTCGGATGTTGCCATGTTCCGGAAAGGTATAAACTTTTAACTTCCGGATTGTGCATATTGTTTCAAAGAGTTCCGGACTCCATTTAGTTTGTTCCGAATCTCATGTCTTCCGGAAGACTTCATGTCCCGGAACCTTGAATATTCCAGAACTCCTACACTCCGGCACTCATTTTGTTTTTCACTGTTCAACTCCGAAACTTCTGTTCATGCTGTGTGTTCCATTGATTTTGAGCTCTGTTTAATTGTCCAATTGTCAAATGGTTGATCTGCATACATGATTGCTCTCACATCAACATGATCATATAAAACTCTTGTGCATTTGATCATTGTTACTGTTTCATTGCTATGTTTGTCTTCTTGATGATCTTGAATGCACACACACTCACATAATGAACTGGTGCTCATGTGCATTGGTTTATTGTTAAATTGATGTGGTTTACTGTTTCGTTGGGGTGGTGTAACGTCCCAAAAATTACAAGGAATTTATAATTTTTTTAAAATGACATTTCATTAATTAAACTCGTTAAATAACCCAAAACGTTTCGTTTGCAACCCAAGAATAATTATTCTCTAAAAACAGTAAACAGCGGAATAAATAGTTTAAAAATGATAATTATAAAACAATATAATAATCAGCTCTTCACGCGCGCCAGTGTGTACTCGTCACGCCTTGGAGCTACTCGCACCTGAAACAATGATTTATTGGGAAAGGGTAAGCACGAAGCTTAGTGAATTCAACCACCATAGATAACACAGTTATTCCACACTACCCCTATAACAGATAGTTGCACATAAACAAGCATACAAGTCTACGAACAAATCATAAACATGCATACCTACCCCTACGCCACCCGCGTATAACATCTTGGGCCCCACCGAGATTCTACGCCACCCGCGTATACAATCTTCGGCCCCGCCGAGTTCCTATACCACCCGCGTATACAAACACCGGCCCCCGAGTCCCTACGCCACCCGCGTATACAAACACCGGCCCCCGAGTCCCTACGCCACCCGCGTAGGCCCCCGAGTCCCTACGCCACCCGCGTATACATGACAACGCCACCCGCGTATACATGTCAACAAAGGTCTAACTAGCCACCCCACTATCTAGCCCCACATCACAAATAATTAAGGCTACCACACACGAGCTACAGTAATGTAAAACAACCAATATTAAATATAGTGAGAGAACTCACCTCGTAAAATGACGATTTTATAAACGACGAGATACGACGTTTCACATAAAATGACGATTTTATAAACGGTTTACGCGTTCGGTCTAAACGATTCGGGTTCCGCTACGGCGGTTTAAGGTTACGGCCATAGGTGGTTTTAGGGTTCCGCCACGGGCACCACCCACTACCACCTCCGGCAGCGGGGCACGGCGGCGTCGCGGTGGTTGTTTTGCCGGAAGAAAAACGAAAAGAAAAGGAAACGAGACGAAGGAAAACGATTTACCTCGCTCCTATACCACGCACCCGCACCTGCTCCTCTCTCTCCCGAAACCTCCGATGAACAGCAGTGGCGAGAGATCGATTGGGTTGAGTGTGCAGCAAGGAAACGAGAAGAAGGGAAAAGGGGTCTCGGTCCCCTTGTGCATGGGCCGAAACCCATGCTCAAAATTGTCTAAACCCACGATTAGCCCCCCAAACTTCATCATCTTGCCTTAAACTAAATAACTTAAGAATTAACATATTTGGTCCTTCTCATTAATCCCGCTAACAAGTTCGTTTAACGTAAAAATTAAAATAATAAAAATAAGCAATATAAGACCTAATCGGGACACGGGCTTTACAACTCTCCCCCACTTAGATTAGACTTCGTCCTCGAAGTCTCTGTCTACGAATAGCTCCGGATAGTTCTTCCTCATCCCAACTTCAGGTCCCCAAGTCTCTTTCGGTGTTGCCACTGGACTTTCATTAACTGGAATCTAAATTTCTTACACCGTCTAAAAATTCCTCGAATACTTTTATTACCAACAAAACTCCTTCAAGAACACTGGGATTACGATCGGGAGAACACTCCAACGACTGGAATCATTCCTAGTCAAACGACTTCGTTTGTTCTCCCAACCTTAGGTATTCCATACATCTCGAGTCAAATCTCAATCTCTAACCACTCTAAAGTTGCCCACCAGTTTACCCAATTGGATACTCGGATCCGATCATTCCTACCATTAACCATCGATTATCTCCTACGAGTTCTAATAGACTCCCAAAACTTACCTTACACGCATCATCAAACCAGTAAATTTATAATCGCCCACGAAGGTCATTCCACCACAACTATTCATCACAAGCAGGCATCTCAGGGTTACTACTACCATTACCTGCCCTAGGAAACCTAGTTACACCATAGCAAGATACACCTTAACGCCTACCTCCCAGGTACGTCTCAAGTCACCGACCGTTACCAACGTCTGACTAATCCTGACCAAGGATTTAATGAAAACAGTCTTCCAACAACATCACACTTAAAAGCGCTTTTCCCAAATGGATTACAAATCATTTACAAAATATTTTCAATGTCAAGATTTTTCACTTCAAAAAGACCGTATGCAATAGACTACTATTACCAGGTCGGTGATTACACAAAAATGAACACGTTCGTCTCACGTAGTAAAAATCATGTTGAAAATCATTCCATTGTCGTTCAGTTTACTTACAAAATTCAAAATGATATGGAACGAAGCTTTGCCAACCAAAATTTTGCGCGCATCAGTTATTTATACAAAACAAGGAAACGGTTTGTTGACAATAAAATATTTAGCTGACTAGAAAGCGCACCGAACAACTCATGGTAAAATGCTACCAAAAATATTTTCTCAAAATTCTACAACACAACCCATAAGGATAGGAAACGCAAGAGTTAGTTAAGGCAAATTTCATTTTCAAAATCAAACTTTGTGCATGACTTAGTCGGCATTCTACGCCTCGATTCCTACTCCTCCAAATCTCTCCGATCCACTAACGTCATCCGGACATTTAAACCTCTTAGGCAAGTTGGAAAATTACGTCAAATAATCCCTACGATTTTTCCTCAATCAAAGTCGGCTGTATAAGCCTATGATTCTAGCACAATCATCCATCTTGGCCCGAAACAAACATCATCCTCACCGTCACTCCAAGTGACTAATACTAGAATCGTCCTTTTATTCCAACGACTACTAATTTATAACCTTTGACACTACCCCAACGATCATCCCATCAAAGCAAATCAAGTACACACCTGTACTAGTAGGTTTACTATAGTCGTTCCTCCTTGTGATGGCTACTCTGGGTAGATATTACAACGGGTTATTAGCACATAATAATTCACACTAACAACGCTCACGCTCAGCTCCTTGGATTCCTCGAGACTTTTCCCGACTCGAGCATTGATCCTGTGTTTCTGGTAGTAGGAGCTCTACTACTACCTTCAACACCTATCATCACTCGTTCCGAGTTCCATCCGATGGGTCCAAGTAGTTTCTCGCCGATAACTACACACATATGCCCGCACCGGCATATGTACACACTCTTCCTAGCTCCCTAGGAATTCCACCCAACTCCACTACCCTTGCTATGACGAAATCCCCACTAGTCATGACGGGTCGTCTCGCGAATGCACAGTCGCACACAGTGTAAAACCAGATAGACATTCGAATATAAGATTCTATCCTACAACGGTTGGACTCAAACAAGAGCTGCGCAATAGAACTAAATCTAACATTCTAAGGCTATTCGGTTCCTACCGCATACAACCTATAGTGCATTCACTTAACAACTTATCAGGACTAGCATGAACTCCTATTAGCAAACAACAAACATGCAGTACAGTGTAATAAGCATCAAGCAATCTAGCATACCTACTCATATGTAAACACTCTTCCCAGCTCCCTAGGAATTTCATCTCATCCCACTACCCTTGCTACTACGGAATCCCTACTAGCCATAACGAGTTGCCTCGCGAATACCCAATCGCATGCAGCGCGAAACAAATAGACATTCGAATACGAGATTCTATCCTAGAACGGTTGGACTCAAACAAGAGCTGCGCAAAAGAACTAAATAGAATATTCTAAGGCTATAAATTTCTTACTGCATACAACCTAGAGGGCATTCACTTAGTAACCGATTATAACTAGTATAAATCCCTAATAGCAAGTAGTACAAACTACAGCATAGTATTAACAACAGGCAATCTAGCATGCATACCCTATGTGTAACATCCCGAAATTTTTGTTGTTTATTTGTTAACTTATGTTATTTATTTAGATTAAAGTTGTGTAGAAATCTAAATTGAAGGATCATTATAGCAATTATTGAAAGTTCAAGGGTGTATTTTAGAATTAATGAGATGATTCATCAATTTTGTGATGAGGTGTCTAAAGGAGATTAAATCTCAGTATGGAATAATGATGTGGGTTTTTGTTATGCAATTCTTTATTGCAAATCAAAAGAAAATAGTGAGGTAAAAATTGAGAGAGAGAGATCGATCAAGAAGAAAGAAAGAATAGAAGAAAAAGTGAAGTTTTTGTGGTGTTTTAAGGTAAGTTTTTGATGTTCTTGTTTGTTTATGTTTAGTTATGTAGATTTTAATTAGAGATTTTGGTGTCCAGATTTTATCAGATTGTGATTAAGCTGTCCATTAAGCCCTCTCGTAAAATCAGTGTGCAAACGACTTAATAAGGTGAGTTTAATTAATTCTTGTCTAAAATTTAACATGTAAATATATGTGTATATGTTTATTTAGCTTAAATATCATTTTATGTGCTTAATGCTTAATCTGGTAAGAAATAGCTTAATGAGATGTTAAAGATGATGAACTTTAATATTTTTAAGGTGAAAATGCATGATGATTTTATGTGTATAAATTGAGGTTTTCATGTTATATACTTAATAATTAATTTGGTTAAAAGTAGTTTAATTTGAGGTTGAAGATGATGAACTTTAATATTTTTTTAAGGTGAAAATGCATGAGGATTTTATGTGTATAAATTGAGGTTTTCATGTTATTAATAATATGATATTTACATGATATAATTATGTGGGATATGCCTAAGGTGATATTATATAAGAGTTTATATATGTTTATTAAACATAAAGATTTATATGATATGGTTGGCACTATAGATGTGATAGAAAAAGTGATGATACACATTTATTGTGTTGCGATGGCTAGAATTTACATTTGGTCTAGTGGGCAACTTAGTACGGTCTAATGGGAACCGCATACTAGCTGGGGACCTATAATGTAATTCTAGTGGTGGAGTGAATTCTAAATCATCTGTGAGGGTTCCCGGTTGTTGTGATCACCGATGAATAAAATCCCATTGGGAACCAGTGATTCAGGATGGTGAGGTATTGAAATGTGAGAGAATTACATTGAGGTGTAATTCGCATTTCAGGCGGTAGGGAAGTGTGAGAGAATTACATTAAGATGTAATTCGCATTTCCGATGTTTATTAATTAATGAAGTGTGAGAAAATTTCATCGAGTTGTAATTTGCATTTCATGAGTTGTTGAGTTTAATTACTTATAAATTTAGTGGGATTATAAGTAATTCGATGTTGTTGATATTATTAATGACTAGGTGAAATAGTCATATTTATTGGAACTTGATTTGGTAAGATGAAAGATGCAGGTTTGAGACACCTGATATTTAGATGTTATATTTTAACTTGAATTGATTAATCTCACTAGGCGAAAGCCTAATGTTTCAAGTTGATTTATCTTACCAGGTTCAGGTTCGAGGAAGAAGGTGGTTGAGTGAGTTATATATCAAACTTTGAGGTGATGAAGGATCCATCAATTCTTTTGGAGATTTTTGGGACAAAGCTTAGATAATCTAGTTAATCTAATTATGTTGTAAGATTAGATTAATAAGATTATTTAAGACAAGTTTAAATGTTGTATATAAATGATGCTGTTGATCCTAGTTGTTATAAAAGTTTGGTATCTTCGATGATCATAGCTTGTTATTTTGAGGTTTAAATTTACCCTGTTTTTAGGGTGTTTCAGTATGGTATCAGAGCTTTAGCTTAAGCGAACTAGGTATGAACTTGATATGCCTAGACTTAAGCTGTGATGAAATTAAGTTATGATCTGTGAGAGATGGGTAAAATTGCTAAGACTGGGTAGTCTTAGGGTGGACGGAAATATACTAATTAGTATTGTAGTAATGGAGACGAGAATTCTCATGTATAATATGTTCGCAATTTCAATTAGCTACTGTTATTATGGATATATTGTTACATAAGTATGCTTGTTTCTCAATTGTTACAAGAGCTAATTGGTGATAAAGTACGTTTAGTATGTTAGAATTCTGATTAACCATTTGTGTGGTTATTTGTGTTTAATCAGAGAAATGGTGAATACGCCACCCAGAGAGAGAGTTGGAAACAATGAGGCAGAGGTAAGTAATGTGCATGATGCACCCAGAAATTTTCTTTCTTTGGGAGGTATGCACATTCCAGCTCAGGGAGTGGGTACTAGCAACGTTAGCCAGACGACAGATAGAGGCATGGAGGCAAGGATCATGGAGAATATGACCCAAATGATGAGTGCTTCTATGGAAAGGCAAGCGGAGAGACAGGCTGAACTGCTAAGTGCTTCCTTAGAAAGGCAATCAGAAATGTTTTTGAAGTTGTTTAATGATCGGAATGTTGCTGACAGAGCAAATCCGATTGTTAATCCTTTTAGAGAACCTGAAGTAAGGGCTCCAAGGGATTGTTCTTATAAGACGTTCCTAAGTTGCAAGCCACCGGAGTTCAAGGGTGAAGATAATCCAGTTGCGTGTATGAACTGGATTCGGGAGACTGAACAAGCATTTAGGGCTTGTGAATGTGGTGATAGGTTGAAAGTCAGGTATGCCTCACTGATGTTGAGAGGCAACGCTTTACAGTGGTGGAATATGCTGACAAGCACCATGACAACTCTTACATTAGAAGCTTTGACATGGGAATCCTTCAAGGAAAAAGTGTTGAAGGAATACTGTAACGAGCATGAGATGGACCGAATTGAAGATGAGTTCAGAAGTTTGAAGAAAGGGAATATGTCTGTAAAGCGTTATTCAGAATTGTTTACGGAGAAATTGAATCTGGTGGGGCATGTGGCTCCAACTGAAGCCGATCGGGTTAAAGCCTACTTGAAAGGGCTACCAGCTGAAATGATGACAAGGGTAAGAAATTCAAAAGCTGTAACGCTTAGAGAAATGATAGAGGAGGCAAAGATTATTGAAGAGATGTATGTCAGGGATAGAGAAGAGAAAGCTCATGCCGGAGATAAGAGAAAAGGGGAAGGGAGTACGGATTCTTCACAGAATGTCAGATTGTTTGGGAGGAATATTCGTGCTGATACAAGAAGGGAACCGAAATGGTGTTCAAAGTGCAAGACTAAGCACTTCGGGCCTTGCCGATCAGGTGGACCTGAATGTTTCAAGTGTGGGAAGACGGGGCATTTTGCATCAAATTGTTTATTACCGGGCGCAGTGTGTTTCGAGTGTAAGCAGCCGGGGCATATTCGAAAGGATTGCCCAAAGTTGAAAAAGGATGGAGATCAAGGGAAAAAGGTGACTGTTCCAAAGCCGACAGGTCGTGCATTTAATATGACGGCGGAAGAAGCAAAGGGATCCAAGGATGTGGTGTCGGGTACTTTCTTTATAAATTCCCTACCTGCAAATGTGTTATTTGATAGTGGTGCAAATTATTCTTTCATGTCCAATCTGTTTCATGATAAATTAGCTATGCCTGTCACTACTTTAGGAGATGCCTTGGTAGTTGAGGTAGCTAATGGTGGTCGGGTGTTGGTAAATGAAAGGATAGATGGGTGTAAGATTCAGATTGATGAGGTGCAATTTCCTATTGACTTATTGTTAATGGAAATTGGAGGGTTCGATATTGTTGTGGGGATGGATTGGTTGACTGCAAATGAGGCAGAGATTATGTGTGCTAAAAAGATAATCCGAATTCCAAGACCTGATAAAGATGTGTTTGTGTACGGAGAAAAGCAGAAAGGTGAATTACCGTTGATTTCTATGTCAAAGGCGCGTAAGTGTTTAGCAAAAGGATGTGTGTCATTTTTGGCATATGTCTTGGATGCTAAGGCGAAAAAGAAGCAGTTGCAAGATATTCGGGTAATAAGTGAATTTCCAGATGTTTTTCCTGATGATCTTCCGGGTTTACCGCCGGAGCGGCAGGTAGAGTTTCGAATTGATTTAATTCCCGGAGCAGCTCCAATAGCTCGTGCACCGTATCGTTTGGCACCTGCTGAAATGAAAGAGATGATGTCGCAATTGCAAGAGTTATCTGATAAAGGTTTTGTACGTCCAAGTTCTTCGCCGTGGGGAGCTCCAGTTTTGTTCGTAAAGAAGAAAGACGGTACTATGAGAATGTGTATCGATTACCGGGAGTTGAATAAGGTGACAATTAAGAATAAATATCCGTTGCCTAGAATTGATGACTTGTTTGATCAATTGCAAGGGGCGGGATGTTTTTCTAAGATTGATTTAAGATCGGGGTATCATCAAGTTCGGGTGAGAGATGAAGATATTCCGAAGACAGCTTTCAGAACAAGGTACGGGCACTATGAATTTTTAGTTATGCCATTTGGTTTGACTAATGCTCCTGCCATATTCATGGATTTGATGAACCGAGTGTGTCGACCATTCTTAGATAAGTTTGTCATTGTGTTTATCGATGACATTCTGGTCTATTCGAAGAATGAGGACGATCATGAATGCCATCTCCGTGAAGTACTTGAAGTTTTGAGAAAAGAGAAATTATATGCCAAATTTTCGAAGTGTGAATTTTGGTTGAAAGAAGTTCAGTTTTTGGGGCATATGATTTCTGCTGAAGGGGTAAAGGTAGATCCAGCTAAGATTGAAGCAATGATGAACTGGGAAACTCCAAAGAATGCATCTGATATAAGAAGCTTCCTGGGTCTGGCTGGGTATTACCGGAGGTTTATCAAAGACTTCTCGAAGATTGCTTCTACGTTGACAGTCTTGACGCGAAAGAATGTTAAGTTTGTCTGGTCTGAAAGGCAAGAAGAGGCTTTCAAAAAGTTGAGGCAATTGTTATGTGAAGCTCCAGTGTTAGCTTTGCCGGAAGGTACAGATGATTTTGTAGTTTACAGCGATGCTTCAAAAATGGGATTGGGATGTGTATTGATGCAACGGGGCAAGGTGATTGCATATGCATCAAGGCAGTTGAAAGAGCATGAAAAGAACTATCCTACCCATGATTTGGAGTTAGCTGCGGTGGTTTTTGCTTTAAAGCTATGGCGTCATTATCTGTACGGTACGAAATGTACTCTTTATACTGATCATAAAAGTTTGAAGCATGTTTTTGATCAGAAAGAGTTAAATATGAGGCAACGAAGGTGGTTAGAACTACTTAAAGACTACGATTGTGAATTGCATTACCATCCGGGTAAAGCAAACGTTGTAGCGGATGCTTTGAGTAGAAAAGAGTACAGCGGATGTTTGAAAGTGACAAATGCTCGGATTGATGTAATGTCAAGTCTGATTGAACGAATAAAGACTGCACAAGTTGAAGCTTTGTTAGGAGAAAATTTAAAAGCTGAAGTGATGACCAAACAACGGTTTCTTTTATCAGAAGATAGTCGAGGGGTGAAGTTGTTTAAAGGCCGTGTTTGGGTACCAAAAGTGGGTGGAAATAGAGAGTTGATTTTGGAAGATGCTCATAAATCCAAGTATTCTATTCATCCCGGAAGTACTAAGATGTATAGAGATTTGAAACTACATTATTGGTGGCCAACTATGAAGTTAGATGTGGCTCGATGTGTAGAGAAATGTGGAACTTGTTCTATGGTTAAAGCTGAACATCAAAAGCCATACGGAAGTTTCCAATCTTTAGAAGTTCCGGAATGGAAATGGGATAAGATTACTATGGATTTTGTGACAAAGTTGCCTAAGACTCAAAGGGGTAACGATGCTATTTGGGTGATTGTGGATAGACTGACTAAGAGTGCTCATTTTCTGGCTATGAAAGAAGCATCACCAATAGAAAAGTTAGCAAAGTTATACATTGATGAAGTGGTGTCAAGGCATGGGATACCGATTTCAATTGTGTCCGATCGTGATAGTAGATTTACTTCCAGATTTTGGCAGTCACTTCAAGAAGAGTTAGGCACTAAGGTGAATTTGAGCACAGCTTTTCATCCGCAAACTGATGGTCAAAGTGAAAGAACTATACAAACTTTGGAAGATATGCTTAGAGCTTGTGTGCTAGACTTTGGAGGAAGTTGGGATACGCATTTGCCTTTAGTGGAATTTGCGTATAACAATAGTTATCATTCTAGCATTGGAAGAGCACCATTTGAAGCTTTGTATGGTAGAAAGTGTAGAACTCCAGTTTGTTGGTTGGAAGCTGGAGAGAAACAGTTTGCTGGACCTGAGTTGGTGCAACAAACTGCGGATAAAGTGAAAGAGATTAGACAGCATATGAAAGCGGCTCAAGATAGACAAAAGAGTTATGCTGATTTAAAGAGAAGACCAGTTGAATTCCAAGTTGGGGAGCGTGTAATGCTAAAAGTATCTCCTTGGAAAGGTGTGATTCGTTTTGGAAAACGTGGGAAGTTGAGTCCTCGTTTTCTAGGACCTTTCACTATTACAAAAAGAATTGGTCAACAAGCGTATCAGTTAGATCTTCCACCGGAATTGGAAGGAGTTCATAATGTGTTTCATGTATGTTATCTTCGAAGGTGTTTAGCCGAGGAATATGATGTGATTCCAATTTCAGATTTTAAGGTGGATGAGAAGAACCGATGTGTTGAAGAACCGGAAGCAATTCTAGAGAGATCGGTTCGAAAGCTAAGGAGTGGCAAAGAGGTGCCTATGTTGAAAGTGCAATGGAAGCATCATCGAGGTAGCAATGTGACTTTAGAGTCGGAAGAAGAAATGAAGAAACGATACCCTCAATTATTTATCTAGCTTGATTTCGGGGACGAAATCATTTTTCAAGTTGGGGAGTATTGTAACATCCCGAAATTTTTGTTGTTTATTTGTTAACTTATGTTATTTATTTAGATTAAAGTTGTGTAGAAATCTAAATTGAAGGATCATTATAGCAATTATTGAAAGTTCAAGGGTGTATTTTAGAATTAATGAGATGATTCATCAATTTTGTGATGAGGTGTCTAAAGGAGATTAAATCTCAGTATGGAATAATGATGTGGGTTTTTGTTATGCAATTCTTTATTGCAAATCAAAAGAAAATAGTGAGGTAAAGATTGAGAGAGAGATCGATCAAGAAGAAAGAAAGAATAGAAGAAAAAGTGAAGTTTTTGTGGTGTTTTAAGGTAAGTTTTTGATGTTCTTGTTTGTTTATGTTTAGTTATGTAGATTTTAATTAGAGATTTTGGTGTCCAGATTTTATCAGATTGTGATTAAGCTGTCCATTAAGCCCTCTCGTAAAATCAGTGTGCAAACGACTTAATAAGGTGAGTTTAATTAATTCTTGTCTAAAATTTAACATGTAAATATATGTGTATATGTTTATTTAGCTTAAATATCATTTTATGTGCTTAATGCTTAATCTGGTAAGAAATAGCTTAATGAGATGTTAAAGATGATGAACTTTAATATTTTTAAGGTGAAAATGCATGAGGATTTTATGTGTATAAATTGAGGTTTTCATGTTATATACTTAATAATTAATTTGGTTAAAAGTAGTTTAATTTGAGGTTGAAGATGATGAACTTTAATATTTTTTTAAGGTGAAAATGCATGAGGATTTTATGTGTATAAATTGAGGTTTTCATGTTATTAATAATATGATATTTACATGATATAATTATGTGGGATATGCCTAAGGTGATATTATATAAGAGTTTATATATGTTTATTAAACATAAAGATTTATATGATATGGTTGGCACTATAGATGTGATAGAAAAAGTGATGATACACATTTATTGTGTTGCGATGGCTAGAATTTACATTTGGTCTAGTGGGCAACTTAGTACGGTCTAATGGGAACCGCATACTAGCTGGGGACCTATAATGTAATTCTAGTGGTGGAGTGAATTCTAAATCATCTGTGAGAGTTCCCGGTTGTTGTGATCACCGATGAATAAAATCCCATTGGGAACCAGTGATTCAGGATGGTGAGGTATTGAAATGTGAGAGAATTACATTGAGGTGTAATTCGCATTTCAGGCGGTAGGGAAGTGTGAGAGAATTACATTAAGATGTAATTCGCATTTCCGATGTTTATTAATTAATGAAGTGTGAGAAAATTTCATCGAGTTGTAATTTGCATTTCATGAGTTGTTGAGTTTAATTACTTATAAATTTAGTGGGATTATAAGTAATTCGATGTTGTTGATATTATTAATGACTAGGTGAAATAGTCATATTTATTGGAACTTGATTTGGTAAGATGAAAGATGCAGGTTTGAGACACCTGATATTTAGATGTTATATTTTAACTTGAATTGATTAATCTCACTAGGCGAAAGCCTAATGTTTCAAGTTGATTTATCTTACCAGGTTCAGGTTCGGGGAAGAAGGTGGTTGAGTGAGTTATATATCAAACTTTGAGGTGATGAAGGATCCAGCAATTCTTTTGGAGATTTTTGGGACAAAGCTTAGATAATCTAGTTAATCTAATTATGTTGTAAGATTAGATTAATAAGATTATTTAAGACAAGTTTAAATGTTGTATATAAATGATGCTGTTGATCCTAGTTGTTATAAAAGTTTGGTATCTTCGATGATCATAGCTTGTTATTTTGAGGTTTAAATTTACCCTGTTTTTAGGGTGTTTCACTATGATCTAGAAAGCAATTTTGCTTACGTACTCATATGTAAACACTATTCCCAGCTCAATAGGAATTTCATCTCCTTCCACTACCCTTGCTACCACGGAATCCCTATTAGCCATAACGAGTTGCCTCGCGAATACCCAGTCGCATGCAGCGTGAATCAAATAGACATTCGAATACAAGATTCTATCCTAGAACGGTTGGACTCAAACAAGAGCTGCGCAATAGAACTAAATCAAATATTCTAAGGCTATATGATTCTTACTGCATACAACCTATAGGGCCTTCACTTAACAACCTACTATAACTAGCATTGATTCCTACTAGCAAGTAGTCGTCATACAGTACAGTGTCAACAACAGGTAATCTAGCATGCATACCCTGTGATCTAGAAAGCGATAAATACACTAAGTACCGTACCTTTCCCCTTTGGCTCCGGCTGACTGTACACACTGGGCCCTCGATCACCGTTTCTCCAACGGGTTTTTCCCTTCTTTTTATTTCCCAAAAACTTTAAAGAAAATCTTATAGCCGCAAACTTGAGATCAAACACACCGAAATGCGTTTGATTCACTCAAGCTGTGCTCTGATACCAAGTTGTAACGCCCCAAAAATTACAAGGAATTTATAATTTTTTTAAAATGACATTTCATTAATTAAACTCGTTAAATAACCCAAAACGTTTCGTTTGCATCCCAAGAATAATTATTCTCTAAAAACAGTAAACAACGGAATAAATAGTTTAAAAATGATAATTATAAAACAATATAATAATCAGCTCTTCACGCGCGCCAGTGTGTACCTGTCACGCCTTGGAGCTACTCGCACCTGAAACAATGATTTATTGGGAAAGGGTAAGCACGAAGCTTAGTGAATTCAACCACCATACATAACACAGTTATTCCACACTACCCCTATAACAGATAGTTGCACATAAACAAGCATACAAGTCTACGAACAAATCATAAACATGCATACCTACCCCTACGCCACCCGCGTATAACATCTTGGGCCCCACCGAGATTCTACGCCACCCGCGTATACAATCTTCGGCCCCGCCGAGTTCCTACGCCACCCGCGTATACAAACACCGGCCCCCGAGTCCTTACGCCACCCGCGTATACAAACACCGGCCCCCGAGTCCCTACGCCACCCGCGTATACATGACAACGCCACCCGCGTATACATGTCAACAAAGGTCTAACTAGCCACCCCACTATCTAGCCCCGCATCACAAATAATTAAGGCTACCACACACGAGCTACAGTAATGTAAAACAACCAATATTAAATATAGTGAGAGAACTCACCTCGTAAGCGCGCCTAGCTCACAATTAATAATTCAAGCTCCACAAATCCAAGATCACTTCCCGACACCTAGACGAACGTTAAAATGCATTAACACGAGACCCGGACCCTAAAACACGACGCACGCTTAAACGACTTTTCGGTCTAACCAAACAGGTCTGTTCGGGACCTGATCCGACCTCTTTAAACCCAGAAAATCCTCGATTAAAATACATAACTAGAAAGTACTCTGAGTTAGGGTTCCAAGGACATATTATACGCCCCCTAACGATGTTTCTACATTTTATTACGGAATTTATAAAAACAGTTCGCAGAACAGTGAAAAACAGCAGCTATCGGTATAAAACGACGATTTGGCCTATGCTACGTTCCGAACTGGATTTTGCACAAAACACTGAAAAGTTGCTAAACTCCAATTGGGAACTTTTGGCACCGAAATCACCCCAATCCGAGTTATGAGGAAAAAGTTACAGCTTACGCAAAACAGTGGCAGATACGACGTTTCACATAAAATGACGATTTTATAAACGGTTTACGCGTTCGGTCTAAACGATTCGGGTTCCGCTACGGCGGTTTAAGGTTACGTCCAGAGGTGGTTTTAGGGTTCCGCCACGGGCACCACCCACTGCCACCTCCGGCAGCGGGGCACGGCGGCGTCGCGGTGGTTGTTTTGCCGGAAGAAAAACGAAAAGAAAAGGAAACGAGACGAAGGAAAACGATTTACCTCGCTCCTATACCACGCACCCGCACCTGCTCCTCTCTCTCCCGAAACCTCCGATGAACAGCACTGGCGGCGGTGGTCTCCGGCGACAACAGCGGCGAACGGCAGCAGATTCCGGCGACTATTCAATGCTCTACTCTCTCTCGCGCTGTTCTCTCTCTCGCTCTGCTCTCTCTCTGGCCAGCAGCGGCGCTGGTTGTGGTGATGGGGGGGGGGGGGGGGGTTCACGGCGGCAACCAAAAAAGAGAAGATGCTAGTGTTGTGGGTGTTGTTTACGTGAGAGAAAACGAGAAGGGAAGGGGGGGGTAGCTTAGGGTTTGTTTGTTTGAGCCGTGGGAATAAACGAGAAGGAGAGAGATCGATTGGGTTGAGTGTGCAGCAAGGAAACGAGAAGAAGGGAAAAGGGGTCTCGGTCCCCTTGTGCATGGGCCGAAACCCATGCTCAAAATTGTCTAAACCCACGATTAGCCCCCCAAACTTCATCATCTTGCCTTAAACTAAATAACTTAAGAATTAACATATTTGGTCCTTCTCATTAATCCCGCTAACAAGTTCGTTTAACGTAAAAATTAAAATAATAAAAATAAGCAATATAAGACCTAATCGGGACACGGGCTTTACAGGTGGTTGCTGCACAACTTCTGCAAAGTGATTTTTTTTGGACGTGCACATGCACATTTTGTACATAAATGCACTTTGGGTATTTTTAGGGCTTGCACACACAAATTACGCATACATGCTTAACTTGTTTTTGAGCACTTGTTCACTTTAAAGATCACACATGCACATATAAGCACATGGTTGAGGATTTGTTCACTTTCAAGCTCACAAATGCACAATACTTTATACTTATTGGTGCATAGCTGCTTATCTGTTGCTTTATTGATGGTTAGAACTCAAAATGATCTTGAATGCACGTCTATGCACACCTTTAACTCGGAATCGTCAGGATCCGAGTTGTGAACAGTTTTGGACCGTACCGACTCTCGGTTTGCAAAATCCGAGAATATGGGCTCCGAGACTCGATTATGCCCACACAAAGCCATGTATACTCAACTCTAGCATGTTTTAACAGGAAAATGGCTCAACCGAATCCCAATCCGCCTCAAGGCAACGGTCCTCTACTTCCAGAAGGTCAGAATCTTCCATTGGTTCCCAACAACTTCTACCTGGACCCGGCAAACCTGATTTGCCAATGTCCAATCATTGTGGCGATTCTGAGATGCCACACACTTAACCGAGCACTAACGACTCATGCTACAGTTCCCGCGGTCTATGTCCATCAACTATGGCGCTCCCTCGTACCTGCCGAACGCGACCAACATTACATTCTTCAAGGTCGCATAGGCGACTCCGACGTCGTTTTCTCTCGACACACATTCTGACGCATCCTCGACCTACCGGCCGCAAATGCAGTTCAAGGCCGTGACACATACGACGCTCCAGTCACCGATGCAGCTCTATGCCGAGACATTATCGCCCTCGGCTATAATGACGAACTTCCCTACCCATCGGACTTCTCAAGGGTAAATCTTCAGCCGATCTGGTACACCTTGTTCACAATCCTGAACAGGTGCCTATCAGCCTACAACAGGGGTATCGATCAGACGACGGTCAACTTGCTGAGGCTATTCCACGCAGTCATCTACAGTCGTCATGTTGATTACGCAACGATCCTTTGGACGGAACTCGTTGCACAGGTTCAAAAGAAGCAAACAGGCAGCCAACGTCTCACCTTTTTGCCTTACCCACGTTTTCTCCAGCTGATTGTCGCACATTTCATGGCGACAATCCCCGCCATACAAGACGCGCTGATTATGAGGTACTTATTTCCACTCGTATGACTCACATTCAAAACATTCGAGTGCTCGAAAACATCGTCCCTATGGTAATCCCTAATGACTTACTAGCCATCGCGGACCAAACGGCACAGAGTGTTATAGATTATAGGAGAGTGAACCACCTAGTCGCTCCAATGGACCAGCCAGATCCGGCTGGACCTGCCCAAGGAGCGCAGCCTGAGCGACGTCAGGGTCCACGTATGCGAGGCCGAGGGGTCCGACAAGCAGGGGCTGTCGGACGGGGCGTGCAGAGAGAAAATATTGTCAGAGGATCAGGCGTGGGTAGTGCCGGGAGGTCCACACACGGTGCTAGTTCGTCCTGACCCCGACCCCGTACACCGACTCCACCCAGAGACGAATGTACTATTTTACATGATGTGGTGGTGGCAGGGGGATCGCGTGAACATGTAGCTGAAGAGGCAGCCTCCTCTTCCAGCTCCGAACCCGGTTCATCCTCCGGAACAACTGCAGGTACCGCCTATGGCTCCCAATCGGAATCCGTATCCGAGTCTCACTCAGGCTCGGCTTCCGGTGACCAAGAAGGGTCTGAGGAATCCGGCAGTGAGGAAACCGAGTCTGATGATGATGATGATGACTCACCTAACCCTGAATCCATACTTGGAGAGAAAAGGAGAGAGGAGGAAGTTTTAGTCGAAAAAGAAAAGCAAAGTGAGGTTGTGAGAGAAAGGCAAAGTAAACAAAAGAATTAGAGCGAGCGTGTGATGGGGCAATCTTCACAGGTTACTCCCAACAAGCCTCTATCTAGCCAGGCAACCACATCTACTATCCCTTTGCATCCGTTGCATCGGGGTATTGAAGAAGACGTAGTGGGCCCAACGACGCAATCGCACACCCCCCTAGCCACTTCGTTTCCTCTCAAAAGGAAACAGTTTCAACTAGGGGTGAGCAATACCGGGTACCCGGCCTATTTTCATGGAACCGGAACCGGATCCGGAACCGGCGGTTCCTAGAAAGAAGGAACCGGAACCGGAACCACTCCCGTCGGTTCTCATAATTTTGGAACCGGTCCCGGAACCGCTGGGAACCGGTTCCGGTTCCGGGTACCCGCCTACCAATTGTTTTTTTAATTTTAATCAAACACATTTATATTTAAAAAAACAAATGGTGCAACCACTCTAATAGGGTGCTTCATTAATATTTTTACAAAGCCTCAAGCCAAAGGGCTCAAGCCAAAGGCTAAACCCAAGCAATGTAGTGAATCCATTAATATTTTTACAAAGCCTCAACCCAAAGGGCTCAAGGAAAAGGGCTCAAGCCAAAGGCTAAACCCAAGCAATGTAGTGAACTAGTGATGCAATTGAAAGGGAAGAGATGAGGGTTATATATACTGAAAGATGAGGCATGATTTTCTCAAAATTTTCGATGTGGGACAAGGTCTTTCATCAAAAACTGAAAGATGGTGCTGCCAGCTCCCACATCGCTAAGAGTAAACAATTTTTTTAAGGCCTAACACTATATATACAATTTGTCAACATTTTATGAATGTTCTTTAACAATTTTTTCTTAAACTAGTAATCTTTATTTAGATAATTAAAATTTTAATTATTAATCTAATTTAGATATTTTTTTACATAGATTACATATGTAATAAATATTAAATATTAGATATTTTCTATTAAAATGTACCGGGTACCCAGCGGTTCCGGTTCTGGGTACCCAGCGGTTCCGGGTACCCGGTCCCGGCGGGTACCCAGCGGGTAGCGGTTCTAAAAAAATGAGAACCGGAACCGGACCCAGTCACATCGGTTCCGTTATTTTAGGAACCGGAACCAGTCACATCGGTTCCGGTTCCGGAACCGGCAGTTCCAGAGCGGTTCCGGTTCCAAAGGCGGGTACCCAGTTCCGCTGCTCACCCCTAGTTTCAACTTCTCACGGGGACTCAGCACAACTTCCACCGGTCTCTCGCTCAGAGGGTACTGGTGTTGAAACAAGAGACCAGCCTCCCCCGGTCTCTACTTCATTCGATGCACAATTGAGTCTAGATCCTTTTGATATAACTATTCCTTTGCCTAGGACACGTGTCGATCCTACAGCTAACGTCGAGAGTCTTGGTGCCTCGACCGGAACGCCCAGAGTGAGCCTACCTTTTAGAAGCTTGCAAGGAAAGGGCGGAATACCTACCACGGCTACTATCACGCTAACCGTGAACGTAGGCTGTACTGCAGTGCAATCCACCACACCTACTACAACGGAAAGGCTAAGTGCCTCCGGTGTTACTCACCCGGTGTTCGTCACCAAGGAAGAAATGGACGACGCCTTAAAGGCTGTCCAAACAGCTATCATGACTCAACTTTCAGCAGATATGGCCTTCATCAAAAGGGTCATCGCGGGCAAAGGCATGGCTACCGAAGTCCCCCCAGTGAAATCACTGATCC
This sequence comes from Saussurea involucrata, assembly GCA_033807775.1. Classification (NCBI taxonomy): domain Eukaryota; kingdom Viridiplantae; phylum Streptophyta; class Magnoliopsida; order Asterales; family Asteraceae; genus Saussurea; species Saussurea involucrata. Next base: position 26,199,846 of record CM066320.1, read on the forward strand.
GAAGTCCACCGCCTTCTTAGACACCGAGCCTACAGAACATGAGTGTCGAGGCTCTCAAAGCCGCCTTGTTGGATAAACTGTTATCACAATCCAACGTCGACACCTCATCCGAAGCTGATCTAGTGAGCATCTTACGCTCACAATCTCAACCACCGCCCCCGGCTACACCCACAGATGTTCGACTTGAGTCTCTTACAGCTACATTATCCGAAGTTAAGAAGGCCCTCGACAAGATTTTCGAGAGGGTTTCCAGTTCTGAAGACACCTGTAAGGGTCAGGTCCAGAGTACTTAACGTAAACATGATGATCATGATAATCCTGATCAACATGAGGGGGAGAAGAGAATGCGACTGACCGATCTATCAACCACAACAACAGCCTACAGAGTCCGAAATGGTTCAGGACATGGAGATATCGACACCGGTCAGGGTTCGACAACAGAGTCAGCAGATCCAACGGTTGAGAAGCTCGAGGATCAATCCGATGATATCTTAGTGCTGACGGTTCCAGAGCGGCCTGTCCTAGAATTGATTGATGAGGACTCCACCGGCGATCCGGAACTTAAGACCGAATAGAGACACAAAGCTATTATTGCCATACAATCTGTAACAGAAGCTTTGTGGGATTTCACTGGTGAAGATGAGCTTATGGATGATGCCGATTATGATCAGATTCTTCTTTAAAGCGAATAGATCTCGTTTGCTCAGCCAGATATTCACGACACGGCCAGCACTTCAGAACTTCCAACTCCAGCCTCAGTACCAGCTCCGGTTCAACCAGCTCTTCAAGCCCGTTGGGAACGGATCCGGATACTGGTTCCTTATCTGGAGGAATCTCAGAAGAAATTGTTTGCTCACTAGATCAGGCCTCTAGACCCGGTAAAAGTTCACGGGGTTTCATTTCTCAAAGGTTCAGTCCGCAATCAGTATTTGGAAGTAATGAAGTGCAGCAGATTGGCCTCCCATGTCCGCACGCGACTCATAATTACAGAAGTTGTGGATATCGTGTCAGACAGGATTGTCAGCGTTTGGTATCCGACATTTACAGTCAAGCAGGAAGATGGTAATGAGTGGGTATTCTCGGAAGCCGACTTCAGGAATCTATACCTGGACGACTTCCCGGTTCTTCTAAAAGACTTGAAGACTCGCACCATCCGACCGCTATCTATCACCAAAGCTCTCAAAACGGTTAAAAGGTTCATAAAGTGCACGATAACTCTCGCCTACATCGAAGACTTCCAGTTGGGGCTCGAAAGCAACCAGAAAAAGATCAACATCTTGAAGCCCAACTTGAATCTCCCTGAAGACGCACAGGTACATTCTATCTTATCCCAACCAGAAATAGGTTTTGTGTATCTTAACGGCCAAGGGGAAAATGATTCATGAGAATTAGCGAGGTGCATAAGTTCAGTGAGGGTACGCTGATGAAAGTACAGACAGAGCTGAAGAAGATCATCGAAGAAGAAGACAAAGCATCACCAAGAATCTTCGCCAGCGTCAGAAAGTATATTTCCAAAGAGCTCCTCAAAGCTATTGAAGACCGGTTATCTTTCAGAAACTCCATTCGTCGCTTTGAAATGCTATTCGCCATCCGAAGGCGATTTGTTCCTAACTGGCGTGACATTGAACTTCAATTCCAAGGGAGAGATTGTTAGGTCACGTTAGTGGAATGTGAAGTACAGGGACCATTTATGTTATTTCTTGTAAATACCCTTGTGGTATAAATAGTTTGCTTATCTCATTATTAGGGTTTAATGATCATTTAGCTTAATTTAGATTACAGTGTACGGCTACACGGTCTGCCATTGAAAACTCTTTCTGTTCTTCGTTCAATGGAAGTGAGATAGTTGATTGAATGCTTAATTGTGTTGATACATTGTGATTGTTATTAAATCTGGGATCCACAGCAACAGCTAGCAGTAGCAACATATTCAGCCTCTGCTGTAGATGTCGACACACAATTCTGCTTCTTTGAAGTCCAGCTGACTAGTTTACCACCCAGGAATTGACAACTCCCAGAGTTACTTTTTCAGTCAAGCTTACATCCTCCGTAGTCTGAATCTGTATAAGCCATGAGATCGAAGCCAAAGTTCTTTATTCTTGGTTCCCTTTAGGTATCTAAAGATTCTCTTTACAACAAGAAGGTGGGATTGTTTAGGGTTAGCTTGGTATCTTGCACAGAGGCATGTGGCATACATTATATCTGGTCTACTGGCTGTTAAGTATAAAAGAGACCCAATCATGCCTCTATAGAGCTTGCACTCTACAGACTTTCCCTCTAGATCTGAGTGTAACTTAGATCTAGTGGCCGTGGGGGTCTTCATGACAGAGGTATCAGAGAGTTTGAATTTAGAAATAATGTCAGAGGCATATTTTGATTGGTTTATGAAAATTCCCTCTGATGATTATTTGACTTGGAGTACTAGGAAAAAGTTTAGTTCTCCCATCATACTCATTTCAAACTCGCTCTGCATGAGTTTTTCAAAATCTGTGCAGTATTGTGCATTGGTAGAGCCAAATATAATGTCATCCACATATATCTGCACAAGCAGAATCTCATCACCTTTTCTCTTATAAAACAAAGTGGTGTCGGTTGTACCTCTTTCGAAATCATTACCAAGAAGAAAGGTTGAAAGGCGCTCGTACCATGCTCTTGGAGCCTGTTTCAGTCCATACAGAGCCTTATCAAGGTAGTAGACGTGATTTGGGTACTTTGCACTCTCGAACCCCGGTGGCTGTTGGACGTATACTTCCTCTTGAATCTGACCATTCAGAAAGGCAGATTTGACATCCATTTGAAAGACCTTAAAACCTCTGTGGGCTGCGAAGGCTAGGAAGATCCTAATTGCTTCGAGCCGTGCAACAGGGGCAAAAGTCTCATCGTAGTCAATTCCTTCTGCTTGGAAGTATCCCTTGGCCACCAATCTCGCCTTGTTTCGAATAACCCCCCCATCCTCATCCTTCTTGTTTCTAAAGACACATTTTGTCCCTATAGCTTGTTTCCCTCTTGGCAGAGGAACTAAGGTCCATACTTTATTTCTCTCAAACTGGAGAAGCTCTCCTTGCATAGCTTCAACCCAATTTGGATCATCTAGGGCTTTAGAAACACGTTTGGGTTCAATCACACGGATAAAGTTTGTAAAGAAACAAAAATTAGCAGTGGCTGATCTTGTCTTGACTTTTTCAGAGGGATCGCCGATTATTTGGCTCTGAGGATGGCTCTTTGTCCACTTTGTCATCCTTGGGAGATGGTCATTGGCATCATTGAGTTGAACTTCTGTGGTTGCACTGGTTGGTTCTTGTGCAACCTCTGTAGTAGATGGTACTTCTGTGCTAGAGCACGGTGTCTCAGCTTATCGAGGTATTTCGATGAGAGTTCGAATTGATTCCCCTGAGGATACCGAGACAAAATCCTCATTTTCCTTTGGTATTGCTTCCTCTGTTGTAACTGGAGTAGGTATTTCCAGTGCCTCTGTAGTAGTATTTTTGGTTACACCATCTTCTGTTTGCTCCCCCTCAGCGCCTGCATCTGCATAATTAAGTGAAGAGGGTGAAGTATTTGAAGGACCAGTCAGAGATATACCTGAATCAGTCTGGTAGACAGATGATGTTTCACCAGAGGCTCTGGTGGCTCCACCAGAGGGATCAATATCATCATGGAACATCTCTTCAAATAGCAGATTTAGTTTTGCTTCTCTTGTCTTGGAGATGCCAGAGGATTCCTTTTTCAGTCCGAGTTCTGAACTGATTTGTTTAGAAGTCTTCTGAAAAGAATCGTCAAAAGAGACATTGATACTCTCCACAATTGTTCGAGACCGCAGAAGGTAAACTCTGTAGGCCTTGGAAGTGGCAGAGTACCCTATCAACTTCCCTTCGTCTGCTTTCACATCAAACTTCCCTCTAGCTTCTTTATCATTCAGAACAAAACACTTGCATCCAAATACATGGAAGAACTTGATATTTGGTCGCCTTTGGTTGATCAAATGGTACGGTGTTTTGATGTGTCTCTTTACTATTGTTGATCGATTTTAGGTGTAACAAGCGGTTGACACAGCTTCTGCCTAGAAAGATATGGGAAATCCATATGCTGTCAGCATTGTTCTTGCAGCCTCCACAAGCGTGCGGTTTTTGCGTTCGACCACACCGTTCTGTTGTGGGGTGTGTGCAGCAGAGAAGTTCTGAGATATGCCTTCTTCTGTAAGGTAAGCTTAAATGACAGAGTTTTTAAATTTTGTGCCATTGTCGCTTCTTAACTTTTGAATCCTGCACTCATACAGAACCTGGATTCTTTTCATTAGATTAATTAGAATGTTTGGAACATCTGTTTTCTTTCTGACAAATTCCACCCACGTATATCTCGAGTATTCATCAATCAACACTAGCATATACTTCTTGCCACTAAGGCTCTGTGTAGCGATTGGACTGCAGAGGTCAACATGTAGCATATACAGAGGCCTAGGGCAAGACACATCAGTCTTGCCTTTGTGGGAAGCCCTCTTGAGTTTTCCCATTTCGCAAGCAGAACACAAATGATCTTTGCTAAATTTGACATTTGGCAGACCTTTAACTAGATCAAGTTTAACAAGCTTATCTAGAGTATGAAAGTTAAGATGGCAGAACCTGTTATGCCATAACCAAGCTTCTTCGTTCTTACAGGAAACAAGACAGAGCTTGTCCTTTTTGTTCTTGACATTGAAGTTCATGAGATACAAATCACCCTTTCGTTTGGCTCGCAGAAGTTTAACTCCTGTATCTTCCCCTTGCAGAGAGCAGAAGGTTCTTTTGAACATAACATCAAAACCCGTATCACAAAGTTGGCTAACACTGAGAAGATTGTGCTTAAGGCCATCCACATATGCAACTTTGCATACGGTGATGTTTTCTTTCTTTATAACTCCATAGCCTTTTATATACCCCTTCTTATTATCTCCAAAAGTCACCGATCCTCCTCCAAGTTTATCTTTATAAGAGGATAGTAGACCTCTGTCGCCAGTCATATGCCTTGAGCACCCGGAGTCTAGGTACCATATCGTCACATACTGCTTCTGCAACATATTCAGAGATTTTTAGGTACCCATTTCCAAATGGGTCCAGGTTTGTTAGGGGTCTTTAAGTTTGCCTTAGCATCCTTAGTTTTGGTTTTAACCTCTTTCGAAGAACCATCTGGTTTCTTCTTACCCTTGAATTTTGCATTCTTTTTGGGTCTAGAGAGGAAACAGTGAGGGCTTGAGAAGTGTTGGTTCAGTTGATGCATAAGATCGAAGCAATGACAATAATTAATATGCGAAGAAACTTGCTTAAACTTTTCATTAAAAACACTGAATATGGGTACAAAGGCTTTATTATTACAATCTTTCCTAGCATTTGACTTCCTATTACAAGAAGACCTATGTAGGCTAGATTGATTTTTCAAAAAATCTTTCTTGGAAGTAGCCTTCTGTTGACCCAATCCTCTGTGGTGAACTTCAGCTGGTTTCACTGTCACAGAAGCAAAAGATTAGTTATTTTCCACCCATTTACCTTTTTGTTGCCAGGTTAATTTTTCTTTAAAAGGCCTAAAAGGTTTTGGTGCGTTTGAACATAGAGGGGATTTTTCCTTTTGTTGGTTGATTTTCTCAAGCTCTAGAGAGGTTTTTGCTTGTATACACATGTCCAAAAAGTCTGGACAGATAGGGACACTTGTGGCTTTCTCCTTAGGAGGAATGGTTCTGTTAAGAATTCCAGAGGGAAGTTTAAATCCCTCTGATGCACAAGGAACTATCTCTGACTCAATTGAATCAGTCTCAGATTCGTCAGAGGATAAATCATCCTCGTATACAGAGGTTGAGTCACTGAGATCTCTGTTGACAGAGGCAGGACTTTCTGAGCATGTGCCATACTCGCTTTCTTCCTTTCCTTTGGGACCATCTTCCAAGTCAACAGAAGTATTTACCAAGATTTCCTCAGAGAGATTTTGTTCAACAGAGGATGTACAGAGGATTTCTTAAAAATTGTTTTTGCCAATTTCCATCAACTTATTTTCAGAAATGTGTTTCAGTTTTTCTTCTGAAGAAGCGGGCATAAACTCAGGTGCCTCTGCCGATAGTTTCGTTTCAGAATCCATAGTGCAGACAAAAGCGACCTGGGTCTGAGTCTCAGGGTCACCAAACTTGAAGATTCCTATCTGATCTTGAGTTTTCAGATATCTCTTGTGTTTGGAGTCTCTTTTGACAGAGGCTGAGGATGATAAATCTGCGTTTTGATACCACACATTTATCATCTTCAGAGGTTTCCTCTTGTGCGGTTCCCTAGAGATTTTTTGCCTTTTGCTAACAGATTGTAAATTTGGAAATCCTGGTTTTCTTGTACTTCCAATACAAAATAGAGAAGATAGGGACTTGTCTTTTTTGGTTCCAGTGTATGGATCTATATCACAGAAGCCAATTCCCTCTCTTCCTATTTATGTATTAACCTTTTCGTACACCTTCTGTGCATCTTGATATTTTCTGATTAAAAGGTCTCTGCTGAGTAGGTTTTGATGAAGGACTTCTCTTTCTCTTTGAAAGAAGTTCTTAAGAGCAAGGATATTCATTCTGTCACTTTCATTGTCTAAAAGTTCCTTAGTTTTAGCTTTAAGAGCAAAATTGAGTTCTGAAATCTTTTCTTTTAAAGGATTTAGATTTTTATGCCAATTAGTTTCAATCTCTTCCTTTTATATTTTTTTTTGCCTTTTCTTGAGTGAGAAGTCTGGCTTCTCTCTCAAAAAAAGCAAGTTTTTTCTGAATATTATCACAAGTCTTTTTCAGTTCAGTGTAATCAACAGTCAGTTTAAGCAAATCAGCTTCAGTTTCATTTGAGGTAGAGTCAGAAGTGGATACCTCACTATCAGAATCTGAGGAGCTTACTTCTGCCATCCCGCAGAACAGGGCATTCTTCTTCTCACCTTCATCAGAAGATTCGTCGGACAACCAGTTTTCTTGCTCCACCATGAGCGACTTCTGAGCATAGTAATCTGCCTTCTTTTTAAAGAAAGCAGAGTCCCTCTGTGGGCGATTCGGTTTGCTCTTGCAGTCTGCAGCATAGTGACCTGGCTTGCCACAGTTAAAGCATCCCCGGTTCTGGGGTGCATTTCCAGCTCTGCCACCAGACCTCTGCTGGTGATCACCACTTCTGTCGTTTGACCTCAGTTGGTCATTTGAACCTTATCTTCCTTGGTTCCTCGATTCATACTTCTCTCCTCAATCATCCCTCACATCACGTTCATATCCAGACTTCTTTCGGTATCCTCTGTTACCGAACTCTCTTGTCAACAGATCTAAGGATTTAGCTATTGAGGCCATTGTTGCCTCCTCTTCCTCCACCAGTTCCTCTTCATCACTGTCTACAACCAGTATCTTCTTCTTATTCTCTTTCTTCTCCTCCACAACCTTCTCTTTCTTTGGCTTCTCCTTTGCTTCTGTCGCTTTGCCAACAAGTGCAAGAGGCCTACCGGTTTAGGCTTTTGCCTGAGCAATCTGTGGTTCTTGGGCAGCCAGTATTCCGTAAAGATCTGACAGAGTCCAGGTGTCTAAGTCCTGATTAGTTTGCAGAGACATAGACAACTGGAGCCATTATTCATATAGGCTTTTAAGGAATATGACATTGTTCACCTCAGAAGTTCTGTGAATCCCGAACTTCTTACATTTGTTAATCAGTGAGTTGAACCTGTCGTATGTTGACTGCAGAGATTCTGTTGGCAGACCTTTGAAAGCATAGTACTCGTTGATGCATTGGGCTCGGCGGTTCTTCGGAGTCTTGGCTCCTCCTTCCAATTGTTTCTCTAGTTCCTTCCACAGATCGTAGGCAGATTCACATGCGTCTAGAGATTGGAAGAGGTCATTTAGTATGGCCATTATCAGAAGTCGCTTTGCCTTCTGAGCAAGTTCATATTTCTCCCAGTCTGTAGTGGACCATTTGGCCATTGCCTTTGATTTTTCATACTCAGGAACCTCGGGAGTATCATCTGTGGCTGGTACCCTTGGTACTGTAACCATGGGAACATGAGGAGGATTGTGGATATATGTCAGAAGCTCTCTGTCAGAACCCTCAAAGAAGTGAATCATTCGTATCTTCCATTGTGGGTACTCGTCTCTCAGCAGAGTAGGTGGCTTGGTTAAAGAACCAGCAGTAAAGAAGTTGTTGGTGTTCACCATTTTGAGCAGTTGGAAAATACCAGAAAATAGAGTATGAACAGAAAGTTTTCAAATGATGGGACAGACTCTTCGAAATGAGTTTAAAGCTTTAAAACCTTGAACAATGCACTTAAATGGAAAGATTTACCGAAGAAACAAATCCTGTCAGTTTACTAGAGTCGAACAGGTCGAGAATAGCAGAAAATAGGAGTTGTTTTGAAATAAATGAAGAACAGGTCAAAATCAGTCCAAATTTCTACCAAAAAGAGTCGAGATCATTGTTAGAGTGAATCCTTTGATATTGAAAACCAAAGTTGGCTCTGATACCAATTGTTGATCCCAATAATGACTCAACAATGATATTAATCTCAATAGTTCGAACAAATATGTATGCGGAAGCGTTTTACAAGGAACTAAAGAGATGCCCGGTAGAAAATACACAAGAGTTTAGCTCAATGATTCACTTTCTATTGATTCTTCATAAAACACCAAAAACACCGTGAGTGTGTGTAGTAAAGTAAAGTATGCCCTAATCTGGTGTGTGTGTAGTTGTGCAAAAGTTACTAGAAAAGCTCTACAAGAGCTTTCTATTTATACTACTTTACAAGGGACAAAGAATAGACAAGAAGTACTAAGGTACAAAGACAACATCGTGGATCAGAGATCAGGTACAACGTTAATGTAGTGCGCCGTATTCTGCAAAGGCTGTAACCCATCAAGGGTTGACACGTGGAATGTGCAGGGCATGCCTTGTACGAATGATCTTCAGGATCTTCGTACAGAAGAGGCACGTGAGAGGCACGATTGTCTTTGTCTTTATCTTCATAAGTCTTCAGACTTCAAGTCTTCAATCCACAGAGGCTCTATCGTGGTTGACAGAGGCTCTGTGGCCTTGTCCTCTGAAAGGTCTTCTGTTGGACGATCTTCACTTGGTGTCTTGGCAGAGGCTCTGTCGATGTTCTATACTTAGACTATTTTTCAATACTTCTATGAATCAGAAGTTGGAGCTAACATACCAGCTCGCTTTCTTGATCGGTATCAATGCCAACCAATGCCTTCATAAGACGATCAGCTGACACTTGATTGTTATACATCTTTTGAGGCATAGTTTCCATTACATCCACCCGATAACACTCATTAGGTCCCATGCCTTGCTTGGCTGCCCGAAAAACATTAAAGATGGCTTCTTCGTCGCCCACTCTCAATGTTAGTTTACCCCCTTTCACATCGATCAGTGCTCCTCCTGTGGCCAAAAATGGTCATCTAAGTATCTACGGAATCTCCTTGTCTTCATCCATATCGAGCACCACAAAGTCTACCGGGAAGTAAAACTTGTCCACCTTGATCAACACATCTTCTATCACTCCATATGGGTACTTGATGGGGTCAGCGAGTTGGAGTGTAACATTTGTAGGCTGCACTTCCCCAAGTCCGAGTTTCCTGAAAATAGACAAAGGCATCAAGTTAATGCTAGCTCCAAGATCACATAAAGCTTTGCTAAATTCAGAGTTTCCAATATGAACAGGGATAGTAAAACTCCCTGGATCCTTAAGCTTCGGGGGAAGCTTGTGCTGGATGATCGCGCTGCACTCCTCAGTAAGTGCAACTGTTGCATGCTCCTCAATTTTCCTTTTGTTGGAGAGGATGTCTTTCAAGAACTTCACGTATGAGGGCATTTGTGCCAATGCATCTGCAAAAGGGATGTTAATATGCAATTTCTTAAAAACTTCAAGAAATTTAGAAAAGTTTAGATCATCCCTGTGGGCTTTAAGCCTGTTCGGATATGGCACTTTTGGTGTTACTGGCTTAAACGGCGGTTGCTTTGGAGCACTTGGTTGCTCTTTCTTTTTCTCTTCACTCTTCGGGTTTTCCTCCCTCACAATCTCTTCATCAGCTTCTATCTCCTCCACTTCTATAGGCTCAACTTCTTTTACCTTGGGATCGATCTCTTTTGATGAAGGCTCTTTTGTCGGATCTGTAATCAGCTCCTTGGCACTTCTCAGATGAATGGCTTTGCAGTCCTTCCGCGATTTCCTTTCAGGTTGACTTGGAAACTGTCCGGGATCTCGATTTTGTAGGGCCTCAGAAATTTGCCCCACTTGCCTTTCAAGAATCTTTATAGAAGCCATATTCTGATCAGTAGCCGCCTTGACCGTGCTTACCATACCCGCTAACCCCTCAACGGTACTATCCATCTTGGATATGAACTTCATCATCATGTCCTCTAGTCCCGATTTCTTCTCCCCGGATTGTCATTCGTCGAACTTCCTTTGATTGTAACCTGGTGGACGATAAACATTGTTAGCTTGAGAGGAGTTAGGAAAGTTAGACTGATTATCGTAGTGTTGCTGTTGTTGCTGGGCCATGGTTTCCTTCGGTTGGCATTGTGGTTGACTCCACGAGAAGTTCGGATGCCTTTTCCAGCTTTCATTGTATGTATTAGAAAATGGGTCGTTTCGTTGCCGGTTGTTCTGATTCTGAAGGAATTGGACTTGTTCAGGCTCGTTCACCGGTGGAGCCATCTCCGGCACACCTTCTTCCATCATAAATGCTGGTTGGAGAGAAGACCCTTTCAATTGGTTGGTGAGTGCGGCCAACTGAGCCTTGATGGCTTTCAACTCCTCATTCTCTTGTACGCTAGCAACTCGTCTAACCGCTGATCTCAGGGTTGCATAGATGTGTTCGGCCAAGTTCTCGATCAACTCGCATGCTTCCTCATATGACTTATCCATCAGGGCTCCACCCGCTGCAACTATAATATCGTTCTTAAACTGCGGGTGAAGTCTACTGAAAAACGTCTGGATGATAACCCAGCCATGTAGCCCATGATGAGGACATTTTTTAGCATGTCCTTATACCTCTCCTATGCTTCATACATCGTTTCTTGATCCCATTGAGCGAAATGTGTGATGTCTGCCATAAGTTGGGCAGTCCTGCCCGGTGGGGAGAACTTCTAGAGAAATACAACTTTCAACTCTGCCCATGTTGTGATCAGATCGGTCGATAGGTTTTCTATCCAGGTCTCTACTCTGCCCTTGAGTGAAAAGCAGAAAAACCTTAACTTTATTGCATCCTTATTCACTCCGTTGATCTTGAAAGTGTTCCATATCCGTTCAAATGCACGAATGTGTCCATGAGGATCTTCTGTCGGTGCTCCTCCAAACTGGTGTTGTTGAACCATAACAATCGCGCTTGGCTTTATTTCAAAGTAATTTGCGCCAGTTGTTGGAGGTTGTATACCCATGCGTGCGGCTGCCACATTCGGATTGGTGAATGACTGCATTGGAACTCTCGTCGGAGGAGGCGGAGGTGGGTTGTTGACAGGTATCTCGTCGCCCATTCTCAGTTGTCTTCTGACTTTGGTTGCTTTTCATGATAGGTGAGTTGTTCTTTCAATCTCTGGATCGATTGGTTCTGTGCCTTACCCTCAGGTTCTTCTTGTCATAAACCAATTAGTACCTGAAAATGAAAGTACAAAAATTAGCAACCCAAAAATTGAATAAAAGTAAATAAAAATAAAAAGATATGTTTAATGTAATAGCGCTTATAGCTGGTAGTGCTATCAGTTGCAGCTAGTTCCCCGGCAACGGCGCCAAAAACTTGATAGACGGGTTTACACGTCATCTCTAATAAAAACCATAGTTATTCCAACCCCCAACATCTAAAGATTAGTTCATGTTGGGGGTAGACGAAAACACAAGAAAATGGTAGAAAGTAGTGTGTGAAAGTATCGTGATCATGAACGTGAAAGTTGTATTGATGAAATCCCTTCTCTCGGCTCTAATCCGCTACTCGTGGTGAAGTCCTCTTCAATAGGCTCTCTATCGTGGCTCAAAAGTGGTGGAAATACCTCTAAAAATCGCCTCTTCTCCGCCTCCCATCGCACGTGAATGAATGATACCCTAATTCCGGAAAAACGCCAAACATAAAACTGAAACAGAGGGTTGCGCGACTTTCCCCGCGACTTGAAGTCACGTGGGAAACCGTGCGTGTGCTTTTTGGCTCGGGTCCAGGCTTGGATTGAATCTTTGGCTTGGATCTTGGACTTGGATCTTGGGCTTCCGTTTGGCCTCGCTTAGCTTCTTTTTCAGTCTTTTATGCTCGTTTCCTTTACTCTAGCTTCCTCTCACGACACCTGCACAATTTACTGGAAAACACGTGAAAGCAACACTGCTTTACATCAAAACAAGCTACTCTCCGTGGTTTATAGACCGAAAATAACGCCAAAAATTGGCGTTATCACTTGGCTAGTTGGTTGCGAAAACTTCTGTGAAGTCTAGTTGAATGAGAAAAGTTTTTGGGATTAATCTTAGTGGATTGAGAAAACTTTAAAGCTGCAAAGATCTGAATTTCATGTTCAAGACATGTTGAAAATTTGCTGAATATTTCAACTCAAGAAGATTTACTTTACAAAGAGTAAAACGAAGATTTTTCTACGTTTGAAGATGGTCAAGAACTAAAGACTGCTGCTTTATTTTTGTTAAATCTTGAATCCAAAGGGGGAGAATGTTAGGACATTGTATTGTATTCAAGATTTACTGTAAAGTCAATGTATTGTAATAGTCAAAGTTGTGTAAGTCTAGCTTGTCAAATCTTTATGCCTTGTAATCCTTTAGGTGTAAATAGGCTTTGTGTGTCTTTGTTTAGGAGAGATTTTCATTCACTTGTAACTTTGCATGTAAGACAATCTTTTCCATCTTTGTACTTTTAAGACTCATTAATGAAAGATGACTTTCTCTCTCTAGATTGTGTTTTACATTGCTTATTCTCTCACTAGATTTGGGAACTAACAATGTGTTGTGAGAGATCGCTTATGATGTAGTGTTTATACCTTCTAGAAGAAGTGTTGTTTGGAATGTTTTTGAGCCGATTAGAGGTAGAACTTCTTCGGTTCGAAGGTGATGAATGACTGATTAAGGGTACACTCATAGTTTCTAGTGAGTCCCCATTCTTGGAGTTGATGTGACGATCAGTTCGGATGGAAGATATCGGGATTGGACTTAATTATTGGAAGAGCAGAATGGGAAGAAAATTGGTTGTTTATCGACCTGTAGGGGTCAAAGTTTGAAACCGTATGAATTGTAAATCATTGCTCAAGACGAGAACTGTGTGGGGGTGGTCAAACAAGTAGGTTGTGAAACACCTGTACATCAAGTTGTTGCAAGGACGAGAAAGCGATCATTAGTCAAACGTAGAGTATCAATGATAAGTTGTGTAGGTACAACGGTTGACCTTGTTAGAGTGAATAGCCTTCAATTGCAAGTTGAGTTTCATGCATTGTGTCTTTAAACATTTAGATGAGCTCTTTCATGATTAAAGTAGGTGTGTAATTAACGAATTTCTTGTTTTGGAAATAAGTCGATGCGTGCAAGCGTGTGTTTAAAAAAAAGACAAACCTATTTACGTTGCATAATAAAAATTTTGAACTTAGTGATTTGCGAATTTTATCGCCCTTTTCATGTTGAGATAATCTTCGTTGCGAAAATCATGAAAACGTTTGACTGCAAAACTTTTTGTAACATCTCGATTTTTGTATAAGTATTAAAATGGATTTTATTAATACAATTATGATTTATTATGTGATAGATTAAGTATAAAGTTTATCCCCGATTAAATTTCGTTATTCGTTTTATGAAGTTATAAGTTAAGGGGTAAACTTTATTTTAATTTGGAAGTTGGAAGGTATATTTTGCCATTTAATGGAAGTTTGAGGTTTGTTTGGCTAAAGTGATGAAAGTCCATCACTTCCACCGCCTCATCAGTGTAAAGAGGCGAAAAAGAAGATATTTCTTCTTATCAAGTTTGATGTGTGTGTGTGTGTCGAAATGAAGAAAGAAGAGAGAAGGAGAGAATCAAGAAAGAAAAGAGAGAAAAGAAGAAGATTAGCACAATTGCATCTGGAGATTAAAGATAATCAGAGGAATCAAAAGTGCTATTGATTTGAAGATTTATTTGCAGAAGAAGTGGGTTTTACTTCAATAAGGTGAGTTCATTCACTTTTGCTTAAATCTGTGTTTTCTGTCAAATTAAATGTTAAGACGCTTGTATAAACTGTTTTGGGATTGTATGGTTGTGTTTAAAACAAGCTGAATGAAACATACATGGATTTGGGCTGAATTTCTTAGCTGCAGGTCGAAGTTTCCGGATAAATAGTAGTATCCGGAAACCTCTGTATGAAGGTTTCCGGACAAGACAAAGTTATCCGGTAAGTGTTGTTATTTTGTAGTTTCCGAATGAAATAGTTACCGGAATGTCATCCGGATTGAATATGTTTCCGGTAAGTATCCGGATAGTACTAGTATCCGGTAAATAATGATATTTGGAAAGAGTCGTTTATCCGATAAGTCATGGGTATCCGGAAAGTTGTGTTATCCGGATAGTTTAAGGTGTCCAGAAACTTGTGTTGTCCGGTCACTTTTGAGTACTCAGTAACTTTAGTTTTGCTAACTTCTGGAAGGATACATATTAGGAATTGAAATACAATCCTAGTAGCTTGAACATACTTACAGTTGAATGGTAGTGTGTTAGGCTTAAAGATTGCTTTAGTTTGATACTATGCAGGGGTGTAGTATGTGTAATGGATCTATAGGCACTGTTATGTATTGTAACGAGGAATAGACATAAAGTAAATTGTAATTCCCGTTGACCTGAAATGAGGAATAGGCATAAAGTAAATTGTAATTCCCATTTCGTAAAGGTGTTATGAAATGAGAAATAGGCATAAAAGAAATTGTAATTTCTATTTCATAGTATACAAATCGAGGAATAGACATAAAGCAAATTGTAATCCCTGATTTCTAGGGGAAGACCAGAGATAGGAATAAAGTAACTTGTAATCTCTACTTCCGGGCCAAGAAATAGACATAAAGTAACTTGTAGTTTATTGGATAAGAGCAATAGTCTAGAATCTGCGATGATTCGTAGTGCGGCTCTGGAATATGATATGAGAAGAAATGGGCATGTGTAATTGCGATTTCTTGGATGTGAGCATTAATCTAGAATCTGTAATGATTCGTAGTGTGGCTCTGAGCATTAATCTAGAATCCGTGGAGATTCGTAGTGTGGGCTCATGAATGTGATATCATGTTTGAATAGGCATAGTATAATTGTTATTCAGGTTGAATGTTGAATAGGCATAGTATAATTAATATTCAGGTTGAATGATTGAATAGGCAAAGTAGAGTTGCTATTCGTATTTGAGATGTGGAAAATATGAATTAGACGAAGTGTAGGTGTTATTTTCCTGTGTTTTCGGTGGATTAGAAATAGGCAGTATAAAGGCTATTTTTGTTTCCATTTCAAGAAAAGGTATGAGGATTGGATGTAAGTCCTTAGACTTGATCGATAAGTTAGAATCCATAATGATTCTCAGTAAACTCTAGGATATGATGATATGACTCCTCGATTGTTAGTTATAGTCATGGGGCCGGATATGTTCCGTCCTTATGAGTCGAGTACGAGTATGGTAAGAATGAGGGTAAACCCTGTTTGTTATGCCTTGTTTACTTTGACGTTAAAAGTATTATTTTGAAACTGAATGTTCTCACTAGGCATTAGCCTAATCGTTTCAAATTATATTTTCTTACTAGGTATGAGCTCAGGGAAGTAATGGGACGAGTGGAGAGTTTATAGTGGTGGCAAGTTGATGTAAATTGACTCTTGTTATTATTTTCAGTCGTTAAGAATGTTTATGTAATGTATATTAGATGCGTAAACCCTTTTATTTCAGGTTTAAATTTGCCCTGATTTTAGGGTGTTACACTTTTATAACCAAAATGAATATTGACACGTTGATATGATATAAAGGAGTGTGGGAGCCGACTGATTTACTTCGTGTAAGTGATTTCGTTCAGAAATTTCTAGTCGTATAGGAAATGTTTAATTCAATATGTTTCTATTGTAATGACATCGTTTTGGTTGGTCAAGGTTGTGTTTTACCAAAAAGTTGTGTGCGAACGATTCTCGAGATCATTGTGCATGACATTGAATTTATGAGTGTGTTGGGTCATGTGTACTCGAGTTGTTTTCAGGTGTTGTACTTTTTGAATGTTCAAATGTGTGAAATGATTTAAAATATTGTGTCGTCATGCATGAAGGCTATGAACTCACTAGGTTGTGGAGGTTATTGAATTTAAAGATAAGGAAGGGTTTCAAGAGTAGAGATGTGTCGGTCAAGCTGATGGAGGATGATTTGTGATCTTGGTATTCTTATTAAGGAGGAGAGGTGAATAGTGGAAATGTCAGAAATGGACTTTGGTATTGTTTGTATTATGGTAGCTTATACTCTTGTTCGGTTACTTGAGATGCGGTTGTCGGTGGATGGTTGTGTCTAGGGGAAGGACTTGACGTCGTCAAGGTATTGATATTAGTAACTCGTTTTATGTAGCGTTGGGATGCATTGATGAAATATTGTCGGCGTTGAACCTGAGAATTTGGGGGTGGTCTTGTAATTTTGACCTCGCACCAAGTAAGTCTTGAATTTTCTTTAAGTGAGGACGGCGGGGTGTAAAGTTGATTATGATACGTTGGAAGAAGTAGGTTCCGTTAGGAACCCTTGTTGCCGGGAAGGTTATTGAAGCATAATCATGGCGTCTATTGATGTTGAAGTCAACAACTATTTTAGAAGCTGAAGCCATTGTCAAGAGGTTGAAATTTGAGAAAATCACCCTGGTGTGTGTAAACGTAGGAGGTCATTCAGGAAAGATGTATACTTGCATGATGTTGGATTGCCTCATGTGGGTGTCATGAGTGTGGAAGATTGCTAATTGGATGAGTGTTTTCCCTGCGAGGTTTTAACGGTTCGTAAAAGGATGAGGTAATTAGCACGACCGAAGTGGTTGCATTGATTATATCGATCTGTAAGGGAATGTGCCTTGTCGTTTGGAATGGTTTCTTGGATATCGCAATGAACCGACAAGGAACGAATATTTTTGAGTAAATTGGGAAATCGTGAGTTCTGGTTCATCTAGATTCGGGGAAAGACAAAGTCATGATATAGACTTGGTTCTCATATTTATGCAGGTGAATATGAAGGCAAGATTGATTAGGTGTACAAATGACCGTGAGATGGACGTGCAAGTCATTGATATAGTAATGTGTTGTTAAAGGAGGATAAGCAAAGATGGAAGTCCTTTTTGGATATTTTGGATGAGTTATACAGTGTATTAAGCATGTTGTTGGGATGCATGGATTGTAAGTTGGCGTTGTGATATGTCTATTTTCAGAATAAAAGGTTGGAGGTTGGTTGGTGGTTACCCAAAAGAAGAACCGTGTGCTTTTTGGTTGTGTAAGTCGCCGAGTGAGTTTATTTTGGGATCATTGAAAGATTCATGGAGATGTTGGATTGGTTAGCTTACGATGGTGTAGTAGATACGGAAACTTTGGGGAATGTGAATTGTTCCTTGTGTACGAAGGAATTCTCTGAGAAGGTAACGATTTGGGGGACAAGAAGTGTGTGGTGGCTTCATACACTGGGTGTTGTTTTGGGATGACTATGTTGTTTTTCTCGAGCGAGATTGGTCGTGAAACCATTTGGTGAAGCCTAGCCATGTATGCTATCGACGCGTTGGTGTGGTCGGAAAGTTAGAGTGGGCAATGGTCCATACTAGGCGGAGGAGGTAGAGATGGCATGTTGAAATAAGTGAGTAAGTTGGAATTATGAAGTTTGGTAAGTGACACCTGAATTGTGGAGCAATGTTTGCAGGATGTTATTATCGAGTACGTGAACTCCTGGTGGGAGTGTGAGATGTCAGGATCGAATCTTAACAAGACTAATAATACTTAGAACTCAGAATTAAAGAATCTGCGGAATAGAACTTTAATTCACACAATCAAAGAACAATATATCAGAAAACACACAGCTGTTTGTATTCACTGATTCAACTCACAAGCTTACAACCAAACCTCAATCTTGATGAACAGGCTCAATCAAGACGACTTCTACTTCTCTAGAAATAGGGTTCTAAACCTTGAGGTTAATTCTCTCTAAAACGTATTCTAAAACTCTCGTATATCGCGTATCTCGTATTTTGTGTATCTTGAATAGCTATCTATCAACATCTATTTATACTAAATAATTACAAGATAACTATCAAAAATAAATTGATCTTCTGAATCTTCTTTAAGCATATCTTCATCCATTCCATCTTTATCTCCAACATTCTCGCATTCCAAACTTATCATCACAAGCAGCATTAACATCTTTATGCATGAGCAGTATTAACTTCATTCAGCATGAGCAGTACTAATGTTCTCCAGCAGCATTAATTCATTCCAGTAGCATTAACTCATTCCAGCAGCATTAACTCATTCCAGCAGTACTAACCTTGCTTCAGCAGTATTAATCTTGACAAGCAGTACTAACCTTGTTCCAGCAGCATTAATGCATCAGCAGTACTAACATTCTTCCAGCAGTATTAACTTTGTCTTGCAGTAGTAACTATGTTCTGGAAGTGGTAACCTTTACTGGCAGTAGTAACTTTTGTTCTGGTAGTACTAACCCCTTTACTGCAGTAGTAACTTTGTTCTGGAAGTAGTAATGTTGTTCTGGCAGCACTATCCATACTTAGCAAATCTTCAGTTCCCAACAATCTCCCCCTAACTTGACTTTTAGAAAGAGAAGTCAAGTTCTTCAGATGATGATGCTTCCAAAACTTAATCTTGAACACACAAGTCAGGATTCAATCCCAAACTTTGATTTAAGATCCTTCTTACCAGGTATCTTGCCATCTTAGAATCTTTGTTACCCACCAACTTAGTTTTTAGCATTCCTTTCAACCTTGTCATGCTGTGCTCGTATATTTTATCCACCAAATAATACTCATGATATGCATAGTCAAGTGTTATGACATACACACCACAATTTTCAATAAGCATCCAGTTGGTAACAGTTTGAAATTGCCTTTCTGTCAAATACTTAACTGCTTTTGTATTGAACATTAGACACAAGTATTCAAGTACCATTTTGGTGATGGACATTCCATTCTCAGTCAGCATATTTCCATAAAGTTTCATTCCCACCTTGAACATCTCTTCCAAGTCTGATCTAGAGCACATCCTTAAAAGTCTTCCCCATGTAGAACTGACCTCAAACTTCCCATCTGCTCTTTTTATTCTAATGTACTCCTTTCTCTGATCTCTCAAAGTATCCCAGAAGATGATCTCAGGAGCCATAGAAGCTAATGGTTTAACTTTGATTGGACTAGAATCAACCACAGTAATATACATATCACATTGAGCATTTGTTGGTGATTGTACATTGCTTGGTTGACCTGATGGAGTTGCCACTTCTTCTTCAGCAACTTTATGATCAGCTTTCTCTTTCACAACTTCCTCCTTAGCTTCTTCTACACTGGGTTCCACCCTAGGCTTCTTTACAACTTTCTTCTTTGAAGCTATAGACTTTGTTCTTGGTCTTTTGTTTGACACCATCTTGGTTCTTTTGAGTGATTTAACAGCTTCAGGAATGGTTTCAGCTGTTTCCTTTGTTTCTGCTGCTTCAGGGATGGTTTCTGCTGCCTTATGTTTTCAGCAACATTAACCATTTCTGCTGCTTGAATGGTTTCTGCTGCTTTTTGACTAGCAGCATTAACCATTTCTGCTGCTCTTTCTGTTACTGCTTCTTTTATAATCTTTGATACTGCTGCTTCAACACTATTCTTCACAATCTCAAATACCTCTGCTTCAATCTCAGATTTAGTTACTGTAGAAACAGATACTGTTTCCTTCTCACTTTCAGATACTGCTGCATCCACAAGACTCTTAATAATTTCAGCTACTGCTGCTTTAATCTCAGATACTGCAGCATTAACTGTTTCTACTGCTTTTTCTGTGGTTTCTGCTGCTGTAAACTCAGATACTACTCCCTTCTCATTTTCTGCAGTTTCAGTTACTGCTGCTTTCTCACTTTCTGCTTCCTTTGCAACTTCTGCAACCTGCTCAGCCTCCCCCTCAACCTTATGCTCATTCTCCCCCTCAACCTTTGCATCCTCCATGTTTAGTTCAGTTTCTAACTCCCCCTTTTTGGAAGCATCAGTGGTTGATCTTCTCCTTTTCAGAACATACTGAGCTTTCTTCCTTCTTTGCAGCAGCTTGGTGATCATCTTCTTATTCTTCTCTATCTTGGTGTGTTGATAAAGAACCACCTTCTTAAGCTCATCAATCTCCTTCTGCTGATTCATGACATCAATGTTGATGTTGGCAATAGTTTCCATCAATTCCTCATAAGTATATCTATCCTCACCTGGTTTAGAAGTGTTTACCTCCCTTTCAGGATCATTGGAAGTTTTAGTAGGTGTCTCTTGCCTAGCAAAAGCACAACCTGCTCCCATGGTTTCTTGGCGCCTGGGTCCTCTGAATGTTTTCACATTCTGAGTTGCCGTGGGGAAGGTCTTAGTGATGTTACCACTGTCCTTCTCTTTGCTAGCAGAAGTAGTGGCAGCCTTGCAGCCCACATGCTCATCCTTCTCCTTAGAGAGCACCTTCTTGGGGTTGGGAGACACCCCTGTGGTTACCCTTTTGATATTCTCTATTGGAGAATGCTCCAATAGAGGGCTTGTAGGCTTTGGGCTATTAAAAGATACACCAAGGGAAGGAACCTTGTGTACCTTTCTTCTTTCAAACTTCTTGGTGATTTTGGGAGTGGGTCTTAAAAGAATGGACTGTGGGATATCTTTGGTGATGGAAGGTTGGGATTGGTCATCAGTGGGTGTGTCTAATGGGGGCCTTGACCCTGATGCCATACCTTCAGTGGTGTGGGACACAACCATCATTGTAGAGAACAATGGTGTGTCAACTCCTTCCGAGTCCCTAGGAATTCTTCTCATATTTGAGAAAACCTTCCCTTTAGGGGGTTTTGGCACATATACCTCAGCAGACTGAGGTAAATCCGTCAATTCATGGTTAATTACTTCTTGGACAAACTTGGGATACATGTAAAAGCTCTTTTTGGATTCTAGGTTTGCCACAAGATCATTAAAGATCATTGCTGAAAAATTGAACTTTCTGGCAGTGGTTAAGCAGACCAAGGCATAAGCAATGGTACTGCTAAACTCACTCCATCCAGTTGTTTTCTTTGAAATACAATGCATAAGAGTATGAACAAGAAATCACCATTGGGTGAAAAACTTTGACTTGTAGAATTTAAAAATTCCAATGGGACCTTCATACCCCATTCTTTGTAAGGTCGAGAAAAGTTCATCATTAGAGAGATAGGTTATACCTGAGGCATCATCTAAGTGAAGAGTGATGCGAATAACCTCCTCTGTGACCTTCAAGGGTTTGTCACAAACCCTTGTTCGAATGATTTTCTGCCCATCTTCGAGTATAACAGTAGCATTCTCCCAAAATTGCTTTTGATGCTCGATATATATGGTTGGGCACACTGTTAGGGCATGAGAGATGTGTGTGGACTTGAGAAAATCCACAATATCATGAAATCCTGCGGCCTGCTTTGGCTTCTGAAGCATCGCAATCTCATTGTGCTCATCGACAAACTCCATTGTCGTCATTCTTCCTGAGGATTTGGATAGAAAACACAGAGATTCTAGGGAGAAAAGGTTAGAACGAGAGAGAGAAAAATTGAATGCAAAGAGACGTTATGAACTTTGGCGGGTTGAAAGAGTATTTATAGCAGTACTAGCCCTGATTTTCTTTAAAAGCAGTATTAACGACTTAGCAGTATTAACTACTGAGCAGTATTAACTGCAAGGCAATATTAACTACACAACAGTATTAACTACACAAGCAGTATTAACTACTGAGCAGTATTAACATAAAGCAGTATTAACTACTAAGCAGTATTAACTACTAAGCAGTATGAACTACAAAGCAGTATTAACTACTAAGCAGTATTAACTACATATGCAATATTAACTACTAAGCAGTATTAACTACAAAGCAGTATTAACTACACTTACAGTATTAACTACACTTACAGTATTAACTACAAAGCAGTATTAACTACAAAGCAGTATTAACTACTAAGCAGTATTAACTACAAAGCAGTATTAACTACTGAGCAGTATTAACAACAAAGCAGTATTAACTACTCATACAGTATTAACTACTAAGCAGTATTAACTACAAAGCAGTATTAACTACTAAGCAGTATTAACTACAAAGCAGTATTAACTACTAAGCAGTATTAACTACAAAGCAATATTAACTACTTAGTAGTATTAACTACAAATTGGCAGTAGAAAAATATGTACTAGCAGTAGTAACTCTGCACTGGCAGTAGTAACTATACTTACACTTTGCAGCACTTGTCAATCTGAGTCATACTGAGGTTCTGAGAAATTACCCATTTATCTTACCTTTTGACACATTACCTTTACCACTTATCTTACCTCCTGCAGGATTATTTCCAAAAGCAACATGTCCTCCATCAATTCTTTTGAAATTCTTGAGGCAGGCCATGTTACCTGTCATGTGCCTGGAGCAACCACTATCAACATGCCAGATGCTCTTCCCCTTGAGCTGTTGGTTGCCCTGCACATCAGATAAATCAGTTAGTTTTTATTGGGAACCCAAGCCGAAGTGGTCTTGGGTCTCCCTTGCTCATCAAAGTACTTGCACTGGGTTTTGATGAGATTTTCAAACTTAGGTACTGCAGAACTGGAGTACTTTGTCAATATGATTGGTCTAGCAGCACAAAAACTAGAAGCAGTATTAACCTTGGAAGAAGTACTAACAGTGTTAGCAGCACTAACACTGCTAGCAGCAGTATTGTTCTTAGAAGAGGTACTAACAGAGTTAGCAGCACTAACACTGCTAGCAGCAGTATTGTTCTTAGAAGAGGTACTAACAGAGTTAGCAGCACTAACACTGCTAGCAGCAGTATTGGCAGTAGTATTGCTTCTAGCAGCACTATCCTTGTCAGCAGTACTATCTGAGGTAGCAGTACTAACATTAGTGCTTTTGGGGACCCATATATTGACACATTCCTTTTCAGTCTGTTTTCTCATGTGGCTTTTGGATTCAGCTTGTTTCTTAGTCACATTATTCCTTGCAGGCTTCCTATAACTAGAAGACTTTTGAAAACTTCTTTGAAAACTTTTCCTTTGGTTAATAGGATTGAAATAACAGTGTTTGGCAAGATGATTCAATCTGCCACAAATAAAACAAGGTTTTGGTCTGTTAATCCTTTGCAGATCAACTCCTTGCTTTTGTGCCCACTGGTTATTCCAATTTCTTTGATTTCCCCTCTTTTTATCATGTTTTTGGGGCTTATTCTCTTGATATTTCTTGCAAGAACAATGTTCACAAGTATTAGAGTTCACAACAGTGGTCTGTGTATAATGAACTCCCTTTCCCTTTCCAGTCCTTTTCATCTCATTGTTCTTAACACATGGACTTACACATTCCTCACCAGATCCTTCTTTTTCAGTCTTATCCTCAACAACTACTTTATCTAATGGATCTACTTCAGTGGCTCCTTCAGGTAAGTCCTTCCTATCCTTGGTTTCTAATAGGTCTGACTTAGGAGGGATGTAGTTGTTGTTGTAGGGTGGGGGTGTGGCATTGTACCCTAGGCCTGTTTTCATCTTACTGTGGATTTGAGTATTTATTATGGTGTCCATGACTTTAGAAGCTTTTGAAAACTTTTCTACATCAAGTTTAACTTTCTCAAGCTCTCCTTTTAGTTTCTCACACTCTTCCCTGGATTCCCTAAGCTGGAACTCTAGACCATCCTTTTCCCATATTCCAGTAGTTTGTATCATAGGAGTGTTGAAGTTCATTGGCTTGAAAAGCCCTAATCTGTTCTTCAAACCTCTCAACAATTACTACATAGTCTTTTCTGTCCTTTTCTAATCTCTTAAGGTCATCACACATTCCCTGATTGTGATCTCTATACCTTTTAACAGTGTCTATACAAGCTTGAGTACAGAGATTAGATTTTACCTCAGTGGGAAGATCTGAAACTTCAGCCATAAGTGCTTGATTTTGGATGGCCTCTTCTGCTTGATCACTCCAATCAAATCCCATTCCTTGTTGAGAGACAAGAGCTTGAATAGAGTTTCTGTTTTGATTGGAGCTTCCAGTCTGAGTTTGTTGATGGCTATTGTGAGATGTTCCACCTCTGCATTCCCTGGCAAAGTGTCCCATCTTGTGACACTTGTAGCATTCAACTTTGGACTTGTCAAATCCAGCACCATCTTCTCTTCTTTGGGAAAAGTTGTTTCTCCCTGTCCTCTTTATGAATCTCTTCACCCTCATAGACAGCATAGCTATCTGCCACTTGATATCCATCTCCTCAAGATCATCAGCATTAATCTGTTCTAAGTCATCATTAATCAATGAGGAATTAACATGACTAGAAAAGAAGGCTTCTAGTACTGAATCATTGGTCTTTTCCTGATTGACTCCTCCAGCAGTACTAACTGATTCAGGGTTAGCAGTAGAATCAGGTGATGCTGAAAGGAGTGCAGCATTATGTACATATCCAAATGGCTTCTTTTTGGCTTCAACCTCTGCTTCAAAGACTCTAAGATCATTGTAAAGATCATCAAGCTCTTTATCTTCCAATTGGTCATTCTGTCTGAAGGACACAATATACATTGTCCACTCTTCACCTAATAATCTTAAGAACTTTCTGTTAACATCATCAGCCTCCATCTTGATTCCTACTGTGGCTAATTCTCCAATCAGCTTATTAAATCTATCAAAAGTTTGAGTCATAGACTCATTCTTAGTAGAAGTAAAGTTTTCATACTGCTGCTTGAGAATTGCCTTCTGATTCCTCTTGGTGCTTTTGGTGCCAGTGAATCTCTTTTCCAATGCATTCCACAGAATCTGAGCATCAGTGCAGTGATGAAATTGATGCTGATATTCATTGGGGATAGCCAAAAGCAGAGTGCTTAAGGCCTTGATCTCTATTTGTCTGACTTTTCTCTCTACATCAGTCTTTGGAGGAGGTCTTTTGCCTTCTGGTCCAATTCTTCCTTCAGCACATGGACCATTCTCTATGATATCCCAGATGGAATAATCAGTAAGCAGAATATACTGCTTGATTCTAATTTTCCACATGTCAAACTCATTGGGTCTGAGCATGGGAACCTTAGAAACAAGAGTACTGTTTGATTCAATAGAATTATCCATAATGATTGTAGAATTCTAAGAAACACAAGCTCTGATACCACTTGTCAGGATCGAATCTTAACAAGACTAATAATACTTAGAACTCAGAATTAAAGAATCTGCGGAATAGAACTTTAATTCACACAATCAAAGAACAATATATCAGAAAACACACAGCTGTTTGTATTCACTGATTCAACTCACAAGCTTACAACCAAACCTCAATCTTGATGAACAGGCTCAATCAAGACGACTTCTACTTCTCTAGAAATAGGGTTCTAAACCTTGACGTTAATTCTCTCTAAAACGTATTCTAAAACTCTCGTATATCGCGTATCTCGTATTTTGTGTATCTTGAATAGCTATCTATCAACATCTATTTATACTAAATAATTACAAGATAACTATAAAAATAAATTGATCTTCTGAATCTTCTTTAAGCATATCTTCATCCATTCCATCTTTATCTCCAACATTCTCGCATTCCAAACTTATCATCACAAGCAGCATTAACATCTTTATGCATGAGCAGTATTAACTTCATTCAGCATGAGCAGTACTAATGTTCTCCAGCAGCATTAATTCATTCCAGCAGCATTAACTCATTCCAGCAGCATTAACTCATTCCAGCAGTACTAACCTTGCTTCAGCAGTATTAATCTTGACAAGCAGTACTAACCTTGTTCCAGCAGCATTAATGCATCAGCAGTACTAACATTCTTCCAGCAGTATTAACTTTGTCTTGTAGTAGTAACTATGTTCTGGAAGTGGTAACCTTTACTGGCAGTAGTAACTTTTGTTCTGGCAGTACTAACCTTTACTGCAGTAGTAACTTTGTTCTGGAAGTAGTAATGTTGTTCTGGCAGCACTATCCATACTTAGCAAATCTTCAGTTCCCAACATGAGAAAAAGGATTTGTGTGTGTGTAGTGGTTCAAGAAGAAACTAACTTGTGTGGTTGGTCGAAAACATGCACTTGCTGGTGAGCCGTTCTTTGGAGGACCATTGGTTTAGACGCCGTATTGTTGTGGGAAAGATACCAAGTGTGCTTGTCATTCAGTGTTGAGCCCATGGGAGTAGTTATGCGTGAACATAGTCACTCATTATCGTTGAGCGAATGAAACTTGAATTTGTTTCATATATGGTTGGACGGTTGTTGAATGCGGTGAGAATTTGAACGTGTCTTCAGGATTGGTTCAGCGTGGATTTGGCGGATACTGTAGATGATGGATGGTGAAGGTTTCCTACTATTAGCTATGTATAAGTGTGGGGTGTTGACGTGGTGGTGGCGTATGAATATTTGGTTAACATTGATGAGTAGTAGTCAATATTTCGGGAGAGAAAGTACTACTTGCGTTAGACGTAAGTCGTATTGGGGAAGTAACCTAGAATTGCATGTTATCTGATGGAGGAACTATTGACTGTGAGTTTATTGGGATATTCAAGGTTGGTATTGTGCCAAGTTGGCAAGTTGAGTGGTTATATTTTGTAAGGGATCCATGTTATCGTGGCATGGAATTTAGCAAAGTCCCTTCTTCTAAGGAAGTGAAGTTGTACGATAAAACCTTGATCAGACGTGTTTTATACCGTGAGTCCAGGTGTGCGGACAAAGCGGACAATATTTGGTACGGATGGGCTGGAATGTTATGATGGTATAGTCGATCGGAGAGGTTGCAAATACGTCACACGAGGTAACCCGTCGTAAGAAAGTGGTGGTTAATTGAGGGGCGGTGCCGAAGGATCGGATACGA
The DNA here is from genome assembly GCA_033807775.1 of Saussurea involucrata. NCBI lineage: Eukaryota > Viridiplantae > Streptophyta > Magnoliopsida > Asterales > Asteraceae > Saussurea > Saussurea involucrata. Next base: position 26,226,824 of record CM066320.1, read on the forward strand.
CTATGATGTCAATCAGAATGGTTTGGGCAGCTGAGTGGGCTAAGTTGATTGGGATTAAAAGCATAAGGCTTCTGAGCCTTGAGTTTGAGAAGGGGCAGTTGATGCGGAAGACGTCCCCATAGAATGGGGTGGTGGATTCGAGTGAAAGGTGGAATTGGTCAACGTTTTCTTTGGATCCGTCGAATTATGGAAGGTGTTGGAAGGATAATGTATGATCTGGTTGTGCTCGATGAGACTTTGGAGAATTCACAATGTGTTTCACGCCTCTATTATAGAGAGCAATTTTTGGAAGTCGGATTCACGATAACTCTACAAGAAATGCAAGCGATAAGAAGTTGACTTTCGTCATAGGGTCGAGGACAATCATTGCCTTTAGAGTCAAAGAGTTGAGGACCAAGGGGTTTGACCTCGTGAGAGTACCGTGGTGTTATCACCAAAGGACCGAAAGCAACTTGTGAGATCGAGGCGGACATGCAGTCTAAATACCCAAGCTTGTTCGATGATGGAATTCCGTTGACGAAATTCTTTTGAGGGAGAGGTATTGTAATAACCGGAATCTTATTATAAAGGAAGTGGATGTTTAGTGGAATTTTGATGGAAACTCAAGTTCAAGGGTCCAAGTGCAAATAAAAGAAATAGACCATTTTGCAATAAAGGAAAGTAATAAAAGACCCTAAAATCCTATTTTCATCTTGTTAGTGAAAATGGAGGCTGGAGAGAGAGCAGAGAGATTTTAGAAGATTGACCAGTGTAAAGGCTGTGTCCCGGTACGAATAAATATTTTCCTTTAAATCTTTCTCGTTGCTTAAATATGTAATTGTCATTGAATTTTTCTTACGGGATCATTTAAGTTGCCGAGGGTTAGCACCGTTGACCCTAAGTGTTAATTTTCTAGTAGGGGGTTTAGAGAGTGTTTGTGATTTGCTGAGGGACCAAAATTGCCAAAGGGCCAAAGTTGTGACATAGGGTCGGCCATGCACACGATCAAGCCCCATTTTGTTTCTTTTTTGTTTTGTGGTTTCGGTTACGTGGGTAGCAAACGAAGAAGAATAAAAGCGTTATAGAGAAGAAAACCCTAGTCACCCTCCCCTCTCCGCCGTGGTCTTTCCCCCCCCCCCTCTTGTCGGTCTTTCTTCGCCGCTGCCGGAAAATGCAGCCACCGTCGCCGCCGGCGTTATCGACTGCCGGAGAGAGAGAGGAACAGCGAGAGGGCGAGAGAGGAAGGAGGAGCCGACCTGTTTGCTGCTGCGTTCCCGTTAAAGAGGTAAGACCGTCTCTCTTTCTTTCTCGTTTTTATTCGTTGCCTTCAACCGCAAACCACCGTCGGCGCCGCCGCCGACGTGACCGCCGTGCACCACCAGTGAGGTGGCTGTAGTGGCGGGCTTGCGGCTGTAAGACATGCTCGGGGTGAGGTGTGTAGGAGATGGAGTCGTCGGGTTATGCTTTTGGCCTTGTCGGGTTGTTTTGCCGAACCACCACCACCGTCGTCGGTTGCTGCTGCCGCCACCGCCGCCGTCTGCCGCTGCCGGAGGTGGCAGTGGGTGGTGATAGTAGTAGCCCAGCCGTGGCTACCTAGACCGAACCTTTATAGCTAAACCGTAACCCCAATCGCGAAAAGAGTAACCGTTTCAAAATCGTCATTTTATGTGAAATCGCCTTTTCTGCCACTGTTTTGTTTCGTTCATAACGTTTCCGTCGTAGCTCGGATTGAGGCGAAACCGGTGCCCACGGTTCACATTCTGTTCCGGGCACACTTTTCGTGTTTAAGCGGAAGTCTGGTTCGGCCTCTAACTAGGCGTAAAATGGCTGTTTGTACAGCAGGTCTGAATATGACAGTTTCGCGTCCTGTTTTTAGAAAATTCATAGTAAATTGTAGGAAAATTGTTAGAACGCGTATGATATGTCCCTGGAACCCTAAGTCATGGGACTTTGTGATTATGGAATAATATTTCTGGGTTTATCAGTTTATAAGAGGTTAAACAGGTCTCGAACAGACCTGTGTTTTTAGAGTAAAAGCTGGAATTTGTAACTTGTAATCTAGTAGTTGTGAATTTGGGCTAGGACTTCGTGGTGACGTTTGATATCACTTATTTAGGTGGAAAAAGGTGAGCTGGTGTTGGCCGGTTCGTGTTGCTGTTGAGGACATAAGCTTTGCTTTTGAGGTGAGTTCTCTCACTATATAGGATGGGAATTATATTTGTGTTACTATAGCTCGAGTGTGATAGTTGTGATTGTTTGTTGATATTATTGTGTTTGGGGTATATATAATTGTGTATATATTGAACTGTGATTGATGTACTTCTTGATGGGTGTTCCAAGAAGTATATGGCTTATAATGAGTTGCGATTATATTTTCTTGATGGTCGTTCCAAGAAGTATAAGGCTTATTATTAATTGTGATATATTTTCTTGATGGATGTTCCAAGAAGTATATGTGTTTGTATAATGAGTTGCGATTATATTTTCTTGATGGTCGTTCCAAGAAGTATAAGGCTTATTATTAATTGTGATATATTTTCTTGATGGATGTTCCAAGAAGTATATGTGTTTGTATAATGAGTTGCGATTATATTTTCTCGATGGTCGTTCCAAGAAGTATAAGGCTTATTATTAATTGTGATATATTTTCTTGATGGATGTTCCAAGAAATATATGTGCTGGTATATTTGGTATATATAAATTTGGGTGCAAGACGTGATTGCATGGTATGAGTTGGTTGCGATAACTAGCTGTTTAAGGGTGATGCTGATATAATTGCGATCCTATTTATGGTTTGAATTCACTAAGCCTTGTGCTTTTCCTATTTTAATGTGGTTTCAGGTGCTTGTGGCTCCAAGGCGTGACGGGTACACACTGGCGCGCGTGAAGAGTTTTTATAATCATGAGATTAGAGTTATTATTAAACAATTTAATTTCCGCTGTTTATTATTACTGAGATTATTTATTATTGAATTGCAAACGAAACGGTGTTGGATATTTAATAAGGTTTTATTTATTAAAATGCCTATTTTTAAAGTCAAAATTTATTGTAATTTTTGGGACGTTACAACTTGGTATCAGAGCACAGCTTGAGTGAATCAAACACATCTCGGTGTGTTTGATCTCAAGTTGCGGCTAGGAAATTATTCGCTTAAAATTTTGGAAAAATAAAAGAAAGGAAAACCCGTTTGGGAAACGGTGATCGAGGGCGCAGTGTGTACACTCGGCCGGAGCAAAAGGGAAATGTACAGTACTTAGTGTATTTATCGCTTTCTAGATCATAGGGTATGCATGCTAGATTGCCTATGTGGTTTACATTGTACTGTATGATGATTGCTTGCTAGTGGGAATTAATGCTAGTTATAATAGGTTGTTAAGCGAAGGCCCTATAGGTTGTATGCAGTAAGAATCACATAGCCTTAGAATATTTGATTTAGTTCTATTGCGCAGCTCTTGTTTGAGTCCAACCGTTCTAGGATAGAATCTTGTATTCGAATGTCTATTTGATTCACGCTGCATGCGACTGGGTATTCGCGAGGCAACTCGTTATGGCTAATAGGGATTCCGTTATAGCAAGGGTAGTGGGATGAAATGAAATTCCTAGAGAGCTGGGAAGAGTGTTTACATATGAGTATGTATGCTAGATTGCTTTCTAGAACATAGGAGTATGTGTGCTAGATTGCTTGGTGCTTATTACACTGTACTGCATATTTGTTGCTTGCTAATAGGAGTTTATGCTAGCCTTGATGGGTTGTTAAGTTAATGCACTATAGGTTGTATGCGATAGGAACCGAATAGCCCTAGAATGTCGGATTTAGTTCTATTGCGTAGCTCTTGTTTGAGTCCAACCGTTGTAGGATAGAATCTTATATTCGAATGTCTATCTAGTTTTACACTGTGTGCGACTGTGCATTCGCGAGGCGACTCGTCATGACTAGTGGGGATTTCGTCATAGCAATGGTAGTGGAGTTGGGTGGAATTCCTAGGGAGCTAGGAAGAGTGTGTACATATGCCGGTGCGGGCATATGTGTGTAGTTATCGGCAAGAAACTACTTGGACCCATCGGATGGAACTCGGAACGAGTGATGATAGGTGTGGAAGGTAGTAGTAGAGCTCCTACTATCGGAAACACATGATCAATGCTCGAGTCGGGGAAAGTCACGAGGAATCCAAGGAGTTGAGCGTGAGCGTTGTTAGTGTGAGTTATTATGTGCTAATAACTCGTTGTAATATCTACACAGAATAGCCATCACAAGGAGGAACGACTATATTAAACCTACTAGTACAGGTGTGTACTTGAATTGCTTTGATGGGATGATCGTTGGGGTAGTGATGAAGGTTATAAATTAGTAGTCGTTGGAAAAAAAAAGGACGATTCTAGTATTAATCACTTGGAGTGACGATAAGGATGATGTTTGTTTCGGGCCAAGATGGATGATTGTGCTAGAATCATAGGCTTATAGGGCCGACTTTGATTTGAGGAAAAATCGTAGGGATTATTTGACGTAATTTCCCAACTTGCCTAAGAGGTTTAAATGTCCGGATGACGATTGTGGATCAGAGAGTTTTGGAGGGGTATGAGTCGAGACGTCGAATGCCGACTGAGTCATGCACAAAGTTTGATTTTGAATAAAATTGCATTATCTAATTATTGTGTTTCCAATCCTTATGTGGATTGTGTTTTAGAATTTTGAGAAATGTTTAGCACACACACAAGATTTCGAATTATGGTTTTGAAAGTGCATGAAACCGTTTTATCACGGGAGTTGCAAACTTTGTTAGAATTTGTCTCATTTCGTTATTTTCCAACGGTTCTTTCGGGTAAGATGATATCCGCGTTTTGTGGTGTTTAAAATGTTGGGCAAGTGACTACGGCTTGTGACTTTAACATTGGAACTCCTCCACATATGTTAGAGTTGAGACGGAAAGTTACATTCCACAATGTCTGTATAAAACTATTTGAGTGATTTGGTTAAAATAAGTTTTGTTTTACGGCATGTTGAGTTGTGTGGGTTTAATTTCACGAGGTGCATATCTTATTTGCTTATGTGACCATTTGGGGAAATCTTGGAAATCAATTTAAAGAACCCCACCTTTTGAGAGTTTATGAGGTTTTAGTCGATATTTTTTTCAAATGATGGAAACGGATTGGTTTCTATCTTTAAGTTTGAAACTTACACGAGACAGTTGTGTTTTAACAAAAATATATTGGTAAACCGTTTCATCGTTTTGTATGACTAGCCGACGCGCGTAAAAATTTGTTGGTGAACCCTGTGCCACGACATTTTATGTTTAAAAAGAGAAATTTTGGGGTCAAATGTCGTGGAACTGATTTTGAAATTATGTGCACACTTTTGTCGCACCCGGTGTAAGGTCGAGCGGTTACTTTAAGTACATGTCATGAGTCAATCCATACTAGAACCGTGACGGTTCATTTTTAAAAGAAATTATTCATTACGCTTTGTGTTTTGTAAGTAAACTGAACGACAATGGAATGATTTTCAACATGATTTTTTTTACTATGTGAGACGAGCGTGTCCATTTTTGCGTAACTACCGACCTGGTAATAGTAGTTTTATTGCATATGATCTTTTTGAGATGAAAAATCTTGGTGTTGAAAATATTTTGTAGATGATTTTGTAAACCAATCGGGAAATGCGCTTTTAAGTGTTATGTGTCATTTTGAGAATTTTAAGGGTGTGAGTCCTTTTGGAAAACTCTTTTGTTTAACCCGTGTTGAGTTTGGGACTAAAGTTGATTTTAGAGTATTGCTTGCTTAAACTTTATTTAAACGCGTTTTTTTGACCGACTCATGGGTCTAGCCAGCGTGGAGCATTTTGCTCAGTTTTGACTTTGAGATAGTCATGGGTCAATTGCACGGTTTTAATGGCTCGATGTGGAGTCTTGTTGATGGGTTGTTTTTGTTGCACAGTTTTGTATTTATGGCATGGTGAGTATTTACATGTTTGGGTGAGTGAGTCATTCCGGGATAGGCATGTTGTTGGTAGACTGTTTTGCATTAGATCCTTAGACACATTAGTCAGTCGTTGGTAATGGTTGGTTGGGTATCCCGGGGTGAGACCCCGGTATTCATGTGTTATGACCTTGTGTAACGTCCCAAAAATTACAAGCAAATTTAAGTTTTTTTTTTTTTTGAAATAAACATTTCATTTATAATAACTCATTAATGATCCCAACGTTTCGTTTGCAAACACATAATTAATATCTTTATAATAAAAACCAGCGGAATAAACGTTTAAATATTAAACCATAAAACAACCAGCTCCCCTCGCGCGCCAGTGTGTACTTGTCACGCCTTGGAGCCGCTCGGACCTGAAACCACGGTTTATTGGGAAAGGGTAAGCACGAAGCTTAGTGAATTCCAACACACGCGCAGATAGGAATTATATACACACCACCCCTATCCGCACATAAGCAACAACATCACAGTTACATAAAACGAGTAAACATCTACAAGTAATTATGTATCCAACACCTCGGTCCCACCGAATTGTAATGTATCACACTCGTCACACCGAGTTCCCACAACGTTTCTTTCCACTTCCTCGGTCCCACCGAATTGTAATGTATCACACTCGTCACACCGAGTTCCCACAACGTTTCTTTCCACTTCCTCGGTCCCACCGAATTGTAATGTATCACATTTATACTAAGCATTCAAACCAATCAAATATTACACACCACACAACTAGTTCACACCACAAAGACAGTAGTACATACAAACTATTATGACATGCATACAACCCCTAACTACACAGTGAGAGAACTCACCTCGAATGCGCGCCCAGCTTAATAACACAGTTCAAGCTTCACAATTACGGTCACTTCCCAGCACCTAAATGCATGTTAAAACGTGTCAATACGAGACCCGGACCCTATGACACGACACACGCTTAAACCGTCACTAAAACTAAATTCCGTTCACCCAAAACAGGTCTGTTCGGGACCTGTTTCGACCCCTTTAAACCCAGAAAATTCCCAATATTATTTCATGACCAGAAAGTACTCTGAGTTAGGGTTCCAAGGACATATTATACGCCTCCTAACGATTTTTCTACAATTTACTACGGATTTTACAAAAACAGTTTCCGGAACAGCGAAATTCAGCACCTTTCAGTATAAAACGACAAATCGACCCATGCTACGTCCCGAACTGGGTTTTGCACAAAACACAGAAAAGTTTCTAGACTCAAAAAGGGAACTTTTGACACCGGTTTCACCCCAAACCGAGTTACGAGCAGAAAGTTATGATTTTCGCAAGATCAAGGCAGATTCCAGAAATTTTTCACATAAAATGACGAATCACCGAACTTGCGACCACTTTTTCGCCTAGTTAGAGACCGAACCAGTTTTTCGCTAAAACACGGAAAACGTGCTCGACCCTGAACTTGAACCGTGGGCGCCAGTTTCGGCTCAAACGGAGTTACGACGGAAAGGTTATGGTCACGCGAAAACTGGACAGCACACTAAAATTTTCATAAAAAGATAACTTTATAAACGGTTCGCGGCTTAAACGATTCGGGATTTACGCTAAGAGTGTGACCCACTGCCACCGCCCTCCACCCACAGCCACCGCAGCGGCGGCGTGCGGCGGTGGTGGTCTCGCCGGAAAAACGAAAAGGAAAAGAAAGGAACGAGACTAACGAGAGAACGACTTACCTCAAGACGACGCCTCACCACCACGACCGATCTTCTCTCCCTCGACTCCTCCGACGGACAGCAGCAGCGGCGACCTCCGCTAACAGCAACCGCGGCGACAGGTGGGGGTTTTCCGGCCAACTCCTCTCTCTCTACCTCTCGGTTTCTATCTCTCTCTCTCTCTACCTCTTCTTCTCGGCTCTTCTCTAACTCTCTCTCTCATTTCTCTTCTCACAGCCGCACCAACACAAGGAAAACGAGAGAAAAGGGTTCGTGGTGTTTAGGGTTTGGAGTTGGTTTACTTGGAATACAAGAAAAGGAAAACAAGGGAATTAGGAAGTACCATGTTATGGTCACGTGAGAGCAAGAAACGAGAAAGGAAAAGAAAGAATGGGGGTCTCGGCCCTTTCTTGCATGGGCCGAACCATGCCCAAATTTTGGCCAAACCCAAGATTAGCCCCTCAACAATCCCACACCTTACACTAACCCTACTTAACTTAAGATTTAATAACGAAGGCTAACGGTGCTACTCTCGCTAACGAAAAAATTACCAAAACAATTAAAGGTAAACATTTTAAATTATTAAAATTAATTAATAAACGTACCGGGACACGGGCTTTACAACTCTCCCCCACTTGGATTAGACTTCGCCCCCGAAGTCTACGTCCGCAAACAGCTTCTAATAATTCTCTCGCATTTGATGATATCCCAAACTCAAACCACTTTCAAGCTCTAACCCTTCTAATGGTGCTCACCAATATACCCTACAGGATACCCGACTACGATCATTCCTACCCTTAACTGTCGATTAACTACCACAAATTCTAATAGACTCCAAAGATTTTCAATAAATTATATCAACAAAACATCGACCCCCCCCGCCGAACATCGGTCCAACCGATTACAATAACAAACATCGGCCACCCGCCGAACATCGGTCCAACCGATCACAATAACAAACATCGGCCACCCGCCGAACATCGGTCCAACCGATCACAATAACAACCATAAGCGTGGTATTATCCTAGACACTAACACAAATAGATATCCCCTACCATCAAGTCAGTTAACACACACGTAGGTCATTCCCTTAACCGATACTACCCGGCCTACATTACCAACACGCGTGGAATACCCAACCTCCTACCGTCGACGTATCCCCCACACACGCTTTACAAAGCTAAAAATTATCTGAACCAAGGATACACTCTGATGCCTACCTCTCAGGTAACGCCTCAGGGCCCCGCACATCGGAATTATCTCTCAAGTAGGTGCCCACAACTATATCCTCCTAGCACCTACTAGAAAGCCTGGGCTTTAACACCTGAACACCGGGGCCTCACCCCGAGATACCCAACCGACCACTACCAGCGACTGACTAACGTGCCTAAGGATCCAGAGCAAAACAGCCTACCCACAAGTGCCTATTCCGGATTGTCTCACTCACCCAAACATGTAAACACTCAATGTGCAAAGAATGCCAAACGGTGCGACAAAAACAACTCATCAACTAGACTCCACATCAAGCCATCAAAATCGGGCAATCGGCCCATGACTAACTCTATGTCAAAACCGAGCAAAATGCTCCACGCTTGCTAGACCCATAGGTCGGAAAATGCGTTTAAACAAAGTTTAAGCAAGCAATACTCTGAAATCAACCTTAGTCTCAGACTCAACACGGGTTAAACAAAAGAGTTTTCCAAACGGACTCACACCCTAAAAATTTTCGAAATGACACATGACACTTAAAAGCACACTTCCCCAAATGGTTTACAAAATCATTTACAAAATATTTTCAATCATCAGGATTTTCATCTCAAAAGACAGTATGTAATAAAACTACTATTACCTGATCGATAGTTACGCAAAACTGGACACGCTCGTCCCACATAGGAAAATCATGTTGAAAATCGTTCCAATGCAGTTCAGTTTACTCACACAAAAGCAAGCGTAACAAATAATTTCTTTAAAATGAACCGCCTCGATTCCAGTATGGATTGACTCATGACGTGCACTTAAAGTAACCGCATGACCTTAAACAGGGTGCGACAAAGGTGTGCACATAATTCAAAATAAGTTTCACGACATTTGATTCAAAAATTATTCTTTTAATCATAAAAAGGACGTGGCACAGGGTTCGCCACAAATTTTCCGCGCGTCAGCTAATCACACAAAACGATGACACTGTTTACAAATATATTTTTGTTAAAACACAACTGTCTCGTGTAAGTTTCAAACTTGAAGACAGAAACCAGCCCGCTTCTAATAATTGGAAATGTCAATAAAACCTTTAGCTGACAAAAAACAAAAAAAAGCGCACTAAACAACTCCTTATGAAATGTTACCAAAATTCCCCCATGCACCACTTATGTCACGCATGAATCAATCCACACACCGAACTATTTGCAATAAAATACTTAGTAACACGAACTCTCGAAAGGAAAGTTAAGCGACACTAGAACTCCAAACTCATTTTAAACAAATCATCAACAAAGTTTGTAACTCTCGTTATAAAAAGGTTTCATGCACTTTCAAAACCATAGTTTAACATCTTGTGCGTGTGCTAAACGTTTCCCAAAATTCCAAAACACAATCCATATAAGGATTGGAAACACAAAAATTAGTTATTGCAATCCTATTTTCAAAATAACTTCGTGCATGACTCATTCGGCATTCAACGTCTCGACCCATACTTCTTCGAAACTCTCCGGTCTACTATTGTCATCCAGACATTTACACCTCTTAAGGCAAGTTGGGAATTCACATCAAATCATCTTACGGGTTTTCCTCAAATCAAAGTCGCTCAAAAGCCTATAATTCTAGCACAATTGCCAATTTTTTGACCCGAATTGGTCTACAAATATTACCTCAGCAACCTCATCTACAAGTGTGAGGCACGAATTAATGGGTAGCCCCGCTATCAAACATCACTACAGCAGACACCGGGTTAACTAAGGGCGTACTTAAACACACAGCTTAAGCAAAAAGCAACCATATACCAATATCAAGTGATGAAATATACCTGTCACCACTTTAAGCGTGGCCTGTGCCTCTTCCACTGTCAGTTAATGAACTCTACCTCGGCCGCCTCGGGTCCAGCCTGACCCACATGACCATCAATAATACGCAAGGGAGCAGCCGCAGGAGCTCCTTGTGCCCCGCCCCCAACAGTAACTCTCGGATTCGGGCAGTTGACCTTCACGTGGCCCATCTGTTTGCAGTTAAAACAGACCATTTGTGGTGGTTCCCTGCAGTCGCGACCGTAGTGCCCCACCTGGCCACACCGGAAACATTTGTCATTTCTCCTTCCTCTACCATTCATGGTTTTAAACCCACCGCTCCCTTGATTCAAGAGCGAGTCTGAAAACCTCGTTTTCTTTGGAACTGCCGATTCTGGTGCAACGGCCTGCGCTATTTTCCTCTTCTTAGTCTGTTCCTCTAACTCAGGTTCCTGGCCCCGAGTAGCCTTCATCATCACTACTACCTCATCACGAACGGCGGTAATAATCTCGGGGATTGCCTCCCTAATAGCATGCTTTACTTCAGTCGCGATCAACTTACGTATCTGCTCAGCAGTGAACCCGGCGCCAATCCCTGGCTCAGTAGTGTTGCTTCCCTTAGTGATGGCCATTTCTGGGGTAAAAATTACAACGAGTTATTAGCACATAATAACTCACACTAGCAACACTCACGCTCAACTCCTTGGATTCTTCGCGACTTTTCCCGACTCGAGCATTGATCCTGTGCTTCCGGTAGTAGGAGCTCTACTACTACCATCCACACCTATCATCGCCCGTTCCGAGTTCCATCCCAAGGGGTCCAAGTAGTTTCTCGCCGAAACTATACACATACGCCCGCACCGGCATATGTACACACTCTTCCTAGCCCCCTAGGAATTCCATCCAAACCACTACCCTTGCTACTGCCAAATCCCTAATAGCAAGCAGCAGACATGCAATACAGTGTAACAAGCACCAAGCAAGTTAGCATACATACTCCTATGTTCTAGAAAGCAATCTAGCACATGTACTCATACATAAACACCCTTCCCAGCTCTCTAGGAACTTCCTCTTATCCCACTACCCTTGCTACTACTGAATCCCTACTAATTATAACGGGTGACCTCACGAATACCCGATTATATGCAGTGCGAAACAAATAGACAGTCGAATACAAGACTCTATCCTAGAACGGTTGGACTCAAACAAGAGCTGCGCAGTAGAACTAAATCGAATATTCTAAGGCTATAAATCTCTTACTGCATACAACCTAGAGGGCATCCACTTAGTAACCTATCATAATTAGCATAAATTCCTAATAGCAAGTAGTTCAACATACAGCATAGTGTCCACAACAGGCAATCTAGCATGCGTACTCTATGATCTAGAAAGCAATGAAACACTAAGTACTGTACCTTTCCCCTTTGGCTCCGGCTGACTGTACACATTGCGCCTCCGATCACCGTTTCTCGAACGGGTCTTTACTTTTTCTTTTATTTCCAAAAAGATTAAATAAAGAATTTGAAAATTTCCCAGCCGCAACTTGAGACCAAACACACCGAGGTGCGTTTGATTCACTCAAGCTGTGCTCTGATACCATCTGTAACATCCCAGGCAACCGTACTAGATATTGTCCGCTTTGTCCACACACCTGGACTCACGGTTTTAAAACGCGTCTGATAGGGGAGGTATCAAGTCCCTTATAAGGCAACATTTGTTCCCCTCCCCAAAAACGCCGGACTATACCAATCTGTGGGTATGACCAGTGTGTACAAAAGTGGTAATCGGTTACAACTTGGTATCAGAGCACAGCTTGAGTGAATCAAACGCATCTCGGTGTGTTTGATCTCAAGTTTGCGGCTATAAAATTTTCTTTAAAGTTTTTGGAAAATAAAAGGAAGGAAAAATCCGTTTGAGAAACGGTGATCAAAGGCACAGTGTGTACAGTCAGCCGGAGCCAAAGGGAAAGGTACGGTACTTAGTGTATTTATTGCTTTCTAGGCATAGGGTATGCATGCTAGATTGCCTATGTTGTTTACACTGTACTGTATGATGACTGCTTGCTAGTAGGAATCAATGCTAGTTATAGTAGGTTGTTAGGTGAAGGCCCTATAGGTTGTATGCAGTAAGAATCATATAGCCTTAGAATATTTGATTTAGTTCTATTGCGCAGCTCTTGTTTGAGTCCAACCGTTCTAGGATAGAATCTTGTATTCGAATGTCTATTTGATTCACGCTGCATGCGACTGGGTATTCGCGAGGCAACTCGTTATGGCTAACAGGGATTTCGTTGTAGCAAGGGTAGTGGGATGAGATGAAATTCCTAGTGAGCTGGGAATAGAGTTTACATATGAGTACGTATGCAAAAATGTTTTCTAGAACATAGGAGTATGTATGCTAGATTGCTTGGTGCTTAATACAATGTATTGTATGGTTGTTACTTGCTATTAGGAATTTATGCTAATTATGATAGGTTACTAAGTGGATGCCCTCTAGGTTGTATGCAGTAAGAGATTTATAGCCTTAGAATATTTGATTTAGTTCTATTGCGCAGCTCTTGTTTGAGTCCAACCGTTCTAGGATAGAATCCTGTATTCGAATGTCTATTTGTTTCGCACTGCATATGATCGGGTATTCGCGAGGTAACTCGTTATGATTAGTAGGGATTCGGTAGTAGCAAGGGTAGTGGTTTGGATGGAATTCCTAAGGAGCTAGGAAGAGTGTGTACATATGCCGGTGCGGGCATATGTGTATAGTTTCGGCGAGAAACTACTTGGACCCCTTGGGATGGGACTCGGAACGGGCGATGATAGGTGTGGATGGTAGTAGTAGAGCTCCTACTACCGGAAGCACAGGATCAATGCTTGAGTCGGGGAAAGTCACGAGGAATCCAAGGAGTTGAGCGTGGGCGTTATTAGTGTGAGTTATTGTGTGCTAATAACTCGTTGTAATATCTACCCGGAATAGCCGTCACAAGGAGGAACAACTATAGTAAACCTATTAGTACAGGTGTGTACTTGAATTGCTTCGACGTGATGATCGTTGGGGTAGTCGTGAAGGCTTTAAATTAGTAGTCGTTGGAATAGAAGGATGATTCTAGTATTAGTCACTTGGAGTGACGATAGGGATGATAATTGTTATAAGCAGGTTATTTCGGGCCAAGATGGAAGATTGTGTTAGAGTCATCGGCTTATAGAGCCGACTTCGATTTGAGGAAAAATCGTAGGGATTGTTTGACGTAATTTCTCAACTTGCCCTTAGAGGTTTAAATGTCTGGATGACGATAGTGGATCAGAGAGACATGGAGTTGTACGAGTTGAGACGTAGAATACCGACTAAGTCATGCACAAAGTTTGAGTTTGAAAATAGAATTGCATTATCTATTTCTTGTGTTTCCAATTCTTATTTGGATTGTGTTGAAGAATTTTGGGAAAGGCGTTTTTTTTAAGTGTTATGTGTCAGTTTGAGTACTTACATATTTGGGGGAGTGAGTCATTCCGGGATAGGCATGTTGTTGGTAGACTGTTTGCATTGGAGCCTTGGTCAGGTCAGTCAGTCGTTGGTAACGGTCGGTTGGGTATCTCGGGGTGGGACCCCGGTATTCATGTGTTATGAATTTGACTTTCCAGTGGGCACTAGGAGGATATAGTCTTGAGCACGTACCTGGGAAGTAGATGTTAAGGTGTATCTTGTTACAGTGTAACTAGGTTCCCTATGGCGGGCGAGGAAGATAAGTAGACGGTGGAAGATTGGGTATTCCACACGTGTTGTTAGTGTAGACCGAATAGTGTCAGTTAAAGGAATGATGCCCTATGTAATTAAGAGAATAAATGCGCAGTAACCTTTTTGAAGTTAGTAGTATATTAGGGCGTCGACTTTTGGGCTTAAGGCCAAACACCTTAGTGTAATTGGAGAATTGTAGCCGATTTTAAGGAAATTATGTTGATGGTAGTAGAAACCCTGAGATGCTTACTTGTGATGAATGGTTATGGTGGAATGACCTTCGTGGGTGATTATAAGTTTACTGGTTTGATGATCCGTGTTAACTAAATTTTGGGAGCCTGTTAGAACTCGTGGAAGTTAATCGACAGTTAATGGTAGGAATGCTCGGATTCGAGTATCCAGTAGGGTATATTGGTAAGCTACTTTAGAATGGTTAGAGTTTGAGATTTGAATCGGGATGTATAGAATATCTAAGGTTGGGAGATAACCAAAGTCGTTTGACTAGGAATGATTCCAGTTGTTGGAGTGTTCTTCTGATTATAATCCCAGTGTCCTAGAAGGAGTACGTTAATTAGAAAAGTGTTTGAGAAGTTTTAGAAGGGATTTCAAGTGGACTTAGGAACCTGAGGTTGAGAGGAGGGAGAACTATCCGGAGCTATTCGTAGGCAGAGACTTCGAGGATGAAGTCTAATCCAAGTGGGGGAGAGTTGTAAAGTCCGTATCCCGGTATGTAATTTATTAGTCTTAACTATTTCTTTTAAGTTCGATTATTGTGGTTTCCGTAAACGGGGTTAGTCGAGTTGGGTCAAATCGTTAAGTATCGGAATTCTTAAGTTAAGTTGGGTTATTGTAAGATGTTGGATTTTGGAGGGGCTAATCTTGGACTTAAACAAAAGATGGGCATGGGTTCGGCCCATGCAATAAGGGGACCGAGACCCCCTTTCTCTTCTTCTCGTTTACTTGCCTTGCACACAAAGGAATTAGTAATCAAACCCTAAGCTATCCCCTTCCCTTCTCGTTTTCTCTCACGTAAACCACACAACCCTAGCATCTTCTTCTTCTTGCCTTGTTTGCTGCTGCCGTGAACCCCCCCCCCCCCCCCCCCCCCCACCACCACAACCAGCGCCGCTGCTGGTTTTGGCCGGAGAGAGAGAGAGAGAGAACAGCGCGAGAGAGAGTGGTAGAGATCGCCGGAGCCGTTGCCATTCGCCGCTGTTGTCGCCGGAGACCACCGCCACCACTGCTGTTCGTCGGAGTTTTCGAGAGAGAGAGAGGAGCAGGGCGGGTGTGTGGTGTTGTAGCGAGGTAAGTCGTTTCCTTCGTCTCGTGCCCCGCTGCCGGAGGTGGCAGTGGGTGGTGCCCGTGGCGGAACCCTAAAACCACCTCTGGCCGTAACCTTAAACCGCCGTAGCGAAACCCGAATCGTATACACCGAACGCGTAAACCGTTTTATAAAGTTATCATTTTATGTGAAAAACGTCCTTTTCTGCCACTGTTTTGCGTTAGCCGTAACTCTTTACTCGTAACTCGGATTGGGGTGAAACCGGTACCAAAAGTTCCCTTTCCGAGTCTAGTAACTTTTCTATGTTTCGTACGAAATCCAGTTCGGAACGTAGCATAGGCCAAATCATCATTTTATACTGATAAGTGCTGTTTTTCGCTGTTCTGCGAACTGTTCTTATAAAATCCGTAATAAAATGTAGAAAAATCGTTAGGAGGTGTATAATATGTCCTTGGAACCCTAACTCAGAGTACTTTCTAGTTATGTATTTTAATCGAGGACTTTCTGGGTTTAAAGAGGTCGGATCAGGTCCCGAACAGACCTGTTTGGTTAGACCGAAAAGTCGTTTAAGGGACGGTTTAAGCGTGCGTCGTATTTTAGGGTCCGGGTCTCGTGTTAATACTTTTTAACGTTCGTATAGGTGTCGGGAAGTGATCTTGGATTTGTGGAGCTTGATTTATTAATTGTGAGCTAGGCGCGCTTACGAGGTGAGTTCTCTCACTATATTTAATATCAGTCGTTTTACATTACTGTAGCTCGTGTGTGGTAGCCTTAATTATTTGTGACGCGGGGCTAGATAGTGGGGTGGCTAGTTAGACCTTTGTTGACATGTATACGCGGGTGGCGTTGTCATGTATACGTGGGTGGCGTAGGGACTCGGGGGCCGGTGTTTGTATACGCGGGTGGCGTAGGGACTCGGGGGCCGGTGTTTGTATACGCGGGTGGCGTAGGAACTCGGCGGGGCCGAAGATTGTATACGCGGGTGGCGTAGAATCTCGGTGGGGCCCAAGATGTTATACGCGGGTGGCGTAGGGGTAGGTATGCATGTTTATGATTTGTTCGTAGACTTGTATGCTTGTTTATGTGCAACTATCTGTTATAGGGGTAGTGTGGAATAACTGTGTTATCTATGGTGGTTGAATTCACTAAGCTTTGTGCTTACCCCTTCCCAATAAATCATTGTTTCAGGTACGAGTGGCTCCAAGGCGTGACGTGTACACACTGGCGCGCGTGAAGAGCTGATTATTATATCGTTTTATAAATATCATTTTTAAACTATTTATTCCGCTGTTTACCGTTTTTTAGAGAATAGTTATTCTTGGGTTGCAAACGAAACGTTTTGGGTTATTTAACGAGTTTAATTAATGAAATGTCATTTTTAACAATTTAAATTTTCTTGTAATTTTTGGGATGTTACAACTTGGTATCAGAGCCACTCCTGTGCCGTTCGAGATGTGGGGCAAACCTCATCGAGGACGATGAGTCCCTGAGGGGGGGGGGGTGTGTGTAACACCTTAGGCATATCCCACATCGGTCGTGGACAGGAGAGATGCTGGGTATATTAGTAAACCTTGGCCTTACCAGACACAACGCGTTTTGGGGCCACAAGCATGCGGGTTCCTTGGGAACTCTGTGGTTAAGCGTGCTTGGGTGGGAGTAGTACCAGGATGGGTGACCTCCTGGGAAGTCCTTGCGAAGTCCTTGCCAGGTCGCCAAGAACAAAGCCGTGAGCCAGTGGGGCAAAGCGGACAATATTGTGTCGTGGTAATCGGACAATATACAGATGGTTTCATATAGCCTTAGAATATTTGATTTAGTTCTATTGTGAAAAACGCTGTTCGCACAATATTTGATTTGGTAATATCAGTTGTTTTACATTACTGTAGCTCGTAGCCTTAATTATTTGTGATGCGGGGCTAGATAGTGGGGTGGCTAGTTAGACCTTTGTTGACATGTATACGCGGGTGGCTAGTTAGACCTTTGTTGACACGTATAATAGTTGTAGTTAGACCACACAACCCAGGCCAACCGTACCAGATATTGTCCGCTTTGTCCAGACACCTGGACTCACGGTTTTAAAACGCGTCTGATAGGGGAGGTATCAAGTTCCTCTTATAAGGCAACCTTTGTTCCCCTCCCCAACCAATGTGGGATCTTACAAATCACCCCCCTTGGGAGCCCAGCGTCCTCGCTGGCACACCAGTCCGGTCCCTGACTCTGATACCATCTGTAACATCCCAGGCCAACCGTACCAGATATTGTCCGCTTTGTCCACACACATGGACTCACGGTTTTAAAACGTGTCTGATAGGGGTGGTATCAAGTTCCTCTTATAAGGCAACCTTTGTTCCCCTCCCCAACCAATGTGGGATCTTACAATCCACCCCCCTTGGGAGCCCAGCGTCCTCGCTGGCACACCAGTCCGGAACCTGGCTCTGATACCATTTGTAACACCCCGCTTACCACGACACAATATTGTCCGCTTTGCCCCACTGGCTCACGGCTTTGTTCTTGGCGACCTGGAAAGGACTTCGCAGGGGGTCACCCATCCTGGTACTACTCCCACCCAAGCACGCTTAACCACAGATATACACGCTAAGTCTTGGTGGCGTATACACAATTTTTGGGCTAGTTAGACCACACAATATTTGGTAAGCGGACAATTTTAGGTACAACTAATAAATTATATATAATAGTGGTACAACTAATTTTAGGACAATATTTGGGTGGATTGTGTATATAATAGTGGTCTAACTAATAAATGTTGTATACACAATTTTTGGGCTAGTTAGACCACACAATATTTGGTAAGCGGACAATTTTAGGGTTACGCTATATACACAATATTTGATTTGGTTTCATATCTGTGCTCGGAAAAACGCGTCTGACTAGGAATGATTCCAGTTGGTGAAGGTTCAGTGGCAGCACCGAAAAGGCTCCGAGTGGACTTGGGAACCAGAAGCCGAGATGCGGGGGAACTACCCGGAGCTGTTTGCAGGCGTAGACTTCGAGGGCGAAGTCTGATTCAAACGGGGGAGAGTTGTAAAGCCCATGTCCTGGTATGGTTCGTTAATTTATTTTTCTCTTCTGCTCAGTTATTATAACTGCTTGTATTTTGTAATATTTGCGTTTAACGAGAGTAGCACCGTTAGCCTTCATTGTTAATTCTTAAGTTAAGTTGGGTTATTGTAAGATGTTGGATTTTGGAGGGGCTAATCTTGGACTTAGACAAAAGATGGGCATGGGTTCGGCCCATGCAATAAGGGGACCGAGACCCCCTTTCTCTTCTTCTCGTTTACTTGCCTTGCACACAAAGGAATTAGTAAACAAACCCTAAGCTATCCCCTTCCCTTCTCGTTTTCTCTCACGTAAACCACACAACCCTAGCATCTTCTTCTTCTTGCCTTGTTTGCTGCTGCCGTGAAACCCCCCCCCCCCCCCACCACCACAACCAGCGCCGCTGCTGGTTTTGGCCGGAGAGAGAGAGAGAACAGCGCTAGAGAGAGTGGTAGAGATCGCCGGAGCCGCTGCCATTCGCCGTTGTTGTCGCCGGAGACCACCGCCACCACTGCTGTTCGTCGGAGGTTTCGAGAGAGAGAGGAGCAGGGCGGGTGTGTGGTGTTGTAGCGAGGTAACAAGGGGGGTGGATTGTAAGATTGTAAGATCCCACATTGGTTGGGGAGGGGAACAAAGGTTGCTTTATAAGAGGAACTTGATACCTCCCCTATCAGACGCGTTTTAAAACCGTGAGTCCAGGTGTGCGGACAAAGCGGACAATATCTGGTACGGTTGGCCGTGGATGTTACAGATGGTATCAGAGCCGGGAACCGGACTGGTGTGCCAGCGAGGACGCTGGGCTCCCAAGGGGGTGGATTATAAGATCCCACATTGGTTGGGGAGGGGAACAAAGGTTGCCTTATAAGAGGAACTTGATACCTCCCCTATCAGACGCGTTTTAAAACCGTGAGTCCAGGTGTGCGGACAAAGCGGACAATATCTGGTACGGTTGGCCGTGGATGTTACAGATTGTGTAACACCTTAGGCATATCCCACATCCTTTAGAGGGCAGGAGAGATGCTGGGTATATTAGTAAACCTTGGCCTTACCAGACACAACGCGTTTTAGGGCCACAAGCATGCGGGTTCCTTGGGAACTCTGTGGTTAAGCGTGCTTGGGTGGGAGTAGTACCAGGATGGGTGACCTCCTGGGAAGTCCTTGCGAAGTCCTTGCCAGGTCGCCAAGAACAAAGCCGTGAGCCAGTGGGGCAAAGCGGACAATATTGTGTCGTGGTAAGCGGGGTGTTACAAATGGTATCAGAGCCACTCCTGTGCCGCTCGGGATGGTGGGGCAAACCTCATCGAGGACGATGAGTCCCTAAGGGGGGGTGTGTGTAACACCTTAGGCATATCCCACATCCTTTAGAGGGCAGGAGAGATGCTGGGTATATTAGTAAACCTTGGCCTTACCAGACACAACGCGTTTTGGGGCCACAAGCATGCGGGTTCCTTGGGAACTCTGTTGTTAAGCGTGCTTGGGTGGGAGTAGTACCAGGATGGGTGACCTCCTGGGAAGTCCTTGCGAAGCCCTTGCCAGGTCGCCAAGAACAAAGTCGTGAGCCAGTGGGGCAAAGCGGACAATATTGTGTCGTGGTAAGCGGGGTGTTACAAAAAAAAACTTAAATTTGCTTGTAATTTTTGGGACGTTACAACTTGGTATCAGAGCCGGGAACCGGACTGGTGTGCCAGCGAGGACGCTGGGCTCCCAAGGGGGGTGGATTGTAAGATCCCACATTGGTTGGGGAGGGGAACAAATGTTGCCTTATAAGGGACTTGATACCTCCCTTATCAGACGCGTTTTAAAACCGTGAGTGCAGGTGTGGACAAAGCGGACAATATCTGGTACGGTTGCCTGGGATGTTACACCTTGACTTTCCAGTAGGCACTAGGAGGATATAGTCTTGGGCACTTACCTGGGAGGTAGTTCCGATGTGCCGGGCCATGAGGCGTTACCTGGGAGGTAGACGTTAAGGTGTATCTTGATACGGTGTAACTAGGCTTCGTAGAGCGAGTATGGAGGATAAGTAGACGGTGGAAGGTTGGGTATTCCACGCGTGTTGGTACTGTAGGCCGAATAGTATCGGTTAAGGGAATGATGCCCTTTGTAATTAAGAGCATAAATGCGCAGTAACCTTTTTGAGGTAAGTAGTATATTTAAGTGTCGACTTTTGGGCTTGAGGCCAAACACCTTTAGTGTAATCGGAGTTTTGTAGCCGATTTTTAAAATAATTATGGTGATGGTAGTAGTAACCCTGAGATGCTTAATTGTGATGAATGGTTATGGTGGAATGACCTTCGTGGGTGATTATAAATTTACTGATTTGATTCGTGTGAGGTAAATTTTGGGGGTCTATTAGAACTCGTGGAAGTTAATCGACAGTTAATGGTAGAAATGATCGGATTCGAGTATCCTGTAGGGTATATGCGTGAGCAACGTTAGAATGGTTAGAGCTTGAAATTTGGAATCGGGATGTATGGAATATCTAAGGTTGGGAGACAACCGAAGTTGTTTGACTAGGAATGATTCCAGTTGTTGGAGTGTTCTTCCGATCGTATTTTAAGTGTTCTTGAAGGAGTTTCGTTGGTAAGAAAAGTATTCGAGAGATTTTTTTAGACGGTGTGAGAAACTTAGATTCCAGTTAGTGAAAGTCCAGTGGCAACACCGAAAGGGTTCGGAGTGGACGTGGGAACCCGAAATGGAGATGCGCGAGAACTATCCCGAGTTATTTGTCGGTCGAGACTTCGAGGACGAAGTCTAATCCAAGCGGGGGAGAGTTGTAAAGCCCGTGCCCCGGTACGAATAAATATTTTCCTTTAAATCTTTCTCGTTGCTTAAATATGTAATTGTCATTGAATTTTTCTTACGGGATCATTTAAGTTGCCGAGGGTTAGCACCGTTGACCCTAAGTGTTAATTTTCTAGTAGGGGGTTTAGAGAGTGTTTGTGATTTGCTGAGGGACCAAAATTGCCAAAGGGACAAAGTCGTGACATAGGGTCGGCCCATGCACACGACCAAGCCCCATTTTGTTTCTTTTTTGTTTTGTGGTTTCGGTTACGTGGGTAGTAAACGAAGAAGAAGAAAAGCGTTATAGAGAAGAAAACCCTAGTCACCCTCCCATATCCGCCGTGTTCTTCCCCCCCCCCCCCCCCCCCCCCCCTTGTCGGTCTTTCTTCGCCGCTGCCGGAAAATGCAGCCACCGCCGTCGCCGGCGTTATCGACTGCCGGAGAGAGAGAGGAACAGCGAGAGGGCGAGAGAGGAAGGAGGAGCCGACCTGTTTGCTGCTGCGTTCCCGTTAAAGAGGTAAGACCGTCTCTCTTACTTTCTCGTTTTTATTCGTCGCCTTCAACCGCAAACCACCGTCGGCGCCGCCGCCGACGTGACCGTCGTGCACCACCAGTGAGGTGGCTGTAGTGGCGGGCTTGCGGCTGTAAGACATGCTCGGGGTGAGGTGTGTAGGAGATGGAGTCGTCGGGTTATGCTTTTGGCCTTGTCGGGTTGTTTTGCCGAACCACCACCACCGTCGTCGGTTGCTGCTGCCGCAGCCGCCGCCGTCTGCCGCTGCCGGAGGTGGCAGTGGGTGGTGATAGTAGTAGGCCAGCCGTGGCTACCTAGACCGAACCTTTATAGCTAAACCGTAACCCCAATCGCGAAAAGAGTAACCGTTTCAAAATCGTCATTTTATGTGAAATCGCCTTTTCTGCCACTGTTTTGTTTCGTTCATAACTTTTCCGTCGTAGCTCGGATTGAGGCGAAACCGGTGCCCACGGTTCACATTCTGTGCCGGGCACACTTTTTGTGTTTTAGTGGAAGTCTGGTTCGGCCTCTAACTAGGCGTAAAATGGCTGTTTGTACAGCAGGTCTGAATATGACAGTTTCGCGTCCTGTTTTTAGAAAATTCATAGTAAATTGTAGGAAAATCGTTAGAACGCGTATGATATGTCCCTGGAACCCTAAGTCATGGGACTTTGTGATTATGGAATAATATTTCCGGGTTTATCAGTTTATAAGGGGTTAAACAGGTCCCGAACAGACCTGTGTTTTTAGAGTAAAAGCTGGAATTTGTAACTTGTAATCTAGTAGTTGTGAATTTGGGCTAGGACTTCGTGGTGACGTTTGATATCACTTATTTAGGTGGAAAAGGGTGAGCTGGTGTTGGCCGGTTCGTGTTGCTGTTGAGGACATAAGCTTTGCTTTTGAGGTGAGTTCTCTCACTATATAGGATGAAAATTATATTTGTGTTACTATAGCTCGAGTGTGATAGTTGTGATTGTTTGTTGATATTATTGTTTTTGGGGTATATATAATTGTGTATATATTGAGTTGTGATTGATGTACTTCTTGATGGGTGTTCCAAGAAGTATATGGCTTATAATGAGTTGCGATTATATTTTCTTGATGGTCGTTCCAAGAAGTATAAGGCTTATTATTAATTGTGATATATTTTCTTGATGGATGTTCCAAGAAGTATATGTGTTTGTATAATGAGTTGCGATTATATTTTTTTGATGGTCGTTCCAAGAAGTATAAGGCTTATTATTAATTGTGATATATTTTCTTGATGGATGTTCCAATAAGTATATGTGTTTGTATAATGAGTTGCGATTATATTTTCTTGATGGTCGTTCCAAGAAGTATAAGGCTTATTATTAATTGTGATATATTTTCTTGATGGATGTTCCAAGAAATATATGTGCTGGTATATTTGGTATATATAAATTTGGGTGCAAGACGTGATTGCATGGTATGAGTTGGTTGCGATAACTAGCTGTTTAAGGGTGATGCTGATATAATTGCGATCCTATTTATGGTTTGAATTCACTAAGCCTTGTGCTTTTCCTATTTTAATGTGGTTTCAGGTGCTTGTGGCTCCAAGGCGTGACGGGTACACACTGGCGCGCGTGAAGAGTTTTTATAATCATGAGATTAGAGTTATTATTAAACAATTTAATTTCCGCTGTTTATTATTACTGAGATTATTTATTATTGAATTGCAAACGAAACGGTGTTGGATATTTAATAAGGTTTTATTTATTAAAATGCCTATTTTTAAAGTCAAAATTTATTGTAATTTTTGGGACGTTACAACCAGAGTGCAATTGCAAGGAAATCGAGAAGGGTGCTGGATTGGATGTGATATCTACATCAATATTCATCAAGGTAACCTCAAATTCTCTAACTCTTATTACTGATTGTGGTGGAATTTCATGCTTACAAGGTTTTAGAACAAATGAGGTATCCGGACGTGGTATCCGGAAATGAGTTATCAGGACGTGGTATCCGGAAATGGGTCATCCGTACGTGGTATCCGGAAATGGGGTATCCGGACGTGGTATGTGGAAATGAGGTATTCGGACGTGGTATCCGGAAATGGAATCCGAATAGGTTATCCGAAAATTTGTTTTCGGGATCTGTTGGTTTTAACTTTCATGAGTAGTCGAGCTATTCGTGAGGCGAGTTAAAGGGGTCCTAAGAGAGAGTTGAGGATAAATCTCAAGGGATGATCGGGTGACTTATCATTCTCTTATATTTTATCGTAGGTGTTCGGTTTGAAGAACACAGGCGTAAGTGAGAAAGAATTAAGCAAGGACTGCAGCTAGGGGTGTAAATAGGTCAGGTTGGGTTGGGTTCGGGTTCAACCCATTTATTATTTGGGTTGAAAACCTCAACCCAACCGAACCTGTTTAAGTAAATGGGTTGAGATTTTTCAACCCAACCAAACGTGTTACTTAAATGGGTTGGTAGTGGGTTGACCTGTTTTTAATTTTCTCAACCCAACCTGTTTAATAAGTGGGTTGAACCTGGGTTGACCCATTTAATTTTAAAACTTTAAATAAATTAAAAAAGGACAAAAACATAATTTCATGACAAATACACAAGTTACAACCACAAAACCAAATAAATTGTTCAAAGTATCAATTAAACACCACCATAAAGTGAAATAAATTGTTCAAAGTTTCAACAACACAACCATAAAGTCAAACAAATAAGTTTCTAGGGCTGGCGTCGATCTCTTGGCTGGAACTGGAAGGAAGTGTCTGCTAGGGTTTAGAGAGTTTAGACTTTGAAAATCTGAACGATGGAATATTGAAAGGGAAGGACCGATTTAGTGGAATCATATTTAGTTTTTTTATTAACTTTATAATTATTAATTATAATTAAATAATGATAATAAACTAAAAAGAAGTCATAAATGGGTTACAAACACGTTGTAAATGGGTTGAAAGTAGGTTGTAAATGGGTTACAAACATGTTGTATGTAAATGGGTTGAAATAAGATTGTAAACGGGTTAAAAACATGTTGTAAATGGGTTACAAACATGTTGTAAATGGGTTGAAAGCATGTTGTAAATAGGTTGAAATCAAGTTGTAAATGGGTTGAAATCATGTTGTAAATGGGTTGAAATCAAGTTGTAAATGGGTTGAAATCAGGTTGGAAACATGTCGAAAATTTCAACCCAACCCAACCCATTTATTAATTGGGTTAGGCGGGTTGACCCAATTAACTTAAATGGGTTGAAAATCTCAACCCAACCTCTACTATTGGGTTGGGCTCGGGTTGGATTGGCGGGTTGAGACACTTTTTGCCACCCCTAACTGCAGGTGAGTCTTTCTAACTGAAAATGTATTGGCTTATGTACTATTTTAAACGCATGAGATGTTATGAAACTGCATGTTTTGCTATGTTTGAGGAAGTTGTGATATTATGTATGCATACATTTGGAAGTGGGCATGTTATGGCTAAGTCGGGGGGGGGGGGGGGGGGGGGGGTGTCCCGCTAGTGCTCATACCGGGGGGTGTGTTCCGTTTATGCCAAGGAGGGTGTGTTCCAGTTAAGGTAGTGTGAGGCTGACACGTTGTCACAGGTGTGTGTGACCTCAGTGTGCCATTTACATGCGTTGTTTTTGCGTTTGAAAGTTTAAATGTTTTAAAGTTGAGAATTGTTTATAAATGCATATAAACTTGTTAAAAATGTTTTATGTGGTGCGGATGTTTGTTTCTAGAGGGAACTCACTAGACCTCATCGTCTAACCCTCGCTTTTCAAAAACTAAACCATTTTCAGGTAAGCGCTTTGTAGAAGGCTCTAGTAAGGGCAAGGAGAAGGCGTGAGCGTGAAGTTTTGGTCTAGAAGGAAGTCATTATATTTAGTATGTCAAACATAGTACTTTAGAAATCTCGGCTGTGTAATAGGTTGTTTCCGCAAACCTTGTGATGTACTCGTATGTTTGAGATGGTATTTTGAGGCCGTTTCGGCGAGTTATTTATATTAATGTCGATACACATTATTTGTTGAGTTGAGTTGTTACATCTCTTTTAGAGTAGAAATAATACATTAGAGAATAAATAACACATTCTTTATTTTAGATTCTAGAGAATTACATTGGAGATGCCCTTACTATTCATTTCTCTATTATAGAGAGGAAAATGAAGGGTTTATTGGAGATATTTTAAAGAGTAAAATAGAGATAGAGAATAAAATAGAGGGTACGTTGAAGATGGTCTAATATTTTTATATTTCTCCAAAATGGAGAACCAAAAGTCAAAATCTCCAAAATAATTTATATTCATCTCCAACAGATTCCGTATTTTAAAAAAACATTAATTATAATATTAAAATATTATTTCTTTTTCCAAATATTTATTTTCAAAGTTTTCTATTGTTGTTCTCATCTAGTAATCATTTTTTTGGGTTATCTCCATATTTGGAGAAAAACTTTTTCTCTCTCATATTTTCTCCATTTTAGAGATAGTTTTGAGGAGCTGTTGGAACAAAATTATAACTTAAAATCCCTATATTCTTTATTTTCTCTAAAATAAGAAAGCTGTTAGAGATGCTCTAAATAATAAGTCATAAAATAGCCAATTTTTTTCGAATTTACCGTAAAATAGCAATGGACTTGCAAATTGCTTTGTGAACTTCCTTTTTGTGCGAGATCACGTTTTTATTGGTCCCACTAGACAAAGCCAATGCGCAAACTCCACAATTAGCGAATCTAGAAAAATTAGCTATTTTGTGATGACTTCATTCAAAATGGTTCTATTAAGAGGTGAATTTTGTTTGGCAAAAAAAGAAATTTGCCTCTTAATAGTTCCAAAACCCTCTAAATGATTTTGTATATTGTACCTCCCTTAACCACTCAACGTCCTAATTTCATCTTGAACAATTATCAAACAACCATATATCATTTTACACTATATTATAAGAGTCTCTTAATTATTCTGACCACTTAATCATCTTACACTAAACCATTCATTAACTACCAAACAGCCCTTATTTTGGCCAGATAATTAAGTGGGCATCAAACGCGATCTGAATAAGAATTTGATTAGGCACTTGGAAGATTCTCCAATTTAATTTAATTTTCGTTTTAATATTTTTCTATTTATATTGTAAATTATATATGGAGTGCTACAATAATGATTTATATTTATGCACTTAAAGTGCTTATCCAACAATGATATTCCATTATTATGTGCCAAGTTATTCCGATGATTAAAAAAAACAAGTTTTACATTATAATGATTGATTTATGTAAACAATTGCTTAATTTAAATAAAACAAGTCAAAGCCTTTTAATCTTGTCAACACTTTGGATACAAATGTAACAATCCAAATTCCAAAATAGAGCATAAACATTTAAACATAAAGCAAACCGCCAAAACGGCCCCAAAATTTACTGAATACAGCCATTTCAAAATTAGGTTTGTGGAAAAACCAATACACAGCTGAGAATTAAATAACAAGTGTCGAAATAAAAATAAGGTAGACATAGCTATCAACTAATCCTCACCTCTTGCTTAGGCCTTCTCCTTGCCCTTGCCTGAGCCTCCTACTATAAGCTTCTCTAAAAATGGGTTTAGTTTTGAAAAGCGAGGGTTAAACCATAAGGTCTAGTAAGTTCCATCAAGAATCACTTTCTCACAATAGTAAAAGCAGTTTATAAACATTCACAAACAATTTAATGCTTTAAGCTATAAACTTTCATCACTAAGACATCCTTACATGAAATGGCACACTGATGTCCTGTGCACCAGTGACAACGTGTCAGTCTCACACTACCTTAATTAGAACACACCCTCCATGGCATAAACGGGACACACACCCTGGTACGAGCACTGGCGGGACACACCCCCCGACTTTGTCGTAACATGTCCACTATCAAACGTATGCGTACATAATAATCTAACTTTTCGAATATACCAAACATGTGGTTTCATACACGAGAGATAAAACGTACAGTTCATAATATTGCATGCAAATAGCATATCAATAAATACCTTTTCAGTTAGAGAGAGACTCACCTGTTGATGCTCGCTACTGCTCACTTATGCTTCGGATCTCTAGTTGGGACACCTATATTTTAAAGAAACGAGAGTGATAAGTCATATGTCGACACTCAAGGTTATCCCTAAACAACTCCCTAACAGATCCCTACTTAACTAGAACTCCCCCAAACCGAAGACAGTGTTCCAGACCATCACATCCGGACTACACTTTTCCGGACTTCGCTTCCGGACTACACTTCCGGACACCACTTCCGAGACTATGCTTTTCCGGACCTCGCTTCCGGACACCACTTCCGGACACCACTTCCGGACACCACATCCAGAAACTTCCAAATAATCCTATCGGAAAACAAGCCATACCCGGACTTCACCAGAAGTGATTTCCGGATAAGAGGGTTTTTGTCGAGCAGGTCCTTAAATGCTTAAATAAAACTTTAACAAATACTTCCTCATAACTGATTAATATACGAACTACATAAATTACATGATTAAACACTAAAAAATCCTTTCTCATCACCCAAAAACCATTGAATTCGAACCCACCCTCTAGAAGTGTCGATTACCATGAATTTCATCAGAACTCCTCCCCAACAACTCTATTACTCAACGAAACAACAGAGAATAGAACTAGTGGTGACCTTTTTAAGGAAGAATCTCTTTTCCGATTAGCTTTTCTCTCCCCAAAATAGCAAAAATGAAATCATGCCTTCCTTCTCTTCTCCAAATCGTCCGCTACTGCAATTCCCTTATCAGACATAGGGTTTGTGCAATCATTGAGGGTTTTATACCCTCTTTCAAAATTTACATATCAGCCCTTGAAGTTACAAATTTACAACACTTCCCACAAAACTCTTATTCTTTTCATTTAGAACCTCAGTTTTTAAAATAATCCCCCTTAAAAGAATTCAGTCCCCGGAATTCCATTGTCGAAAACATGAGGGTACTTGGACCTCATGTCCGCTTCTACTTCCTAAGTCGCCTCTTGTCCCTTATGATATCGCCACTGAAATTTTACCAATCTAATCTCCTTATTCCTCAATTTCCGGACCTTATTGTCCATGATTTCTACGGGTTCCTCTACATACGTCAACCTCTCATCAACGTTGATATCCTCCAATGGCACTGCCACGTCCGTCTCGGCTAAACACTTCTTCAAGTTCAAATCATGAAATGTGGGATTGACTCTCTTCTGTCCTTCAGGTAAGTCCAACCTGTAAGCTACCTCTCCAATTCGTTCCAAAATGACGAAAGGCCCCACTTACCTCGGTCTCTGCTTCCCTTTCTTTCCGAAATGGACTACGCCCCTTCAGGGCAAGACTTTCAGCATTACTTGATCACCGACATGGAACTCAATAGGTTTTCTCCTCTTGTTTGCATATATCTTCTGTTGATCCTGCGTCACCCTCATCTTTTCGCGAATTAAGTCAATTTTATCGTCAGTCAATTGCACAAGTTCTGGGCCTGCCAGTTGTCTCTCTCCCACTTCGTTCCAACATAACGACGTTCGACACATACGTTCGTATAATGCTTCAAATGGTGCCGCTTGGATACTTGCGTGATTGATGTTGCTATACGATAATTCTATCAGCGGTAGGTGCACTTCCCACGAACCTTTGAAATCTAACACGCACGCTCGAAGCATATCTTCTAATGTCTGAATAGTTCCCTCACTTTGACCGTCAGTCTTAGGATGGTAAGCTGTACTCAACTTGAGTTGCGATCCCAAATCCCTCTGAAGTCTTCTCCAGAAAGACGACGTGAACCGACTATCACAGTCGGACACTATAGATCGTGGAACCCCATGCCTCGATAGGATCTCGTCTATATATAACTTTGCCAACTTTTCTAGTGGATTTGCTTCCTTAATTGGTAGAAAGTGTGCTGACATGGTGAGATAATCCACAATTACCCATACCGTATCGTGGCCCTTCGGAGTCCTTGGCAATTTCGTAACGAAATCCATTGTGATGTTGTCCCATTTCCACACAGGTATATCCAAGGACTGGAGCTCCCTGTACGGTCGTTGTTGCTGTGCCTTGACCTTCAGACAGGTCACACATCGTTCCACAAAGTGAGCGATGTCCCTCTTCATTCCTGGTTGTAATAACCGGGTTCATTTTGTAAATAGGTGAAGTTAGTGGGTGTGGTGTGAAGAGTGAAAGTTGAGGGACTTGAATGCAATTAGAAGGGATTAGGGTTAAAACCCCTAAAACCCTCATTCTCTACATATCAGAAAAAGGCACGACTTGTGTCTGTGTATTTGTGTGTGAAGAAATCTTACAACATTGAAAGAAGGACATGGAATTAGAAGCTTTGAAGTGTGAATCTCCATCGTCATCAAGGTAATCTCTCATTCATTTAACCCCCTTATAGTTTTGGGAACTTTGGTTTGATTTTGGTGAGCTTTTGTAATCGACAACCCTAATGTGTGAGAATTGTGAGCAATTGATCGAATGGAATAACAATCAGCGTGGGAATGAAGTTGGGTTGTTAGTTTAATCGTTATTTCGGTTCGAAATAGATTGGAAAAGGCTGAGTTTGAGTTGTGAGCATTTCCCAGTTGGATTTTCATGTGCAATAAGTCGTAACCCGAAAATCACTCTACCAGGAAAGTGGGTATCTGGTGAGTGTCCGGATGAGTTGGAATCCGGGAACATATCCGGATAGTGGGAAGTCTGGTGAGTGTCCGGATGAGTGGGAATCCGAGAACGTATCCGGATAGTGGGATGTCCGGTGAGTGTCCGAAGGAGTGGGAATCCGGGAAGGTATCCGGATATTGAGGAGTCCGGTGAGTGTCCGGATGAGTAAGTACCCGGGTAGGTGTCCGGATAGTCGTAGGTATCCGGATAGTTCACCCGGAAAGTGTTAGGGATCCGGAAAGATTAATCAGGATAAGTCTATATCCGGGAACTTTTGAGTTTCTGTCGGTGTGCCGAGTGGAGAGTGCCTTAAGGGATTCAAGAGTGATATAGAAGTGATGCTTGAGTGACTTTTCACTGTTGTGTGTATTGTTTCGAAATGTTGGTGTGTGGCTTGAGAGTACCGATTTCAATAAATAAGGGAGTTAACGTAGACGCCGGATGAGTCTTTCTAAACTAAAGCTTTATTGATACTCAAATTTATTACTTGTACCAACATATCGAATTGCATGATTTATGTTGTTTTAAATATGCATGATAAAGGTGTGTAAATTATATTATGGGTATGTGCGGGGCATGTGGAGACTTAATATGGATATATAGGGAGTGTGTCTCATGCAGGATATATGAATTCGTTTCATATGATCACTAAGGGCAGGTGTGTGCCCTAACACGTTGTCACAGGTGTGTACATGACTAAGTGTGAGCCATTAATATGTGTTTTGTGTGTACTTAAACTGATATAAGTGTGACCGTTTATAAATGCTTATAAACTCTCTTTATTTGATAATTGCGGCGTTGCGTTGGTAGCTAGAGGGATCTCACTAGACCTCATGGTCTAACCCTCGCTTTTCAAAACTAAAACATTTTCAGGTAAGCAGGTAGCCGAGAGCTCGTTTAAAGAAAATGACAAGATGTGAGTTGGAGCTTGCGTATAGAAGGATTAGAAGACTTCCCCTTTTATTTTGTAGTTATGTTCTCAGCTGTAGTTAGGGTTATTTTCGCGAACCCAGTTTTGTAATCTTGATAGTGTGACTATGTTGGGCCATTTTTAGCGTTTTGAATTAAAGAAGTAGCTTTTAGCATGCGTGTTTGGTGTGGGTTGTTACAGTTGGTATCAGAGCCAGGTTTAAGGGATTTAGGTGACCGGATGGGCCTAAACTTAAATTGTGGATTAGGAGGACACAACTGAGATATAGGAAGCCTTTAGGGAAGACCTTGATCACCGATAATTCAGGACGATGGTAGTGAGGACTCTCATGTAAGGTAAATTCAAATCACATCTGGCTAATGTCATTATGAATTTACCAGGGTTCTAAAAGGCGCGCCATGGCACGATATGGCGTGAGACGCGTCTCCGCCGTTACGATATGGGCCATAACTTTTCTATAAGGCGTGGCTCAAGATATGGCGGCTTATGGCGCGATATGGCGCGCCATAGCGTCAGTTTTTTTGTAAGGCGTCACTTGTACTTTTTACAATTTGTACTTTTTTGTCTTTTTTTTAAACTTAAATTTTGTGAAAGGTTAAAACTGAAAAGTTAAAAGTAAGAGGATAAAAACTACAAAGTTAAAACTTAAATTTGTTGACTTATTTAGAATTGAGGTTCAGTCAATGTTTTTCAAATTGAAATCACGATTACACAATTAGGCGATTACACGAGCAGCGGCAGATCATCTCTTTCGACGATTACACGATTACACGTGTATATATATATATATATATATATATATATTAAATTGTTGGATATAATTGTATTCATTGAATAAAAACATATAACATCTATTTATATATATATATATATATATATATAATATAAGATATATAAATTTGCCGCATTAGTTCACGCCTTAAAAAACGCCACGTCCTCACCATATCTTGTAAGGCTTGAGACTTGACCTCGCCTTACGCCTTACGCCTTTTTGAACCTTGGAATTTACAGGTGCATTGGTGTGCTTGATTACTGTTGTTCAGATGGTCGATGGAGGTGGTAGTGTGTAGAGTATGGTGGTAGTGTGTAGAGAGTGATGGTAGTGTGTAGAGATTGGTGGTAGTGTGTAGAGAGTTCTAACATTGTCATGGTGGCAATGGCTTAGTGTGTTGTGCACGATCGTTTATGGTATGAATGATGACATCTCCTAGAAGGAGTACCGTGTGAGTTGTGGGTGGCCCTAGGTGAAGTAGAACCTCTTGGGTTCATAGAGAAGAATAGTTGATTGGAAGTGAGCTCCTAGTTTCTGGTGAGTCTCTACTCTGGGAGTTTGTTATGTCGATCAATTGGGATCGTGAAGGCTTCAACTTAAGAATTGAGTAGTAGAGGTGAGCCTTTTGACTCTCTAGTCAGTAGAGGGTCGGCAAGGGTGGTTGAGAAATGATAGTTGCGTTGATTGGTAATATGAGGCAAGGAAAGGATGAAAAAGGGAATATTGTTGGTTAACCTATTTGGGTTGTAGTGGAGCCGCATATTTTTGCAAATCAGTAGTCAAGTTGGTAACTGGGTAGTTGAGACATATCAGTGTGTTGGGAAGCATCGGTACCAAAGTTTGTTGCAAATGGGAGAAACTTGATTGTGTGGTCGAAAGTAGGGCGCCGATGATAAATTTGTTGTAACTGCAAACTGTTGACCTTCCTATAGCGAATAGCCT
This sequence comes from Saussurea involucrata, assembly GCA_033807775.1. NCBI lineage: Eukaryota > Viridiplantae > Streptophyta > Magnoliopsida > Asterales > Asteraceae > Saussurea > Saussurea involucrata. Next base: position 26,260,094 of record CM066320.1, read on the forward strand.
TCAATGTAAAGTGAGTCATGCATTGTGTTTTCAAACAAGTCACATGAGCATTTTACGTCAAATGATATGTTGTGTGGTTGTGTGCGTGTGTGTGCCTTGTGAGTGTCTTGTTTTGAAAATGAGTTGGCGCGTGCAAGTGTTTGTTTGAAGGAAAAGACAAATTTATTTACGTTGTGTGATAAATTTTGGTACTTGGGGAAATGGTGAATTATTTCACCTCTTTTATGAGTGAGTTAACCTTTGTTGTGGGAATCATGACAACATTGATTGCATGGTTTATAAGCGAAATTGGTATGGACACGTTGCTATCATATCAATGAGAGCGAGAGTCGACCGACTCGTTCAGTGTGAGTAAATTTGAAAAGAGTTTCAGTGGATGCATTTCGGTTGCTGGACAAGGTTGTGAGATATTATGGGTTGCGTGTGAGAGATCCTTGAGATCGATGTGTGTGTGGCTATTTTTATGGCGGTGTCACGTCATGCATATCTAAACTTGTTTCACGACGTATTTTCAAATGTGCAAAACGATTAAAATTATTGTGTCGTCATGCATGAAGGCTATGAACTCGCTAGGTAGTGGGAGATACAGTATTTAAGGATGAGGAAGGGTTTCGAGAGTGGAAGTGTGTGGTTGAGTCGTCGATGGTCGATTCGTGACCTGGTGTTCCCATTTTGAGAGGGCGACGAATATCAGAAGTCTCAGTCTTTGACTTTAGTGATGCTTGTATTAGAGTAGTCTGTGCTTTTGTTCCATAATTTGAGGCGTGGTTGGTGGCGGGGTGTGTGTCCCGGATGAATTTCGAAGTGGGCAAGATACTTCTAAAAGTAGCTTGTTAATAAGTAGCGATGTAGTATGATGATGAAATGGTATCAGCATGGGCAAGATACTTCTAAAAGTAGCTTGTTCAGATGGCCGGAGTTTGAGGTGGTCTTGTATTTAGGCTATTTGTCAAGTAAGTTTTGTATCTCAATCGAGTGAGGACTGTGGGGCTGGAAATGGAATAGGAAACTCTTGTGTGCTTATTTTGTCGGGTTTATGCAAATATGTAAGAGGTCGTACGGGGAAAGGTGTGTACTTGTCAGGATGAACCGCCTTGTGTGAGTGTTATAAAAGTGGAAGATCACTAGTTGGATTGGTGATTTCCTGTGTAGTTGATGTTTCGTTCGTGAATGAAGTAGTTAGCACAATTGAAGTGGGATGCATTCTTTATGTTGGGATGCAAGGGGGCGTCATACCTTTTGGTATATTTGAGCTTGTTTCGTGTAGATCCCGAATAGCCGGCGGGGGGCGAAGACTTGGTCGAGAAAGGTAGATGATCTTAAATTTGAGGCTCATCCTTATTCGAGGGAGTCAAAGTCGTGAGATAGCCTTGGTTCTAATGTATGTGTTATGGTTGGTACGGAGAAGTCAATGCCTATTGTGTGTACAAATGATCGTGAGGATTTTGCCTCTAGTGTGGTGGTTGTATGGATAAGTTAGTGGTAACTTATACTAAGTAGGCATGCGAGTCATTGGTGTGGTAGTGAGTTGTAGTGAAGTTAAGTGGTGGGACTGTTGTTGATATGGGATAAGCGTAAGTGGGAATCTTTGCTCGGAAATTGCTGTTAAGTAATTCAAAGGTGGCATGTATAGGTGTGATGGCTTCGAGCATTGGGTGTTATTCTGGAATGACTTGGTTGAATTTCTTAGGCGAGATGTGGTGAAACCATTGGTTGTGTGTAGTAACCGTTGAGATTGCGTGTATGGAATGGTCAATGTTCCATACTAGCATGAGGAAATGGGCATGGTATGTTGAAATAAGTGAGTAAGCTGGAGGTAGAAAGTGTGGCAAGTGACATGGAAGATGGGAAACAATGTTTTCAGAATGTCATCGTCGGGTACTGGAACTCCTAGTGGGAGTATTAGAAAGAGGATTTACGTGTTTGTGATGGTTTAAGGGTCGAAGAAGGCCAACTTGTATGGTTGGTCGAAAGTGTGCAACTTCTAGTGAGCTGTTCTTTGGAAACATGTTTTATGTTTTGAGAAGGAAGTGAGAGAAGGAAGTTGAATGTAGTTCTCGGAATGAAGGACCATTGGGTTAGACTTGGTGATAGTGTGGGAAATATTCCAAGTGAGCTTGTCATTCGGTGTTTAGCTAATGGGAATAGTTTTGGTGTGAGCGTGAAACTTGGATTTATTTCTTAGGTGGATGGACGATTGTTGGATGTAGTGAGAACTTGAATGTGTGTCTTCAAGAGTGGTTCGGTTTGGTTGGTGGCTGCTTCAGATGTGGGAGTGTGGAAATTTCCTACTATTAGCTAAGTATAGTGTAGGGTGATGATGTGGTGAGAACGTATGAATTGTTTATCATTGATGAATTGTAGTCAATGCAATGCAGGCAAGGAAGTGTTATCTGTATTAGACGTATATCGTGTTGGGGAAAGCGATTGTAGAATTGTGTGTAATCTGTTGAAGAAGATCATAACTGCGAGTTAAGGTGATATTCAAGGTTGATCTTGTGTTAAGTTGGCGAATTAAGCGTCGTTATTTTAATAAGGGATTCATGTTGTTGTGACGTTAACTTCGGTAAAATCCGTTCTTTTAAGAAGGTGAAATTGTGTGTGAAACCCTTAATTTGACGAATTTTAAAACCGTGAGTCTAGGTGTGTGGATGATATTGGTACAGTTGCCCTGAGGCGTTTTTTTATGTTACGCGAATTTTCTGGGGTAAGAGTTGTAGTTAACCGAAAGTGTGATAATTCGTTGGTATACGCCCTATTGTTGAAGGGTTATGCATAGTGGGAGTGATAGAATCCTGGCCGTATTGATATTGGTACACTTCGAACATGCTTGTTTGGTGTGGGTTGTTACACTGGCCACCAATAAAACTGCCTCAAATCTCGATACATCATATTCGTCCCTGGATGCACTGAATATCGAGACTTATGCACTTCCTCCAAGATACTTACGCTCAGATTCCCCAACTTAGGAACCCACACCCGGTTCTTCAAGCATCTCAAACCGCTACTATTAACACTTACTGAGGGTTCAACCCCAACTATTCGTTCGACTTTCACATTTTCGTTCAACATCGCTATCGCTTGAAACTTCTTAATCTCGTCCAGAAGATTTGAAGTTGCCTCTACTCTGAAGGCCGCCACTTTGGTCGGCTCACCTCTCTCTTTTCGACTTAGAGCGTCAGCAACCACATTCGCTTTACCCGGGTGATAAAGGATTTCACAATCATAATCGTTTTGTAACTCCATCCATCTTCTCTGTCTCATGTTTAAATCCTTTTGGTCAAAGAGATGTATAAGACTTTTGTGATCGGTGTAGATCTGGAACTTAACTCTATACAAGTAGTGTTGCCAAGTCTTTAAAGCAAACACCACTGCCACCAGTTCCATGTCGTGCGTTGGATAGTTCTTCTCGTGATCTTATAGCTAACGCGACGTGTAAGCGATCACCTTTCCATTTGGATGCATCACTGTAGGTTACAAATCCCTCGGATCCATCGGGTAAAGACAGAATCGGAGCGCAACTTAGACTATCTTTCAACTTATCAAAAGCGGCATCCTGAGTCTCGGTCCAAACGAATTTGACGTTTTTCCTTGTCAATGCGGTCAAAGGGGTGGCGATTCGGGAAAAGTCCTGAATAAACTTCCGTTAGTAGCCTGCCAACTCCAGGAAACTCCTCACTTCTGACGGCGACTTCGGCGATTCCCAATCCTTAATTGCTTCAATCTTAGTTGGGTCTACTTTTATACCGTCTACCAATACCACGTGCCCTAGAAATTGAACTTCTCTCAACTAGAACTCGCACTTCGAAAACTTAGCGTACAACTTCTCGCGTTTCAATAATTCCAAGACCGTCCAAAGGTGCTCCTCATGATCACTCCGAGATCGCGAGTAAACCAGAATATCAGCTGTGAAGACAATTACACACTTGTTCAACAATGAACTGCACACTCTGTTCATTAAGTCCATGAATATTGCTGGTGCGTTGGTCAGACCAAAAGGCATGACTAGGAACTCGCAGTGTCCATACCTTGTGCGAAATGCCATCTCAGGCACATCTTCCTCTCTCACCTTCAGTTGGTGATAACCCGACCTCAAATCTATCTTTGAGAAATAACTCGCAACTTGCAACTGGTCGAAGATATCATCGATTCTCGGAAGCGGGTACTTATTCTTAATCGTTACCTTGTTAAGTTCTCGATAGTCTATGCACATTCGCATGGACCCATCCTTCTTCTTCACAAATAGCACTGGTGCTCCCCAAGGCGATGAGCTCGGACGAATGAAACCTTTGTCGAGTAGCTCCTGCAACTGAGTCATCATTTTCTATATCTCCGCCGTCGCCAAGCAATAGGGCACACGCGCAATTGGTGCCACCCCAGGCATGAAACCAATTCTAAACTCTACTTGACGATCTGGGGGCAGACTTGTCAAGTCATCCGGAAATACTTCCGGGTACTCGCTTACTACCGACACATCCTCTACTCCATTCTTCTCTTTCTTGGCATCTAACACATATGCCAAAAACCCAAAACACCCCTTTCTTAAGCATCGCTTAGCTTTCATCATGGATATCAAACACGACTTCCTATCCCGCCGATCCCTATAAATTACTACTTCTTTCTTATCAGGAAAAGTGATATGAATCAACTTCTTATTACACTCAATGTTAGCGTCGTTATCAGCTAGCCAATCCATTCCTATTATCACATCAAACTTCCCCATACCCATCGGGTATAAACGCAACGGAAAAGAATGACCATCTATGTCAATGCTACACCCCTCATAGACCTCCTTCACCCAGACTCGACTATCATCCGCTACTTCTAGTTCAAACCCAAAGTTCAACCTCTTAGGTTTCACTCACAAATTTCGAATAAAATTCGGCGAAACAAAAGAACGGTTTGCGCCCGAATCAAACAATACTTTAGCAGAAGCCGAGTCAATAGGGAAAGCACCTGTCACCACATCAGGCGTGTTCACCGCCTCCTCCGCAGACATGTGGAATGCCCTCGCCTTTGCGTGAGCAGGCTCCACCTTCCTATCTCCGTCCCTTCCTACGTTGTTACCACCATAGCTACCAGAATCCCCTCTTTAACCATGGACAGTCCGTCTTGATGTGATTTGGCGAACCACATTGATAACATGATCTTAGACTACGGCAATCCCATGCCATGTGCCCCATCTTCCCACACTTATAGCATCCTTCTATATCTGAGAAACACTCCCCTCTATGCATCTTGTTGCATTTACAACAAGGTCTCTCCCCCACTCTTGGTCCCACCCGCAACTCGGGTCTAGGAGCATTCGGCCTCTTAGCGTCACGGTTAGGCCCGTCCCATTTCCGTTTTTCACCAACTCTCTCTATCATCTGCTTGTTCTTTTCCTTCTCTGTAAGTTTTGTTGTATCGACTGTCGCTTGGAAAGTAGCGGGGTCCTTTACCTGGACAAGCTCTCTCACGTTGCTCTTCAACCCCCAAACATACCTCTCTATGCGCCTCTCCTCGGTAGGAACATACAACTCTGCAAATCAATCTTTCATAATAAACTTAGATGTATACTCATGCACTGACATCGTCCCCTATTCCAATCCCAGAAATTCCTCCTCGAGCTTCTTAGCCACCGCCACTGGGCAAAACTGAGCCTTGAACCTCTTAGTGAACGACTCCTAAGCAGTCACCTTTGCTACTTCTGAACCATTACCGCCCGTCTCGACATCCCACCAGAAGATGGCATCTGCCTTTAGCATTGACATAACAAATAATACCTTATCTCTCTCAGCACACTTACTTGTGTCGAAAGCCAGTTCCATCTCATGGATCCACCTTAGAGTCAAGATCGGGTTGCGCTCCCCACTGAAATATGGAGACTTACATGATGCAAAAGTTTTAAAAGTACACCCTTTCGCTGCCTTTGATTCACCAGCCACAAACGAAGTCAACTACGAGTGATCTCCCACTTCAGTTGGATCGTCTCATTGCCACTCTTAGTTCGCCCATCCGATGTAGACTTAACCCGATTACCCAACAACGCTTGCAGTGTCTCTTGCAGTTTCCCCATCTCAGCAGTAAACTTCTCTTCAATCACAAATACTTGGTTCCGGTTTTGCCTCAGACTCTTCGACTGACCTCCTCCTCCCACTGAGGTGGTAATTTTCTGATTGTAACGACCCAGATCAAAAAATAAAGCATAACGATCAACATTTAATAACTAGCCAAATGGCCACAAAATTTAGCTTTAATCAACCAGTACATCATAAGGTTTGCGGAACAACCTCTATACACAACTGAGAAATTTCTAAGCAAAGTCCTGATTTAAATGTAAAACAACGAAACTATCTTCTATTCCTCGCCTCAAGCTTAGACCTTCACCTTGACTTTGCCTGAGCCCCCTACTAAATGCTTTCCTGAAAATGGGTTTTGTTTTGAAAAGCAAGGGTTAGACCATAAGGTCTAGTGAGGTCCCTCTAGAACGACTTTCGCGCCAAAACAATATAATAAGCAGTTTATAAACATTCATAACCATTTTAGTGCATTGAAACAATGAACTTTCACCAACAATATAACACACATGAAATGGCACACTGAATTCCCGCACCCCGGTGACAACGTGTCAGTCTCACACTGCCTTACTGAAATACACCCTCCATGGCATAAACGGGACACCCCCCGGTATAAGCACTGGCGGGACACGCCCCCCAACTTAGCCGTATCATATCCACTTTCAAATGTATGCATATGAAAACTCAACCTTCTTACAACATAACAAGCATGTAGTTTTCATATAGACAATCAAACATGCAGTTCCATAACATCTAATGCTTAAAGATAATTGCATACTGATCAACTCATTTTCAGTTGGGAAAACTCACCTGTTGTCCTTGCTTAAGCCTTCTCACTTACGCCTCGGATCTCTAAGTCGGACACCTACGATTAAAACGGGAGTGATAAGTCACCCGAACATCCCTTGAGATCTACTCTCACTCTCACTCAAGCCTCTTCTTAACTCATCTCGCAAAGAAATCAAATTCCCTTATAGGGTGAAGTTAACAGACACAGGAGCGTGTATCCGGATAGCACAATTCGGATAGCACGTTCGAATACTGACTTTCTGGATAACAGTGCCTGGATACCTACTTTCCGGATAACAGCGTCCGGATTCCTTCGCGTTCGGAAACCATGTACTGATACTATCGGATTTGGTCTCTTACACCGCTGTCCGAATACGAAACCCATTAGGATACCATTGTCTCTAGATTGCGACCCCTACCCGGATAGTGGCGTCTGTTCGGGTAATCGCACTGTGCGATTTGGAAAAACCCCAAAATCTTGATTCGGTTCATTCCAAGCAAATTCAAGCCACCGAAATCAAGGATTTTATAAACAAATGCATTCTTATAGAAGATGTAGCATCTAATCACCCTCTTTCATCACAATCCCACCATTTTAACCCCAAAAGCTCTATAACCCCTTTAAGCATGAAAATCCACCCACAATAGCAATAAGGGTTAAAAATTGAGAGTTTACCTTGAAGCAAATTGTTGTTTAAGCTACCTCCAAACCAGCACCCTCCTTGATTTCTTTCAAAACGCACTCTCCAATCCTCACTCGCACTTTACAGTGTTCTCTCTTAGCCTCCACAAATGCCAAAATGATTAGAAGAGTAGGGTTTTAGGGTTTTTAATCCCCTTTCTCACTATTTACCAAAAGGTCCTTGTACTTTAGACTTTAAAAAAAAAACCACTAAACATCCAATTCTTTCACAATTATAAAATCCCGGTTATTACAATACCCCCCCCCCCCCTCAAAAGATTTACGTCCCCGGAATTCCATCATCGAACCAACTTGGGTACTTGGACCTCATGTTTGCCTCTTCCGCCCACGTTGCCTCTTGCCCCTTATGTTGACGCCACTGAATTTTCATAAGGTCAATTTCCTTGATTCTCAACTTCTTGAATCTACGGTCAGAGATTGTCCCCGACCTTATGACAAAGGTCAACTCCTTATCGCTTGCATTCTTTGCAAGGTTGCCATCATCTCAACTTCCAACATCTGCTCTCTATAATAGAGACGTGAATCACACTATGAATTCTTCCAAAATCTCATCGAGCACAACAAGATCGTACACTATATCTCCAACTTTCATAATTTTGACGGATCCAAAAACGTAGACCAACTCCACTTTTCTCTCGAATGCACCACTCTATTCTATGGGGATGTCTTCCGCATCAAACTGCCATTTTCTCAATCTCGAGGTTCAGAAGTGTTATGCTTTTCAATCCAACCAACTTAGTTTCCACTCAGTTTCCCAAACCATTATGATGGAAAACATAGCCGTACCAATACTTCAGAACCGCCCCTCGAAGAGACACAACTTTGCTATGTCGGGAAATCTTGTACAATATACTTGCAACCTCTCCGATCAACTATACCAGCTTAACAGTACCAGATATTGTCCGCTTTGCCCACACACTTGAACTCACGGTTTTAAAATGCGTCTAATAAAGGTTTTCGCATACAACTTCACTTCCTTAAAGGAATAGGACCTTGCTGGATTTCCACGCCACATCAACATGAATCCTTTACCAATATGTAACCGCTTACTTTTCATCTTAGCACACGGTCATCATTGAATATCCCACTAATCTCATCGTTATGAGTTTCTTCGTCGGATAACATGAAATTCCAAAATCAATTCCCCCAACACAACATATGCCTATGCAGGTAGTACTTCCTTTCTCGAAACACATCGACTACAACTTATCAACCAATTCATACTCTCCCACCACGTTATCATCCCACACTTATACATAGCTAATAGCATGAAACCTCCACAATCCCTCATTTGAAATGCCCACCTATCCGAACTAAACTTATCCTAAAGACACATTCAATTTCTCACTGCATTCCACAAGTGTTCAACCATATATGAAATAACTTCAAGTTACCCTCGCTCAACAAGGAGGAGTGACCATGCTCACACAAAACTATTCCCATTAGCTTATCACTGAACGACCAGTTCACTTGAAACATTTCTCACAATAACACCAACTCAAATCCAATGGTCCTTCATTCCGAGCACCACATTCAACTACCTTTTTCCACTTCCTTCTCGGAACATAAAACATACACAAAACCCCTTTCTCATACTCTCACTAGGAGATCATGTACCCGCCAAGCACAATCTGTACACGATACTCCACATTTTCGGTGTCACTTGCCAAACTTCCTACTCCCAGCTTACCCACTTATTCTGACATGTTATCTTCACCTCCTCACGTTAGCATGGATCAATGCCCACCAAACATTACTTGCACCCTTTTTCTGACCGCTCTAAATGTGCCGATAGGACATTTTCATTACTATACCTAACCAACAGTCTCACCAAAGTTCTCACTTGAGGTATCCTACCAAGTCATCCCGAAATGACACCCACCACATGAAGCAACCACACACTTCTTGTTCCCCAACGGGGCTTGGCCTACTCATGAGAATTCTTTGACATATGAGAAATAATTCAACATTTGCTACAAAATAACGCAAGCTAACCTATCCATCACCGTCATCAATCTTTCAATGATCGAAAATAAACTCATTCAACCAAAAGCACACGGTTTCTCTTTTAGGTAACCACCATCTACCATTCCACCCTTTTTATTTTGAAAATAGCTTTACCATAATACCAAGTTGAAACCTTACATCTCAACAACATACTCAACATCTTGTATAACTCATCAGAAAACTCCGAACACAAACTTCCATCTAAGTTTATCCTCTATTAACAAGACATTACCACACCAATGCCTTATACGCCTGCTTTGGCAAAAGATGCCACTAATTTATCCACACAATCACCATACCTTAGTATCACACCACAGACAAGGTTCTCACGACCATTTGTAACATAATAATTGTTGCTTCCATACCCACCAACGTGTAATTGAACTAAAGTTGTCTCACGACTTTGTCTTTCTCAAATCCAGACGAACCACAAAATCACGATAATCTAGTCTACTCAAACAAGTCTTCGTTCCTTATCGGTTCATTGCGATCTCCAAGAAACATGTCCTAAAAATCCCAAAAGATAAGGTGTATTCCCTTACAGACCAATATAATCAATGCGCACCCACTTTAGTTTGCAATATACTTCATTCCTATACGAATCATCAAAACTTCATAGGAAGTCACCCATCCAGCTAGCATTCTTCCACCATCAAACGCCCACACAAGGTGGCCCAACATCCTGTTATGTACACACTCTTCTCCGAAATGACCTCTCGTAGCCTTGGAAAATTCAACAATATAGCTACGCGAGAGTTACCCTTTCTAGTCCTAGCCTCCCGACAACGATCTCAACAAACGGTCGTTGACTTCAACATCAACAGCCGACTTGATGGTGCTTCAACAATGTCTCCAACAATCAAGGATTTCAACATAACCTATTTCTTCCAACACATCATAACTAACTTCGTGCCCCACAGTCCTCGCATGATGAAGGCACAAAATTTACTTGCTACGTGGTCTGGTTATAAAGCCACCTCGAGACTCCGGCTCGACGCCGATAATATTCATCAATGCATCTCAACACTACCTATAAGAAGCTGCTGATAAGAGTATCTTGACGACTTCAAATCTTTCACCTCGGACACCACCACCCACCGACAACCACATCTCAAGTTAACGCACGAGAGTATGAGCTACCAAAACATAAACATTAATAATGTCCGTTTCTGACACTTCTATCATTCACCTCTTTTCCCTAATGAGAATTCCAAGGTCACAAATCACCGACAACGGCTCGGCCGACACATTTCCACTCTCGAAACCCTTCCCTATCTTTAAATACAATACTCGCCATGACATAGTGAGTTCATAGCCTTCATGCATGACGACACAATAATTTAAATCACTTCACACATTTGAAAAATTCAATAAGTATAACACTTGGAAACAGCTGGAGTGCACACGACCCAACACCAACATAACTTACAAAACCATGCACAATGATCTCGAGGATCGTTCACACACAATTTTTGGTAAAAACTAAACCTTGACCACTCAAATGAACGTTGGTACAAATAAAAGTATCTTCAATAACCTTTTCTCATACGATTATAAAAATTTCGAGCAAAATCCCGTACACTAAGCGAGTCAGTTAACTCTCACACTCTTTGATATGACAACAAAATATCCATACCAGATTCAGTTATAAAACCATGCAATCAAACATTTTCCTGATTTTCACAGCGAAAACTATCTTAACATGAAAGAGGTGAAATAACCCACAAATCATTAAGTTCGAAATTTTATAGTTTAACGTAAACAAGTTTGTCTTTTTCTTTACACACGCTTGCATGCATCGACTTATTTCCAAACAAGAAACTCATTATGCTCGAATATACTTTTGACGTGAAAGGCTCACGTAGTTCGTTTAAAAACACAATGCATGAAACCAACTTTGCAATTGAAGGCTATTTACTCCAACAAGGTCAACCGTTGTACTCACAACAACTTATCATTGACACCCCACCTTTGACCAACGGTCTCCTTCTCACCCCTGCAACAACTTGTGGTACAGGCGCTTCACCACCTACTTGTTTGACCACTCCATGTAGTTTTTGTCTTGACCAATTGCCTCGCATTCTACTCCTACACATATTTCAATCCAACACTGATATCTTTCTTGCCTTATTCTTGCCACCGAACCGCTTGACTAAAGACTCAAGGCTCAAATCCTCCACTCGCTCCTGAATTGAAGTTTTCAAGATTCCAACAACGTCCTTCCTTACCATCTCAACTGATCGACGCAACACTTTCAAGAATGGGGGCTCACTAGAAACTAGGAGTTTTACCCTTAATCATTCATTCATCCTTTTCGAACCAAAGAAGTTCTACCTCTAGACGGATCATAACGTTATGAACAACACTTCTTCTAGAAGATCAAAACAATATATCATACGCGATCTCTTACGATACATCAACCTTTTGCTATCATTGCAAGGTCAGAACTCACTACGTACTACCACACCCCTCGATCTTCTCAACCCGAGCAATTGAGCACACTCATATACCTTTAAATCCGCGATTACATTGGCCAGATGTAATTTCAAATTTACCCTTACATGACGGTCCTCACTACCCTATCCTTAGCGCACTTAGAGTGATCTTTCCTAAAGCCATCCTATATCTCAGTTGCGTCCCCCCTCTACTCCACAGTTTAAGTTTAGGCCCATCCGGTCACCTAAATCCCTTAAACTATGGCTCTGATACCAACTGTAACGACCCACATCAAAAAATAAAGCAAAACGATCAACATTTATTAACTAGCCAAATGGTCACAAAATTTAGCTTTAATCAACCAGTACATCATAAGGTTGCGGAATAAACTCTATACACAGCTGAGAAATTTCTAAACAAAGTCATGATTTAAAAGTAAAACAACGAAACTATCTTCTACTCCTCGCCTCAAGCTTAGACCTTCACCTTGACTTTACCCGAGCCTCCTACTAAATGATTTCCTGAAAATGGGTTTAGTTTTAAAAAGCGAGGGTTAGACCATAAGGTCTAGTGTGGTCCCTCTAGAACGACTTTCGCGCCAAAACAATATAATAAGCAGTTTATAAACATTTATAACCATTTTAGTGCATTGAAACAATGAACTTTCATCAACAAGAAACCACACATGAAATGGCACACCGAAGTCCCGCACCCCGGTGACAACGTGTCAGTCTCACACTGCCTTACTGAAACACACTCTCCATGGCATAAACGGGACACCCCCCCCCCCCGGTATGAGCACTAGCGGGACACTCCCCCTGACTTAGCTGTATCATATCCACTTTCAAATATGCATACGAAAACTCAACCTTCTTACAACATAACAAGCATGTAGTTTTCATATAGACAATCAAACATGCAGTTTCATAACAACTCATGCGTAAAGATAATAGCATACTGATCAACTCATTTTCAGTTGGGAAAACTCACATGTTGTCCTTGCTTAATCCTTCTCACTTACGCCTCGGATCTCTAAGTCGAACACCTACGATTAAAACGGGAGTGATAAGTCACCCGAACATCCCTTGAGATCTACTCTCACTCTCACTCAACTCTCAAGCCTCTTCTTAACTCATCTCGTAAAGAAATCAAATTCCCTTATAGGGTGAAGTTAACAGACACAGGAGCTTGTATCCGGATAGCACAATCCGGATAGCATGTCCGAATACTGACTTTTCGGATAACAGTGTCTGGATACCTACTTTCCGGATAACAGCGTCCGGATTCCTTCGCGTTCGGAAACCATGTCCGGATACTATCGGATTTGGTCTCTCACACCGCTGTTCGGATACGAACCATCCGGATACCATTGTCTCTGGATTGCGACCCCTACCCGGATAGTGGCAACTGTTCGGGTAATCGCACTGTGCCATTTGGAAAAACCCCAAAATCCTTATTCGGTTCATTCCAAGTAGATTCAAGCCACCGAAATCAAGGATTTTATAAACAAAAGCATTCTTATCGATGATTTAGCATCTAATCACCCTTATTCATCCCATCCCAACATTTTAACCCTAAAATCTCTATAACCCCTTTAAGCATGATAATCCACCCACAATAGCAATAAGGGTTAAATATTGAGAGTTTACCTTAAAGCAAATTGTTTTTTGAGCTACCTCCAAACCAGCACCCTCCTTGATTTCTTCCAAAACCCACTCTCCATTCCTCACTCGCACTTCACAGTGCTCTCTCTTAGACTCTACAAATGCCAAAATGATTAGAAGAGGAGGGTTTTAGGGTTTTTAATCCCCTTTCACACTATTTACCAAAAGGTCCTTGTACTTTGGACTTTTATAAATGAAAACCACTAACCATCCATTTCTTTCACAATTACAAAATCCCGGTTATTACAATACCTCCCCTCAAAAGAATTATGTCCCCGGAATTCCATCGTCGAACAAACTTGGGTATTTGGACCTCATATCTGCCTCTTCCTCCCACGTTGCCTCTTGCCCCTTATGTTGACGCCACTGAATTTTCATAAGGTCAATTTCCTTGATTCTCAACTTCTTGATTCTACGGTCAGAGATTGTCCCTGTCCTTATGACAAAGGTCAACTCCTTATCGCTTGCATTCTTTGCAAGGTTGTCGTCATCTCAAATTCCAACATCTTCTCTCTATAATTGAGACGTGAATCACACTATTAATTCTTCCAAAATCTCATCGAGCACAACAAGATCGTACACTATCTCTCCAACTTTCATAATTTCGACGGATCAAAAAACGTAGACCAACTCCACTTTTCTCTAATAGCACGACGCCAAGATGATAAAAAAAACTTCGAATGCACCACTCCATTCTATGGGGACGTCTTCCGTATCAAACTGCCTTTTTCTCAAATTCGAGGTTCAGAAGTCTTATGTTTTTCAATCCAACCAACTTACTTCCACTCAGTTGCCCAAACCACTTCCGGACTAGGCTTTTCCAGACTTCGCTTCCGGACTACACTTCCGGACACCACTTTCGGACTAGCACTAGTACAAAAATGGATTTTTGCCACGAGTAAAAATTATGGCCGTAGGCCTTTAGCCACGGTTTTTTGAATAGATAAAATCGTAGCCTATCTTTCCGTGACTTTTGATACCCTTATGGCCACGTTTAAAATGCGTCACCATATCACATGAAAAACCGTAGCCATAGCCTAAAAACCGTGGCCATAAACGTATCCAAAATTTGATGGTATTGGGGCATTTTTCCTATAACTGTGGCTATAAACTACTTATCGCCACACAAACTCATATTAAACGTGGCTATTAGAGACCTTTTAGTCACATGAGTAAACTAAAACCGTGACCATAAACTACTTATAGCCACACAAATGTTCCTATAACAGTGGCTATAAACTACTTATCGCCACACAAACTCATATAAAACGTGGCTATTAGAGACCTTTTGGTCACATGAGTAAAGTAAAACCGTGACCATAAACTACTTATGGCCACACAAACTCATATTAAACGTGGCTATTAGAGACCTTTTGGTCACATGAGTAAACTAAAACCGTGACCATAAACTACTTATAGCCACACAAACTCATATTAAACGTGGCTATTAGAGACCTTTTGGTCACATGAGTAAACTAAAACCGTGACCATAAACTATTTATGGCCACACAAACTCATATTAAACGTGGCTATTAGAGACCTTTTGGTCACATGAGTAAACTAAAACCGTGACCATAAACTACTTATGGCCACACAAACTCATATTAAACGTGGCTATTAGAGACCTTTTGGTCACATGAGTAAACTAAAACCGTGACCATAAACTACTTATAGCCACACAAACTCATATTAAACGTGGTTATTAGAGACCTTTTGGTCACATGAGTAAACTAAAACCGTGACCATAAACTATTTATGGCCACACAAACTCATATTAAACGTGGCTATTAGAGACCTTTTGGTCACATGAGTAAACTAAAACCATGGCTATAAACTACTTATCGCCACACAAACTCATATTAAACGTGGCTATTAGAGACATTTTGGTCACATGAGTAAACTAAAACCGTGACCATAAACTACTTATAGCCACACAAATGTTACATTAACTGTGGCCATTTCATTACATACGGTTACAGTGAATTGTTAATACCATGGCCATTGGTTACCATTTTGTCACATGAAATAACCAAACCATGACAATAAAGTAGTTATAGTCACACAAATTTCATAGTAAGCGTGGCCGATTCATGATGTACGGTTACATTGAATTATAATAACCGTTGCTAATTGTTGTGTTTTGGCCACACAAAATAACTAAACTGTGGCAATAAACTATTTACAGCCACACATTTTATATCCACCGTAGCCAATTGTTGATAATATATATATATATATATATATATATATATATATATATATATATGGTTTTTTAAATTATAGAACAGTGGCTATTGGCTGGCTTTCGGTCACACCAAATAACTGAAATATAGCCATAAACTACTTACTAATGTGTGCCAAAATAATAAATAAATCTTTAAAAAAGTTTAATATAATAATTAATTCAAAAACATCAAACAATTAAATTAATAGCCATACATCATAAGGAATAAAAATACCAATGATAAACGTATCACTACTAGTTCTCTATTATATTAGACTTTTTTAAAGCTGCTCCTCGTATGCTTCGGGTTCTGTAATTCATTGACAATTATATAATTCTTCTTTCTCTTCTTAGGATTTTGTTTATCTTCATGTTGATTAGAAGTTGGATCCAGTACCTGCAACAAGAATAAAAAATTACAAACCAACGAGTTCCACAAACAAGTACTACTTTGGTCCCAAATTAATAAAAAAATCACAGAAAGAAAGCATTCTCAATGTGCTAGCGAAACCACTAATCTGTATTCAATCCATCCCCAAAACGGTGTAAACAACCCTCTAACTATGTTAGTTAACCCCATTTTGTGCTTTAATTGCTTCTAAGAGACTTGTTTCATATTATAAACGAATTAAAACGCCTATGGCTTGTAGCTCAGTTGACAATGAGACTGACTTGCCCAATAAACGAATTAAAACACAAATGTCAATTACATGATCTTTTTTGTATTAACTTGCAAGAAAAAATGTTATGAAATGAATCTTCACATAGACAAGCATTTATATAAATTAAACTATTTATGTATTCAAGTGAAAAAATAAAAGAAAGTAGGCACAACAATAAAATACTGATCCACATGAGAAACATATACAAAAAGCAGGAATTTAATTCAAAAGTAAAAAGAGATGATTCAAACTTAATTATTAAATGCAAACTCATATCCGAGATCAAATTGAAAGTTAGTTGAGGGAATCAATAACAAAATTAAACAAAAAAAAAGGAAAGTAAAGAGACAACCAAAAGAATTATGAACAATCAAGTGGTACTTACTTGGGCAGAACCAAGATTGAAACTAATCCTTCCATTCAAAACCAAAGAACCAAGATTGAAACTAATCCTTCCATTCTGTTCTTCACAGTCACACTCTCTTTAACAAAGGATAAAAGTGTTGATTTTAATGTTCACAATAGATTTATCATGGTAGAATGCTTAAAAGTTGGCAAAGCTTACCTTCCATATCTGTATGAGAACTATGTTGATGGATTGAGCCTGTCATAACCGCTGAATGAATGTAGTCCGGATCATGCCAACCGAAGTCTTTGGCTGGACTTGGTATAGTTGAACCTTATTTTTCAAACAATCAAATAACTGTCAGCAGTCTCAGTTTTAGTTTAGGTTTTAAAGTACAATTATAGATTAAGATGATCCATATTTAGATTTTCATAACATAACACAATTGTTGATTACTTATTCATTATTAGTAAGGTTAATAAAGTTATGCTTCTCAACATTTTTAACACTGTCATACTAAATAAAGCAAAACAATAACAATAATATGACAACACAGAATGTGATAGGATATAACATACTGCACATGTCGTTTTGAGTAAATGTCACAACTTGTGAAGCTTGAGACTTCCCATCTCCATATTGGACTCGTTGAGGGTTTTATCCCCACTGACCCACGTCAATCTCATCTGCAGATGCATTTTCAAGACAATAGTTTGAGAGTTGAAACAAGAACCTGTCGATGCAAATAACCAATTTGTAAAAACTCAATGGTTAGTTAATCATTCAAAATGAAAAGGTTCAATTGTTTATTTATTCAACAAAAATTATTCAAGTAATTGATCATCCAAAATGGAAAAGTTAATTGCAACTTTTTTTTTAAAATTGAATTGTAGTATACAACTAATACAAATGGTTAAAGCTTGTGTACAAACACCAAACCAATTTATTGAAACAGAAAACAAAAGTGAATTATATTTGTTACCTCTACCGTTTGTCAATATCGACAAAATAAGTTCTTGCAACTATTTGATTACAAATTTGTCCCTCCAATCCTTGATACTCAGTACAAAACATTACACCATCATAAAGATTTCCAACAACAAACGTATCATCAGAAAGCACAAGTCTTCCATCCACAGCTCAGTTGAAAAGCTCCTCATAGATAGGGTTGTAATCTGAAAGCCAAACATCATCAAGTAACCATCTTCTATTCATCACATGGTTGGAATCATCATTATAGCTTAGCATAGAGGAATTAAAACCCTCAACACTATTATTTTGTGCAGCAGTAGACATTATTCCCATGAAACAACTTCATCTTGCCATTCCCACGTCCAATCTTTTCATATAAAAAAGTAGATTGCAAAGAAACAAAAATCTTGAACACCATTAAATAGGTCAAAATAAATCACGAGCATGAAAAGCATAAGACCACCAACAGCACCACCATTTGGATCAAAATTATAATTACTAACACCAATACACCATTTGCTTGCTGTCAAAACAACCACACTTTCTATTCCTTCCATACCATCTTTTAAATTCCAACTAATTAACCCCTGTCAGATCCATTTGGCATCCCAATACGGTTCATTAAAGGCCAATACGTTCCATTAAAGCCCATAACGGTCCATTGAAGCCCATAAATATCAATAAGTATGTATGTGACGATATATATGAAGTGAATTTATATATATATATATATATATGTGTGTGTGTGTGTGTGTGTGTGTGTGTGTGTGTGTGAACCGTTATAGGTATGTGACTCGCTATACAGTCCATTAAAGCCCGATACAGTCCATTAAAGCCCGATACAGTCTATTAAAGCCCGATACGGTCCATTAAAGCCCAATACGGTTCATTAAAGCCCAATACGTCCCATTAAAGCCCATAACGGTCCATTAAGCCCACAAAGGGTCCATTGAAGCCCAAAATGATCAATTAAAAGCCAATACGGTCCATTAAAGCACAATACGATTCATAAAGGCCCAACACGGTCCATTAAAGCCCAAACCGTTCCATAAGCCCATTAAAGTTCAATTGAGTTGATTAAACACCTAGTAGATCACTGAAACCCCAATAGGATTCATTAACGACCATTTGAATCCAATAAATCCTTGTTGGATTCATTAACGATCATTTGGATCAAATAAACCCCTGCGAGATCCATTTGGCAGCCCAATACGGTTCACTAAAACCTAATACGGTCCATTAAGCCCATAACGGTCCATTGAAGCCCACAAATATCAATAAGTATGTATGTGACCATATATATATATATATATATATGTACATATATATATATATATATATATATATATACAGTACGCTTAGACGTTATGTGAACCGAATATATATACCCATGTATACTTCAGCTTTGTGAACCGAATGTATATACTATGCATTTTAGTTTGAAAACTGTGTATTCGCCAATATGTTCTACAATAAAGTAAATTAGGTTTGATTTATCATTAAAAATTAATTTTTTTTATTTTAAAAATTAAATTTTTAAAAACACATTTTCGGCGGATTTTAAAATAATTAATTTTCATTAAAATTTATGTGATTTAATTTTCCGACGGATTTTCGGCGGATTTTAAAAATTAATTTTTTATTTTTTTAAAAACATATTTTCGGCGGATTTTAAAATAATTTTTTATTTCTTAATTAATTTTTAACTAATTAAAAAAGATCAAAGCGTATTGGGCTTTATTGAACGGTTATGGGCTTCAATGTAACGTTTTGGGCTTTAATGAACCGTTATGAGCTTTAATGGGCCAATTTGGGCTTTAAAGAACCAATTTGGACTTTAATGAAACCGCTTTGGGCTTTAATGAACCGTAATAGGCTTCAATGAACCATTTTAGGCTTTAATGAATTATTTTGACTTTTAATGGACCGTTTTGATCTTTAATCGATTGTATAATAATAATAATTATTATATAATAATAATTATTATTATATAATAGTATTATTATTATTATATCATTTTTAAAAATTATATAATAATTATAATAATTATAATATAATAATAATAATGTTGATAATTATATAAGAATAAAAATAAGAATAATAAAGAAATATTATAGTTCCGGCTGAATTCCGGCGAACCTACATGTACCGCCGAAAATCCGCCAGAAACGTTAATCTTGTATTTCTAAAACCGTTCTAAACCCAACCGTGGCTAACCTGTATTTCTAAAACCGTGGCAAAAAGTGGAACTGAAGAATTGAAAGAAATAAATATATTGGAAGAATTGAATCAATTGATGGAAGGGATGAAGATTGCAGTGGGACGGAAGAATAATAAAAAAAATAGAAATAATATAAATCTAAAAAAACCTCCAAGGCCACATACAATAGAAGGAGACTACAATGTCATTTTAAATGAAAAAATAATTAGTGCAAAGAGAGGGACTTGAACCCAAGTCTCTTGGGTAGAGAGAAATGCACTTACCAACTAGACTATGATCATATTTGTGTCAATTTGTGTCTTTTGTACAATATATACTAAATATATATAATATAATATGAAAAGAAATCAGAGGCCATTGACAATCGTCACACAAAATAACTGTGGCAAAATTATCACATATAGTTACGTTTAATATTTATAACCGTGAGTCCGTGACTACTAGTTACCTTTTGACCACACAAAATAATAAAAACCGTGGCTATAAACAACCGTGGCTTTTGGCCACGTTTTACATATTTTTGTGACTATATATACATTTCTTTTGGTCACTGAAAATTGGTTTCATGTGGCCATATGTCAGTCTATGGCCACAAATAATAACCATTACAATATAAAACCATGGTTTAGAATAAAACCATGGTTTAGAATAAAACCATGGCTAACCCAATACTCATGACATATAGTTACACCTTATTTTTAGAAACGTGGTTATAGGTTAACTTTTGGTCACACAAAATAATAGAAAGTCGTGGCTAATTCACAATATAAAATTACGCTTGCTATGTGGAATTATTGCTACCAGTTACCCTTTGGCCACAAAAAATATTAAAAACCATAGCCAAATTCATGACATACAGTTACGTTTTATTTTTAGAAACGTGGCTATAGGTTACCTTTTGGTCACACAAAATAATAGCAAATCGTGGCTAATTCACGACATACAGTTAGGCTTAATATGTGGAACTATGGCTACCAGTTACCCGTAACTTTGGTCACAAAATAATAGCAAATTGTGGCTATAAGTTACATTTTCGTCACACAAAATAATAAAACAGTGATCAATTCAAGACATATAGTTACACATATTTCATATTAACTGTGGCGAAATCATCTCATATAGTTACGTTTAATATTTATAACCATGGCTACTGGTTACCTTTTGACCACACAAAATAATAAAAACCGTGGCTATAAACAACCGTGGCTTTTGGCCACGTTTTACAAATTTTTGTGGCTATATATACATTTCTTTTGGTCACAGAAAATTGGTTTCATGTGGCCATATGTCAGTCTATGGCCACGGATAATAAACGTTACAATATAAAACCATGGTTTAGACAAAAACCATGGCTATATGTCTGTCTATGGCCACGGTTTTTATTCGTTACTTGTCACGGGAAAAAAATTGTGACCTTAAAGAACCATTTAGTCACGGTTTTATCTAAACCGTAGTATTATGTTTAAACTTTTTTGTAATGGTCACGGTTATTGAGTTAAATCGTGGCTAACCCGATACAAAAAATTTATTTATGACTTTTAGCCACGGTTCTAAACCCAACCGTGACTAACTTCAATTTTCAAAACCGTGGCAAAAAAACATTTTGACTGTGGCGAAATCATCACAGATAGTTACGTTTAATATTTATAACCGTGACTACTAGTTACCTTTTGACCACACAAAATAATAAAAACCGTGGCTATAAACCACCGTGGCTTTTGGCCACGTTTTACATATTTTTGTGACTATATATACATTTCTTTTGGTCACGGAAAATTGGTTTCATGTGGCCATATGTCAGTCAATGGCCACAGATAATAACCGTTACAATATAAAACCATGGTTTAGACAAAAAAACCATGGCTATATGTATGTCTATGGCCACGGTTTTTAGTCGTTACTTGTCACGAAAAAAAAACCGTAACCTTAAAGAACCATTTAGTCACGGTTTTATCTAAACCATGGCATTATGTTTAAACATTTTTTGTAATGGTCACGATTTTTTAGTTAAGCCGTGGCTAACCCAATACTCAAATTTTATTTATGACTTTTAGCCACGGTTCTAAACCCAACTGTGACTAACTCCAATTTTCAAAACCGTGGCAAAAACCCATTTTTGTACTAGTGTAGGCTTTTCCGGACCTCGCTTCCGGACTACACTTCCGGACACCACTTCCAGACTACTCATCCGGAAACATCCAAATAATCCTATCGGAAACCTCTATCGGAAAACAAGCCGTACTCGGACTTCACCAGAAGCGATTTCCGGATAAGAGGGTTTTTGTCGAGCAGGTCCTTAAATGCTTAAATAAAACTTTAACAAATCTTTCCTCATAACTGATTAATATACGAAGTACATAAATTACATGATTAAATAGTAAAAAATCCTTTCTCATCACCCAAAAACCATTTAATTCGAACCCACCCTCTAGAAGTGTCGATTACCAGGAATTTCATCAGAACTCCTCCCCAACAACTTTATTACTCAACGAAACAACACGGAATAGAACTAGTGGTTACCTTTTTTATGAAGAATCTCTCTTTCGATTAGCTTTTCTCTCCCCAAAATAGCAATAATGAAATCAGGCCTTCCTTCTCTTCTCCAAATCGTCCGCCGCTACAATTCCCTTATCAGACATAGGGTTTTGTGCAATCATTGAGGGTTTTATACCCTCTTTCAAAATTTACATATCAGCCTTCGAAGTTACAAATTTACAACACTTCCCACAAAACTCTTATTCTTTTCATTTAGAAACTCGGTTATTACAACAAGGGATCATTTGTTCTTTCGTAAACTAAAAAAATGTTAACAAAAAAAGACATCGAGCAAAATATGAATTATTAATCAATGTTTGTAAACCTTGATAAGTTCTTTTTATACTTTTCTCCAATGAAGTAAGCAAATTTCACAAGGATAAGTTGAAAAAGTGCATATTGCAAAAAAAATCCAAAGCCGTTGCGCAATGAAGTACTTTTTAGTTGTTTTATGATGACTTCATTATATGAGTGATTAACCTAAAAAATAGTATAAAACAACCATTTGTCTCTTAGGGGCTGTTTGTTTACCTCTTAATGGTTCCATTAAGAGGTGAATTTTGTTTGGCAAAAAAAAAATCAGCCTCTTAATAGTTCCAAAACCCTCAGAATGATTTTGTATATTGTGCCTCCCTTAACCACTCAACGCCCTAATTTCATCCTGAACAATTACCAAACAACTATATGTCATTTTGCACTATATCATAAGAGCCTCTTAATTATTCTGACCACTTAATCATCCTACACTAAATCATTCATCAACTGCCAAACACCCCTTATTTTTGGCCAGATAATTAAGTGGGCATCAAACGCGATCTGAATAAGAATTTGATTAGGCACATGGAAGATTCTCCAATTTAATTTTATTTTCGTTTTAAGATTTTTCTATTTATATTGTAAATTATGCATGGAGAGTGCTACAATAATGATTTATATTTATGCACTTAAAGTGCTTATCCAACAATGATACTCCATTATTATGTGCCAAGTTAGTGTTGGTGTTTAATTACCAAATAAAAACCATGTTATCTTATTAAGAGAATGTAAACAGGTCATTATTTAGTGGAGGGTAGTATTAACAGCCAAATATAAATAAGAGTAAACTACACTTTTGGTCCCTGTTGTTTGGTGTTTATAACACATTTGGTCCCTACAGTTTAAAAATTACACTTTAGCCACTACAGTTTGTCATTCGGTCCTGATTTGGTCCCTCATCGTTAAGTCTGTTTAAAAACTCATTAACTAAGGGGTACTTTAGTCTTTTTATACCTTTTTTGTCTTTTTCTGCTAAAATAAAGTAAAATAAAATATTATATATATATATATATATATATATATATATATATATATATATATATATATATATATATATATATATATATATATATATATATATATATATATATATATATATATATATATAATATTCTCCCCACCTGAACCACCTCGAGAGAGAGAAGAAATTAGCAAACTTAAATATGGAGATCGACATTAATTGTTGTAGTGTACAAGTGAAATAAAGCAAAGTACCGGGACATAGAGGTTAGAGAATTGAGTATCGACGAAGCTCCGACAAGTTTGGTCTCCGACAAGGGTGGCAGAGTTGTAGGTGTCGACGGCGGTGGAGGTGGTCGTTTCATAGGGAGTTTGAAAAAATGGAGGATTTATAACTATGTATATTCTTCTTTCTACTGTTTTTACTTTTCTCAGTCGGTCCATGGTCAACCATCCCACCACCATCGTCACTTAGGGTTTATCTTCTCCCCAATTTTTGACTGATCGAAGACTATCTGAAGTGAGGACGATCCTAGAAACTAGGGTTAGTGTTTGTGTTGAATTAATTTCATTGTATTACACCATAGAAATATGCTGAATAAATTTATGAAACGTGGCTCACGGAAGCCCTCGAAATCCGACACCGATGCTTATGTAAATCAGAATTATGGTCCTGTTTCCAATTCTAAAGGCGCTGCTGCCGCCGCCGGTCAGTTTCCCGACAGAACAACCGCTGCTCCGACGACAACACCGACCACTGAAGTCTTGCTGATGTTTCAGGATGTTCCGGTGCCCGAAAGACAACTCTTGTTTCTTAAAAAATGTCAGATTTGTTGCTTCCAGTTCGACTTTTCGGATACATTGAACATGGTTAGAGAAAAGGAGATTAAGATGCATAATGTTGTGGAGCAATCTTGTATTTGTACAGTGTGTGGAGTTTTGTGCTTTTGTATGTTGTTTGCTGATTTTATTTCGTTATATTAAACTTGCATCTATTTGTTTGATCCATCCCTTCTCTTCTCTCTGATCTCGATCTGTATCTCATCTCTTAGATATGGAACAGATCTCTTCTCTCTCTCTCTCGTCGAAAAAGAGAAAGGGGAGCGGCATGGGGAGGGTGGAGACTGCCTGGCGTGGTGTTGTTGTTGCCGGAGGAGGGTGTCGGACTGCCGGAGAAGATGCGAGGGGTTTGTGTCATATGTATATGTATATCTGCATATATATATAGAATATTAATATATATTAGACAAAATTACAATTTGGTCCCTATAGTTTTAAAAGAATTGTATAACTTCTCCCTCTAAAAGAAAAGGACGAAAATACCCCTTAACTAAACTGAGTTTTTAAATGGACCTAACGATGAGGGACCAAATCCGGACCGAATGGCAAACTGTAGTGGCTAAAGTGTAATTTTTAAGCTGTAGGGACCAAATGTGTTATAAACTCCAAACCACAGGGACCAAAAGTGTAGTTTACTCTATAAATAAATAATCTTTAGAAACATCATC
Source organism: Saussurea involucrata (assembly GCA_033807775.1). Classification (NCBI taxonomy): domain Eukaryota; kingdom Viridiplantae; phylum Streptophyta; class Magnoliopsida; order Asterales; family Asteraceae; genus Saussurea; species Saussurea involucrata. The sequence continues at coordinate 26,285,495 of CM066320.1, forward strand.
TTCAAAAACTTAAAGTTGAAAGTTATGCTAACTTTTATCTGTTGTTTATTTATTTATACAAGTATTCATTAAAAAGTTAATTACTAATTTTCGTCCCTGTGGTTTCCTATAAATTGTAGATTTTGTCCCTGTGGTTTCAAAATTTCAGTTTTTGCTCCTATGATTTGTAATTTATTTATATTTTCGTCACTGAGACCAAACCACTACTTTTAAATATGGAGGACTAAAATAAAAATGATATGTAAACCATAGGAATGAAAAAATAAATAAAATTTAAATTATAAGGACTAAAAAGGTAATGAATTATAAGTCATACGAATGAAAATCGTAATTTCAAAACAATAAGAACGAAAATAAAAAAATTCAACAAACCATGGGGACTAGAAACGTAATTTACTTTTATTTTAATATGTAGTTATAAATTATAATTATTATTAAAATATTTTAATAGTAAATAAAATATGTTATTTTAATATGTGGTGTATAAATTTGGTGTTTTATTAAAGTGTGGTTGGAGTTTGAGTTTTTTTTGTGTGTGTTGATTTAGTGTTTTTAGTAATTTTTTACTGTGAAGGTTGGTGATCGTCTTATAAAAACAAGTGTCCAATAAAAAGATGAATTTATATAGCCATTTTCTAAAAAATGTCCTATAAAAGTATAAAATACCTAATGTAACGCTTTGTATCCTAAATAAGTGCCCTAATCTGTTGAGACGCTTTCTCAAAAGTGTTCTATAAAAGTATCATAAGTTTTTTTGTTAAGACGTCCAAAAACGTTCTATAAACTTATAACAACATTGCCTTTAGATAGAACGCTTTATTTTTTGGTCCTATAAATTAAATCTTATAGAACAGTCTATTAAGGAATCGACGAGTTGGTAACAAGAGCATGGAGATATGAGGTGACGTCTACCAATCCAGACCGTATTTTTAGAGACAGATTAAAAAATGTGAAAAAGGAAGTAAGAAAGTGGAGCTGGGAAAAGTTTGGTGAATTGGAAAAAGAAATTCACAAGGCCAAAGAGGACGTTATTCAATTGGAAGAAAGGGCGGATACAAACCGATGGAATGAGACAGAAAGGAATGAGTGGCTCGTTGCAAGAAAAAAGTGGCTAGATCTTGAAGAGAAAAAAATCAGGATGGATAGACAAAGAGCGAAAGTGAAATGGTCGATCGAAGGAGACGAAAATACTAAACTTTTTCACACGACCATGAAATATAGGGAACGAAAAAATACGTTAAAAGGTTTAAACATCAACGGTACGTGGGAAGAAGATCCGAATATCATCAAAAATCATATCTTCGAATTTTTCAAGAGAAAATTTGATAGAGGAGGTGAAGTCGGTCTGTCCCTTAACAGTGGGAGGTTAAAAAAAATCGTACCGGAGGAAGCCGCAAGTTTGGAAAGACCATTTGACGAAGAGGAAGTGTGGAATGCAATTAACAACTATGGTTGCAATAAATCACCCGGACCCGATGGATTCACATTCGGCTTTATGAAAAAGTTTTGGAGCTTAATTAAGGAAGATTTGATGTCGGCACTAAGTTGGTTTTGGGACAAGGAATCGATTAGTTTGGGATGTAATTCATCATTTCTTACTCTAATTCCGAAGGCGACAAATCCGGAGGGTCTAGGAGACTTTAGACCGATAAGTCTAATTGGGGTATATTATAAAACGATTGCAAAAATATTAGCAGAATTATAAATAATGTCCAAAGCGCGTTTGTTAAAGACCGACACATCCTTGACGGAATTCTCATCGCAAACGAGGTGGTGGATTATGTTCGGAAGAAAAAAGCAAAGGGTTTGATATTCAAAGTTGATTTCGAGAAAGCCTACGACTCGGTGGAATGGAATTTTTTGCTAGAAAGTTTGGGAAAAATGGGTTTTGGAAGGAAATGGATTGGGTGGGTAAAGACTTGTCTACAATCGTCGGCAATGTCGGTACTCGTAAACGGAGCTCCAACGGAAGAATTCTTGATGGGGAAAGGATTAAGGCAAGGTGATCCACTCGTAAACGGAGCTCCAACGAAAGAATTCTTGTTGATCCAAACCCTCAGTGATTTGATAATGACCCTCTCCTAAACACTTAGTGAAAATTGTAAGTAAACAATATGTATTAGAGTTTCACTATCGCTGATAAGTACTAGGACTTTACAGTACCGCTGATAGGAACTCTCGCTCTTTAGATTAGACATTCAGCGAACACTGTTCATCCAGTAGCTCTGAGCCTGTTCAGTCTCTGTGATGATCGCTGATAGTTTAGTTGTTTACTTATGATCCCTGAATACAAGTTTCACGTCAACAAAGGTTCTACGCTGAAGTCGAAGATCAAGCCCAAGAACCAGCGACAAGTCTACTAATGAACTGATGCGGATATCAGCGAAGCAAGACCTGTCCACTCAACGTGAAGTATCAAGTAGAAGACTTCAGCGAACACTGAGCTTTATCATTCGCTGATAAAGAACTGTTCAACGAACGCTGATCATGAAGTCTTCCTCTACAAGTTACTTTTGCCTTACCCCCTTGCACGTCTCCGTACAAAATGTCATAACGGACCTCCCTTTTGTCTAGAATCGTACAACAAACTCTGATTCTATATTGTGCACCATGCGGCTACTAAGGTTGTCTACAAAGGTCAAAACATGCAACCACTCAGCTGCCGCCATGTGTAAAGTAACACTGCCATGCAGTATATAAAGAAGAACCCTACTTCAGAATTGAAGTGCTCAAGCTCGGCCATCTTCTTCTTTCTCTCTTAGTGTTAGAATATTATTCGTAATATTCTTATCTCGTTTCTATCTTATTTATAGTGCAAGAAACTTAGTGTTCTTAACTTGTTTAGATTAGGTTAATCCTTAATCTTGTTCCGCAACAAGTTGTAAATTGTTTTAAGATTTATCAATAAAAAATTTAGAAAAGTAAAAATCGCGTGTTTGTATTCAACCCACCTTTTACAAACTTGTATAACCCTTCGGGACCAACAATTCTTGATGGAAATTTTGAACATTCTAATGGAGGAAGCGGTGGCAAACGGTCTATACGAATGTCTAAAAATAGGGAGAGATGAAATCACAATTTCGCATCTACAATACGCGGACGACGCAATATTTTTCGGGAAATGGAGGCTTCCAAATATAAAGAATCTATTGAAAATACTCGATTGTTTTCGTTCGATATCAGGCTTGAAGATAAACGTGAAAAGAGCAAAATCTACGGATTGGGCATGCGAGAAGAAGAACTTCAAGATTGGGCGAGAGGAATTGGATGTGAAGGAGGGAAAATTCCTTTTGTCTATCTAGGCCTCCCGGTTGGTGCGGTAATGTCAAAGACAAAATATTGGAAACCGATAACAGACAAGATGAAATCTAAGCTTGGGAATTGGAAAGCAAAATTGGTCTCGTATGGGGGTCGATTGACTTTGGTGAAATCGGTCCTAGGAAGCTTGTCTTTGTATTTTTTCTCTATGTTTCGAGCCCCGAGTGGAGTGGTTAGTGAGCTTGAGAGAATCCGAAGTAAATTCTTTTGGGGAGGGCATCGGGAGAGTGTGAGAAAAAAGGTATGTCGTGGGTCAAATGGGGAAAAGTGGTGGATTCTTTCAAAAAAGGTGGACTTAATATAGGTAGTCTATTTGAGGCGAATCGGGCGTTGTTGGGAAAATGGTGGTGGCGTTTTCTCTTGGGTGAAGACGCACTTTGGGTAAGAATAATCAAAAGTATTCACGGGGAGGGGGGGATTACGGGAAAGGAAGAGATCGATTGGAATGGTTACTCCACTTGGAAAAACATAGTAAAGGTGGGGAGAGAGATGGTAGTAGGGGATTTGCATTTTTCGGACTCCTTTAGTAGATTAGTAGGGGAAGGAGGGGAGACGGGATTTTGGACAGCAAAATGGATGGGGAATAAACCATTCGAAGAAGAATTCAAAAGGCTTGAGAGGTTGGAGATTGACAAAAAAGCAACGATTGCGGAGAGTAGGCATGGCAATTTCACCCGACCCGGTGAGGAACACGGTCTACCCGACTCGACCGGGGCCGGGGATTCCCCGCCAAACCGGGTACCGGGGCCGGGGCCGGGGCTGGGAAGACCATCCCCCGACCCGGTATGTATATATAATAAAATCATATTTATTATATATATAATATATTAAATAAATAATTTTTTTTAGTAATTCACTTAATTGTATCACTCTATTAGTATTCAATTCAGTAACCCAACTCTGAACTCCCAAAGACCCAAACCCACACGGCCACACCCATTATTTCACTAACCCTAGCCGCCACCGCCACCAACCCACCGTTCGACGACGACGTTCACTTCGGCAGTGGCACCCCCTGACCGACGACCACCAGCGACGAATTTGCAGCTCCACGCCTCCAAGTCCACGGTTTGATTTCTTACTTACTTTCTTCTCTAAAAGACTAAAATCCATCAGTTGATTTCTTATTTTGGTTTGCATCAGTCTCATTTGAGACTAAAATCCATCAGTTTGATGTATTTAAAATCCATCAGTTTTAGTTTGCATTAGTCTTGTTTGAGATTCTGCAATTTAATCACATTTGCTTATTTTGGGAACCGGGTCTTGACCGAAAGTTGACCGGGGACGAGTTAGGAATCCCCACACCCGTCCGGGGCCGGGGGACGTTTTAAGAAACCGGGGCCGGGGCCGGGGATGGAGAACCCCGCCCCATACCCGCCCCGTTGCCATGCCTAGCGGAGAGAGGTAATTGGATAGATAATAGATGGGTTTGGAATTGGAAGTGGAGAAGACCCCCTAGAGGGAGGGAGCGTGGGGAACTAGCGAATTATTGAGGAAATTCAAGGCTGGGAACCTGTGAGAGGAAGAAGAGATAGATGGGTATGGGACTTAGATAGTACTAACGGCTTTAAAGTGAAGAAACTGAGGTATTTACTGGGTAATATGGGAGAGGATACGGAGAATAATTCGGTCGAAACTACGTGGTGTAATTTGATTCCTAGAAAAGTTAGTATCTTCGTTTGGAGAGCGAGACTTGGGCGTATCCTTTGTTGTACGATTCTTAACGATAGGGGGATTGACCTCGACACAATCCTATGTCCTAGGTGCGGGAATGTTCAGGAAAGCGTAGACCATGCCCTTGTTGAGTGTGAAGAGGTGAAGAGAATGTGGGTTCGAGTAGGAAAATGGTGGAACAAATCGTTAGAAGGAATAGGGAATCTACAAGATCTAATGAGAGAGGTAACAAACGCGGATGGTAGTTGGAATAACAAGTCGAAATGGATGGGGGTGTTGTGGTCGTTTCTATATTTAACTTGGAACCACAGGAATAACATCATCTTTAAGGCAGAAAAAAAGAAACTGGACGATTTATTTTTTGAATGGCAAAGACGGGTATTCGAACGGGTGAGCAGGAGATCGAAATCACAGGCGTTAGATTGGGTCGCATGGCTGTCCGGTATCAAAGAAAATATCGCCAGAACTTAGAAGAACGTCTGGAAAGAGTTGCATCACTTTGGCAGGAGCTTAAGAGTTGAGTCGCGGCAATAGCGGAAGATTAAAGCTAGAGGAATCAAGGAGACGGTTCGTGATTAACAGTTGGAGGTAGAGTTGATTGGTCGTACGAGCTCGGAGGCTGGTTAAGATGTCTGGTTCTGGTCTGTCTGGAGGAGCTTACTCCGGACAACAGCTTATTCCGGACAGCAGCGGTTAGAGTTGGGTTATTTCACACAGTTGGTTCGGTCCTTGATGAGTGAATTTTCATTTGGTCGACTACTTTTCTTATTTATTTTGGTTTGGTTTACTTCGGTTTGGTGGATTCCTTCCCGTCGAGTGATAGGTTGGGTTTCCAAATCTAGTCTTGGTTGATAATGTATATTCCATGTACAGTTCTAAAAGTATATAATGGAATAAAATATTGCCTTTGCAAAAAAAACATTTAGAAATTGATCGACATTTTTAACACAATTTTGTCGTACTATGATTTTTTTTATCTAAACACATTATTAAAAAAAGTACGCCATCATTTCCTTATGTATTTTAGGTACATAAATAGAGTATTTGGTTAGGTCACATTCTTTTGTCATAAGTGGTCCATTAGATTAAATATGACCTTAAAATAAAATATGATGACCAAAACTTTTTTTATATAGGGCATAAGCATAAGCCAAAGTCATATCTCAACCCAAAATTATTAGTCCCATTTGATTGTTTTTAACACGTTAATCCAAAGTTACGTCCATGAATCTAGATTTTTTTACCATGTTATGAATCCATATTTTTTTACCATGTTAAAGCTTCCAAACATATAAACATGTAAATGAGTATCCTATACATACAATCTTTCAAAATATTCTAAAATTTAAATAGACATCTATCTCAATTTTGAAAATCGCATGAAATAGACCTCAATGTATAGGTGCACCCATCACTCAATATGTTTGTCATCTTAAGATCTTTCTGGATACTTATACTAATCATTGTAATTCTTAGTCTCCAACTCTCATGGAATATCGTATAACTACTAGACCATTCACAGTCTACATGACTTCGGGTGTGGCTTCAAGCAAGTCGCCTTTCATCTCACACACTTCTAGTGACTTCTTACTTGACTTGGGACAAGTTCTTAACATGTCGCACATACGCAAAGTCACAAACGACTACAGGTAGGTTTATTACCAAATCACTCTATACACTATTTCATATAGTATGCAAGTTCAAGCAAGTTACATAGCAATTCGTCCATGACACCTTCTAAATAACTTTGGGATGCAACTTCACATAATTCGCCTACCAAGTTGCATATATTGTACTGTACTAACACTTCGCCTGTTAGGACTCAAGTCAAACAAACACATAAAACAACTCATTTTAATACATTTTTCTTCATTCCTTGTACACTTCTTTGTAAATTTATAACATAACGGTGTACCATTTGTCGTACTAATGAAGTATGATACTCTCATTCTTGATTTATTTCTACGGTTATTAAAAACACCATTAATGGTGTTTTAACTCAAATTAATGGGCTTAAGCCCACGCGTCAACTTAAAACACCCACCCACCCACACACTTCTATATATAACATGAAATACTACTCTTGGATAACTTTAAAACATGAAATTGGCATATGAACTTGGCCATGTATCATCAACAATCGCGTGAAACTCCAAGAAAATTTCACTGCCTCCTTTCTCCTACGTATGTTATTCTTTTTGTGAGTTTTCTTTTGGGTTTTACTAAGCAACAAGAGAAGAAACAAATGGAAACTTGTTTTCTTAATTTGGATGAAAACTTTTCCAAATCGTGCTCCCAACCATTGCCGCTCAAGACGATAGTTCCCTAACACACGTCCATTAAAAAAATTCATTCCTACCTAGACAGTTCCTCAAGGTTAACATTTGTTCAGGTGAGTGCACATTTAGTCCTTGTCTTTGACTTTTCATTACACTCTAGTCCAAACTCGACAATCGACTTGGCATTCATACTTTAACTTTCAAGATACCTACTTGCGTATCTTTGCTTGTTGCAATATCTATTATCATCACAAATATTTTTCTAAAGATGCATTATGATAACCATAATTTAGTTTTTCCATCATATTTCATATTCAGGATATACACATGCATACTATTATTTTGGTCTAAGAACACTAATGTAAATTAATTTGCCGACCCGTCCCTGCATATAGGCCATGAAGGTGACCTACATGGGCAGCAGAAGCCCAAGGGGCATCATCAGGTCAATTCATTTTTCACATGAGTAGGCTTAGTTGAGGAGGAAAGAAATACGTTTTCATCTTTCATGCCCTAGATACTCCCGATTCTCTCTTTCGATCTCGTCATGCCATTGTCTCAAGTTCATCTATGGTAAGCCATCTATTCGATTTCGATTTTCCATTTCCCCTCTCTTTTATCATTGGCTACGATTTGTAGTCCATATCTCTTATTCTTGATTTTGATTTACCATTTACCGTCCGGAGTCGACAATTATGCTCCAGCCTCCGGTCCAGGTAAATAAATTAGAAACTAGTTTTGTTAATTTTGATTGTAATAACCGGGTTTATTTTGTAAATAAAGTACTGGTGTGTGTGGTGTGTGGTGTGAATAATGAAACTTTTGTGGCCTTAGTGTAAATAAGAGGAATAGGGTTAAAACCCTATTGCCCTCAATTCTTTACTGATTTGTGCGGCTTGTGTGTGTGTAAGAGTATGTGGAGCAAATCTCATTTCTGAAGAAGAGCTTGGATTCAGGAACCGAGATTTCAGGAAATCATCAACCACGTCTAGGTAATTTCATTTCTCTTATCTATTTTGGTTTTGATGAGATTAGGAAATCAGTTTTGGGGAAGATTTGTTGTTTATCGATAACCCCAGTGTTGGGATTGAGGTTTCCTGTGTGATTCAACAACTAATCAGTATATGAATGTTTAAGGGTTGTTGGTTTAAACATTTAAAGGGCTTAAGCTCAACCTCTATGGTTTAATGTCGGGATTTGTAAGTTTTACTTTGATTCTGATATGTCTGTGCGTGAACTCGGAAATCGCCAGAGTCCAGGTGTGATATATCCGGACATGGTAGTAATCCGGATAAGGGTGTTATCCGGAGGCGGTAAACCCGGACGGGGTAGTATCCGAGACTAGGGTGAATCCGAAAAAAGAGGAATCTGAATGAGTTTCCCGAATGTGGCCGAAGTCCGGGAGTGACGCCCGACCATGTAGGAAATCCGGACGCGAGTATCCGGATTGGCGCGGTTTTCGGACGTATGTCGGATAGAAAGTCTCGGATTGTAGGAGAGACTTTCGGGGTGAGATGCTAGGCTGACTTATCACTTCCGTGTTGGATGGAAATGTAGGTGTGCAGTTTAAGAGTAGAGAGTCAAGTGAGAAATGAGCTTAGCGTGGACCCTAGGTGAGTTTTTCTAAACCAAAGTTCTGATAATACTTGCTTTTATTGCTCATACATTTTATATGTTGAATTGCATGTTTTCGTGTAGTTTAAATTACGCAAGTTGTAGGTGTTATTTATAACATTGTATGCATGGACCGGGACTAGGAGTAGTTTATTATGATGCCATATGGGGAGTGTGTCCCATACAAACTAAACGAGCATGTTTCATGTAACTACTAAAGGCGGTTGTGTGCCCTAACACATTGCCATAAGTGTGTTCGTGACCAAAGTGTGGACCACCAGCCCGCGGGTGTTTGTTTGAACTGATAAGGGTGTAACCGTCTATAATTTCATTTAAACTCTTTTGGATTAATATGTGTGGTGTGATGTTAGTAACTTGAGGGATCTCACTAGACCTTATGGTCTAACCCTCACTTTTCAAAATGTAAAACCTTTTTAGGTAAGCAGGTAGTTGAGGACTCGAGTAAGGGCAAAAGCAATATGTGAGCTGGAGCTTGGTTATTTTTAATTAAAGTTGTGGATTTAGGTTATTGTTTGATGTGGGTTGTTACAGTTGGTATCAGAGCGCTAGTTTTAGAGATTTAGGTGACCGGACGGTCCTAAACTTAAACTGTGGGATTAGGAAGCACAACTGAGAAAGTAGGAAGGCCTAGGGAGACCTCAACAGGGACACAAATAATAGGGTAGTGAGAATTGTCATGTAAGGTAGATTCGAAGTTACACCTGGCCAGTGTAATAGCGAATTTATAGGTACATGTATGTGCTTATTTTTGCCTTGTTATTTTGAAGCTGTTGCCTTAAGCTGTTTAAAGTGTGTGATGTTCCAGTAAGCAAAGATGTCAGCAAGAACTTTGAGAAGTAGGTATGTGCCGGTTGAGAGAGCATTCACCGTGGAAGAAGTTTTGGAGGATGGACCAGTAGATCCTCTGAGGCCGGCGGCCACCCGTGGGAGGGGCGAAGGCCGTGGAAGAGGAAGGGGAAGGATACCCAGACGAGCTATCACCCAGTCGGATGGAACTGGTGTGGCGACTCGAGGGAAGAAGAAGACACCGGTGACCCATCGGGCTAAGAATGCGGAGGCTCCTGAGGAGCGTGAGCCGTCCATGCAGGAAAGTACTGCCTCTATGAGAGGAGGAAGTCATTCAAGATGTCCGAAGCAAAACCGTAACCAAGTATTTGTGACTGAAGAGAAGTTTACTGCCGAGATGGGCAAACTAGAAGGGACACTACAAGCGTTGTTGGACCATCGAACTAAGTCTGCATCGGATGGGCAAACTAAGAGTGGGAATGAGACGGGGGCGTAAGCGTCTAGTTTGCTTATGTGGATCCCAGATTCAATAAGCAATCACAATGAAATCAACACAATAGCATTATACGTCATAAATCTCACTTGTATTATGAAGAACAGAAAGATAATATGGCTGTAGCCGTACAAAGTAATTGAAACACAAATTATGATCATTAACCCTAAACCTAGGATTAGCCAACTATTTATACCCAAAAGATATTTACAAGATTTGACATATTTAGTCCCTACACTTCTATTCCACTAACGTGACCTAACAATCTCCCCCTTGGAATTGAAGTTCAATGTCACGCCAGTTAGGGACATATCGCTTTCGAATAGCGAATAGAATCTCAAAATGTCGAATGGAGTTTCTGAACTCTAGCCGTTCTTCTATAGCTTTGAGAAGTTCTTCTTTAAGATATTTCCCAACGTTGGTGAAGTTCTCTGACGACTCTTCTTCTTTGATGATCTTCTTCAGCACGTTCTGTATGTTCATCAAGGTACCCTCACTGAACTTGTGCAGCTCGCTGATCCGCATGTACCGTTTCTCCCCTTGGTTGTTCAGATACACTATACCTGTTTTTGGCTTGGTAAGGAGTGTATGTACCTATACGTCTTCAGGAAGATTCAGATTAGGCTTCAGAATGTTGATCTTTTTCTGGTTGCTTTCTAAGCCTCACTGGAAGCCGTTGATGTAGGCGGGCGTTATCGTGCACTTCATGAACCGTTTGATTGTCTCGAGGGCCTTTGTGTAGGGTAACAGACAAATGGTGCGAGTCTTTAACTCTCTGAGCAGTATCGGGAAGTAGTTCAGGTATAGGTGTCTGAAGTCAGCTTTCGAGAACGTCCATTCATTTCCGTCGTCCCGTTTGACAGTGAAAACCGGGAACCATACGCTGAGAATCTTGTCGGACATGATCTCCATAATTTCAGTAATCCTATGTCGCGTGCGGACCTGGTGGATCATTCTGCTGCGCTTCATTACCTCAAAATACTGAGCTCTGACCGGATATTTCAAGAACTTGACCCCATGACACATTACCGGGTCGAGATGCCTGATCCAATGAGCGAAAATCTTCTTCTGTGATTCCTCCAGATAAGGAACCAAGATCTGGATTCTTTTCCAACGAGCTTGTTGAGCTGGTTGAGGCGGAGCCGTTTCCGGGTCTGGAGTCGGAAGCTCTGATGTACCTGCAGAATCGTGTATAGCATGCTGAATCGTCAATACATGTTCGCTCTAGAGGAGGAACTAGTCATAGTCGTCATCGTTCATGAATTCGTCTTCGTCAGTAAATCCCACAAAGCATCTGTCTCTGTCTGGATAGCTATTATGGATTTTTCTCTGCATTCTGTCTCTAGTTCCGGATCGCCAGCGGAGTCCTCATCGATCAATTCTAGGAATGGCCGCTCCGGAACTGTCATCACTAAAATATCTTCTGATTGACCCTCGGGATTTTCAACCGTTGGGTCTGCTGACTCTGGCATTGTTTCCCTGAACGATGTAGAAATCTACATGTCTTGAACCATTTCTGAGTCTGTAGGCTGTTGTTGTGGTTCTGGTTCAGCTGGAGTGACGATTGTAGTTTCTGTCGTTGCGGTTGACAGCTCGGTCAGTCATAGTCTTTTCTCCCCCTCATGCTGATCAGGATCGTCCTGATCATCATGTCTTCTCTTTGAACCCTGGACCTGACCTTTACATGTATCTTCAAGGCTGGCAACCCTCTCGGTTAGAGCTTTGAGGGCCTTCTTTACGTCAGTTAGTGTTGCTGTAAGAGTATCAAGTCGGGCATCTGTTGGAATAACCGGGGTGGTGGTTGGGTTTGCGAGCGTAATAAGCTCACTAGATCAGCTTCCGATGAGGCATCGATGTTGGACTGTGAAAGTAGTTTATCCAGAAGGGCCGCTTTGAGAGCCTCGATGCTCATGTTCTGGATATTCGGTGTCGGAGTCGGTGGCGGCATTTGGATATGTGGTTGTGCTGGGGGAATATCTGTAGCCACGCCTTTACCCGCGATGGCCCTTCTGATAAAGGCCATGTCATCGGACAACATCATCATAATCTCGGTTTGGACAGCCTTTAAGGCGTCGTCCATTTGCTCCTTGGAGACGAACTCCGGGTGAGAAACTCCGGTGGCACTTAGCCTTTCCATTGTAGTAGTTGTGGTGGATTGCACCGCAGTACCGCCTGCGCTCACGGTTGGCATAATGGTAGTCGTGGCAGGTCTTCCGCCCTGTCCTTGCAAGCTACCGAACGGTAGACTCACTCTAGGCGTTCCGATCGTGGCACCAAGACTCTCGACAGTAGCAGTAGTAACGACCGGTGTCCTAGCCAAAGGAATAGTCTCAACAAATGGATCTAGACTCAATTGTGCATCGAAGGAAGTCGAGAACTGGGGCTGGTGTTCTCTTATTTCAACACCAGAACTCTCCAAGTGAGAGACCGGTGGAAGTTGTGCTAGATCCTCGTGTGAAGATGAAACGGATTCCTTTTGAGAGGAAACCGAGTGGCTAGGAGGGGTGTGCAGTTGCGTCGCTAGGCCCACGACGTCTTCTTCAATACCCCGTCGCAACGGATGCAACGGGATAGCAGATGTGGCTGTCTGTCTTGGTGGAGGCTGGTTGGGAGCATTCTGTGAAGAATGCTCCATCACTCTTTCACTTTCATTTCTTTTCTTGCTTCTCCAATCACACACAAACTCACTATCTTTTTCTTTTTCTACTATTTCTCCCTCCGCTCTACTTGTCTCTCCAGATATGGCTTCGGGGTTAGGAGTGTCATCATCATCATCATCCGACTCAGTTTCCTCACTGTCGGATTCCTCTGACCCTTCTTGGGCACCGGAAGCCGAGCCTGGTTGAGACTCGGATTCGGACCCTGATTAGGAGCCAGAGGCGGAATCATCAACTGGTTTGGGTGCTGGGCCGGGCTCGGAGCTGGAAGAGGAGGTTGCCTCTTCAGCAACTTGTACTCGGGTGACACCTTCCACCTCCACGTCATGTAGAGATGGATTTTCTACTCTTGGTGGTGTCGGTGTACGCGGTGGAGTGGATTGGGGTCGGGACGTACTAGCTTCGCGTGTTGACCTGGCGGCTGTTTGGGCAAAATTTCACAGGTCTCGACCGCGACCAAAGAAGGTAAGACGCATGTCATGAGTTATACCTTGTATTAAGATAAGGTCCCGACGAAGACCCAAAGAACCTCCGCCATCCCTCCTAAAAGGTAAGTTGAGAATTTCTCACGACACTCGACCTCGACGTCGCCTGTTCCGCACGACCGTCGCATAAAACCGTACGACCTCGACCGACTAATGCGTTATACAACTATAATATTTGTTTAAGTGTTTAATGTAGGAGTCAAAGTCATTTATGGACAAACGGCTATAACCGACGAAATCAGTTATGAGCATCTAAACTCACATTGAAGACGACGACCGTTACAAACAATCTTTAAAGCAGTTAAAGATTCAATTAAAGTCATCCGAAGACTATAAAATCCCAGCTCAATAATCAGTTCAAAACACCTGATCAACACCGAATAACACAGAGAGAGAGAGATAGAACAAGAGCATCAAACAACAGAAGCAAACACAAACACTCGAAGAATATTCATTCGAAGCAAAGAGATCATTCATAGAAGATCACTCTCGACGCAAGACTCTCGCTCTCGACCAACAGTTTATACACAGTTTTCACACACGACGCACACTATTTTTACATTCCAAACACTTGTACTTTACATTTCGAAGTCTTTCCTTCATTTGTATTGTAATCTCTGTACGATCGACATCCGGAACACCAAGGACATCGCCTCTGATTGGCGACCATAGTGCAGCGACGACATCCACTGTCGTCCGCAGGTTTTTTCCTCGTTGAGGTTTTTCCTGCGTCATCAAATCCTTTGTCTCATTTACATTTTTGTCTTTGTCGCACGCCTTTGTCGAAAGATTCCTTTCTTTAGTTGTTAAAGTCCACATCGACCTTAAGTTGTCCCTTTGGTGCGATTTTTGGCATTAACAGTTTGGCGCCATCCGTGGGACCCCATCTAGAGAAAATATTCGACAAACGTGCGTCCTACTTACGTTTTCTTGGAGTTTCTTCTATTCTCAGTTGCAGGAAAATGGCGAATAACGAACAAGTCGCTGTCCCAGCACATGAGGGGCTCGAAAATGCACAAGACGCACTTGAAACAGTCAACGATTATCGCCTGGAGGAAGTCGTTCTAGACTGAAGCAAGCCTGACCAAAAAGTCTTAATCGGGTCGTCTCTCAATCCTTGTCTTAGGGGAAAGTTAATATCTTTTTTGTAGGAACATGCTGATTGTTTCGCCTGGTCGCATGAAGATATGGTTGGCATAGATCCTGACGTCGTCTCTCACAAGCTCAACGTCGACCCATCGTTCAAACCTATTAAACAGAAGCGACGGAAATTCGCTCCTGAAGGGAATACGGTGATAAATGACGAAGTCGACAATCTTCTCAAGACAGGGGAGATTCGAGAGGTAAAATACCCCGACTGGCTTGCTAACGTCATGGTGGTAGCAAAAAAGAACGGAAAGTGGAGGGTCTGTATCGACTTCACAGATCTCAATAAAGCCTGTCCAAAATATCCTTTTCCATTACCTCATATCGACGCCATGGTCGATGCGACAGCTGGGAACGAACTACTGACGTTCATGGATGCCTATTCCGGATACAATCAAATCTTAATGCACGTCGAGGACCAAGAAAAAACCGCATTTATGACGGACCGAGGTATTTACTGTTATAAAGTTATGCCCTTCGGACTAAAAAATGCAGGTTCTACCTACCAGCGTCTAGTGAATAAAATGTTTAAAGACCATCTCGGCGACACGATGGAAGTGTGACATGCTTGTCAAGTCAAAACAACCGATCGACCATGTCGAACATCTGAGGCAATCGTTTAATATCCTCAGAAAGTATAGCATGAAGCTCAACCCGACGAAATGTTCTTTCGGTGTCAGCGCTGGGAAATTCCTGGGCTATATGGTCACTCGTCGAGGCATCGAAGCCAATCCCGACCAGATCAAAGCCATTGTCGAGATCAAATCTCCTCGGAATTTCAAAGAAGTCCAAAGGCTCAGTGGTCGGGTAGCAGCTCTAAACAGGTTCATCTCCCGATCTTCAGATAAATTTCATATATTTTACAACGTCCTCAGGAAGAACAGAGGCTTCGACTAGACCGACGATCATGAACAGGCATTGCAAAAGCTCAAAAACTACATGACGTCGCCTCCATTATTGTCGAAACCTCGCGACCATGAAATCTTACAACTATATCTGGCTGTTAGTCCAAACGCGGTAAGTGCCGTCCTAACACGAGAAGATGAAAAGCAGCAACTGCGAATCTATTATGTAAGTAAATCTCTTCTAGACGCAGAAACCAGGTATTCCTCTATGGAAAAATTGCTCTTGTCGCTGGTCACAACTGCTAAAAACTGCGACATTATTTTGAGTCGCATCCCATTACTGTCGTAACTAACTTCCCTCTTAAGTTTGTCTTAAGAAAACCTGAGTTGACAGGTCGCTTAGCAAAATGGAGCATATATCTCAGCAGCTACGACATTGACTTCAAGCCCAGGACCGCGATCAAGTTGCAAGCCTTGGCCGATTTCATTGCTGACTTCAGCCCTGAATTGGAGAAAGAAGCATAGCTCGAGGTATCAACTGTGGCGACTCACGACGACGTGTCTTGGATCTTACACGTCGATGGGTCATCTAACATTAGAGGCTCAGGACTAGGCGTCGTCTTAAAGTCGCCACAGGGGGGCAAGATGGTATACTCAGTTCGATGCGATTTCAAAACCACCAACAACAAAGCCGAATACAAGGCCCTGATCGTAGGGATGAATATGGCCCACGACTCGGGGGCAACCGTGCTACATGTCAAAAGCGATTCTCTCCTGGTCGTGAACTAGATGAATGGAGAATTCGAGGCCAAAGATTCAAAAATGACAGCGTACCTGAAGGTAGCAAAAGAAAAATAAAAAATGTTTAAAACATTTTCTATCGAACAAATCCCGAGAGACCAGAATACTCAGTCCGACGCTTTGGCAAATCTCGGGTCTGCTCTGGTCGAACCTATATTCGATGTTATTCCCATGATCCATCTGGCGACACCGTCTATCAAGAACATTGACGTCGTCCAGATCGAAGAAGAAGAAGGTAATTGGTCGTGCGACATCCAAAATTTCTTTATGCACGACCAACTCCCAGAAGACAAGATGGAAGCCCGGAAGATCAGATTCAAAGCATCTAAATATACCATAATTGGAGATAAGCTCTATCGATGATCATCGACAGGATTAAATCTAAGATGCGTCATTAGCAAGAGTCAGGTCCAAAAAACCCTTCACGAGATGCACGACGACGAATGTGGCAATCACTCCGGTGGTCGCAGTTTGGCTAATCGTATCTCTCGACAAGGGTATTTTTGGCCAACATTGCGACAAGACGCCGTCAAGTACGTCCATAATTGTGACCCTTGTCAGCGACATGCAGGTATGTCACATAAAACCTCTGAACACTTGCACTCGACAATCATCCCATGGCCCTTCATGAGGTGGGGAATAGATATTGTTGGCAAACTACCCCCCGCCCCGGGGCAAAAGGTATTCCTCCTCGTACTTACCGATTATTTTTCCAAGTGGGTGGAGGCGGCTGCTTTTTCCAAAATCAGGGACAAGGAAGTCATCTCTTTTATCCAGACTAACATCATATGCAGATTTGGGATTCCATCCGAAATCATCTGTGACAACGGATCCTAATTCATAAGCGTCAGGACCCAACAATTTTGCGAAGACAGGAGTATCAAGTTAACAACCTCGACTCCCAGATACCCTCAGGCGAACGGACTTGCTGAATCAAGTAATAAGACCATTATAGCTTCGATCAAGAAAAGGTTAAAAGCTGCAAAAGGAAGATGGGTCAAAGAACTCCCTTCAGTCCTATGGGCAAATCGCACGACACCGCGCACGTCCACAGGACAAACCCCTTTCTCTCTCGTCTACGGTTGCGAAGCAGTCCTTCCAATCGAAGTCCAGCTCCCAACTTCGAGGCATACTTCCGTCGACCACAACATGATTGATTTAAATTATGATATCGACGCCCTCGAAGAGCTTAGAGAGTCAGCCTTGATCAGAATGGCATCTCAGAAGCAAGCAGTCGAGCGACATTTCAACAAACACGTCAAAGTCAAAGTCTTTCAAGAAGGCGATTACGTCCTCCGTCGAGTGTTCCAAAACACTCAAGAGCTCAATGCCGGTAAACTTTCCATTAAATGGGAAGGTCATTACCGCATCTCCGAAGTCATTGGTAAAGGAGCCTATCGACTCCAGACTCTCGACAATCAAGAAATCCCACGCCGTTGGAATGCTACGCACTTGAAAAAGTATTTTTTCTAGAATCATTTTTCTCTCATGCAACTTAATTGTTTTACCACATGGGCACATGATTCAAATTTCATCATGAAATTTGGTTACACAATCATAAGGTTTGAGCGACCTCTCGATCTGAGTTTCTGAATTCAGAAAAATTTTGTACGTTCTAACACGTCAATAATTGAGCCTATCATTACAAGTCAAACGTATGATATTTCAATCGTTATATTGCTATGAATGCCTAAGTCGCACGATTCTTCGCTCGTTCTATACTTAACAAAGTTACACAGTTGATATTACATCTATCTACGACATATATAAATCGAAATAAAAATTCGACAGAAGGATGAAATTCATTTATGAAACGTACGATTACATAGGAGTGACCGACGGTCGAGTATACAAAGTTAAAATGGTTCGACCACCAACGGTCGAGACATGAAAAGACATAGCATTTCCTAAATCTAGAGAGGAGCGTCGATCGTATGCTCAGTCTCGACCTTCGAATCCTCGTCACACCCGAAAATGCGCTAAGAAGCTAATGCAAGGATCAAACGAGTATGTTAGGTGACACCCTACGCCGCGACATTTCAGAATGCGGCCCTTAAGATTAATGTTAAGGTTAGAGGAAGGAATATGATCTTCTCGACGGTCGACTTCCAGTCCAACATCTCCTCTATCTTCGCGTATCTAACAAAAGGAGATTGAAACATCTACAAAAAGAAAAAGGGGTATGTTAAGCAAACATTCGGAGGAAACATTGGGAACACGAGTTTTGGAAGAAAAACTCACAAAGAACGCTAGTCCAGCTAAACGCGATCCCGTCTCTTTGATGGAGATCTTTTGAAAACGCTCTTTGAAAGATAAGAGCTGATATTTCCCCAGATGCGGAAATGACACCGTCCCGTCAAGGACACAGTCAGTCAAGAGGATCGATGACAACGTAAAGTTGATCGTCATGATTTCCTCCTCACTCTCTCCCGTCATTACACCCTCGCCCATGTCAGCTGATTAAAGGGTCGACGCGGCAGCAGGAGACATCGTCGCCAGATGCGCAAGATCCACGAACGTCGCGTCTATCGCAATCAAAGTCTTCTCGGACACAATCATTCTCAAAGAGCCTCCAATCTTGGAAGGCCTGAGAGGAATCGAGAAGCTATACCTCGTATGAATACTCGAAAATTTCGAAAAGTATTGAGCAAAGAACAACAAGGGATCAAAGAAAAATTCCACACTAAGAAACTTTTCAAGAGGATATAAAAGGAAATGATCCATTATGATCCCTATTTATGCAAACGTTCGGATCCCTTAGATGATCTCCATGTGCCCTCATCCCTTCGTATGATTGCAGGGATCGTCGACACCTGTCAAAGACAGCTGGTAAGCACAATCGTACGTCAGTATGACGTCACGACCTCGTTTTCTCTTCGACTTCTCGTTCGGTTAGAATTAAACCAATTCGGTTCTGAAACAACCAAGGTATTTTTAACGCAGAACCCTAAGCACCCGACGAGAAAAATTTTAAATTCGAATTTTCCATCCTACTTTCAAATTTTGGGGGCAAACTGTTTGGGCAAAATTTCACAGTCTCGACCGCGACCAAAGAAGGTAAGACGCATGTCATGAGTTATACCTTGTATTAAGATAAGGTCCCGACGAAGACCCAAAGAACCTCCATCATCCCTCCTAAAAGGTAAGTCGAGAGTTCCTCACGACACTCGACCTAGACATCGCCCGTTCCGCACGACCGTCGCATAAAACCGTACGACCTCGATCGACTAATGCGTTATACAACTGTTATATTTGTTTAAATGTTTAATGTAGGAGTCAAAGTCATTTATGGACAAACGGCTATAACCGACGAAATCAGTTATGAGCATCTAAACTCACATTGAAGACGACGACTGTTACAAACAATATTCAGAGCACTTAAAGATTCAATTAAAGTCATCCGAAGACTATAAAATCCCAGCTCAATAATCAGTTCAAAACACCTGATCAACACCGAATAACACAGATAGAGAGATAGAACAAGAGCATCAAACAACAGAAGCAAACACAAACACTCGAAGAATATTCATTCAAAGCAAAGAGATCATTCATAGAAGGTCACTCTCGACGAAAGACTCTCGCTCTCGACCAACAGTTTATACACAGGTTTCACACACGACGCACACTGTTTTTACATTCCAAATACTTGTACTTTACATTTCGAAGTCTTTCCTTCATTTGTATTGTAATCTCTGTACGATCGACATCCGGAACACCAAGGACATCGCCCCTGATTGGCGACCATAGTGCAGCGACGACATCCACTGTCGTCCGCAGGTTTTTTCCTCGTTGAGGTTTTTCCTGCGTCATCAAATCCTTTGTCTCATTTACATTTTTGTCTTTGTCGCACGCCATTGTCGAAAGATTCCTTTCTTTAGTTGTTAAAGTCCACATCGACCTTAAGTTGTCCCTTTTGTGCGATTTTTGGCATTAACAGCGGCACCGCCCATGCCTGTTCCCCTCACAATATCTTCTCTCGGCACGCCCCGTCCACGAGCCCTTGCTCGTCGGACCCCTCTTCTTCACATACGGGGACCCTCACGCCTCTCGAGTTGCGCTCCTTGGGCAGGTCCAACCGGATCTGGCTGGTCCATCGGAGCATCTAGGTCGTTCTCTCTTCTATAGGCTATCACACTCGGTGCCGTTTGGTCCGCGATAGCTAGTAAGTCAGTAGGGATTACCATGGG
Source organism: Saussurea involucrata (assembly GCA_033807775.1). Taxonomy (NCBI): domain Eukaryota; kingdom Viridiplantae; phylum Streptophyta; class Magnoliopsida; order Asterales; family Asteraceae; genus Saussurea; species Saussurea involucrata. The sequence goes on from CM066320.1 coordinate 26,305,801, forward strand.
TACAAGGTCTTAAATAACTAGCTTATTCTGAATTCTAGTCATGCGAGTAGATAGCATTACCTCATGGTCGGCGCGTCGAGGTATTGAGAGGTCGGTCGCCATGAAGTGCGCGACTGTCAGCTGTAGAAACCTCGGATAAGGAAGGAATGTGATGCGTCGGCTGCCTTGCTTCTTCTAAACTTGTGAGATCAGCTTCGTCCATAGGATGGATGCGTAGTCAACATGTCGGTTGTAGATGACTGCATGGAATAGCTCGAGCAAGTTGACCGTCGTCTGATCTACACCTTTGTTAACTACTGATAGACACATGTGCAATATTTTGAATAGCGTGTACCAGACCGGCTGTAGACGGATCCTAAAGAAGTGTGATGGTTGTGCAAGCTGGCCGGCATATCTGAGAGTGTGAATATCCCGGCAGAGGACCGCATCTGAGACCTGTGCGTCGTATGTTGTACGTCCTGGAACAACGGTCGGTTCCGACAGATCAAGAATACGTCGGAAGATGTCTCGATTAATGACGACATCGGAGTCGCCAATACAGCCTCGGAGTATGTATTGCTGGCCGCGTGCGACTAGAGTGAGGGAACGCCAAAGTTGATGCACGTAGACGGCGGGAACTTGAGCAGTGGCCGTCAACGCTCGGTTGAGTGAGTGGTTCTTCAGGATTTCCACGATAACTGGACATTGGCATTGGAGGTCTGTCGTGTCCAGGTGGAAGTTATTTGCAACCAAAGGAAGGTTTGGACCTTTGGGATGTAATGGGGCAACACCTTGTGGATTCGGATTTGGTTGAGCCATATTCCTGTAAAAAAAAACGTGTTGAGTGTTCATGGCTCGTGTAAGTCAAACACAAGTTTCGGGACCCGTATTCTCGGATTTGAAAAACCGAGAGTCGGTACAGTCCAAAACTGATCACATCTCGGATCTGAACTAGTTCGAGTTGAGTATGTGAGAAATTTGGGCATATGTGTGCATGCATGTGTGAACAAATCCTCAAAATAGCCAAATTGCATCATCGAAACAGTAAATGAAACCAAAACCACAGGAGTTCCGGAATTAAATGGAGTCGGATCCGGAATCACCAAGGATCCGGACATGAATGGGACAGGATCCGGAATTAATGACTTCCGGAACTCAAGAAGATCCGGAAAAATATTCAAACCGGTTCCGGAATTGAGGAAAAACCGGAACTGAATAAAAATTGAATTCCGGAACTAAGTAAAATTGAATACCGGAACTAAGTAAAAGTGAATACCGGAACCTAAACCTCATCGATTCCGGAACCCATCACTTCCGGAACGCAATTCCGGAACTCATCTGAACCGGAACCCTAATCGCTACGATTTCAATTCAAACTCAAAAATTAACAACTCCAAAACCAAAATCGATTTTCAATCGCACATTAGATAACATAATTAGGTCAAAATCGATGATATGTATGTGCGATTTGAGGACAAAGACACGGGCCGAAGGGTTTTGAAACCCTAACAGCCGCAACAGATATTAATCGATCAAATCGATCGATTTGATGGCTGTTTGATTCGAACTGAGTTGTGTAATCGAGTAAGTTAAGATTTAGAACACATACCTGGATTCGAGTGAAGAACTGAGACTGATCTGATGCAAAATCTACACAGTAAAGTGAATGTGAGAAGAAGTTGGGTTGAGAGAGATTTGGGCGCGAATTTTTTTGAAATTATGAAGTCTTTGTAAAGAAAATCCGGTATTTATACCAGTCGATACCGGAAGTGAGTCCGGTACCAGATGCCTTAACTCTCCTGGTACCCAATTTGTCTCTACTTTGGGTAATAGGCGAAAAATACCCCTGAAGTTTGAAAAACTTCCAAAAATTAACCCTGAACTTAAAATTTACACTTTTAGCCCCTCAGGTTTTGAAATACCAATTCTCCCTCTCAAATGTGTCGAAAACTGACTCTCCCCCTCAAGTTTTTAAAAATAGCCCTGCTCCCCCTCAACTTTTCTAAATAAAACCCTTTTTTCTCATAAAATAAAACTTAAACAAAATCCCCTCTCAAACTTGATAAATTGACACAGCTCCCCCTTGACTTGTCAAAACGACACTTCTCCCCCTCAATTTCTCAAAAATTGCAAGAACAGCCTCACAGAAACGAGAAACGTACCTTAGTGACTTGGCATTCGAGGAATTAGCTTGAATAGCAAACAGTTAGTAGCACGCGAATAGATGGACAAACAAAGACTAGATGGATAAAGTTAAAGAAACATGTAAAACTGAAAAACAAAAGGAACACTAAACGGAAATACAGAGAACATGTCACCGATGTACTTGAAACACCTAATCCACGTTGCAACACAAGTGTAACTGCTAAAGAAACAGTTATCCCGTAGTGTAGAAAAGGTGTGACAAGTACAGCCGTGACTCGGACTTTCAGATTGAGCATACCCAGCTTGGACACGAGTTCATTGAACTGTTTTTCGTCCAAAGCCTTGGTAAACAAATCTGCAAGTTGGTTTTCTGTACGTACGAAGTAGAGTTCGACCGTACCTTTTTCCACATGATCTTTAATGAAGTGGTAGCACACGTCTATATGCTTCATCTTTGTATGCTGAACCGGATTGCTTGTGATGGCTATAGCACTCTTGGAGTCACAGTAGATCGGGATGTTCGAGTAGTTATACCCGTAGTCCTTCAGTTGCGTCCGCATCCAAATCACTTGGGAACAGCAGCTAGCCGCGGCCACGTACTCCGCTTCCGCCGTAGAGGTGGAAACGCAAGTTTGCTTCTTGGAGGCCCAACTAACCAATTTGTCGCCGAAGAACTAGACGTGCCCCATAGTGCTCTTTCGGTCAAGCATACTCCCCGCATGATCAACATCTGAAAAAGATGTAAGCTTGAAACTTGTATCGTTAGGATACCAGAGGCCAAGATTAGCATTACCTTTCAAATATCGAAGAATACGCTTAACTGCTATCATGTGTGACTCTTTAGGGTTAGACTGGAATCTAGCACACAGAAAGGTTGAGAACATTATATCCGACCGACTTGCCGTCAAATACATCAACGAACCAATCATTCCTCTGTAGGTAGTCGTATTTACGCCCTTTCCGTCAGGATCGGCGTGTAACTTCGTACCCGGTGACATGGGAGTACGCATGGGTGAACACCGTTCCATCTTGAATTTCCGAAGAATATCCGCGATGTACTTAGATTGATTAATGAATATCCTGGTCGACAGTTGTTGAACTTGAAGACCGAGAAAGAAATTCATCTGACCCATCATACTCATTTTAAAATATTGTTTCATGAGGAGTTAAAAGTTGCGACAATATTGAGGGCAAGAAGAGCCAAAAATAATGTCATCGACATAGACCTGAATTAAAAGAATATGTTCACCTTCCCTTTTGATGAAAAGGGTTGTGTCGATCTTACCTTTCGAGAAGCCAAAATTGGTGAGAAAAGTTGACAATTTATCATACCAGGCTCTCGGTGCTTGCTTGAGTCTGTATAAGGCTTTGTCAAGTCGATACACATGAGTGGGATGATCCGGATCTACGAAACCTTCCGTCTGGGAGACGTACACCTCCTCTTTGAGATCGCCATTAAGAAACGTCGTCTTCACGTCCATTTGATAGACGGTGAAGTTTTTGTGAGCGGCGTACGCGAGGAACATCCGAATAGCTTCGATTCGGGCAACAGGTGCGAACGTATCCTCGTAGTCGATTCCCTCTTGTTGTCGATACCCCTTAGCGATTGTTAATGCCAAAAATCGCACCAAAGGGACAACTTAAGGTCGATGTGGACTTAATCAACTAAAGAAAGGATCTTTCGACGAGACGTGCGACGAGGATAAAAATAAAGAAACAAGGGATTTGATGACGCAGGAAAAACCTCAAACGAGGAAAAAACCTGCGGACGACAGTGGGTGTCGTCGCTATACTATGGTCGCTAATCAGGGGCGATGTCCTTGGTACTGGTGTCGATCGTACGATGATTACAATACAAATGAAGGAAAAGCTTCGAGATGTAAAGTACAAGTGTTTGAACGTAAAAACAGGTGTTTGTCGTGTGTGAATACAAAGTATAATCAACTGTTGGTCGAGGGCTGTTGTCCTGTGTCGAGAGCGATACTTGAGCTTTCCTTCGAGTGTTCTTGAGTTCGCTGTAAGGTTCTGGCTTTCAGTACTTGATCTCCAGAGTTTGAATGTTCTTTGCTATGAGTTTGGATGATTTTCTCTGCTGTTTGGTGATATTCGCGGATGTATATTAGATGTTAACTGATGTCCCTTGAAATGAGGCTTTAGCTTGACTTTTATAGTCTTTGTGCCATTAATTAGCTCCATTAATGATTTGATCAACGGCTACAACGGCTGGAAACGATCGCCGGAGTGATTATCCATAATGCTCTTCGTCCGTTACGGCTGCTTGCTGTTAATGGCTTTGACTCCTGCATTAAATACTTAACAAACATAACAGTCAAGGGTAACGTTAGCTTTGGTCGAAGGTGCAATGATCTTATGCGATGGTCGTACGGGACGGGCGATGCTATGGTCGAGCGTCATGGGAGACGTACGACTTACCTTTTACGGGAGACGACGAATGTTTCCTGGGTTCTTGTTGAGACCTTATCTTAATACAAGATATAGCTTAGGACATGCGTCTTACCTGTTTTGGTCGTGGTCGAGCGACGTGATTTTTTGCCCAAACAGTTTGCCCCTAAAATTTGAAAATTGAATGTCAAATTTAAGTTTTAAATTTTGCTTGTCAAATGCTTAGACTTGTGACCTGTGTTGAGGGACTTACCTGGTTGTCGTGGAACTAGACTGGTTCGCCTTTAACTGAACGAGAAGTTGAAAAGTTGTGACGTCATACTGACGCGCGATGATGCTTACCAGGTGTCGAGGACAGGTGTCGAAGATCTGTGAGGGTATGCGAAAAGATCGGGGACGCGCGGAAATCATCCAGGGATTAGATCCAACCCTGTTTTTCGGTCTAAATAGGGATTTTGACGGATCATTTCCTTATTTCGCCCTTGAAGAGTTTTGTGCTGTGATTTCCTTGCCATTCTTTGTTTGATATCTTCCGAACTTGTGAAAATCTTTGACTTGGTTAGGTTTCTTCGAGGATTAACGCGCCTATAAGTAAGGTACGATTTCTCTGACTTCTGCAAATTTTGTTTAGAAATGTCGAGGGATCCTGAGAGTGTTATTCAAGAGTCATCGGACCTCCAGGACTTTAGAAAGTTAGCGAAAATTCCTGCGTGGGTCGAATTGATCCGTCCAGGCCAGATCCGATCAAACGAGTGTCCTGAGGGGTACATCGTAATCTATGAATACCCTTTTAAGATAGGTTTTGAATGGCCTTTTTCTCCTCGGGCCAAGGCGTTTATGTTAGAGTTTGACTTGGCACCGAGTCAGTTGATGCCCCAGTTCTGGCGAGTCGTACGAGTGATCGAGCGTGCTACTAAGAAATGGGATTCTCTCATGAATGTACATGACCTCCTCTCGGCTTATCAAGCCAAGATGGACGGATGTCATCGATGTAGTTTACATTCTAGGTTCAAGGGCGATCGCGTTTTGGTCTTAGGGACGGGTGTGAACGACCGTGGGTGGAAGTCTCGATAAGTTTTCGTGCGTAAGTTGTCTCTTGACTCTGAGAGTGAGTGGATTAGGACGAGCCGGAATACGTCGGGTGAGCCTCGTTATTTCATCTGGTGTGCGCTGTAGATGATTTACATATGATTTTTAACTTGTTTTTTGTATGTTGACAACCATAAAATTCGAGGTCGTGAAGCCAGACGCTAACTCTCAAGCGAAGATCAATTCGTTTTTAGAATTTAGCGTCGCCGAGAGGTCTTTTGTCGTGCGACACTCGGCGGATGATGATGATTTAGAATCTTCAGGAGAGAATCAGGGGGAGAAGTGTGAAGAGAAAGGAAGAGAAGAGGAAGAAGATAAGTCGAGAGGAAGGAGAGGGATGACGAGTAAGTTTTACTTTCCTTTTCTTCCTATGTTACCTCGAGTCTTTTTCCTTTGTGTGCTTTGTAACATTCCTTTTTTTTCAGGAGAGTCTCAACCTAAAGTGTTGAATGTTTCTGCTAAGAGAGCAGCTGAGCTGGAGCGTGCTCCTCAGGGCAGAGAGAAGAGGCTAAAAGCCATGTCTGTTGGCCCTGAAATTCCGAAGAAGACGAGGACGACGACTCCGAGGGAGTCGCCGGCAGGGGTTAATGACTCGTCGAGAGTCGTTACACCCGAAGAGGTAGGGGTCGCATCTCCCAAGAAGGTGATTGCAGCGACACCCATCAATTCTGCGCCTCCGGCGAAAACGGTGAAGTCCCCGTCTGCCGCGTCGAATCCTTTGTCAGCCGACAAGGGCGAGGAACACTCGACGGGAGGGGAGAAGGTCACGACGGTCAACTTTACGCTGCCATCAGATTTTATGACAGGTAATATCCTAGACGGGACGAACCTGTTCCCTCACCTGGATAAATTCCTGCTTCCATCTTTCAGGGAGCGTTTTGAGGGGTTTCCTATCGAGGAGACGGGTGCCCATGTAGCCGGCTTGGTGTTCATGGTAAGTCTTTCTTTCAAGACTTAGTTTGTCTAGGCCCAGACTTCGTTGTCGTTGTCATTGTCGTTGTCGTTGTCCACTGATGATGTCTATCTTTTATGATTTCGCAGGCATTTCAAGCTTCCTTGGCCTTGCGAAGTGAAACGGCGAAGGTGAAAGATCTCTTGTCTACTGCGCGCGAAAGGGAGAATGCAGCATTGGATCGAGCAAACGATGCTACTGGTCGTACGGAGGATTTGTCGAAGCGTCTTGCTGACGCTTTAAAACATATGGAGATCGTTAATCATGCGAAGGAAGATCTTAGCCATCGCTTGACGCAGTCCTTGTCCATGATTGCCGAGCAGAGGGAGGAGATGGATAAAATTAAGGAATCCCTGGCCGTTATTTCAAAAGAAGCCGAGGATTATAAATCCAAGGTAGAGAGTTTGGAGAAAGAAGTACAAGATGCAAAGGACGAGGGTAAGTCAGTTTTTGCCATAGCTCGTCTGACTACTCGGGCGGCGATCGTGCGACGACATTTGCTGGGGAAAGACCCTCTTGCTTCGGCGAAGGAGGAGTTGGACATCTATCTGAATGGCGTCGGGACCGAGAGGGATCTTGACTCGGACGATGAGAATGACGCTGAGTAGGAGGTGGCAGGCGAAAGCCTTCAGGACGGGACTTCGGGCATGAATGCGACAGATGCTCCTCTTTTAATTTAGGAATTTTATTTTGTTTGTTTTGTTGCTCGACTGTTGATGGTCGAGCGTGTACCTGACGATCTTTTCAGTAAATGCACTTTTTGTTTGAACTTGTGTTTTCATATACTTGGTAAACAAATATCACATCGATGGAATGTAAGATACATAGGAAATCATGCGACTAAGGCCTTTATTGTAATACGATGAGGATAACGTAAAACACATATAAGAACACGCGATTAAAGCATCCATTCAGGGTATAAAAGCTAAGAAACTTAGATGTAAGTTATTTAGGCTTTGCGATTGTACGACGAGATCGTACGAGGAATTTGCGTCGTATGTCCCTGTGGAGGGATGGTCAGGGAAGAAAATCCTAATTGATCTGTCGTGCTATTCTGCAAATTTAAAGTCATCTAGTAGACTTAATGATTACTGACGTGCGAATCTGCGATAATCTGTCGTACGATTCTTCGATAAAACGATGTCGGGGGTTGGTCGTTGGCTAGCCAACGACCCTCCGATGCTTAAGTCAGTAAACGTTTTGTGAGAAAAAATCGTATGAAAAAGAGTTAGAGAACGTACCATTTCAGACTCTCTCTATTTGCCCCATGTCATTTATTACCTTATTCTTTTTGGGAGGAAAAGATAGGTTTTAAATGATAGAATGACACGGAGAAATATCGTCCTGCGTTGACTATGTTGTCGTGCGACCGGGCACCATAGTAGACTTATCTCTGTGAAAAAAGATATTAATTTAGGGATAGAGGAACGAACCTGTCAAGAGCCTGATCTTGTGACTTTGGTTTATTTTCGCGGCTTCAAGGTAGACTTGTAGCACTCACGAGCGACTTTTGGCTCACTCTTAATCTCTTGGATTCCCCATGGCGTAGGGAATTTCAACATTTGATGATACGTCGAGGGAACGACTTTCATATCATGGATCCATGGTCGTCCTAAGATGATGTTATAGGCCGACGCATAATCGATGACACTGAACTTAGTCTGCTTGTTGACTCCTCCAGCGTAGACGGGCAAGATTATCTCTCCGAAGGTGCTCGTTGCTTCGCCATTGAAACCGACCAAAGTCATCGAACGTCGGGTGATTTCCGAGCGATCGATTCCCATGGCTTTAATGGTGTTGAGAAAAATGACATTTGCTGAGCTGCCCCCGTCGATCAAGACTCGACGCGTTAGGCAGTTACCGACTATGAGCTTAATGATCAACCCGTCGTGATGTTTCTGATACGAGTCGCCCAGATCGGCGTGGTCGGACACAATCTTTATGGCTTCTAGCTCCAAATCTCCTTTGGGTCTGGACGAGCGAGGAATAGGCCGATCGTCGGGTGCCTGACTGGCATGATGCTTGGCCGCGGAATACGTCAGACCACATACGTCTGAACCACCGGTGATGCAATTGACGACTTTCGCGTGCTCGGGGTTCGACGGTCTATGGCTTTTAGCAGGAATAGCGACATTATCGATGATATCTTTGAGATTTCCTTTCGGAAAATGATATGCTAGTTCTTTCTTCAATGCGATACAATCGTATGTCGCATGACCATGATCGGCATGGAAGTCGCACCACTTTGATTTGTCTTTCTTAGCATCGTCCAGGTCGGACTTCTTTGGCCATCAGATGGTAGCTTGGGTACCTTTCAGAGCTTCGACTAATTCCTTAGCAGATCCTTTGAATCCGTAAGATGATATCTTGGGGTACTGAGTGAACTTAGTCGCGGTCTGGGCCTCTGCTTTCGTCTTGAAACGAACATTTGAAATTTGGCGCGCTGGCTCTATTCTGGAAACAACCTTTGGCTTGAACTCTGGCTTTCTGACGCCTAACGACTTCTTGTCGTTAGTGTGTTTGCGACGAAAGGCTGCATCGTCTTTGACCCTCATATATGCTAAGGTCCGAGCTCGGACGTCTTCGAAAGTCTCTGGGGGATACTTGGTCAGATCGATATATAGACCTGAACTATCGTCTAGACCACGCTTATAGGCTTCGATCGCCGTTTTCACGTCACAATTGCGGATACTGGTCATTTCGGCATTGAATCTATTGAAATAACTTCGAATAGACTCATTGGTCTTCTGCACGACATAATACAGATCATTAGTCTGCTTTTCCATCTTGCGACTGCTGGCGAATTGCCGGGAGAATTGTCCACATGAGCTGCTTATACTGCGCGACATGCTCGGTTGGATCGGTCACACCCGAATACTTGGCGATCTCGTTATACTTCTTTGGGACCTCGACGGTGGCGATCTCGTCGATGAAGGGCGACGCCTGATACCCCGAGTGAGGCTCGACGTCGACAGGCACGGCTGCCCCAGGCAACTTGGCGAGCAAGGACATGACGCACTCATTTTGGTCTTCTAACATCTTCAAACGCTGGGCGACGGGATCGTTAAGATCAGGATTTGCCCCTGTCGAGGGATTGGTCCTTGGACTAGTGCCATTACCATGCGACGAACCATTGGTGTCCCCGTTAAACGGGACAAAATATGGTTGCGACCCATAGTGGAATTGCTGCGGTCCATTCTGAAACGATTGCGATCCTCGCTGGAAAGGCTGCGATCCACCGTGGAGTGGCTGAGATCCACCTTGAGGTCCATTCTGAAATGGCTGCTGAAATGGTTGCGACCCCTGCTAGAAAGGCTGCGGCCCTTATATAGCCTGAGACCCATTATTCACGGGTGGTGGCCTTATGTGCTGAGGAGGAAATGTCCCAAACTGAGGATTTGGGTTGAACGGCCCTGGTTGTTGATTCTGCATGAACGGGCCTGGATGCTGATTCTGCACGGATGAACCTGGATTCGGGACAAATGGTCTAGGGCCATTCTGGTCGAACGATCTTGGAATTGGGTTCTGCACGAATGACCTAGGACCATTTTGAGGCCCAAGAGGATTTCTTAACCGCGCGATCTCCTCAGCTGCTCTGCCATTGCATTGAGCTGATTCCTGGCGACTTCGATCTCCTGATACATCTGAGCAACATCTTGCTGCGGATTTCCAGGGGCTGCCATTGTTCCTGCAATAGAGAGCAGAAAAAACTCCAAGAAACTGTTAGTAGGGTGCACGTTCGTCGAGGATTTTCTCTAGATGAGGTCCCACGGATGGCGCCAAACTGTTAATGCCAAAAATCGCACTGAAGGGACAACTTAAGGTCGATGTGGACTTAATCAACTAAAAAAGAATCTTTCGACGAGACGTGCGACGAGGATAAAAATAAAGAAAAAAGGGATTTGATGACGCAAGAAAAAACCTGCGGACGACAGTGGGTGTCGTCGCTATACTATGGTCGCCAATCAGGGGCGATGTCCTTGATACTAGTGTCGATCGTACGATGATTACAATACAAATGAAGGAAAAGCTTCGAGATGTAATGTACAAGTGTTTGAACGTAAAAACAGGTGTTTGTCGTGTGTGAATACAAAGTGTAATCAACTGTTGGTCGAGGGCTGTTGTCCTGCGTCGAGAGCAATACTTGAGGTTTCCTTCGAGTGTTCTTGAGTTCGCTGTAAGGTTCTGGCTTTCAGTACTTGATCTCCAGAGTTTGAATGTTCTTTGCTATGAGTTTGGATGATTTTCTCTGTTGTTTGGTGATGTTCGCTGATGTATATTAGATGTTAACTGATGTCCCTTGAAATGAGGCTTTAGCTTGACTTTTATAGTCTTCGTGCCATTAATTAGCTCCATTAATGATTTGATCAACGGCTACAACGGTTGGAAACGGTCGCCGGAGTGATTATCCATAATGCTCTTCGTCCGTTATGGCTGCTTGCTGTTAATGGCTTTGACTCCTGCATTAAATACTTAACAAACATAACAGTCAAGGTTAACGTTAGCTTTGGTCGAAGGTGCAATGATCTTACGCGATGGTCGTACGGGACGGGCGATGCTATGGTCGAGCGTCATGGGAGACGTACGACTTACCTTTTACGGGAGACGACGGATGTTTCCTGGGTTCTTGTTGATACCTTATCTTAATACAAGATATAGCTTAGGACATGCGTCTTACCTGTTTTGGTCGTGGTCGAGCGACGTGATTTTTTTCCTAAACAGCAATCAAGCGAGCCTAGTTTTGAACCACGACCCCGTTCTCGTCCTTCTTATTCTTGAATATCCATTTCGTGCCGATGATGGTTCTGTGCTTCGGGCAAGGTACCAAACGCCATACTTTGAGACTCTCGAATTCATTCAACTCTTCTTGCATGGCCATTATCCAGTCCGGGTCGTGAAGGGCATCTTTCACCGTCGCTGGTTCAACGTTGCTGAGGAAAATGGGGAAGAGGCACTCATTTCCCGTAGCCGCCCGTTTTTAAGTATTACTCAGTAGTGCAGGAGCGGCTTCATCTTCAGTTTTCGTGGTTGCTCTAGTTTGAACAGGAGCTGACGGATCTCCAATGATCTGTTCTGGCGGGTGCGCTCGAGTTCATTTCCGGGTGTGAGGTAGCGGGTCCGAGATAGGTTCTGAATTGTCAGCATCGATGTAGGACCCTAGGGGTAGATTCTGAACTGCTTCTAGAGATGGAACCGGATATAAGTGTGTGGTGGCCGTATGTTGAGAAACAACAGCGATTGACGACGATTCAGCAGTTGTGTCAGAACTGTTGCTTCCTCCGGGGGTAGATGAAGTGGGTTGAACCACTGGTGTGGGAGACGCGGTCATCGTTTGAGTACTTGAAGATGGCGTCGTCACAATCACAGGTGAAGTGGGCGTGTCCTCCGAGGATGTAGCGTTGGGGGTTGGTGGAGGACCGGAGATGTGTGTTGACACCACAATAACTCCATCTGCATTCAAAGAAGCATCAGAAGAAACGTGGGGAAGATAAAAATCATTATAAAAATTCTCAAACAGTAGATCTAACTCAGATGGTTGTGATTTCGACGTATTGGACGCCGACGGATCTACTGTTGTGTGCTTGGGTTCCGATCTATAGAGATCAGAAGCCAGCACTCTAGTAAGCGCGGGTTCTGAACTGTTATGTCCAGAAGCCAAATCGACAAATTCGTCGAAGGTCACATTAATACTCTCAATCACGCTCTTAGTCCTCTTGTTGTAGACTCAGTATGCTTTCGAAGATGTAGAGTAGCCAATAAAAATCCCTTCGTCTGCCTTCGGCTTGAGCTTTCCGAGATTATCCTTATCATTCAGCACGAAGCACTTGCACCCGAACGCGTGAAAATAGCTTATGTTGGGGGTGCGCTTGTTGATAACCTCGTATGGCGTCTTGTTGAAGTGCTTGTGAACGATGGATCTATTCTGTGTGTAGCACGCCGTCGCAATAGCCTCAGCCCATAAAAACATAGGAAGTCCGTACTGAGTCAGCATAGTGCGTGCCGCTTCCACCAAAGTGCGGTTGCGACGTTCCACTACGCTGTTCTGTTGTGGAGTCCTGGCTGCCGAGAAATTGTGTGAAATTCCCGCCGATGTGAGAAAATTGTCGATGATGCGATTCTTGAATTCCGTTCCATTATCCGTGTGAATCGCTATGACGGTCAGCTGCAAGTTGTTCTGAACTCCCTTTAAGTGGTTGACTATGACACCAGGAGTCTCATCCTTTGATCGGAGAAACTTGACCCAAGTGTACCTTAAATAGTCGTCCACCATTACTAAGACGTACTTCTTGTGACTTATGCTTTGAACGCGCATTGGGTTGCAGAGATCCATGTGGATCAGCTCTAAAAGTCTTGATGTGCTAGGAACCGGATTTGGCTTGTGGGACACCTTTTTCATCTTTCCCATCTCACAGGCGGAGCAGAGATGTTCCTTTGCAAACTTCAGCTCTGGCATACCCTTGACGAGTCCACCCAGTACCATCTTATTGATGTTCTTAAAGTTCAAGTGTGAGAGCCGTCGAAGCCACAGCCAGTTCTGTTGAGTAGTGGCTTTGGACATAAGGCATACGGCTTTGTCCTTTTCACGGTGACAAGATTTATGGTGTAGAGGTTCGTTCGTCGAGTACCTGCGAGAATCTCCGTTCCATCGTCATTACGTATACTGCACCGCTTCTCCTTGAACCGGACTTCAAGATTCTTGTCACAATACTGGCCGATACTGAAGAGGTTGTGACAAAGACCTTCAACGTAGGACACACGCTTGATCGTTAAGTTGTCCTGAACTAGGTCACCGTAGCTCATGATCAGGGCCACGTTATCATTGCCGAATCGAACATCACCACAGTACTTCTCCTTGAAGTTGGTGAGTAGCTCTTGTTTACCAGTCATGTATTTGGAGCATCCAGAATCGAGAAACCACACATGACCGGGCTGCAAAACAAAGTTAAGGAGGTTTAGGTACCCATCTGTAAATGGGTCCTTGGGTGTTAGGTGCAGCACCTTTGTTTGAGACCCGTTTAGATCTGGGTCTTTTCTTTTTGGACTTACGAGAAGCATTAGAATTAAAGACATGATACGTTCCAAACCAATCAGATGCATGTTTAGATTCAATCAAGTCATTCACTCTACAAACGTAACAACAAACATAATCACGCGAAAAATCAATCAATTGATGAACGTTGTCAAGTTTAACGAGAAAATTAAAACCATGTTTGTTGTTATTATTCCTATTATGCGAAAAAGAATTAAATGACTTGTTCTTCTCAGGGCGCGGCTTAGCTTTCTTCTCTACCCACTCTCTCCGAACCGCTTTCCCCCGACCCGTACTATCTGAAATTACATTAGAGTTATCGTCAGAGGAGTTGGAGTAAACTGGTTGTTTGGAAGAGCTCTTACCGGTTTTAGCACGTTACTTTGACCGATGTTTAGATTTAGATTTGGAGTTGGTCGCAGAAACGGTTTTAGAATTTGAACATTCGCCTTTTTTCAAAGTTAACCGGTTCGGACATTTTTTCTAAAAATTGAGTATGACTAGAAAGCTTTGGAGCAAAATCAATTTTAGAAAACTCATCATCTTGACAAGTTGTGGAATTCATAAACTCAAAAAATCTGCGAGCTGAATCAAGTGGGCCTTCACCATCAGAGTCAGATGAGGAGTTATCCGCAAACGGATTATCAAAAATCGAAAAAAGATTTTTTTGAATTAAATCGGGTTGGATGGCCTTACCTTTATCCTTAAAGCTCTAATCTTTATCATTTGTGTCATCAGACACTCCTATGAAAGCTTTACACGAGGAACTATCCGAATAGAATGGAGCGAAATCAAACGAGATTGTTTCAGGAGTATCAGGCGTCATCGGAGTATCCACTGGATTTCCCCTAGCCATTCTCAGCGTTAAAGCTTATGTCGCCAAAGCGAACAGTTGAGACGTCAACTTAGCAATCTCGGTTCGATAGGTCGCTGTTAATGCCAAAAATCGCACCAAAGTACAACTTAAGGTCGATGTGGAATCGTTCGAGAAAAGCGTGCGACAAAGACGAAAATATAAATGAGACAGAGATTTTGGTGACGCGGGAAAAACCTCAACGAGGAAAAAACCCGCGGACGACTGTGGAAGTCGTCGCTGCACTATGGTCGCCAAACCGGGGCGATGTCCTTGTGTTTCTGGTGTTGATCGTACAGAGATTACAATACAAATGAAGGAAAGACTTCAAAAATGTAAAGTAACAAGTGTTTTCTAATGTAAAACAGTGTGCGTCGTGTGTAAAAGTGAAGTGTCGTGTGCTGATGTCGTGCATCGAGAGCGATTCTTCTGTGAGCGATTTTTGTGCTTCAAGTGTTCTTCAGAGTTCGAGTGCTTATGTCTGATGTTCTATATTGTATCTGTGTTTTGTTTTTTTCTCCTTTGAAATGATGATTCTCCTTGATATTTATAGTCTTCGGGCACTTTAATTGGATCATTAAGGACTTTGGTAACTTCCGTAACGATCGATGTCTTTAATGCGGGATTTAGATGCTCTTAACTGACTTCGTCGGTTATAGCCGTTGTCCATTAATGGTGTTGACTCCTGCATTAAACATTGAACAAACATAACAGTCGTATAGCGCGTTAGTTGGTCGAGGTCGCATGGTTTTATGCGACGATCGTGTGAACTAGGCGACGTCCAGGTCGAGTGTCGTGAGGTAAAAGACTTTCGATTTTATCTTCAATCGTGAGAGAAAGTACTATGATTTTACTTTCGTTATAAGAAAAAGGAATAGGTGTTTTCCCTACCTTGGTCGTGGTCGAGACTGGTCAAATTTTGCCCAAACAGTTTGCCCCCAAAATTTGAAAGTAGGATGTCAAATTCGAATTTTAAATTTTGCTTGTCGGGTGCTCGGGATCGTGACCCATGTTGAGATTTATCTTGGAATTGGATTAGTCCAATTCTAACTGAATGAGGAGTCGAAAAGGAAACGGGATCGTGACGTCATACTGACGCACGATGTTGCTTACTAGCTGTCGCTGCCAGGTGTCGATGATCTAAGGGACGAGGGAACGCGTGCTGGTCATCAAGAGACTCGACCTGACATGATCGACTGCGTAAATAAAGATCACGATGGATCTTTTCTTATTTTATGACTTCAGAGAGTTTTAGGTGTAGATTTTTTCTTGATTTTCTTTCCTTTCTTCGTCCAGTTTTTCCTGAACCTGTAGGAATTTTTGATTAGGTTAGGTTTTCCAAGGTCTAGGACGACCATATAAAGTGCGACCCTTCAGTTTGCGTATGCGTCGCAAATCCATTGCTAGGAAACCTAGGCGGAATTGGGATATTTGGGGTCCTTCGGAAGTGCAAATCAATTTAACAAGGTTAGCAATGTCGACAGAGCCGAGAAGCGCTATTAAAAACGAAGAAGATCTCGACGACTTTAGAAGTCTAGCGAGGATTCCAATGGGGATCACTGTAAGCAGGGCTGGCAATGTTCGGCCGGAGATGTGCCCCGAGGGGTACGTCGTTATATATGAATACCCGTTCAAGATAGGCTTTCATTGGCCATATTCGTTGCTGGCCAAGGAGTTCATGTGTGAATTCGATCTTTCACCGGGGCAACTGATGCCCCAGTTCTGGCGAGTTATCCTGATCATCGAACGACTTACCTCAAACTGGAATACACCGATGAATATGAGGGACCTTCTGACGGCATATAAGGTCAAAAGTGATCATTACCGTCGTTACAGTTTGTTTTCAAGGCATAAGGGTGATCGTACCTTGGTTTTGAATACTGCGGTTAATGACCGCAAATGGAAGACGAGGTATGTATTCGTGCGGGTGTCGACGCTGGACACTGATAGTGACTGGATTAGATCGGGTTGGAATATGGCACGTGAACTTTTAATTGTTTATCGTATGTCTTATGTTACTCTGTTGTTCGGTTGTTTTTCGACTGATCTTCTTCCTTATGTGCAGATATTGATTTCGACAAGGTAGAGCCGGACGACGCTTCCCGGGCTAAGGTCGAAAAGTTCCTGGAGTTTAGTACTGAAGACCGGTCGTACGTCACGCGTCATTTGGTGGATGAGGATGACGACATCGTTTTCTTGAGCGATAGAATGAGGATGGGTCGAGAGGAGAAAGAAGAATACGAGAGAGAGGATTCTGAGGCGACTGAGGAGAAGGAAGAGGTAGTGATTACTGGTAAGTATCCCGTTCTTTCTGCTCGACCTAATCTATCTTTGTTCTCAATCATCTAATTTTTTCTTTTTCCATACAGGAGAATCTCGGGCGAAGATGACGCCTGCAGCCGCCGAGAAAACGGCTCAAGTCAAGCTAGCTCGCAAGGCGAGGGTAGACAGGGAGAAGGATACCTCGATAGCTGGGTCGGGGGTCCTAAAGAGAAAAGAAGTTCTGACATCTGGGTCGGGTCTCCCAAAGAGGACGAGAATGTCCGTTCTGAGGGAACCATCGTCAAGGACGGGAGGTTCGTCGAGAGTCGTTCCGTCTGAGAAGGTATCGACCGTGTCTGTCGAGAAGGTTTCTGACACAAGGTCCGTTGATACTGTGCAACCGGCGACGATGTCTCTTCCTGCCGCGTCAGGCCCCTCCTCCGCCGACAAGGGCAAGGGCGCGCAAACGGGTTCTGGAGCGACGGTGAACTTTACGTTGCCGTCGGATTTTTTTGATGATAACGTCCTAGACGGGACGAAACTGTTCCCTCATTTGGGAAAGTATCAGCTCTCTTCTTTCAGAGAATGTTTTGACGGGGTCTCTCTCGAGGATACTGTTAATGCCAAAAATCGCACCAAAGGGACAACTTAAGGTCGATGTGGACTTAATCAACTAAAGAAAGGATCTTTCGACGAGACGTGCGACGAGGGAAAAAATAAAGAAGACAAAGAATTTGATGACGCAGGAAAAACCTCAATCGAGGAAAAAACCTGCGTACGACAGGGGATGTCGTCGCTGCACTATGGTCGCCAATCAGGGGCGATGTCCTTGATACTGGTGTCGATCGTACAGTGGTTACAATACAAATGAAGAAAATGCTTCGAAATGTAAAGTACAAGTGTTTTCAGTGTTTAAACAGTGTGCGTCGTGTGTGAAAACAAGGTGTAAACTGCTGGTCGAGGGCGGATGTCGTGCGTCGAGAGCGATTCTTCGAGTGAAAGCTTCTTTTCTTCTGTTGTTCTTGAGCTCGCTGTAGAATTCTTGAATTCAGTATCAGATGTTAGCTTTCAGTAGATGATTTCTTGGATTTGATAGCAGATATCCCGAAATGAGGCTTGAGCTTGATCTTTTATAGTCTTCGGAAGCTTTAACTACATCATTAAAGGTTTTGATTACTTGTTGTAACGGTCGCTGTCTTCAATGTGGGATTAAATGCTTGTTAATGACTTCGTCGGTTATAGCCGTTGCCCATTAATGACTTTGACTCCTGCATTAACCACTTAACAAACGTAACAGTTATATTATGTGTTAGCTTGGTTGAGGTCGCATGGTCTATATGCAACGGTCGTGCGGAGCGGGCGACGTCGAGGTCGAGTGTCGCGATGAACTCTCGACTTACCTTTCGGGAGGGACGACGGATGTTTTCTGGGTCTTTGTCGGGACCTTATCTTAATACAAGATATGGTTCATAACGAGTATCTTACCTTTTCTGTTCGTGGTCAAGACCTGCATTGATAAACAGAATAGACGGATATTTGACTGTTAACGGTTAGTATAATCGTACGACCGTCTTAAGTCTCGGATGTCGGTCTTATAGAACATACGACTATCGCCAAAATATAAGACCATTTGGTCGTAGGACCAGGATGTCAGGACGATGTTGTCGTAGGACCAGAGCGATATAACACCGATGATAGGAGACTGTCGACGTAAGACCGATGATCCGTAACTGGCGACATAGGACTAGTAACGTAGGACTAGTGATGTGCAAAGTGCGTGACGTGCGACACGTGGCGTGCGATCATGAGATGTAATATAACTATTGACCCAATATGTCAATTATCGTGGTTATTTAACGTATGTGGGGTATATGATAATAACGGGTATTATCCTTGTCGGTCGGGGGTAATTAATGTCCATGGGTTATGTCGAGGGTGCTTCCCAGGTCGGTCGAGGGTTTGATTTTTTACCCAAACAGTTTGCCCCCCGAGATCTGAATTTCAAAGCCAGTAGAATTTCAGATCTCGCACTAAAGTAAAATACGTTGCTACGGAGACGTGTTATTTTCGCTAAGATCATCAGAGGAAAACTGACTTGGTCAGCCAAAGAAGGCGACGCCAGTTGTGCTTGCCCTTCGAGGCCGGGAAAGGAGAAAGAATGTCCCGACATCCGGGTCGGGAATCTTGAAGAAAACAAGGACGATAGTCCTGAAGGAACCGTCTTCGCGGGCTGACGTTTCATCGAAATTTGTTACGCCTAAAGAGGCGAGGGCGTCATCCAGCCGTTCTGGTGCGATGGACGCGACACCAGCAAGTTCGGCGATTCCGGCGACAGTGACGAAGCCAGTGTCTAAGGTGTTATCCCCAGCGTCTGCCGACAAGGGGGACGGGTCATCGGCCGATGGTGTCCTAGACGGGACGACGTTGTCGGTGTCCTAGACGGGACGACGTTGTTTCCTCATCTGAGGAAATATTTGCTCCCATCTTTCAGGGAACGCTTCCCTATCGAGGAGACAGGGGTCCATGTCGCCGGGTTGGTGTTCTCGGTCAACGTGGTCCTGTGGTCTGGCGTTCACAGCCGGTATGGTCGTTTAGAGACATATGTTCTGGCGCTCGAGCCGATTTGGTCGTTAAAGACCTTTGATCTGGCGTTTACCGCCGATACGGTCGTTAGACACCTATGATACGTTGTGTCTAGCATTTTTAGCTAGTTGTAAGTTTCGATTTAGCGATAGTCGGTAAAAAGTTTACCTTTCTATTGAACCTGATTCGTACATGTCATGGACAGATGTAATGTCGACTGTAAAAATTCATTAAGTACAAAAATGAACAAGAAGTCGTGCGACTTGGGCATCCATTGTAGTACAACGACTAAGTCATAAGACTTTTATATTCCTGAATCGTATAAGCAAACATAAGCTCATGCGATTACAACATTCATTCAGAACATGAAGTTTTTCTAAGTTGAAGAACTTAGATGGTCGCTAGACCTTATGATCGTGTGATTTGATCATATGATGAACTTTGAATCATGTGTTCTTGTGATGGAATGATCAAGTCATAGACCTGATTACTTATGTCGTGCGACCTTGCGAGGTTAAGATCGTACGATAGACTTATATATCGTTCGCTCCTGCGAGACTTAAGTCATATAATTGACTTTAGTAAATAATGTCGTGCGATCCTGCGGTAAAACAATGTCAGAGGTTGGTCGTTGGTTTTTCAGGTGCGTTGCATTCCCACTACGTGGGATATCTTGATTGCCGAGGGTTGAAAGTCGATAGGCCTTTTTATCCATGACTTCTGAGATATGACAAGGACCTTCCCATTTGGTGGAAAGCTTACCTGCATTGAGCTTTTGAGTGCTTTGGAACATTCGATGGGGAACGTAGTCGCCTTCTTGAAAGACTTTAGCTTTGATGTTCTTGTTGAAGTGTCACTTGACCTCTTACCCCTGGGTGGCGAGGTTGTCAGCTTGATGTCGCGGTCTTCACAGAACTGTCGAGTCCTATTGCTTACGAACCAGGATCCATTGTCGCAGACAATTTCGGATGTCGCACGACCAATTATTTCAGATTTCTTATTGGCGACTTTTGTGTTTTGACAAGCATCTTACCATGACAGGTGATTATGCGAGTCGCTTCTATGGGCGACCAAGAATTTTTACCTGTGTTTTTCGTGACCGGCGATCACAAAAAATGTGGGTCATCTTTTATTGACGACTTAAATTGCAACCTGCGTTTGCCATCACTGGCGATCATAAAAAAATGCGAGTCGTCTCTTATTGACGACTATAAATCATACGACCTGTGCTTTTTTATGTCGAAGAGACTTTGGTTTCTCACGATGTAAATCGTAAGACCTATATTCATATGATCTTGCGAACCTGCAATGTAAAATCGGGGGTGGTCGTTGGTTTTGACCAATGATCTTTCGATGCTTGAATCAACGATCATATATTGGGTCAAAAATAATTAAACTAGGAAAATATACTTAGAGTATATATATATAGAGTTGTTCTAAGTAGGACGTCACAATTACCGTACCATGGAATCGATAAGCGCCTTTTTCTGAGGACTTTTGAAACCGAATGTGGTATTTTTTTCAGCTTGTGACGGGTGTACCGAGCCCCCGAGTCCTTTGGATGATGCGATACATGCGATACTTTGACGGATCACTTTTTTATTAGGGCTTGAATCTGGCTTCGAGCCGCATTCAATTCCGATTGGAGTTGAATCAGGGGATCTTGATAATTCGCCATATACGTCTCTTTTGTTTGACGGGCTTGAATGAAGGATTGACGTTAAGCTTATGGGAAATGACGCTAGGGTCGATCCCGACCATGTCTTCATGCGACCAGGCGAAACAATCAGCTTGTTCCTGCAAAAAAGATATGAGTTTTTCTTTGATGCAAGGATCGGGGGACGACCCCACAATGATTTTTTCGTCAGGCTTGCTCTGATCCAGAACGATTTCCTCTAAGTGATCATCATCGACTACTGCTGGGAGATCTTGCACATTTTCAGGCTCCGCATGTACCGGGATAGCGGTTGGTTCCGGATTTCCTTTATCTGCCATTTCCCTGGAACAGAGCTTAGGGGAAACTACAAGAAACCGTTAGTAAAATGCACGTTCGTCGAAGATTTTCTCTAGATGAAGTCCCACGGATGGCGCCAAACTGTTAATGCCAAAAATCGCACTAAAGGGACAACTTAAGGTCGATGTGGACTTAATCAACTAAAGAAAGGATCTTTTGACGAGACGTGCGACGAGGGAAAAAATAAAGAAGACAAAGAATTTGATGACGCAGGAAAAACCTCAATCGAGGAAAAAACCTGTGGACGACAGGGGATGTCGTCGCTGCACTATGGTCGCCAATCAGGGGCGATGTCCTTGATACTGGTGTCGATCGTACAGTGGTTACAATACAAATGAAGAAAATGCTTCGAAATGTAAAGTACAAGTGTTTTCAGTGTTTAAACAGTGTGCGTCGTGTGTGAAAACAAGGTGTAAACTGCTGGTCGAGGGCGGATGTCGTGCGTCGAGAGCGATTCTTCGAGTGAAAGCTTGTTTTCTTCTGTTGTTCTTGAGCTCGCTGTAGAATTCTTGAATTCAGTATCAGATGTTAGCTTTCAGTAGATGATTTCTTGGATTTGATAGCAGATATCCCGAAATGAGGCTTGAGCTTGATCTTTTATAGTCTTCGGGAGCTTTAACTACATCATTAAAGGTTTTGATGACTTGTTGTAACGGTCGCTGTCTTCAATGTGGGATTAAATGCTTGTTAATGACTTCGTCGGTTATAGCCGTTGCCCATTAATGACTTTGACTCCTGCATTAACCACTTAACAAACGTAACAGTTATATTATGTGTTAGCTTGGTTGAGGTCGCATGGTCTATATGCGACGGTCGTGCAGAGCGGGCGACGTCGAGGTCGAGTGTCGCGATGAACTCTCGACTTACCTTTCGGGAGGGACGACAGATGTTTTCTGGGTCTTTGTCGGGACCTTATCTTAATACAAGATATGGTTTATAACGAGTATCTTACCTTTTCTGTTCGTGGTCAAGACCTGCATTGATAAACAGAATAAACGGATGTTTGACTGTTAACGGTTAGTATAATCGTACGATCGTCTTAAGTCTCGGATGTCGGTCTTATGGAACATACGACTATCGCCAAAATATAAGACCATTTGGTCGTAGGACCAGGATGTCAGGACGATGTTGTCGTAGGACCAGAGCGATATAACACCAATGATAGGAGACTGTCGACGTAAGACTGATGATCTGTAACTGGCGACATAGGACTAGTAACGTAGGACTAGTGATGTGCAAAGTGCGTGACGTGCGATCATGAGATGTAATATAATTATTGACCCAATATGTCAATTATCGTGGTTATTTAACGTATGTCGGGTATATGATAATAACGGGTATTATCCTTGTCGGTCGGGGGTAATTAATGTCCATGGGTTATGTCGAGGGTGCTTCCCAGGTCAGTAGAGGGTGTGATTTTTTACCCAAACAGATACTGAGGCCCATGTTGCTGGATTAGCATTCATGGTAAGTCTATCTTTCAAGACTCTTGTTTTTTATATCTATTATCGACGTCGTATACTTTGCTAATGTGTTTTCATATGTTTCCAGATGTTTCAGTCATCTTTGGCGTTGTATGCTAAAACGACAAAGGTAGAAGGTTTAGTGGCTTCTGCTATCGAGAAAGAAGATGCGGCGTTAGAAAGGGAAAGGTCCACTCTAGAATGCGAAGAGGCGGCGTCGGTGAAACTCGACGATGTCTTGAACGAGCTGGAGTCTATCGACCATGCAAGGGATGACATGAACTCACGTTTAAAGGAGTCCCTGTCTGTGATGCACAATCAAAGGGAGAAGCTGGAGGGGATGAAGGAATCCCTGGTCATGAAGAGGAAAGAGTTTGAGGACTTCAAATCCAAAGCCATGGATTTAGAGAAGGATTCAGAGGAGTTGAGGGATGAGAATAAATCCCTCTTTTCCTTCGCCCGACTCACTGCTCGAGCGGCTATCATGCGACGTCACTTGCTGGGTGAGAATCCTCTGGCTTTAGCGTCAGACGAGCTGGACATCTTCTTCAGGGAAGTCGGGACCGAGAGGGATCTCGACTCAGATGATGAGAAGGAGGTCGAGGAGGAGGAGGGTCTCCGGGGCGACGTGTCGGGCAAGGATGCGACCGATGTTCCTCCCCAACTTTAGAAAAATACCTTCGTTTATTTTTGTTTCTCTGTTATTCGACCGTTGGTGGTCGAGTCATCTGGATGTAAATGACAGTTTATTCGCTGAATGAAACGTGGGCTTCTTTTGAATTCATACTTTGTATATTTCTTGAGTAATTACAATGACAATTGTAAGATTCACTAAGTAAAGAATAACCAAGGAATCACGCGACTTAAGCAATATTGCAACACAATAACTGGAACGTAAGCCTTAAGACTTTTAAATGGTGCATATAAACATAACCACACGCGACCAAAGCATACATTCAGAGTATGAAATTTTTCTAAGTCAAGAAACTTAGATCATAAGATTAGATCATAAGATCGCTAGACCTTGCGATCGTATGACTAAATCGTGCGATGAACTTGAATCTTGTGTTCCTGTAGAAGGATGATCAGGTCATAGACCTGATCGTTTTTGTCGTGCGACCTTGCGAAACTAGAGTCGTATGATTATTGTCGTGCGATTCTACGAAAAAACAATGCTAGAGGTTGGTCGTTGGCTAACCATCGACCCTCCGATGCTTAAGTCAGTAACCGTTCGTGATGAGGAATCGTATAAAAGCAAAATGGAAAAAGGTCTTAGAATAAGTACCTTTTTATATTCTATTTGCCCCCCATCATTTATTATCTTATTTCTTTCAGAGAAAAATAGATTATGAATGACGGATCGACAGCGACAAGGCAAGATAACCGTTTTATTCCTGTAAGAAAGGCATGAGTTTATCTTTAAGGTTAGGAATAGAAGGATGAACCTGTCGAGACCTTATGGTCGGGTCTTGACCGCTAGACGGCTTACTTTCGCGGCTTCAGAGTGGTCTTATAGCAGTCACGGGCGACTTTTGGCTAACTTTTGATTTCTTGGATTCCCCACGGCGTAGGGAAC
This sequence comes from Saussurea involucrata, assembly GCA_033807775.1. Classification (NCBI taxonomy): domain Eukaryota; kingdom Viridiplantae; phylum Streptophyta; class Magnoliopsida; order Asterales; family Asteraceae; genus Saussurea; species Saussurea involucrata. The sequence goes on from CM066320.1 coordinate 26,330,150, forward strand.
TTCAGGGTCTGATGATACGTCGAGGGAACGGATTTCATTTCATGAATCCATGGTCGACCTAGAATGATGTTATAGGCTGACGCACAGTCGATGACACAGAACTTGGTCTGCTTGTTGATTCCTCCGGCATAGACGGGCAAGATAATGTCTCCAAATGTGCTCGTCGCTTCTCCATTAAAACCAACCAAGGTTGTCGAACATCGGGTGATTTCCGAACGATCGATTCCCATAGCCTTGATAGTGTCTAGGAAAATGATGTTCGCTGAGTTGCCCCCATCGATCAAGACTCGTCGGGTTAAACAATTACCAACCGTGAGTTGAATAATCAACCCGTCGTGGTGCTTCTAATACGAATCACCGAGGTCGTCTTGGTCGAATATGATCTTCATAGCTTCCATCTCCAAATCTCCTTTGGGCCTTGATGAACGCGGAATAGGCCGATCGTCAGGTGCTTGACTGGCATGACGCTTGGCTGCGGAATATGTCATACCACAGACATCTGAACTGCCGGTGATGCAATTAACAACCCTTGCATGCTCGGGGGTTGACGGTCGATGGTCGCTAGTTGAAGTAGCGACGTCATTGATGATATCTTTGAGATTGCCCTTCGGGACGTGATATGCTAGATCCTTTTTGAGAGCTATGCAATCATCTGTCGCATGACCATGGTCGATATGAAAGTCACACCACTTAGATTTATCTTTCTTAGCGTCGTCCTGGTCGGACTTCTTGGGCCACCGGATGGTCGCCTGGGCGGTCTTTAGAGCTTCGACCAAATCCTTAGTGGACCCTTTGTACCCGTAAGAGGATATCTTGGGGTACTGAGGAAATTTGGTCGCGGTCTTAGCCTCTGCTTTCGTCTTGAATCGAACATTCGAGATCTGGCGCGCGGGTTCTATTTTGGAAATTGCTTTTGTTTTGAACTCTGGCTTCTTCATACCTAACGACCTCTTGTCGTCGGTATGCTTGCGACGAAAGGCAGTGTCGTCTTCTACCCTCATATACGCGAGGGTTCAAGCGCGAACGTCTTCGAAATTCTCCGGAGGATATTTGGTTAGATTAGTGTACAAACCTGAGCTGTCGTCCAGACCACGCTTATAAGCTTCGATTGCAGTCTTGACGTCGCAATTGCGAATAATTATCATCTCTGCATTGAATCTATTGAAATAACTTCGGATAGACTCATTGGTCTTCTGTACGACATAATATAGGTCACTGGTCTGCTTCTCCATCTTGCGACTGCTGACGAATTGCTGAGAGAATTGGTTGACCAATTCAGCGAACGACCCGATGGACTTGGGTTTGAGATTGATCAACAATTGGAGAGCAGGACCAGTGAGAGTCGCACCGAAGCTCTTGCATATACAGACCTCCTGATACATGTGTGGGATAGAGATCGTCCATATGAGCTGCTTGTATTGCGCGACGTGCTCTGTCGGATCAGTCACTCCCGAATACTTGGGCGTGAAGGCGGGGACGTTGTACTTCTTCGGGACCTCGACGGTCGCGATCTCATCGATGAAGGGCGATGCCTGAAACCCTGATCGAAGCTCGACATCGACGGGCACGGCTGCCCCAGGTAGCTTGGCGAGCAAAGATAGGACGCGCTCGTTCTGATCTTCTAGCATTTTCAACCGCTGGGTGACGGGGTCATTGGGATCGAGATTTACCCCTGTTTGCGAAGTGACTCCTGAACTGGTGCCATTGCCATGCGACGAGCCATTGGCGTCTCCGTTGAAAGGAACAAAATACGGCTGCGACCCATTCTGAAATGGCTGCGATCCATTCTGAAACGGCTGCGACCCATTCGGAAATTGCTGCGACCCATTCTGCATGGGTGGCGGCATTATATGCTGAGGAGGAACCGTCCCGAACTGGGGATTCAGGTTGAACGGTCCTGGCTGCTGGTTCTGCATGAACGGACCTGATCCTGGAACTGGATTATGCCCGAATAGTCGAGGACCATTCTGACCGAACGGTCCTTGGCTTGGATTCTGAACGAATGGTTTAGGACCATTCTGAGGTCCAGAGTAATTCCTTAACCGTGCGATCTCCTCAGCAGCTCTGCGACTTTGCTCTGCCATGGCGTTGATTTGATTTCGAGCGACTTCAAGCTCCTGGTACATCTGGGCAATGACCTGCTGCTGATTTCCAGGGAGTGCCATTTTCCTGAAACAGAGAACAAAGGAAACTCCAAGAAACCGTTAGTAAGACGCACGTTCGTCGAAGATTTTCTCTAGATGAGGTCCCACGGATGGCGCCAAACTGTTAATGCCAAAAATCGCACCAAAGTATTACTTAAGGTCGATGTGGACTTTAACAACTAAAGAAAGGAATCGTTCGACAAAAGCGTGCGACAAAGACGAAAATATAAATGAGACAGAGATTTTGGTGACGCGGGAAAAACCTCAACGATGAAAAAAACCCGCGGACGACTGTGGAAGTCGTCGCTGCACTATGGTCGCCAAACAGGGGCGATGTCAAAAATGTTCGACCGTACATAGATTACAATACAAATGAAGGAAAGATTTCAAAAATGTAAAGTAACAAGTGTTTTCTAATGTAAAATAGTGTGCGCCGTGTGTAAAAGTGAAGTGTCGTGTGCTGATGTCGTGCGTCGAGAGCGATTCTTCTGGGAGCGATTTCTGTGCTTCAAGTGTTCTTCAGAGTTCGAGTGCTTGTGTCTGATGTTCTATGTTGTATCTGTGTTTTGTTTTGTTTTCTCCTTTGAAATGATGATTCTCCTTGATATTTATAGTCTTCGGGCACTTTAATTGGATCATTAAGGACTTTGGTAACTGCCGTAACGGTCGATGTCTTTAATGCGGGATTTAGATGCTCTTAACTGACTTCGTCGGTTATAGCCGTTGTCCATTAATGGTGTTGACTCCTGCATTAAACATTGAACAAACATAACAGTCGTATAGTGCGTTAGTTGGTCGAGGTCGCATGGTTTTATGCGACGGTCGTGTGAACTAGGCGACGTCGAGGTCGAGTGTCGTGAGGTAAAAGACTTTCGATTTTATCTTCAATCGTGAGAGAAAGTACTATGATTTTACCTTCGTTATAAGAAAAAGGAATGGGTGTTTTCCCTACCTTGGTCGTGGTCGAGTGTGGTGAAATTTTGCCCCAACAGTCGCTCTTTCAGATTCGGGTAATGTCTCGGGTTTGATCTGTTTGAGCTTTTCGATAGAATCTAACAGTACAATCCTTTCGGTTTCATACTTGACCTTATCTCTCGCAATCGACTCTTCAAGTTTGAAAATGATGTTTTCTAAAATCAGAGGTGGAAGATAACGTTTGAACTCTGATTTCTCTTTAGAATCTTCATCTAGTGTTGCCGGAACGGGAATCGGAGTTTCAACCATTTTGGCAAGCGAGCAGATGTCAAAGTAATCGTTGGAGAGATAAGGGGTTTTGCTTTTTAAATAGGACACATTAAGCGTTTAGTACACGAAAGGGATCTGTACATTGATGTTTTTCCTAGGCGGCTCATCATCCAATTTCGTGTTCTTTTCAGAATTAGGATTATCAGTTTTAGGTTTAGCCTCTATTGGTGGTAGAGGTATACCTGTTTTTCTTTTAAAATCCTCTTTCTCCTCATCTTCTGGAGATGGCTTGGTCCACTTAATCTTGTACTCTGAATATTTCTTGTCTAGGCCCATGAAGTTGAATTCATAAAGCGTGGGAACCTTAGACACGATTTTCTTGAGGTAACAAGGATTATCATATCCGAGTCCCCATTGTGAGTTGTAATATTTGAACTCCTTAGGCTTGTTCAAGTGGATGGTTTGTTCAGATTGACCAAGTTTGTAAAGTTTGGATTCAAGATCCTTAAGCTTAGTGGTCAAAGTCTCATTTTCCTATAGAACTTTCTCTTGAACTAAAACACTTTTAGAATACTCCTCCTGAGACTTCTCTAACTTTTGAGTATAATCATATATTTGAGTCTCGAGGATTTCTGCTCATTTTGAAATGGATGAGCACTTAGTTTGATAGTTTTCTATCACACATCTGTCCTCATCCTTTTCAATCGCTAGCTTGCCTATAGTACCGTATTTAACCTTAGCATCGGCTTCTAGCTTTGAGATTTGGGCATCTTTGGTCTTAACCTTAAGTTTGAAGGAATCTAAGGTACGCACCATTTCTTTCATTTGATTGATTAAGTTAGCATTGGAAGAACTACATACCTGGCATTCGTGCTTGTCTTTCTTCTTTTTGGAAGAGTCATCTTCGGAATCATATTCTTCCGGATTGAGGCCAGTATAACACATATGCGCTTCCTTGTCTTCATTCTCTTCATCAGTCTGAAAGAGCCAATGACTATCTTCCACTAACAGTGCTTTGCCAACTTCCTTCTGCCTTGATAGGAGCATCTTGGTCTTGTAGTACTCAACGTTGCGTACTACAGGCTTCCGGCAGTCTTTTGCGAAGTGGTCGCGCTTTCCGCAGTAGTAGCATTTAACTGGTTCATCATCAGCACTATCATCGGATTTACCTTCAGATCGCTTCCCTTCATCATTCCTCTTTCTTCCATCCTCAGTATTTCGTTTGCCTTCATACTTGTGTTTATAATCCCGACGCTTGGTGTTTGTGGAGTACCACTGGTTGTTGTTAGTCGGCTTCTTGAAGAACTTCTTCCGTGCGTACTCCCAGGATAGCAAGGCAACTGCTTTCTTGATGCTATCGAGCTCAGGATCAGAATCACTTTCTGGTTCGTCATCTTCATGTTCAGATTCACTTGGCGCTCCTTCTCGATACGAACTGCGTGGAGCTTGCTTTTCCTTCTTGTGTGTCATGAGGGCAAGGGGATCTTCCTTTATCTTCTCATTGGACTTTTTATCTCCTATCAGCTCACTTACATCATCTTCATCTTAGAGCAACATCTCATAGATCTCATGCAGTGGAACATTCTCTAATGAGCGGTTGTGGCGAACATGCAGAACAAACCCCTTCCATTCAAGTTGAAGGTTGTTGAGAAACTTGATGTTGCATTCGAGGTTTGACTTGAAGATGCTGTTCTTGTGCAGGTCGTTGAGTAGAGTGCAGAAACACTCGTATGTCTTAGTGAGTGATTCTCCTCTTTTGGCTTTGAAGGATTCGTAGCGAGTGAGGCAGTTGGTGATCTTCACCTGATTACCTTCATGACTGCCTTGCATGATCTTAGCTAGCTGATCCCACATCCCTTTAGCCGTGCCCTTGTAGCTGTCGATGCTGCAGTAGATATTTTTGGGAAGACTGTATACTAAATAAGTCTTCGCCAGTGTATCTCCATCGGCTTTACGCTTCTCTTCAACCGTCACCTTGTTGTATGGTTTGGGCACTTTGTCGGATGGAGGTCCACCTTCATGAGCAGGAACGTCCATCAACGGTGGAATAGTCGGACCTTCCTTCAGCGATCGGAAAATTTCTTCATATAGCGGCTTGGTTTGGATAAAGCAGAGAAATTTGTCTCTCCAGACATTATACTCCCTGTTAATGCCAAAAATCGTCCAGAAGGATAACTTAAGGTTGATTGTGGAGCTTAACAACTAAAGAAAAGAATCTTTTGACAAAGCGTGTGACAAAGACAGAAATGTAAATGAGACGGAGAATTTTGGTGACGCGGGAAAAACCTCAACGAGGAAAAAACCCGCGGACGACTTTAGGGGTCGTCGTTGCACTATGATCGCCAAACAGGGGCGATATCCTTATGTTTCGGGTGTCGATCGTACAAAGATTACAATACAGATGAAAGGAAATACTTTAAATGTAAAGTAACAAGTGTTTCGATAGTAAAAACAAGTGCGTCGTGTGTATAAACTGTAGGTCGTGTGAAAAAACTATGCGTCGAGCGTAGGTGTCGTGTGTCGAGAGCGAACTTGTTAAGAGAGATTTCTTTGTTTAGAGTGTTCTTCGTCAAAACCGATGTCTGCAAATGGGACTGTGATCTTCGTATTTATAGTCTTCGTAGCTTTAATTGACCATCATGATTGTAGGAGTAACGGTCGCAACGGTCACTGCTGTTAATGCTCATAACTGCTTCTGCCGGTTACGTCCGTTGGCCATAAATGACATTGACCCTGCATTGAATGACAAAAACATAACAGAAATATTATATGTTAGTCGGTCGAGGTCGAGGTCGAGGGGTATGTCACGACGGTCGAGGTCGAGAGCAACTTTCGATCTCAACTTTGGTCAAAAAGATAAAGTGTTCATGCTTTTGACTTTATTGTGAGTAAATGTTCGTATTGTTTGGGTCGTGGTCGAGACTGGTGAATTTTTGCGCAAACAGTTTCCCCCAAAATTTAAAAAGTGGAGCGGCAAATTCAAGTTTCAAAAAGTTTTTAAATTTTGCTAGTCGGACGTCTAAGGTCATGACAAATGTTAAGAATCTTTTCAGTTGCCTTGGAACTGGATCGGTCCAATTCCAACTAAAGAGGAAGTCGAAAAGGGGATAAGGTCGTGACGTCATGCTGACGTACGATCGTGCACAACAGCTGTAAACGCCAGGTGTCGTCGATCTGTCGAATATTCGAAAAGGCAATGACACGCGTCGATTATCGAGAGGCTCGATCTGACAGGATCGTTTACATAAATAGCGACCCACGATGGATCTTTTCTACTTTACGATTTCATAGAGTTTTTAAAAGAGATATCTGGCGATTTCTTGCTGTTCTTCGCCGAATTTTTTCTAAACCTGCAAGAGATCTTCGACCTGTTAGAGTTTTGAGGTTTTTAGAGCGCCTATATAAGGTACGCTTCTCCAGTCTTTGTATGCGTCGTAAGTCGATTGCTAGGAAACCTAGGAAGAACTGGGATATTTGGGGCTTTTCAGAGCGGCAAATTTTGTTAACGGGATTAGCGATGTCGACGGAGCCTAGGAGTACCATCCAGGATCAGGACGCTCTAGACGACTTTAGGACTTTAGCAAAAATCCCTGTGGGGATTACTATGAGTAAGACCGGTAATATTCGACCGGAGATGTGCCCCAAAGGATACGTCGTGATATACGAGTATCCCTTTAGAATAGGCTTCGAGTGGCCCTACTCTCCTCTGGCGAAGTCTTTTATGTGCGAGTTTGACCTTTCTCCTGGACAATTGATGCCCCAATTCTGGAGGGTAATACAGGTCGTCGAGCGACTTACCAGTCATTGGGAGTCGCCGATGAACGTAAAAGACCTTTTGGCTGCTTATCAGGTCAAGAAAGATACGTACCGTCGCTACAGCCTCTTCTCGAGGTATAAAGGCGATCGTACCATGGTCCAGAAAACTACGGTCAATGACCGCAAGGGGAAGACCAGGTACGTCTTCGTACGGGTAGCGACGCTGGACTCTGACATCGATTGGATTAGGTCAGGTTGGAACATGGCGGGTGATTTTTAGCTTATTGTCGAGCGTCTTAGTTAAGTTTGTTGTTTTACCTTTTGATTAACCTTTTTCCTCCGCATTTTTACATATTGACATCGACAAGGTAAAGCCTAACGACGATTCCAAGACCAAAATTGAGAAGTTCTTGGAAATTAGCACAGACGATCGATCGTTCGTCACACGCCATTTGATAGACGAAGACGTCGACGTGGTTTTCCTGAGCGATAGGCTACAATTGGGTCGAGAGGAGAGAGGGAAAGAAGAAGAGGAGAAAGAAGAGGAGGACGAGTCTGAGGATACTGAGGAGACTGAGGAGGAGAAGAAAGAGGAGACAGAGGTAGATATGACCGGTAAGTGTACCCTACTCTGTTTCCACATATTCCTTCTCTTGCCTCAGTATTTTAATTGTCCTTTCTTCTTTGTTTCACAGGAGAATCTCTGCAATCCCAGCCGAAAGTGTCGTCGGCGATGGCCAAGAGGGTGGCTCAGGACGAACTGGCTCGTAAGGCGAGGGAGAAAAGGAAGGAGGCCCCGACAGCTGGGTCGGAGGTCCTTAAGAGGAAAGAGGCCCCGACGTCTGGGTCGGGAGTCCTTAAGAGGACGAGGACGTCCATTCTGAAGGAACCGTCTTTGAGCACGGGCGGCTCATCGAGAGTCGTCTCGCCTGAGAAGGCGAAAGCGTCGACCGCATCCATCGAGGAGACTTCCGACGCGATCGACGCGGCATCCGTCGACCCTGCGCATCCGGCGAAGTCGACGGTATCTCATGCTGCCACGTCGGGCCCCTCGATGGCCGCCAAGGGCAAAGGTGCGCAAACGGGAGAGGGTGAGAAAGAAGAAGCGGCGGTAAACTTTACGTTGCCGTCGGATTTCATGGTTGACAATGTCCTGTACGGGACGAGTTTTTTCCCCACTTGGATAAGTTTCAGCTCCCCTCTTTCAGGGAGCGTTTTGACGGGGTTTCTATGGAGGGCGCGGGGTCTTATGTCGTTGGACTGGCGTTTATGGTAAGTCTATCTTTCAAGACTTTGTTTTTTGTTTGTCGTTGTCATTGTATTTTACTAACAAGTTTTTATGTTTTTAGCCGTTTCAGTCTTCCTTGGCCCTGCATGCCGAGACGTCGAAGATTGAGGGTCTAGTGTCTTCGGCCCTTAAGAGGGAGGATGCTGCATTGGCGAGGGAGAAATCTGCTATGGCACGTGCTGAGGATATGTCGGTGTGACTTGACGATTCTCTGAACGAGCTAGAAGCCATCGGACATGCGAGGGACGACGTGAACGCTCGCCTGAAGCAATCCTGCTCTATAATCGCCGACCAGAGAGAGGAGCTGGACAGGAGGCAGACGTCTTTGGACATGAAGGAGAAGGAGGTCGAGGAGTCCAAGTCCAAGGTGGCGGACCTAGAGAAGGAGGTGAGAGAGCTTAAGGAGGAGGTTGCGTAGACCTTTGCCCTTGCTCGCTTGACAGCTCGGGCGGCGATCATGCGACAGCACCTGTTAGGGAAGAATTCTCTCGCGTCTGCAACTGAGGAGCTAGCCTTTTTTCTAGCCATGGTCGGGACCGACAGGGATCTCGACTCTGACGATGAGAAAGAGGTTGAGGAAGAAGAGGTTGTGGATGAAGGTGTCCAGGGTGAAGCTTCGGGCAAGGATGTTGTGGACGCTTCTCCTAATACTTAGAGAATTTTTTATCTTGGCTTTGAATGCTCGACCGTTGGTGGTCAAGTCACTTTAGGTGTAATCGTTAGTTTCGTAAATGGAATTTACCCTTTTGTTGAACTCGTGCTTTTACTTCGATTTACACATGTCGTGGGTAAATATAATACCAACCGTGAAATTCATTAATTATAGAACAAACAAGGAATCGTGCGACTTAGGCATCTATTGTAATTACAAAGACTAGCACACAAGTCATAAGACTTTCATACTTTATGTGAATCCCAGTTGATCAGGTAACAACGATTCAATGAGAAATAACAATAACAGATAATGATTTCAACTTGTCATCCCTCTCATATTCAAGATTAAAGATAGTTACAAAGGTTTGAATGAAAAACACAACTATCTCTCTCTAACAATTAAGCTCTCAACTTGTTTAATGAATCGCTAACCTAATTCCAAGGCTAAACATAACCTTATATACCAAGGCTTTAAACACAAAGGCCCATGGCCCATCAACCTAATCTAAGCCTTTTTATGATTAAAGGCTTTTACAAAAATATTAATTAATCTAATTAAGCTATATATAATTATTTATATATCTTTCTAATGTGTAGGACATTTATGGTCCTAACAATCTCCCCCTAAAGATATATAAATAAAAATCGGTCTTGAAATCTGCAAGTCTTGATCTTCTCTTCCTTTTGAATCATTGAAACACTTCGATGTTGTTTGTCTTCATGTGTTTCGCTCCCCCTTGAATAAAGCCCTTGAATTTGATTTCAGCTTTAAAAAAACTTGTAGAACCAATATGCTCGAAGGAGGAAATATCGAATTGTAGCGAACACCAAACGATGAGAAGAGTTGATCACTTGTAAGCACTTTGAGCTCTTTGGATCTCGGAACAGATCATTCGATTAAAAATCGGTCAACAGTTACTCCTCCTCGGCTTTTGCATGAGGACTTCTTTACTCCCCCTCGTCTTTACTAACTCCCCCTCAACTTGATATTCGGTGTCTTTGAATCTGTACCCTTTCTCCCCCTCATGATGAGTAGGAGCATCCGGAGCATCATGAACGTTCAAAGACAATAGTGACGAGTAGCAAAAATTCAGATAAATACAGTAAGTAACCATAGGGTAATCAACTAACACAGAAACACGTTAGTAACTGTTATCACAACAATTTAAAAAATTGTGTGGCCTATGTTCAGAGTTGGCAAAGGTGAATCTCTGATAGGACTTCCAGTTATCACTGAATAAAATTTAACAATTTAACTTCTCAAACTGTTCCGGCAATATCACGAAGATATGCAAATGGAATCACAAAGACTCGTGCATGTGTGAAAGAATCAAATTATGTCGATTTGGCTCAAAAATTGATTTAACCTGGGACGCAAGTTAATAATCAATTGACTCAGTGATTAGAATATGAAGTTCGGAGACCGGAGCTGATGTCTTCCTATTTCAATATCTAAGACCTCCGACTGAGGAATAGATAGATTATGCGCTAATTCTCCGTGAATATATGAAACAAGCATCTGTTGGGAGATACTTGAGTGGTTGGGTGGGGTGACACGAGTTATCGACACTGGGTCCATGTCTGTTTAAATATTCATCTCCAAAGAACGAGAATGAATAGATTGTGTGGTTACCCGAATAACTGACTCGGTTTGGTAAGGACCAATTAATTCTTTTAAGTCCTGTCACATCCTCACCATATTCTTTTCACTCCAAACTCATCTATCTAGACCCCTCACTATTGTCTATAAGGGATGTGTTTCTTGGGTAGGTCCTTTCGGCTCTAGATTGACCATTGAAACAATGTAAGTCCTAACACTCATTCCATGCATTGAGCAAAGCATTTAAGTAAACAGTGAAATACGAGTTCTAAACTGGTATGTTTAGAAGTCAAAGCGTTTAAGAACGAGTCCTGATCTGAATTATTCAGAAGTCATAAAAAATTAAGTCCGAGTTATGATCTGAAGTATTCAGAAGTCAAGCTTTTAAGAACGAGTTCTGAACTGAATTATTCAGAAGTCATAAAAATGAAGTCACAGAGTTTCAAGAAACAAGATCAAGCGCAAAACAGATTGACTCAATAAGCACAGTGTTTGCAAGAAAGAGACAATGATCAGAAAGTTTAATTGTGAAGAACAAGTCACAATTAATATATCAGATAAGAATTGAATCATTGATGTGAAATGATGAACTATGAACACAAAGTGGAATTCAAAACCGAGTGTTTTTCCATCGAAAAATCAACAAACATTTGAGACATGGAAATAACTAAATCAAGAGAATTTGGTACATGCCAATCATGGAAGTTAAGCTTGGATAATAACAAACGCAAGTAAGTTAGTCAGAATGAATTGCCATGGATTTTGAATTCAGTTAGAACTTCACTTACCTTTCATGAGATAGTACTCCCCCTCAAAATTGTCATAACCTTTGAATGCTCGTCATGTGAAAAGAATAATAGCAATTAAAACCGCACATGACATTCCTGCAAAACAGATTAGACAGATTTTGGTATCCATCTTTTGATGGATCCTTGTCGGTTAGATGCCCTATGAGGGTGAGGACCGGGGATACTATAAGTACCATACCTATAGTTAGCACGATCTTTCTTTACAAAATCACTTGTTCCACAATAAGAACAACACAGCTTCTATGCATATAAGCTGATCAGTTTATTAACAGAATAAACACGATCAGTTTTCACAAAAGGTTTAGCATGAAAAGCTTTGTTGTTCTTGTCACTTTTAACATCGACAAATGACTTTGGAGTAGGAGAGGATCCTTTAACTCTCCAAACCATGTTTACTTTCTTGAAAATTTGATTATCTTTCTTATCAACACGAGAATTATAGAAAAGATTGGAAGGTCGAATCTGATCTTTTGGAAAATCATTTGATTTGACAAAATTCTTTGAAGAACGATTTGTAGAAGAAGAACTTGAAGCATAATTAGGTTGAACACCTTTGAATTTGCTTTCTTCAAGTTTCTTGACTTTAACGGATAAGGCATTTCGTTCTTCGAGAATTAAATCAAATTTCTTTTGTAAATTAGATTTAACCATTTGTTCCTTCAAAATCTCGGATGCTAATCCAGATAATCTCTGTGTAAGTTTAGAAATCTCGGTCCGAAAGATCTTCCTCTCCTTTTCAAAATCATCTTTCAAGCATTTAGCCCTAAAACCTTCAACTTTCCCTTTCTTAGACTCTTTGATTAGAGCGTCTAATTCGTTTACCAAATCAGTTATTTTCAAGGAAAATTCTCCATTCTTTTGAGAAAAAGATTTGCGTTCTATTTCAAACTTCTCTCTTTCTGAAATCAAAACTTTCTCAAAGTCGGAGATCTGTTTTGAAAGTTTTAAGCACATAAGCTCAAGTCTCTTCTTCTCTTCAAGAGATTTGGTTGAAAGCCCAGATTGCTTTTGTGTAAGCAATTGTCTTTCCTTGGCAAAATTTTCTTTCTCCTTTTCAAAAACCTTTTCAAGAGTATTTAGTTTACTTTTAAGCTCAAGGTTTTCACAGTGCAGGAGTTTACCTTTCTCTTCTTCTTCAGCCAGCTTCTCAGAACTATTCCAGATTTGAGATTTCAGTTCTTTCAGTTTTTTGACGTACTTGCTGATCAAATCATCTGATCGCTTGATGTTCTGTTCATGTAGCCTTGCTTGCTTAGTCTCAGTCTCCTTGATATCATCTCGTGATGATAAATCAGATAGCTTCTTTTTCAGCTCATTGTTTTCAGATTCTAAAATCTTTGCCTTTTCTTCATATTTAAGAAGTTTCTCAGAACCTTCAAATATTTGCATTTTCTGTTCCTTCAGTTCTTTGATGTGCTTTTTGTACGTTTCATTTGCTCGCATCCAATTCTCTTCATGCATTCTTATAATGTCTTTACACGCAGGATTGAAGCAATACATCGACATTGTTACCTGAAAATTTATGATCGTTAATCGATGTTATTTTGAAGAATAAAACTTGCGGAAAAAAAATCAAAAATTAAATCAGAAAAACTAATTTAAAAAATAAATTCGTTTTAAAAATTTTAAAATCTGATTATTATAGGATTCGAACGAACGAAATCACTCTTCGAGAACTTACCAAACAAAAACTTACCAAAAACACAACTTACCGGATGATGAGTGATCTTACCGAAAAGATGGAGTTTCCGGACAAATGGAGTTCCCGGATGAAAAGCTTACCGGGTGATAAAGTTGTGACTTACCGGATGATAAGAATAGGACTTACCGGACAAAGCAACTTACCGGTTGAGAAAGAACTTACCGGATGCGATGAGATAACCGAATGGAAAGCTTACTGGATAAACCTTGTTTACCGATCAAAATAAAAAAGAATTAAAACAAACAAACAAACAAAAAACAATTAAATATATATGTATATGAATGTATTAAACTAAAAAATGGTCAACGCACACTTGAAATAGTCAACAATAGATGGCTGTGTTTGCGTTAACCGGAAACTTGTTTCAAAAAAAAAACGTACGGAATGTTTGTTTCAACCGGAAAGTTAAGATTTTGGCCGGAAATATGAGGTGTTGCCGGAAAGTATGATTTACCCGGAAAGTGAAATTTTCTTCCGGTAACTTTAAGCAAAAAATTATCCGGTAAGCTTTTAAATTATTTATCCGGTAACCTTAGAAAATTACCCGGTAACTTGAGATAATAGGAAACTTTCCTGGACACTGCGGCTGTGGTTGCAATTCTGATCTGGAATCGATAGGGTTGTTTGATTTCACTCATGTCGGGTTAGATTTTGACCAAAAACACAAAAACAAACACACCGAAATCGATTTCTAAGCAAAATATGTCCTATTTTGCAATAATCACCACAAAATTCAAGAACACCAAAAAACTCAAGATTTGATTTTTAAATTGAAAGATTAAAACCTTTGAAAATCGATGTAAACGCAGATAAACAGAAGATAAACGCGAGTAAACAATCGAGATCAAACAAATGAATTAATAAATCAACGAAAGAGTTTGCAAACCCGATTGAAGAACGATTTAACCCAAGAAAAAACTGCAGTCTGTCGAGATTTATCTAGGTGAGTTCCGGACCTCCAACGATTAATCTAACCAGTCAGAATGTGAAACAGAGTGTCGTGAAGCTACTGTCCAAAAATCGTGACGATCCGACGGTTCAAACTCCGGGAATAGGCGAAACGGCTCGCTGCGATTTTCCAGAAAACTTTCTGCGAATTTTTTTGTCTTTTCTCGCTTTCGTTCGATTTCTTTCGTATCTTCAAATCACCGATTCTGCTCTGATACCAATTGTGAATCCCAGTTGATCAGGTAACAACGATTCAATGAGAAATAACAATAACAGATAATGATTTCAACTTGTCATCCCTCTCATATTCAAGATTAAAGATAGTTACAAAGGTTTGAATGAAAAACACAACTATCTCTCTCTAACAATTAAGCTCTCAACTTGTTTAATGAATCGCTAACCTAATTCCAAGGCTAAACATAACCTTATATACCAAAGCTTTAAACACAAAGGCCCATGGCCCATCAACCTAATCTAAGCTATTTTATGATTAAAGACTTTTACAAAAATATTAATTAATCTAATTAAGCTATATATAATTATTTATATATCTTTGTAATGTGTAGGACATTTATGGTCCTAACACTTTAAGACCATGTTGGCAAACATAAGTACATGCGACCAAGGCATTCATTCAGAACACGAAATTTTTCTAAGTTAAGAAGCTCAGATCATTGGGTCGCTAGGCCTGGATAATCGTACGACTATATCGTACGACGAAACTTGAGTCGTATGCCCCTGCGATGTAATAATCAAGTTATAGACCTGAACACTTATGTCGTGCGATATGAGTTAAGAATCTCGTAAAGTCGTGTAGTAGACTTTGCAATCTTATGTCGTGCGATCTACGATAAAATAATGTCAGGGGTTGGTCGTTGGCTAACCAACGACCCTCCGATGCTTAAGTCAGTAATTGTCTTGGTAAAAAATCGTATGAAAGATAGAGAAGGACTTAGAAGACATACCTTTCAAGATGTGTTGCACCACGGGTGTGTGAGATACCTCGATTGTCGAGGGTTTAGAGTCGATAGGCATCTTTTACCCCCGACTTTTCTGCGGCTTCAAGGTGGTCTTATAGCAATCATGGGCGACTTTCGGCTCACTTTTGATCTCTTGGACTCCCCACAGCGTAGGGAACTTCATGGTCTGGTGGTACGTCGAGGGGACTGCTTTCATCTCATGGATCCACGGTCGGCCTAAGATGATGTTATAGGCCGACGAGCAGTCAATAACGCTGAACTTGATCTGTTTGTTGATTCCTCCGGCATAGACAAGCAATATGATCTCTCCAAAGGTACTCGTCGCTTCTCCATTGAAACCGACCAAGGTTGTCGAACGTCGGGTGATTTCCGATCGATCAATTCCCATGGCCTTGATGGTATCAAGGAAGATGACGTTCGCCGAACTGCCTCCATCGACCAAGACTCGTCGGGTTAAACAATTACCAATCGTGAGTTGAATGATCAACCCGTCATGATGCTTCTGATATGAGTCATCGAGGTCGTCTTGGTCGAACGTGATTTTCATAGCTTCCAACTCTAGATCTCCTTTTGGTCTGGATGAACAAGGGATAGGTCGATCACCAGGTGCTTGGCTGGCATGACGTTTCGCTGCGAAATACGTCAGACCGCACACGTCGGAACCACCAGTGATGCAGTTGACGACCTTTGCATGTTCGGGGGTTGGCGGTCGATTGTCGTTACCCGTCGCAACGACATCATCGATGATATATTTAAGATTGCCCTTTGGGACATGATATGCTAGTTCCTTTTTTAGAGCTATGCAATCATCTATCGCATGACCATGGTCGACATGGAAGTCGCACCATTTTTACTTATCTTTCTTATCGTCGCTTTGATCGGATTTCTTCGGCCACCGAATGGTTGCCTGGACGGTCTTCAGAGCCTCGACCAAGTCCTTAGTGGTCCCTTTGAATCCATAAGAGGATAAGTACTACCAAAAGGTTGAGACTAGGATACTCAAAGCTTGGTTATGAGTTGGAACTTGGAAGAGTTGGAAGCAACTACACAATAAGAGCATTAAAGCTATATCAATTCAAAATCTTTCACATGATATAATGGACTCTTTCAAATTCATATCTAGACTAGGTGATGTATTTTATAGTTTGTTATTCGGGATTTCGTGATATATGTCCTCCGTCGTAGTATATTGTCATATATAATAATAATCAGTGGGGAAGAGCCTTAACTTGACTAGATTCCAAACCCCTTAAATTTTATTTCTTTTGCTTTTTATAATATTAGGGGCACTTTTATGGCTCTCCGTCATGAGCATCCGAAATCTCAAGACCTACCTTGATCATTCGAAATTTAATTTATCTTTAAATATTCGAACTTTTATATTGTGATAGATCACTTATATATATAGAAGATGATTTATTGTAAAAATATTGATAAAATCTCCATTCTACAATATACTTGTCTGTTAGCCAAGACCAACCCTGACATTTTGAAGGCCCCGTGCAAATAAATAAATGTGGCTCTATAATTTTTTTTAGTTGTATTGTTTATTAAAGAATTTAGTACTCAAT
This sequence comes from Saussurea involucrata, assembly GCA_033807775.1. Classification (NCBI taxonomy): domain Eukaryota; kingdom Viridiplantae; phylum Streptophyta; class Magnoliopsida; order Asterales; family Asteraceae; genus Saussurea; species Saussurea involucrata. The sequence goes on from CM066320.1 coordinate 26,346,787, forward strand.
TCAAAAAATAAATCCTTAAAGTATGGAAGTATAAAATGTTTATAAACAAGATTCAAATAAAAATAAAACTGATATTTACATCTCAAATATGGTGAGTTAACTATTTTTATTTGTTCATAATGGTTTTATGAAAGATGTGGTATTTCGTTAGGGTGCGTTTGGTACACTGGACAGAACAGAACAGAACAGAACAGAGATCAATGTCTTATGTTTGGCAAGACTTTTATATGGAACAGACAGGAACAAAGTGGAACAAGCTAGAAGAGGCATGTTCCACCCCTACCCCATGGAACAAGCTGGAACAGACTTATGTTTTACCAATATAACGTCAAAATAAAATCTAATTCTCTTCTAAAACATCAAATACACATTATATTTTATATTTTATTCATTCTTTAAATTTTATTTATTTGTATTTTATCGAATGTTATATGTTCTGTTTCGTCCAGTTCTGTCTACCAAACACAGAACAATTGTCCTGTCCTGTTCTGTTCTGTCCCGTCTGCATACTATTTGGGTAAAAAATCACACCCTCGATCGACTTGGGAAATTCCCTCGACATGACCCGTGGACCTTGATTACCCTAATATCTACACAAGTCATACCCCCGTCCGACAAGGGTAATACCCATTATTGCCATATCCCCGACATACGATAGTTGGTTATTAAACGACATCTTGTGTCAATAGTCACTCAGGATAGTGACTTTACATCTCATGATCGCTCGACACGCATCGCATGTTACACGTGTCGCGTATTACATATCGCAAGTCAAACGTTACTAGTCTTACGTCACTAGTCTTATGTCGTTAGTCTTATGTCGCCAGTTACGACCCATCGGTCTTACATCAACAGTCTCCTGTCGTCGATCTTATATCATCTTGGTCCTGCGACCTGGTCTTACGACATTGTCATAAGACTATTCTTATATTAAAATAAGGTCTTACAAGACGTTTACAGTCATATACATGGTCTTGTATGTCGGCGACGGTCGTATGCTCCATAAGACCGACGTCCAGAACTTAAGACGGTCTTACGATTACACTAACTATCAATGGTCGACAGCCGTTTCTTTTGTTCATTAATGCAGGTCTACAAGCCATTATGGTACAACGGTCAATAACGGTCGAGCTTTTAATGACATTAAAGACTTGACAGCGGTTACAAAGCCAATCATCAAAGCACATTTAATGTCGGCAGCGGTTACAAGACCAACCATTAAAGCACATTAATGACCGACGAAACCTATATAAAGGCATGCTCCAGCCTCGAGCAAAGGGACGAATTCATCTAGCTATACAACTGCATTCTCATCTACTTCTACATTTTCTCTCTCGCATTCGAGCACACGTCACTGACGCAAGTACCGTACGGCAACAGTTCAAACCGCACGACAACAGTTCAAACCTCACGACAGCAGCTTGTCTCGCACGTTTAACACACGACGCACACTTTTTACACACGACTAAGTGTATTTTTACTTCATTTGTAACCTATTGTACACATATCATCGGTCACAAAAGGACTTTCGTCCCTGTTTGGCGAACCATAGTGCACTGTCGACTCTCACAGAGTCGACCGTGGTTTTTTCCCTCGTTTTGGGGTTTTCCGCGTCACCAAATCTCTTGTCTCTTTTACTTTTTCCTCGCAATTGTGTTATTTGGCTTGAGATACGTTTCTTTAGTTGTTAAATGTCCACATAGACCTTAAGTTGTACTTTTGTGCGACTTTTGGCATTAACAGTTTGGCGCCATCCGTGGGACCCCATCTAGAGAAAATCTCAAGCCAACACACCGCTCTAACGATCTTGTAAAGTTCTTTCTAGTACATGGCAAACTATCAAGATACCCTGATTCAACTTCAATCGGAATTGAATACGGCTCGAAACCAGATTCAAGCCCTGATAAAAAAATGTTCCGTCAAAGTATCGCATGTATCGCATCATCCAAGGGACTCGGGGGCTCGGAGCACCCTTCACAAACTGAAAAATACCACATTTGATTTCAAAAGTCCTCAGAAAAGGCGCTTATCGACTCCATGTTACGGTAACTGTGACGTCCCACTTAGAACAACTCTATATATATACTCTAAGTATATTCTCCTCGTTTAATTTTTTTGATCTAATATATGATCGTTGATTCAAGCATCAAAAGATCATTGGTTAAAACCAACGACCACCCCCGATTTTACCTTACAGGCTCGCAAGATCATAGGAATACAGGTCTTACGATTTACATCGTGAGAAACCAAAGTCTCTACGACTTAAAAACACATGTCTATAATATATAATCGTCGGTAAAAGACGACTTATGTTTTTATGATCGCCAGTTATGGCAAACACAGGTTGCAAGTTGTAATCGTCGATAAGAGACGACTTATATTTTAAATCTTACAATCGCCAGTCAAGGCAAACGCAGGTCGCAATTTATAGTCCTCAGTAAAAGATGACTCACATTTTCTTATGATTGTCAGTCATGACAAACGCAGGTTAAAAATTGTTGGTCGATGTTACGTGCGAAATATGTGTTTTAATCGCAGTGGGTTGCAAACTGTCCACAATGGGAAGTGCAAGTGTACATTGTCCACTATGATCGTCACAGCAAGTAATAGTTGGTAAAATACCAGAATCGAATCCACAGAGACTGGTCAATCAAGACAATACGGTTCTCATGAGCTCCTTTTAGAGGTTTCAATAACAGAAGAAGCAAATTTTGGTTTGTTCGGTGAAATGCTACTTTTAACGATTTACTTAAGATTTAAAAAGAGGAATGTAGGTTAGATTTTCCCTAGATTTTATACTAAATACCTGATCCTAAAAAATGATCCTTGTACTTGAGGTAGGCATTTTCGCTAGAAAAGCCCGGTTACAAAATACTCACACCTTTAAGCAAAAATCCCATACTCTTAGTACTTGTTGTTTTGTCAATGGTGATCTCAAAATGGACCTTTTCAGGCCACGATGGAATGTGTAGAGACAAATACTCTAAGTGTTTTAAATACACCAACTCACTTGCCTACTACTCTAGTGGGTTGAGATTAGCTCACTGTGCCGACCTCACTTTTGTAAGTGTCATAAGTAGCATCATTCAAGCTCGTGTCACTACGTTCTACTTATTTCTAAGTTAAGAACTAGACTTTAGATCCTTGCAAGTGATCGACTTGTTCGCATCCTTGGGTAATAATCGAGAGTGAATGACCAAAACAATAAATATTCCAAGTATGATGATTACTCAAGCATTTTTGATAAAATCCAGGTACTTCTCTTTGCTACATCCCAAGGGATGTTTAGCCTAACATTTCCGAAGTAAAGAAAACAAAAGAGTAGAAGTTACACATAATTAAACTGAAAGTGACTTGAATTGAACCCACAGTGGGGAACGAGAATTCGTCCCTGTCACTGTGTACTTCGAACTACAAACTATACTAAGAATATAAAATACAGAAATTTAAAGTTAACTACTGCAGTAAATGAGAGAACTAAAGCTAATACTAATGTAGTAGTTGAGAGATTCTAAAAATTAAGCATGTAATAAATGGCACCCAACACCTCCTTTATATACTAGGAGAAAGGGTTGGGTATTACACAAAAATGGGTATGTCTAAAGGGTAAGGACTGCAGAATCATGATAGAAACCAGTTCCTTGAACAATCCTTTTATCCACCATGTTATAACTCTTTTACCCAATGGACCCTTTCACCAAGTCAACTTCAAAGTACACTAGGTGTACTTGATGCCATCTAAAAGCAAGATGCCTTGTACTTCTCCATTCATTATCTCAGCCAAATGAACCTTCCATTCTCCAGAATAATTACATCCCAACTAGGAGTTTCTTTGTCTTTTGCCTTTTTGTTCAGCTCGATAGTGGGATCCGGAGTGGGGAACGCAAGTCCCTGCGGATAAAACGTGAAAAACACCCAAATTCCACCAAATAATTTATTAAAGACTATGGTTCACTCTTTTTGCTCTTTTTCGTGAAATGTACCAAGAATGGGGGTTTTGAGAAGTGAAATGGCTAAAATTGACGAAATAAAATAGAAAATAAAAGGAAATAATAACTCTAAAAAATAGAGTTATCACAACCTCAAACATAAACCATTACTTGTCCCCAAGTAATAAAAATAAAGAAAAAATGATGCACTTGAGCTTTCAGGGACTTACCGACTTCTCACTCTGAATGGGCGTTGATCTCCTTCCACAGATACTTCTTTTGGTTCCCAAATTAAAATTTCACTTTTGTACTTGACGAAATCTTTCCCTTCTTCACCTTTGATCAATAGGACTTTCTTGGGTTTGAAAGGTTTATGGCTTTGAATATTTTCCAAAGGGTTTTGGCAAATAATTCCAAATACGGACCGAAAATCTTGCTTTGAGATTTTTATTTCAAGAAGTGAGTGGTTTGTGTTTTGTATGGGTAAGTACGTAATCTTTCAGGCTTTATTTGGGTATGGCTATTTTTTGTGAGAGTGGGTATTCTGATGGTCCAGAATAGGCACACCATCTTTTTCTGGGAGTGGGCACTTTGATGGTCCAGAAAAGGCACACCATCAATCTTTTGCAGTGACACTCCGTTTTTCTTCTGTTTTTGTATTTTTGTGTTTTTTTTGGGAGGGGGGTATGGCTTACCCACCTCAAACTTATGACTTCACAGTGTCCCCAGTGTGGAAAGACTGGAAGTCACTCTGGAAGTCCCCACCTCAAATTTAAAATTGCACAGTATCCCCACTGTGACTTGGAAATTAGGTTCAAAGTGGTGTTTTTGGGGATACAAAAAGGTCGTGTTTGGATGCGAAAAATGGCCTATATCATTTCATGGTGACAAGTTGAGATTCGTACTTACAAAAGGGACCTTTTAAGTCGGAAGCCGAAAGTTGTACCTTGAAATGGAAACAAGATCAAACAAACATTCAAACAAGAAGTGAATTAGTACCCAAAATCACCTGCTTAGCAGCAGGATTTTCATGCATCATTAACCAAAAATAACCAAAGTAGCAAATATTGTCAAACGCCTAGCCATAGGCAGAATACCAAAATAAACAGAAATTAGAAATTGTTTTTGAGAGAAACCAGAGTGGGGACTATAGTCCCAACAAACCATTCAGTGGGTCGGAGTTGCTTGCGGTGAGCTTGCGGCGGAGTCTTCCTCGAAATCATCTTCACTTTCATTTGAGGGGCAAATACCTTCGGGAAATTCAGGGAGTTTTGCGTGCAACTCTGGATCAACACCTTGTAACATTTGGTTGACAACCACATCCCTATCCCTTGTATACAACCAGAACGACTCGGTGGCTCGGTTCATATGCTTCTGTTGCGCTTCCATGAGATCAACTTTATAAGTGAGAGCTGTTATTGCTTGCAGAATGGCGGTTATGGGGTTGCTTGAGCTTCCAGCAGCGGTCTGTCGTAGTGGGGTACCAGTGGTTCTTACAGTGGGATCAGCAGCGTTTCTCACAGTGGGATCATCCTGAGCAGGGTCTTCAGACGGGCCGGCAAGTGCCCTCCCCATTTTCTTGATGGTTAGGACGCTAATGTTGCTCATTGAAACGAGCCACTGATCATCTGTAGTTGAGGGTACTCCAGCTTCGATTAGTAATGAAGTGATAAGACAAGGGAGGGGTAGGATTACCTTCTTTCGTGTGCGTGCGGTGTGAATGGCGGAAAACATGAGGGACCCAAGGTTGATCGACTTATCCGTAAGGATGCAGTACAGCAGGGCGCACTTGTGCATCGATAGGGTCGTATCATGAGAAGTAGGGGATAAAGTGGCCCGAACAAACGCAAACCACACAGCGGCCTCGGTAGTAAGGGAGCTAGCGTGTAGACATTTGCGTGTGCCATCCATATCTCAGGGCTTTCCCTCCACTGCTAATTCCCTTAAAATCACATCTTCATCGGCGGGGCTCATTTTTTTCAAGAACTGTGTGAATACGCATGTAGTTGGGGTCCTTATTCCAAGGACCTGATTAATGGCGGTGGCATGATAGTACATGGTCCGACCCCGAACTTTTACAAAGGGGTATTTGGTCTGCGAAGCCTCGGCATAAAACTCCCGAACTAGAGAGGCATTTGCTCGACGATTGGTAGATGCCAACGTCGCCCAATCTTGAGCTAAAACCCGATTTTTGATAAACGGGTTTGCCTCTACAAACTCGGGGTCGAAACCCCTCTCCAAGTTCAATCGCTGCTTAGAAATACAGTCATAATGGGCGGCCACTGCTGGAGTTGAGAACTGCCTAGGCACCCCACTGGGGGCATGCTCAGTCCCGTGGACACAACGCCTCAATATTTGGTCCATCCCTATCTTATATAAGAAAGGGTCGTCCCAAATATATTGTCGTGTATCATGTAAAAACTTTTTAAAGGGTTGTCCACTCATCCCGTGGGGTTTTAGTCCACTTGCTAAAAAGTTTGCAATGTCAGCATACCAAGGAATATTATTTTCGAGATGTTGGGCTTATAACAATTGCTCATCGGGAAAATTCTCTTTGACCGGAGTGGGATCAACAGTGCCCAATATCTTCTCGAGCCTGGACAAATGGTCAGCTACCTGATTGCTTGTTCCTTTTCTATCAACGATCTCAAGATCGAATTCTTGCAGCAATAAAACCCATCTAATCAAACGTGGCTTGGAATCAGCCTTGTTGATCAAATATTTTATCGCTGCATGATCTGTGTGCACTATGACCTTCGTCCCTATCAAGTACGACCTGAAACGATCAAAAGCAAACACCACCACAAGTAATTCTTTTTCAGTAACAGTATAATTAATCTGAGCTTCAATCAGTGTTTTACTTGCATAATAAATTGGGTGAAAAACTTTGTTCTTTCTTTCTCCTAGAACAGCCCCCATAGCCCACTCGCTGGCGTCGCACATCACTTCGAATGGGAGTGACCAGTCAGGAGTGGTCACTATGGGTGCTGTGACTAAGGCTTCTTTGATTGTTTCAAAAGCATCTCGGCATTCTTGGGTAAAAATAAAGTCTTTTTCATGTTGTAACAGGTTGTATAGGGGTTTTGTTATTTTTGAAAAATCTTTGATGAACCTCCTATAAAAACCTGCGTGACCCAAAAAGCTTTGAATACCTTTTACCGTTGTGGGTTCGGGAAGTTGTGCCACTACCTCAAGCTTGGCTTTATCAACTTCCAACCCTCTTTTTGAGACAAGATGGCCTAGGACAATACCCTCTTCTACCATAAAATGGCATTTTTCCCAATTTAAAATAAGGTCGTGGGTCTCACATCTCACTAGGCTTTTCTCTAAATTTCCCAGGCAGTTGTCAAATGACGTCCCTATCACAGAAAAGTCATCCATAAAAACTTCTATGGTGTCTTCTATCATGTCGGTGAAAATGGCCATCATACAACGTTGGAAAGTGGCTGGGGCATTACATAATCCAAATGGCATCCTCCGGAATGCAAAAGTGCCGTAGGGACAAGTAAAGGTGGTCTTTTCTTGGTCCTCGGGTGCGATATGGATTTGGTTGTATCCGGAGTATCCATCTAGAAAACAATAGAATTCTTTTCCTGCTAACCTATCGAGCATTTGGTCGATGAAGGTAGGGGAAAATGGTCTTTCTTAGTGGCTAGGTTGAGTTTTCTATAATCCATGCATATCCTCCACCCCGTGACAGTCCTAGTGGGAATGAGCTCGTTCTTTTCGTTCTTCACTACCGTTGTCCCTCCTTTTTTAGGGACACATTGAACGGGGCTCACCCAACTACTACTAGCAATGGGATAGATAATATCGGCGTCTAACCACTTCAAAACTTCTTTCTTAACTACCTCCTTCATGATGGGGTTCAACCTTCTTTGAGGGTGGACTTTTCCAGGGTGGTCACTCTCCAAGTTAATCTTATGTTGACATAGGGAGGGACTAATACCTCTTATACCTCTTATGTCCGCTATTGTCCAACCAATTGCCTTCTTATGCTTTATCAACAAATCAATCAGAAGTTGTTCTTGTTTCTCACTAAGTTTGGAAGAGATAAAAACGGGAAGTTTATTATCCTTAGCAAGATAAGCATATTTTAAGTGGGAAGGCAATGGTTTAAGCTCTAACTCAGGAGGTTGTTCTATTGAAGGGGGTTGAACATCTTTATCCTTAAAGTCCAGAGGTTCAAAGGCTGCTACCATTTCGTTACACTCATCCTCAAAAGTATTGTCACTCTCAGAGTCAGAGTGCTCACTCTCACTCCCCACTGTGGGCACTTGGATAAGAATGTGGGTTCCACTAATCGAACTCAAAGCAAAACAATCTTCGGTTTCTATGTACTTAAGGGACTTGAAAACATTGAAAGTTACCTCTTGGTCATTGACTCTCATAGTGAGTTCCCCTTTGTGCACATCGATCAAAGTACATCCGGTTGCAAGAAATGGACGCCCTAAGATGAGTGGGATTTCTTTATCGGCCTCATAATCTAGAACTAGAAAATCGGCGGGGAAGATAAATTTATCCACTTGGACCAAAACGTCTTCTATTTTTCCCTTGGGGTAGGCAATGGACCGATCGGCTAGTTGTCCTCGTATTGTGTATGGAATGGTGAAACTACCCGGGTCTTTCAACTTAGGTGGAATCTTGCTAGTAAGGAGGGCACTACATTCTTCGGTCAAAGCCACAGTCTCAAACTCACCCAACTTTCTTTTTTTGTTCAAAATATCCTTTAAAAATTTAACATAGCTTGACATTTGCTCAAGAGCTTCTACCAAGGGTATGTTAATGTGAAGTTGTTTAAAAATGTCTAAGAATTTTTTAAATTGAACATCGACATTTTTAGGCTTCATTCTGTCAGGAAAAGGTATGCTTCGTGGGTCAATTTGAGTTTGTTGTGGTATTGGCTTTGGAATAGTCGGTTTTGGAATAGGTCCAAAAGTGGGAAGCTCAGGGATGTCGGTCCCTACTGTGGGAATGACAGTGACTTGAGGAGTGCCCACTGTGGGAACCACATTGGGTATTTGAGGCGAATCATCAGATTCGAAAACGATATCTTTCAGATCCTTTCCACTCCTAAGTGTTATGGACTTGAGATGCTCTTTTCCTATCACCTTAGCGTGTTCGGTGTCACTAGGTAACGTCCCTGGTGGTCTATTCTTAACTTCGACGGCTAGTTGTCCAACTTGAGTCTCTATGTTCCTAATGGCTGCTTGAGTTTGATTCATGAAACCTTTGAGAATTGATTCAAGTGATGGTTAATCCTCAGCGGCTTGAGTTCCTCGCGGTTGGAACTGTTGTAAGGACTGTCCTTGGTGAAAATTCTGTGAGTTCTACCCACTGTGATGTTGCTGAAATCCAGGGGGGTTGTGTGGTCTTTGCTGGATTATAAGTCTGCGAGTACGGGTTGTTCCTTGGATTGGTTCCTATAACATTAACGGACTCGGGATTTGCTGGGCAATAATCAAAAACATGTTCTTCTCCACAGAGGGAACAATTTTCAGGGAGATGTGTTGCGGAATTGACTTGGCCTCTATTTTGGTTCAAAACTAATTTGGTTAAGGCCACTAACTGCGCGTTCATGGTTTTGAGTGCTTCGGAATCGATGGTGTTGGTCTTTGGTATTATTGCTCTAGGATTGGACCACTCGGTATTGTTGTTGGACACTTTTTCTAAGATTTGATATCCTTCGTTGTAAGTTTTACTTGTGAATGTTCCACCGGCTGTTGCGTCTAAGATGATTTTTGCTGCGTTGGAAAGACCATTGTAAAAGGTCTCCAATTGGATACAATGTGGGATGCCATGATGTGGGCACTTTCGAAGTAAATCTTTAAACCGTTCCCATGCATCCGAAACAGCCTCATCTTCTTCTTGCCTAAACAAAATGATATCATTTCGAAATCTTACATTCCTCGTGGGAGGAAAGTATTTTTGCAAAAAATTATCAGCAAGTTCTTTCTAACTGGTTATCGAGTGAGGTGCATGCGAGTTCAGCCATGACTTTGCCTTATCCCTTAGCGAAAAAGGGAAAAGCCTTAGTCTTAACGCTTCATCACTCACACCTTGTAAATGATGGGAATCAGTCATTTCCAAAAAAGATTTTAAGTGCGAGTGTGGATCCTCAGATGGTGATCCTCCAAACTGACCCATGGCTTGGATCATTTGAAACATCACCGGTTTGAGTTCAAAATAAGTTGCAACAATGTTGGGTCTTAAAATCCCGTAGCTTAAATCACCAACTCCGGAAGTAGCATAGTCCCGTATTTTTTGATCTTTGCTATCGGCAATCGTCACTGTGGTCTCCACTATAGGTGGTGGTATTTCTGCCATGTTCACAGTAGGGATCACAGGGGGTTGTCGATTTGTATTTCTGTTTCTGCGTCTTCTTCGAAAAGTGTGCTCTATTTCAGGATCGATTGGTAACAAAGGTCCGTGTTGTTGCCTTGGCATGCAACACGAACAGCTTAGAAAAACGAGTTACTCGGGCTCGAACAAAAACTAATGTCTTGAGATTTAAAATCACGCCAGTCCCCGGCAACGGTGCCAAAAACTTGTTACGTGCGAAATATGTGTTTTAATCGCAGTAGGTTGCAAACTATCCACAGTGGGAAGTGCAAGTGTACACTGTCCACTATGATCGTCACAGCAAGTAATAGTTGGTAAAATACCAGAATCGAATCCACAGAGACTGGGAAATCAAGACAATACGGTTCTCATGAGCTCCTTTTACAGGTTTCAATAACAGAAGAAGCAAATTTTGGTTTGTTCGGTGAAATGCTACTTTTAACGATTTACTTAAGATTTAAAAAGAGGAATGTAGGTTAGATTTTCCCTAGATTTTATACTAAATACCTGATCCTAAAAAATGATCCTTGTACTTGAAGTAGGCATTTTCGCTAGAAAAGCCCGATTACAAAATACTCACACCTTTAAGCAAAAATCCCATACTCTTAGTACTTGTTGTTTTGTCAATGGTGATCTCAAAATGGACCTTTTCAGGCCACGATGGAATGTGTAAAGACAAATACTCTAAGTGTTTTAAATAAACCAACTCGCTTGCCTACTACTCCAGTGGGTTGAGATTAGCTCACTGTGCCGACCTCACTTTCGTAAGTGTCATTAGAATTCTTTCGAATCCCCTAGCATCATTCAAGCTCGTGTCACTACGTTCTACTTATTTCTAAGTTAAGAACTAGACTTTAGATCCTTGCAAGTGATCGGCTTGTTCGCATCCTTGGGTAATAATCGAGAGTGAATGACCAAAACAATAAATATTCCAAGTATGAAGATTACTCAATCATTTTTGATAAAATCCAGGTACTTCTCTTTGCTACATCCCAAGGGATGTTTATCCTAACATTTCTGAAGTAAAGAAAACAAAAGAGTAGAAGTTGCACATAATTAAACTGAAAGTGACTTGAATTGAACCCACAGTCGGGAACGAGAATTCGTCCATGTCACTGTGTACTTCGAACTACAAATTATACTAAGAATGTAAAATACAGAAATTTAAAGTTAACTACTGCAGTAAATGAGAGAGCTAAAGCTAATACTAATGTAGTAGTTGAGAGATTCTAAAAATTAAGCATGTAATAAATGGCACCCAACACCTCCTTTATATACTAGGAGAAAGGGTTGGGTATTGTTTGGGCAAAAAATCACGTCGTACGACCACGACCAGAGCAGGTAAGACGCACGTTATAATCTAAATCTTGTATTAAGATAAGGTCTCGACAACAACCCAGAGAACATTCGTCGTCTCCCGCAAAAGGTAAGTCGTACGTCTCCCATGATGCTCGACCATAGCATCGCCCGTCCCGTACGACCATCGTGTAAGATCATTGCACCTTCGACCAAAGCTAACGTTAACCTTGACTGTTACGTTTGTTAAGTATTTAATGCAGGAGTCAAAGCCATTAACAGCAAGCAGCCGTAACGGACGAAGAGCATTATGGATAATCACTCCGGCGACCGTTTCCAGCCGTTGTAGCCGATGATCAAATCATTAATGGAGCTAATTAAAGACGCGAAGACTATAAAAGACAAGCTAAAGCCTCATTTCAAAGGACATCAGTTAACATCCACTATACATCGTCGAACACCACCAAACAGCAGAGAAAATCATCCAAACTCATAGCAAAGAACATTCAAACTCTGGAGATCAAGTACTGAAAGCCAGAACCTTACAGCGAACTCAAGGACACTCGAAGGAAAGCTCAAGTATCGCTCTCGACGCACGACAAACCGCTTTCGACCAGCAGTTCACACTTTGTATTCACACACGACAAACACCTGTTTTTACATTTAAACAATTGTAATTTACATTTCGAAGTATTTCCTTCATTTGTATTGTAATCATCGTACGACCGACACCAGTACCAAGGACATCGCCCCTGGTTGGCGACCATAGTGCAGCGACGACATCCCATGTCGTCCGCAGGTTTTTTCCTCGTTTGAGGTTTTTCCTGCGTCATCAAATCCCTTGTCTCGCTTATTTTTTCCCTCGTCGCACGTCTCGTCGAAAGATCCTTTCTTTAGTTGATTAAGTCCACATCGACCTTAAGTTGTCCCTTTGGTGCGATTTTTGGCATTAACAGTTTGGCGCCATCCGTGGGACCTCATCTAGAGAAAATCCTCGACGAACGTGCACCCTACTAACAGTTTCTTGGAGTTTTTTTTGCTCTCTATTACAGGAACAATGGCAGCCCCTGGAAATCCGCAGCAAGCTGTTGCTCAGATGTATCAGGAGCTCGAAGTCGCCAGGAATCAGCTCAATGCAATGGCAGAGCAGAACCGCAGAGCAGCTGAGGAGATCGCGCGGTTAAGAAATCCTCCTGGGCCTCAAAATGGTCCTAGGTCGTTCGTGCAGAACCCAATTCCAAGATCGTTCGACCAGAATGGCCCTAGACCATTTGTCCCGAATCCAGGTTCGTCCGCGCAGAATCAGCATCCAGGTCCATTCATGCAGAATCAGCAGCCGGGTCCGTTCATTCCGAATCCCCGGTCTGGGCAGATTCCCCCTCAGCACATCCGACCACCACCCTTGAACAATGGATCCCAACCATTGCAAGGTGGTGCCCAGCCGTTTCAGAATGGATCCCAACCGTTTTCCTATCCGTTCCAAAGTGGTCCGCAACCTTTCCAGCAAGGATCGCAATCTTTTCAGCAGAGATCGCAGCCATTTCAGCATGGACCACGATCGTTTCAGAATGGACCGCAGCAATTCCACTATGGGTCGCAGCCATATTTTGTTCCGTTCAACGGGGACACCAATGGTTCGTCGCATGGTAATGGCACTAGTCCAGGGACCCATCCCTCGACAGGGGCAAATATTGATCTTAACGATCCCGTCGCCCAGCGTTTGAAGATGTTAGAAGACCAAAATGAGCGAGTCCTGTCCTTGCTCGCCAAGTTGCCTGGGGCAGTCGTGCCTGTCGACGTCGAGCCTCGCTCGGGGTATCAGGCGTCGCCCTTCATCGACGAGATCGCCACCGTCGAGGTCCCAAAAAAGTATAACATTCCTGCCTTCACTCCCAAATATTCTGGTGTGACTGATCCGACTGAGCACGTCGCGCAGTATAAGCAGCTCATGTGGACGATATCGATCCCATTTATGTACCAGGAAGTATGCATGTTTAATCAACTCTCACTGGTCCAGCTCTCCAATGGTTAATCAATCTCAAACCCAAGTCCGTCGGGTCGTTTTCTGAGTTGGTTAACCAGTTCTCCCAGCAATTCGCCAGCAGTCGTAAGATGGAGAAGCAGACCAGCGACCTATATTACGTCGTGCAGAAAGCTAATGAGTCTATTCGAAGTTATTTCAATAGATTCAATGCTGAAATGATCAGCGTCCGCAATTGCGACGTCAAAACCGCGATCGAAGCCTAAAAGCGTGGTCTGGACGATAGTTCGGGTCTATACACCGACCTGACCAAATATCCCCCGGAGAATTTCGAAGACGTCCGAGCTCGAACCTTAGCATATATGAGGGTAGAAGATGATGCCGCCTTTCGTCGCAAGCACACTGACGACAAGAAGTCGTTAGGCGTTAGAAAGCCAGAGTTCAAGACAAAGGCTGTTTCCAGAATAGAGCCAGCGCGCCAAATTTCAAATGTTCGTTTCAAGACGAAAGCAGAGGCCAAGACCGCGACTAAGTTCAATCAGTACCCCAAGATATCCTCTTACGGATTCAAAGGATCTACAAAGGACCTAGTCGAAGCTCTGAAAAGTTCCCAAGCGACCATTCGATGGCCAAAGAAGTCCGACCTGGACAATGCTAAGAAAGACAAATCAAAGTGGTGCGACTTCCATGCCGATCATGGTCATGCAACAGACGACTGTATCGCATTGAAGAAGGAACTAGCATATCATTTCCCGAAAGGAAATCTCAAGGAAATCTCAAGGACATCATCGACGATGTCGCTGTTCCAGCTAATGGCCATCGACCGTCGACTCCCGAGCATGCAAAAGTTGTCAATTGAAATTCCCTACGTCATGGGGAATCCAGGAGTCGCTCGTGAATGCTACAAGTCTACCTTGAAGCCGGGAAAATAAACTGAAGTCGTAAGATCAAGCTCTCGACAGGTTTGTTCTTCTATCCCTAAATTAATATCTTTTCCACAGGGATAAATCCACTATGGTGCCTCGTCGCACGACAACTTAGTCGACCGCAGGACAATATTTCTCCGTGTTGTTTTGTCATTTAAAACCTATCTTTTCCTCCCAAAAAGGATACGGTACTAAATGACAGGGGGCAAATAGAGAGAGTCTGAAATGGAACGTTCTCTAGCTCTTTCTAGCTCTTTCTCATACGATTTTTTCTCACAAAACGTCTACTGACTTAGGCATCGGAGGGTCGTTGGCCAGCCAACGACCAACCCCCGACATCTTTTTATCGCAGAATCGCACGACAGATTATCGCAGAATCGCACGACAGTAGTCATTAAGTCTACTATATAACTTTAGTATCGCAAGGTCGAACGACATAAACGATCAGGTCTCTAACTTGATCATTTCTCCACAGGGGCATACAACACAAACTCACTGTACGATCTGGTCGTATGATCACAGAGTCTAAACGACTTTACCCCTAAGCTTCTTAACTTTCACACCCTGAATGGATGCTTTAATCGCGTGTTTTTATATTTGTTTTACGTTCTTACCATCGTATTACAATGAATACCTTAGTCGCATGATTTCGTATGTATTTTATGATCAAATTCATAACCAATATGATTTGAATAAAGCACAAGTTCAAACAAAAAGTGCATTTACTGAAAAGATTGTCAGGTACACGCTCGACCATCAACAGTCGAGCAGCAAAGCAAAACAAAATAAAATTCCTAAATTAAAGGAGGAACATCTGTCGCATTCATGCCCGAAGTCCCGTCCTGAAGGCTTTCGCCTGCCACCTCCTCCTCAGCGTCCTTCTCATCATCCAAGTCGAGATCCCTCTCGGTCCCGACTCTCTCATAAAAGAGACGCAGCTCATCTGACGCTGAAGCCAAAGGATCCTTGCCCTGCAGGTGCTGTCGTATAACTGCCGCACGCGCAGTAAGTCGAGCATAAGAAAAGAAAGACTTATTTTCGTCCTTCAACTCATCAGACTCCTTCTTCAAATTTATCACTTTAGCCTTGATTCCCTCGACTTCCTTCCTATTCGCGGCTACGGATTCTTTCATCCCCTCCAGCTCCTCTCTCTGGTCGCGCATCAAAATTAGGGACTCCTTCAAACGCGAGTTTATCTCATCTCTTGTATGACTGAGGGCATCCAATTCGTCCAGAGCATGGTCAAGGCGCACCGACATCGCTTCTTCATGCTCCAAAGTAGCTTTCTCTTTAGCTAACGCTGCATCTTCATCTTTGGTAACATAAGCCGTTGAAGCCTCTATACTCGTCGTTTCGGCATGCAATGCCAGGGAAGCTTGGAACGCCTGAAGAATCATAATATGAACGGCATTATTAAACAACGACAACGACAACGACAAACGACAAGTCTTGAAAGAAAGGCTTACCAAGAATTAGAGTCCAGCTGTATGGAACTCTTTCTTCTCAAAAGAAAACCCGTCAAAACGCTCCCTGAAAGACGGAAGCAAATATTTTTCCAAATGGGGGAACAACTTCGTCTCGTCCAAGACATTGTCGTCCAAAAAACCCGACGGCAACGTAAAGTTGACCGTCGTTTCCCCCAAAGGTCCCTTCTGCGCGCCTTTGCCCCTGTCAGTCGATGAAGGGCCGGATAGGACGACGGGAGACATCGTCGCCAGTTGTGCAGTATC
This sequence comes from Saussurea involucrata, assembly GCA_033807775.1. Lineage (NCBI taxonomy): Eukaryota > Viridiplantae > Streptophyta > Magnoliopsida > Asterales > Asteraceae > Saussurea > Saussurea involucrata. The sequence continues at coordinate 26,362,991 of CM066320.1, forward strand.
CACAGATTTCGTGCCAGTTGCAACCGACGCCTTCGCCTTCCTGGACAAGGCAACCCTCGATGGGTTACCCGTCTTCAAAGACGGTTCCCTTAGAACGGACACCTTTGTCCTCTTTAAGAGGCCCGACCCGGCTGTCGGGACCTCTTTTCTCTTCAGGACTCCCGACCCAGTTGTCGAAACGTCCTTCTCCCTCGCCTCGCGAGCTACTTCGACTTGGGCCATCTTCCTAGCAACAGAAGACGTCGCATGTGCTTGAGATTCACCTGTACGGTACAAGAAAGAAATTAGACGATTCAGAACAGAGAAAGACCAGGTCAAGCGAAAAGAAGACAAAAGGATACTTACCAATTATCTTTACCTCTGGTTCTTCGCTCTTCTCTTCCTCCTCAGTCTTCTCAGAGTCCTCCTCTTCTTTTTTCTCCTCTCGACCCATCCTCATTCTGTCGCTCAAGAAAACGGTGTCATCATCCTCGTCTATCAAATGACGCGTGACGTACGACCGGTCTTCAGTACTAAATTCCAAGAACTTTTCGATCTTAGCCCGTGAAGCATCATCCGGCTCTACCTTATCGAAATCAATATCTACACATAAAAAAGAAGATCAGTCGAAGAAACAATCGAGCAACAGAATAACATGAAAACTTATAATCAAAGGCTCACCCGTCATATTCCAACCCTCCCTAATCCAGTCACTATCAGTGTCCAGCGTCGACGTCCGTACGAATACATACCTCTTCTTCCATCCACGGTCGTTGACCGCAATATTTAAAACCAGGGTACGATCACCCTTGAACCTTGAAAACAAACTATAGCGACGGTACCGGTCATTCTTGACCTTATACGCCGTTAGAAGGTCCCTCACATTCATCGGTGGATTCCAGTTGGAGGTAAGTCGTTCAATGATCAAGATAACTCTCCAGAATTGGGGCATCAGTTGCCCCGGTGAAAGATCAAATTCACACATGAATTCTTTGATTAAAGGCGAATATGGCCAGTGAAAGCCTATTTTGAACGGGTATTCGTATATAACAATGTACCCCTCGGGGCACATTTCCGGTCGAACCTTGCCAACCTTGCTTACGGTAATCCCCATGGGAATCCTCGCTAGACTTCTAAAGTCGTCGAGATCTTCTTTGTTTTTAATGGTGCTTCTAGGCTCTGTCGACATTGCCAGCCCCGTTAAATTGATTTGCACTTCTGAAAGGCCCCAGATATCCCAGTTTTTTCTAGGCTTTCTAGCAATAGACTTGTGACGCATACGCAAACTGGAGGGTCGTATCTTATATGATCTCAGAAAAACTTAAATTAGGTCAAAGATCCTCGCAAGTTCTAATCGAACGGAAATCGCCAAGAAAAGATCCATCGTAATCTTTATTTATGCAGTCGATCATGTCAGGTCGAGCCCTTTGATGATCGCCGCGCATCCCCGTCCTTTCGTATGACCACAGGGATCTTCGACACCTGTCCTCGACAGCTGGTAAGCATCATCGTGTGTCAGTATGACGTCACGAACTCGTTCCCTTTTCAACTTCTCGTTCAGTTAGAAACGGACCAGTCTAGCTCCAAGGCGATTGAGGTAATTTCTAACTCTTGTCTTATTTCCTATGCGTCTGATTGAAAAAATTTAAAACTTAAATTTAACATTCAATTTTCAAATTTTGGGGGCAAACTGTTTGGGCAAAAAATCACGTCGTACGACCACGAACAGAGCAGGTAAGACGCACGTTATAATCTAAATCTTGTATTAAGATAAGGTCTCGACAAGAACCCAGAGAACATCCGTCGTCTCCCGCAAAAGGTAAGTCGTACGTCTCCCATGACGCTCGACCATAGCATCGCCCGTCCCGTACGACCATCGCGTAAGATCATTGCACCTTCGACCAAAGCTAACATTAACCTTGACTGTTACGTTTGTTAAGTATTTAATGCAGGAGTCAAAGCCATTAACAGCAAGCAACCGTAACGGACGAAGAGCATTATGGATAATCACTCCGGCGACCGTTTCCAGCCGTTGTAGCCATTGATCAAATCATTAATGGAGCTAATTAATGACGCGAAGACTATAAAAGACAAGTTAAAGCCTCATTTCAAAGACATCAGTTAACATCCAATATACATCGGCGAACACCACCAAACAGTAGAGAAAATCATCCAAACTCATAGCAAAGAACATTCAAACTCTGGAGATCAAGTACTGAAAGCCAGAACCTTACAGCGAACTCAAGAACACTCGAAGGAAAGCTCAAGTATCGCTCTCGACGCACGACAAACCGCTTTCGACCAGCAGTTCACACTTTGTATTCACACACGACAAACACATGTTTTTACATTTAAACACTTGTACTTTACATTTCGAAGTATTTCCTTCATTTGTATTGTAATCATCGTACGACCGACACCAGTACCAAGGACATCGCCCCTGATTGGCGACCATAGTGAAGCGACGACATCCCCTGTCATCCGCAGGTTTTTTCCTCGTTTGAGGTTTTTTCTGCGTCATCAAATCCCTTGTCTCGTTTATTTTTTCCCTCGTCGCACGTCTCGTCGAAAGATTCTTTCTTTAGTTGATTAAGTCCACATCGACCTTAAGTTGTCCCTTTGGTGCGATTTTTGGCATTAACAGGTATTACACAAAAATGGGTATGTCTAACGTTGTGTTCTCGAGTTTTTTTTACGAAGGAAAGTAAGGGAAAGGGGAGGAAAGTAGGAGGAAAATAAAAAATGTTGTGTTCTCGAGTTTTTTTAAAGAGGGAAAGGAAAGGAAAGGGAAGGAAAATAGTGCTGATTTTCCTCCCAAAACTTTCCGTCCAAATGTGGGAGGAAACGGAAGGAAAGGAAAGAAATGAAATAAAAAGAATTAAAAATATTCATAAAATTACACATATACCCATTAATTACATTTCATCATGAAATAAATGAGTGTATATTAGTAAAAGTAACATCTTTCCTTTCCTTTCTCTCCTACTCAAGAACATGAAAATTTATTTTCTTTCCCTCTCCTTCCTTTCTTTCCTTCAATCTCAAGAACACAAATACAGATATTTATTTCCTCCCCTTTCATTTCCTTTCTTTTCTTTCTCTTACCTTTCTCTTCTTTTCTTTCCTTCTAAAACTCGAGAACGGAGCGTAAAGGGTAAGGACTGCAGAATCATGATAGAAACCAGTTCCTTGAACAATCCTTTTATCCACCATGTTATAGCTCTTTTACCCAATGGACCCTTTCACCAAGTCAACTTCAAAATACACTAGGTGTACTTGATGCCATCTAAAAGCAAGATGCCTTGTACTTCTCCAGTCCTTATCTCAGCCAAATGAACCTTCCATTCTCCAGAATAATTACATCCCAACTAGGAGTTTCTTTGTCTTTTGCCTTTTTGTTCAGCTCGATAGTGGGATCCGGAGTGGGGAACGCAAGTCCCTGCGGATAAAACGTGAAAAACACCCAAATTCTACCAAATAATTTATTAAAGACTATGGTTCACTCTTTTTGCTCTTTTCGTGAAATGTACCAAGAATGGGGGTTTTGAGAAGTGAAATGGCTAAAATTGACGAAATAAAATAGAAAATAAAAGGAAATAATAACTCTAAAAATAGAGTTATCAGTCGCCAATAAAAGCGACTCGCACGATCGCTAGTCATGACATATGTCGTCAATAAAGATGACTTGTACATTGAATCTCACAATCACCAGTCATGGTAAGACGCATGTCAAAACGCAAAAGTCGCCAATAAGTACGACTCGCATATTTTAATCTCATGATTGCCAATAAAGGCAAGTCGCAAGATTAACCGTATAATCACAAGAAAAGTCTTTCAAGAAGGCGACTACATCCTCCATCGAGTGTTCCAAAGCACTCAAGAGCTTAATGCAGGTAAACTTTCCACCAAGTGGGAAGGTCCTTATCGTATCTCAAAAGTTGTGGGTAAATGTGCCTATCGGCTCCAAACACTCGACGATCAAAATATCCCACGCAGCTGGAATGGAACGCATCTGAAAAGGTACTTCTTCTAAATCCTTTTCCTTCTTTCATATGATTTTTTATTCATCACGACGATTACTGACTTAAGCATCGGAGGGTCGTTGGCTAGCCAACGACCAACCTCTGACATTGCTTTATCGCAGGATCGCACGACATAAGTTACTTCAGTAAAATAGTACGGTATAAACAATCAGTTTTATTAGACGACTCGATTGTATAACTACAGGAACACATGATTCAAGTCCATCGTATGATCAAATTACACGATCGTAAGGTCTAGCGACCCCACAAGCTAAGTTCTTTAACTTAGAAAAATTTCATGTTCTGAATGAATGCTTTGATCGCATGCGCTTAAGTTTGCTTATACGAATCAAAAAGTCTTATGACTTACGTTCTAATCGTTGTATTACATTGGATGCCCAAGTCGCATGACTTCTTGTTCATTTTTGTACTTAATGAATTTTTACAGTTGACATTACATTTGTCCATGACATGTATGAGTCGACATAATACTCAGGTTCAATAGAAAGGTAAAATTTTTTACCGATTATCGCTAAAGCAAAACTTACACAACGTAACATAGGTCTCTAATGACCGTATCGGCTCGGAACGCCAGATCATAGGTCTCTAACGACCGTATCAGCTCGAAACGCCAGATCATAGGTCTCTAACGACCGTATCGACTCGGAACGCCAGATCAAAAGTCTATAACGACTGTATCGGCTCGGAACGCCAGATCATAGGTCTCTAACGACCCTATTGGCTCTAAACGCCAGATCATAAGTCTATAACGACTGTATCGGCTCGGAACGCCAGAACATAAGTCTTTAACGACTGTATCACAAGATTCTTAAATTTTATCTTGGTTCGATCATCTTATGATCGCCGCCAAGCATTATTTTGGCCCAATCGTCTTACGATTGTCTCCCGTCCCATACGTCTCATTTTGATAAAGATCGTCTTACGATCATCGTCAGTTCCTTATATTTTAAGGTCGTCTTACGATCGTCGTTAAATTTTTCATCCTTCACATTAATGGATGAATGCCACAAGTACCTCGCGCATTAAAGATCATCTTTCGATCATCGTAACTTACTTAACACTATCGACTGGTCTCACGATTTTAGCTGACCAAGTCGGTTTTCTTCTAATGATCCAATTAGTAGAAATGACACGGCTCATCATTTTACTTTGGTGCGAGATCTGAAATTCCAATGGCTTTGAAATTCAGATCTCGGGGGGCTAACTGTTTGGTTAAAAAATCACACCCTCGACCGACTTGGGAAATTCCCTCGACATGACCCGTGGACCTTGATTACCCTAATATCTACAAAAGTCATACCCCCGACCGACAAGGGTAATACCCATTATTGCCATATCCCCGATATACGATAGTTGGTTATTAAACGACATCCTGTGTCAATAGTCACTCAGGATAGTGACTTTACATCTCATGATCGCTTGACACGCATCGCATGTTACACGTGTCGCGTATTACATATCGCAAGTCAAACGTTACTAGTCTTACGTCACTAGTCTTATGTCGTCAGTCTTATGTCACCAGTTACGACCCGTCGGTCTTACGTCAATAGTCTCTTGTCGTCGATCTTATATCGTCTTGGTCCTGTGACCTGGTCTTACGACATTGTCATAAGACTATTCTTATATTAAAATAAGGTCTTACAAGACGTTTACAGTCATATACATGGTCTTGTATGTCGGCGACGGTCGTATGCTCCATAAGACCGACGTTCAGAACTTAAGACGGTCTTACGATTACACTAACTATCAATGGTCGACAGCCGTTTCTTTTGTTCATTAATGCAGGTTTACAAGCCATTATGGTACAACGGTCAATAACGGTCGAGCTCTTAATGACATTAAAGACTTGACAGCGGTTACAAAACCAATCATCAAAGCGCATTTAATGTCGGCAGCGGTTACAAGACCAACCATTAAAGCACATTAATGACCGGAGAAACCTATATAAAGGAATGCTCCAGCCTCGAGCAAAGGGACGAATTCATCTAGCTATACAACTGCATTCTCATCTACTTCTACATTTTCTCTCTCGCATTCGAGCACACGTCACTGATGCAAGTACCGCACGACAACAGTTCAAACCGCACGACAACAGTTCAAACCTCACGACAGCAGCTTGTCTCGCACATTTAACACACGACGCACACTTTTTACACACGACTAACTGTATTTTTACTTCATTTGTAACCTATTGTACACAAATCATCTATCACAAAAGGACTTTTGCCCTTGTTTGGCGAACCATAGTGCACTGTCGACTCTCACAGAGTCGACCGCGGTTTTTTCCCTCGTTTTGGGGTTTTCCGCGTCACCAAATCTCTTGTCTCTTTTACTTTTTCCTCGCAATTGTGTTATTTGGCTTGAGATACGTTTCTTTAGTTGTTAAATGTCCACATCGACCTTAAGTTGTACTTTTGTGCAATTTTTGGCATTAACACGTACCAAACGCATCCTTAGTGTCGTTAATTATTTGTTTATTTCGTTATTCATCCTTTTAGACTATTGAGTGTATATGTATTGATACGGAACTTGAAAGAAAACTAATTTCTATGTTTATGTAAAAAAATTGTTGATTAAATATAAAACTTTTTAATCTCAATGTTAAAGATTTATAGTAAATTGTCAATGGTTTGTATGATTAAACCAAATTTACATGTTGTTATATTAAAAAAAAGCCCCAACCCAAAATCTAAAATAATAAAATGTAACCAAAATGGTCCCAAATAAACCAGGTCAAAGTATTACAATAATCACAATGTTTGTAGCGGGTAAACACATCCACGACTGAGATTTCTAAGTCTTGTCTCCTCTAATGACTTTACACCTTCTCATTTCCCTTGGGTGAGCTTCCAACCACCCTATTACCTGAAAATGGTTTTAAATTTTGAAAAATCGATGGTTAGACCATAAGGTCTGTTGAATTCCCTCTCAAAAGACAATTTAAAAGAGTTCAAGATAAGATACAATCCGCCATAAAGACCCAAACATTGCATATAGGTATTCAAAACAACCACTGGCTTTTGCCGATGTTCATAGTCAATACAATGTGCACAATCGGGGCCCCCATACCGTCATGTCCACAATCGGGCCCCCGTAGATCCCCTTGGCCCAGTAGATGTCAATACAATGTGCACAATGAATGAGTTGAAGGAACACGAACAAATATAACTCATAAGGGATTTGCACTATCCCAAGGTACCTTAATCACACTGTGTAACCCAAAACCAAAACTAATTCATAATATCATGTTGTAAACCACATTAGGCGAGGTTTGTTCGATAATAAACAAGTTCAAATAAATGTTTGTTCTATGCATTCATAATTTCAATTCATGCCTGAATGATAGAACAATATTCAATTTTTGAAAACATTATAAACATTCCACACGCGAAAAAATGGTCAAGGGAACTCACCTGGGTTCTGCACTAAACCATGCGTCCTAATAGTTACTTATGATCAAACTAAAAACTTGAATTGGACGACATAGGAATGGTGTTAAATCATCTAAACCATCCTAAAGCCATCTAATACAACCCCTAAAACAAACCCCTAATCGATGCCTCGAACCTAGCCCAAAACAAGAAACAAAGCAAAATCGAAAATACATATGGCATTATTGTATGCGAGTTTAATGCGACCTAACCCGCATAAAAGTTTCATTCTACACTAGTTCTCCCTGCACGAGTTTTCTGCAAAACCCCCCAAAGCCACACTTTTTCAACCTTTCCCAAATCGATTTTATGCCCCAAAATGAGAGAATTGATGTCCTAAATGTTGGGGGATTTCGGTACAATAATATCGAGAGAGAGAAACAGAGTGACTTGAACTTGGATAAACGACAGAGATCGCGTGAGAGCTCGCTTTCCGTAAGAGATATTTCGACCCTATTCTGCTCGGGTATCACGAAATTCTCTCGAGGATAATCTCTATGTTTTTGTGTATCGATTAAGGCAGAAATCGATTCATACTTATACACCTTAGGAATCGTAACCTTCACCATATTGATTCAGGAAATAATATCTCATTTAATGAGATTGATTGTGGACTTAATGACGGCAGTTACAAACGTGAAATAACTTTCCAGACGCTGGCGCCAGTCTCCGCGCCAGTCAACTGGCGCCACAACTGGTGCGGGTAACGTTCCAGAGCTTGGCGCCAGCCATCTGGCGCCACAATCGGCGCGGGCAACATTCCAGTGCTTGGCGCCAGCACTTGCCCCGACTCCCAGCTCATGAAACCACTTTGTAACTTGTCGATTTTAACCGTCCAACAATCCCGGGTTCTAGTTAGCTTACACGAGTGTGCACTCCACACCTCCTAACTCATGTTATAGCTTAGCTAACAACCCCATTATTTCCTTTGTGAATCCAATTACCCAAAATGAACATGATGATTTCACTAAAATCACCAACATTCCTCCCCCATTTTAGTGCAATCCTTGATTCACAAAATAAAAGTTCAATACAGGTAAACAAACTCATGCATAAATGAAAATATCTAAAAGATTGAATTTCCATCTTAGTACATTACACATTTCAAATACTCGAGAATCCGGGTGTCCTATGGATTGAACCCGTCAACCCATTTGAGTACCAGAAAATAACATACACATGAATTTAAATGACTCTGTAAAGTATAAACTTGACACTATACAGGCCATGTGTCCTTATCCATTCGTGAGTGCATCAAAGCCAAGTCCAAGCTTCTTGAAGCGGCCACACTTCAAACTCATATTGGTAGTTCTTTTCTTCATGCACCTGCACATGCATTTTTACAAAAGAACAATTACCTCCTTCACTTGTAGTACCGAGCACACACCTTGAGATGATCATCTTGTGCTCCAATCTCTTAGAGTGAGCTTTCCCATTGAATTCAACTTCTAACGTTGTATTAGAAGGGAATTGGGTATCTCACCGTTAGAGATTTAGATGGACTTTAATCCCATCCCTATAACCGACTTGTGAACCAATTCCCTAGCTAACCCCTTCGTCAAGTGGTCCGCTAGATTTTGTTGCGACCGAACAAATTCAACCGAAATCACCCCATTCGTGATTAGCTCACGAATCATGCTATGTCTAACACCTAAGTGTCTAGACTTGCCATTACACACTTGACTATAAGTGTTAGTCCCAGATGGCTATAACAAGTATTGTAGAAGGGGGGGTTGAATACAATACTCAAATTTTCACAATTTTAATTCTATTATTGAAAATCTTTCAACAAGAATTACACATGGAAACTAAAGACTGTTGCGGAAAAGAACAGATAAACTATTCTAACAATCTTTCACAAAGTATACTAAAACAAAACAACTAAGAACACTTAGAACAAAGCTATGAAGTTTTTAAGCAATATGGATATTTCTTGCACTGAGAGAGATGTCCAGAAAGTATGGTTTGCATGGGAGCCTTCTACTTCCTTTTATAGTGAAGTGAGCATTAAATGCTTGGGACACATGTCACTTTGTCATTGGAAGAATAGGTATGGCTCTCAAAAGTTGATGTGTCATTTCCTACAATACTAGAAAGGTTTGATGGAGACAATAACTAAGAATGGGAAAAAGGACAAATGAACCTTTTTCTTCCATACCCAGTCATTCCTTCTTTGATGAGAAAACCTTTTAGCATGGAAAAAAGGTAGGATCCTCCTATTTGAAGATCCCACCGACATGTCATGAACATGGTAGGTGAGAGTCTTCTTAGGAGTGAAGTTATGAGATGATCCTCCAACTTTGAGGATCCCACTGATGTATATTATGACACTTGTGACTCCACTTGAAGAAAAGCATCCATCAAGACTTCTTGAGATCCCACCTATTTGAGAGCCTTCATAGGTGGGATATTGTTGGCCGACACAAAGAGAGGTCGGTGGACAATGACTTGTAGTTGTTTATGTGGGATCTCTCACTTCCACAATGAGAGAGTCTTCAATCTTGACGTTGGTTAATCTTTGACTTCACCAAACATTTGCTATCTTGTACAAGCCATTATAAAGAACCATCCAAAATTTATCTAAGTATAAAATGTTCTTCAATGTATAAAAGGAGATCATGAGGTCATCTTCAAATCTTGATGACCCAACAATCTCTCTCTATTTGATGATGACATCCATACTTAGAAAAACATGAGTAAGACAACGAATAATACATGTTGACCCTGTTTTACTCTTTTGGGTTCTTTTTCACACAGTCTATTTTTTATTTTTATTTTTGTGTGTGTGTATGTATATATGATATTTACAAGTACAATAAAAAAGGTATAGCTGTACAAACAATTGAAAGAAAAAGGAAAGAAGTATAAACAATATGAACAAAACGAATATTACTTGCATCTTTGGAGGGCGAGTTGAAACTTGTGTCTGGCTTGAGAATTCTTCATTTTGATTAGCAGCCCGTTGATGTGTTGGAGAACTTTATCTTTCAGGCACTTTTGCTTTTCTTCACATGTTCCAAATCTTCAAGCCATTCATTTACTCCAAAAGATTTCAGCCAAATGACTCTCTGGTTTTTGGTAAGAGACAAACCCATTATAGTGACAATCTTTGAGGACAGTTGAGTTTGAGTGAATCAGCTTCAGGATGCTTCTGCCCATCTCTTGCATCTTCTTTCTTTCTCTTGGCATCTTCAGCTTTTCCTGTTCAGCATCATCATCCTTTGTCTTTATTTTGCTCCCCCTCAGTTAGATCAGTCGGTCTTTGTGTTTCTCCCCCTCAGTTAGATCCGCCCGGACTGATGTGCTCCCCCTTGACTGGTCCGCCGATTTTCTCATTTTTTTTCGAGTTGGACGCTGGATATGACTACTGAGGATTGATGTTGCTCCCCCTCAGATTAATTCTCCCCCTCAGCGGCCGACGGAGGAAAAATCAAGAAAAGTCGGAAAATTGGCAATAAATAATTTTTTTTATATAGATAAAAAGGAGTTACACCTACAAATGTAGAAAACGTTTCGGCAAACACACAAAGAATTACCACTCAAAAGAATTGTTGGGTGTTGTGTGGTTTGTTGGTATAGAGAGAAATGGATAGGGGGTTCGGGTCGGCAGTAAATTAAAATGTGGGGAGGGGGGTAAAAGAAATGGAAAGTATGGTGGGTAATAATGGGTCTTGACAAGAAAAAATGGGGGAGGGGGGTCTTTAGAGAATACACATGGTAATTAGTTGGTAGGCAAAAAGCAAAAACAAAATAATTGGGTAATGGAAAGTGGGTTGGTTTGTTTTCGGCAGCAACAAAGGGGTGGGGTAATGGAGGCTTCGGCCAGTGTGGAAATTATCGGTAGAAAAGAGGGAAATCAGCAGGTGGTTTCGGCCGTAAGAGAAGAAAAACAATTTGGGTAATTATAGTTGGGGCAGAAAGTTGACAAGGGGCAAAGGAATCAGTAGGAAAGGATCGGTGATAACTCTATTTTTAGAGTTATTATTTCCTTGTTTTTCCTACTTTATTTTGTCAATTTTAGCCATTTCACTTCTAAAAACCCCCATTCTTGGTATGATTTACGAAAACGAGCAAAAGGAGTGAACCATGGTCTTTAATAAATTATTTGGTGGAAGTTTGGGTGTTTTTTCGCATTTTTATCCTGCAGTGATCACTGTTCTGCCCACTCCGGCTGCCCACTATTCGAGCTGATCAAGAAAGACAAAAGAAACTATTAGTTGGGATCTAATTTTCTGGAAGAAGAAGGTTCAATTGGCAGGGAAATGGCCGGAGGAAGTACAAAATGACATCTACATAGAAGATTGCAACAAGTACTCCTTTATGTACTTGGAAATTGACTTGGAGAAGGATCCATTAGGTAATAGGTTTGCACAAGGGGCTGATTTCTGCCATTATACAGCAGTTTTTACCCATTGGAAGACTCATCTCTTTTGTGTAATATCCAAGTCTTTCCTCTAGTATATAAAGGAGCACTTGGGTTCATTTATTGCATCAATCTAGCATTCTTACAATCATCTTGGGTTAAGAAGATAGCTTTAATTTCTCTCATCTACCACATTAGTTTTAGTCTTTTAATTACTGCATTAACTTAGCTTTAATTTCTGTAATTTCCTTTCCTGGTTAATTGTAGTTCGAAAAGCACAGTGGACAGGGACGAATTCTCGTTCCCCACTGTGAGCACTATTCAATCCACTTTCAGTTTTATTATGTGCAATTCTTCATCTTTTGTCTTCTTTACTTCGGAAATGTTAGGCTAAACATCCTTTGGGATGTAGGAAGGAGAAGTACCTGGATTTTATAGAAAATGATTGAGTAATCTTTATACTTAGAATATTTATTGTTTTGGTCATTCACTCTCGATATTTACCCAAAGATGCGAACAAGCCGATCACTTGCAAGGATCTAAAAGTCTAGTTCTTAACTTAGAAATGAGTAGAACGCAGTGACACGAGCTTGAATGATGCTAGGGGATTCGAAAGAATTCTTATGACACTTACGAAAGTGAGATCGGCATAGTGAGCTAATCTCTGCCCACTGGAGTAGTAGGCAAGCTAATTTGTGTATTAAAAACACTTAGAGGATTTGTCTCTACACATTCCATCGATGCCTGAAAAGGTCCATTTAGAGATTACCATTGACAAAACAACAAGTACTAAGAGTATGGGATTTTTATCTAACGGTGTGAGTATTTTTGTAACCGGGCTTTTCTAGAAAAATGTCCACCACAAATACGAGGATCACTCTAAGGACCGAGTATTTGAGATAAAATCTAGGGAAAATCCAACCTACATTCCTCTTTTTTAACATTTAGTAAATCGTTTCAAGTAGCTATTTTACCAAACCAAAACCAAGTATTATTTTCCTCTCTAGTTGAAACTTGTAAAAGGAGCTCATGAGAACCGTATTGTCTTGATTGTCCAGTCTCTGTGGATTCGATTCTGGTATTTTACCAACTATTACTTGCTGTGACGATCATAGTGGACAGTGTACACTTGCACTCCCCACTGTGGACAGTTTGCAAACCACTGCGATTTAAACACACATTTCGCACGTAACAAGTTTTTGGCGCCGTTGCCGGGGACTGGCGTGATTTTAAATCTCAAGACATTAGTTTTTGTTCGAGCCCGAGTAACTCGTTTTTCTAAGCTTTTCGTGTTGCATGCCAAGGCAACAACATGAACCTTTGTTACCAATCGATCTTGAAATAGAGAAAACTTTTCGAAGAAGACGCAGAAACAGAAATCGACAACCCCCTGTGATCCCCACTGTGAACATGGCTGCAATACCGCCACCTGTAGTGGAGACCACAATCACGATTGCCGATAGCAAGGATCGAAAAATACGGGACTATGCTACTTCCGGAGTTGGTGATTTAAGCTCCGGAATTTTGAGACCCAATATTGTTGCAACACATTTTGAACTCAAACCGGTGATGTTTCAAATGATCCAAGCCATGGGCCAATTTGGAGGATCGCCATCTGAGGATCCACACTCGCACTTAAAATCGTTTTTAGAAATGACAGATTCCTTTCAGTTGCAAGGTGTTAGTGATGAGGCATTAAGACTAAGGCTTTTCCCTTTTTCATTAAGGGATAAGGCAAAGTCTTGGCTGAACGCACATGCACCTCACTCGATAACCACTTGGCAAGAGCTTGCCGATAGATTTTTGCAAAAATACTTTCCTCCAACAAGGAATGTTAGGTTTCGAAATGATATAATTTTGTTTAGGCAAGAGGAAGATGAGGCTGTTTCGGATGCATGGGAACGATTTAAAGATTTACTTCGAAAGTGCCCACATCATGGCATCCCACATTGCATCCAATTGGAGACCTTTTACAATGGTCTTTCCAATGCAGCAAAAATCATCTTAGATGCAACAGCCGGTGGAACATTTACGAGTATGACCTACAACGAAGGATATCAAATCTTAGAAAAAGTGTCCAACAACAATACCGAATGGTCAAATCCTAAAGCACCCATGCCAAAAACCAACACCATCGATTCCGAAGCACTCAAAACCATGAATGCACAATTAGTGGCCTTGACAAAAATCGTTTTAAATCAAAATCGAGGCCAAGTCAATTCCGCAACCCATCTCGCTGATAACTGTTCCCTTTGTGGAGAGAAGCATGTTTTTGATTTTTGTCCAGCAAATCCCGAATCTGTTAATGTTATAGGAACCAATCCGAGGAACAACCCTTATTCGCAGACTTATAATCCAGGTTGGAGAAATCATCCGAATTTCTCTTGGTCTGGTAATCAAGGACTCCAACCCCAAGGGCCGAGTCATATCCAGCAAAGACCATACAATCCCCCTGGATTTCAGCAACATCACAGTGGGCAGTCCTCACATCACAGTGGGCAGTCCCCACATCACAGTGGGCAGTCCTCACAACCATACCAACCACGATCTATTCAACCCGCTGAGACCCAACAGTCACTTGAATCAATTCTCAAGGGTTTTATGAATCAAACTCAAGCAGCCATTAGAAATATAGAGACTCAAGTAGGACAACTAGCCGTTGAAGTTAAGAATAGACCACCAGGAACGTTACCTAGTGATACCGAACAAGCTAGGGTGATAGGAAAAGGACCAGAACATGTCAAGTCCATAACTCTTAGGAGTGGAAAGGATCTGAAAGATATCGTTTTTGAGTCTGATGATTCGCCTCAAATACCCACTGTGGTTCCCACAGTGGGCACTCCTCAGGTCACTGTGGTCCCTACAGTGAGGACCGACATCCCTGACCTTCCCACTTTTGGACCTGTTCCAAAGCCTACTGTTCCAAAGCCAATACCTCAGAAAACTCAAATTGACCCACGAAGTATCCCTTTTCCTCAAAGAATGAAGCCTAAAAATGTCGATGTTCAATTTAAAAAATTCTTAGACATTTTTAAACAACTTCATATTAACATACCCTTGGTAGAAGCTCTCGAGCAAATGCCAAGCTATGTTAAATTTTTAAAGGATATTTTGAACAAAAAGAGAAAGTTGGGTGAGTTTGAGACTGTAGCTTTAACCGAGGAATGTAGTGCACTCCTTACTAGCAAGATTCCACCGAAGTTGAAAGACCCAGGTAGTTTCACCATTCCATGCATTATAGGAGGACAAGAAGTAGGTCAAGCACTCTGTGATCTAGGAGCTAGTGTCAACTTGATGCCACTGTCCATTTTTAACAAGTTAGGTATTGGAGAGGCTAGACCCACAACCGTGACATTACAACTAGCCGACCGGTCCATTGCCTATCCCAAGGGAAAAATAGAAGACGTTTTGGTCCAAGTGGATAAATTTATCTTCCCCGCCGATTTTCTAGTTCTAGATTATGAGGCCGATAAAGAAATCCCAATCATCTTAGGGCGTCCGTTTCTTGCAACCGGACATACTTTGATTGATGTGCACAAAGGGGAACTCACGATGCGAGTTAATGACCAAGAGGTAACATTCAATGTCTTCAAGGCCCTTAAGTATATAGACACCGAAGACTGTTTTGCTTTAAGTTCGATTTATGGATCCCACAGTTTTGACACAGTGCCCACAGTGAGAAGCACAATGCCCACAGTGGGGAGTAAGAGTGAGCACTCTGACTCTAAAAATGATGACACTTTTGAGGATGAGTGTAACGAAATTTTGGCAGCTTTTGAGCTGCTAGATTTCAAGGAGAGACATGTCAAACTACCATATAAACATCCCCCTGACTTGAATTTGAAGTCATTGCCTTCCCACTTAAATTATGCCTACCTCAATGAGTTAGAAGAACTCTGTCACCACTCCTACATAAATGAAAAAAACAACAAGGAGAAGATCAAGAGGTGGCCTGACCAAAAAATCACTCATGGAAATTTTGTGGAGGGACAAAAAGTGCTACTTTTTAATTCAAGGTTAAGGATGTTTCCGGAAAAATTAAAATCTCGATGGAAAGAGCCTTACACTGTGGTCAAGGTAAGTCCTTTTGGAACTCTGGACTTAATGGCTCCTCAATTCGGAAAAATCTTTAAAGTCAATGGACAAAGGGTGAAGCACTTTCTGAGCGACAATGCCCACTCTCCATCCCGCTCTGGTTAAGCAATGTCACAACCGTTTGTAAATATTTTATTTCAGTTATTTGCTGTCTTTTTATTATTTTTGGTCTTTTTAATTCTGCATGGTAGTTTGTTTTAATGAGTGTAGGAGAAATTGCCGCTTTTTGGAGGAAAAATCAAGAAAAAGCTTCGCAGTGGGGAGATGCATGTCCCTGCGTTCCCCACTCCAAATCTGAAGAAGGATAGGACGGTTTTTGGGGGGCCCAGGGCTGACACACATCATGCTTTTTCTTACACAAAGGTCACCTTTTCATGCCACTTGTCCTTTCCCCACCTATTCCCAAGGAAAGCTATCATTGTCTCTCTCTCTCCTAAACCGTTCCCTCTCAAAAACAAAGAAAACCCTCCTTTTCAAAATCAAAGCCTTTCTCTCTCCTTAAACCACCTACACTATTCATCTTCTTCTTTCTCCTTCACGAACCAAAAACCATTCCAAAACCCTAGTAATGGCAAGAAGCAAGAGATTGAACACTCACCCAGAGGCGCCCACACGGCCGGCGATCCGCCGCCGCACCGCCGACGACCAACCACCGGAGGCCGTCACCGGCGATCTCAATAAAACCCCACCGATCTCCGGCGAACCTCCGGTCATCTCCAATGTTGCAGACGCGAGTTCATCCAAACCAGAGAGTCCAAAAGCCGTATCTTCATCAAGGGTCTCAGACTCTGTTCAAAACCCTTTTGATGATACAGATTTGCAGGAGGATGAGGAAATGCTGAGATTACAAGAGGAATACAACAAAAGGGTCGCGGAAATCAAGATGAAGAGGGAAGAAGCCGAGAGAAAGCGCCGTGAAGAAGAGGAAAGAATCAAACGAGAGGAGGAAGAAAGATTAAAAAGAGAGGAGGAGGAGAGATTGAAGAAGGAAGAAGTCGCAAGATTGGCTAGAGAGGAGGAGGAGCGATTGAAAGAGGAAGAACGAAAGAAGGCTGAGGAAGCAAGGATTTTCGAGCAGAAAAAGAAACAAGTAGAGGACGAGCGTTTGGCTCGTGAGGAAGAAGAAAGACAGAAGAAGATTAAGGAGCAGACTCAGACTGTAGACATCCCCCATGACAAAAATGCTGATAGTGTGGAGGATGTCCACACCACTGCCCACAGTGAAGAAACCCCGACCAGAGCACTCCAGAGGAACAGGGGAGTGGTTACACGATCTGGTGCAACCAAGAAGGCATCATCTGCAAAACCGAAAAGAAAAGCGTCGAGGAAAGGTAAAGGTATCGAACACTCTTTAAGTTCTTCTTCTAGTGACACTAATACGGGAAGTGAACAAAACCCTTCTGAAAATCCACATTTGTCCACTGTGGGGACTGCTCATGCCCCAGTGGGATACCGAGGCAATTCACTTCCCCAGCTGCTAGAGCCCACTTTGAGTGTATTTGCACTCGGAAGTTGAATTTAGAGAGGGGTTTCGACCCCGACTTTGTAGAAGCCAATCCCTTTGTCAAAGATAAACTTGTAGCGCAAGATTGGGCAACCATTGCCACTGCCAATCGCCGCGCTAATGCATCATTAGTCCGAGAATTTTATGCTGAGGCCTCCCAAGCCAAAAAATCATTTGTTAAGATCAGAGGAAAGGTTGTGGACTGAACTCCAGACAATATAAACCGAGTGTTGGGTAGAGGAGCTCCGGAACCTTGTGCTTTCGGACAGTTCCTGGCAAAGATGACTCCGGCTGATGAGGAGTTGATTTTAAAAGAAATAGCAGTTGAGGGAAGGCCATGGAATCAAGATGGCCAGAGAAGGTGTCTATATGCTGGCAGCCTCACCACTGAGGCTGCTGTGTGGTTCCAATTCCTAAGGGCCTCGGTGGCCCCAACATCGCACGACACGACTCTCTCCATGCATAAGTGTGCCATGCTTTACTGCGTTCTCACTAAAAAGAAGATCAATCTGGGAATCGTAATGCATGGTGCCATCCATCAGGCCAGAACACGAACCAAGGTAATCCTACCCCTTCCTTGCCTTATTACACTATTGCTAATAGATGCCGGAGTGCCCACAGCTGAAGAAGACCAGTGGATCGTTTCCACGAAAAACATCAGTATTCAGACAATTAAGAAGATGAGAAGAGAGATAGGAGGCCCGTCTGTTGAGCCTGCCCAGGTACAGCCCAATGTGCGAATAGCCGACGAGCACATAGTGGGCACTGAAGTGCCCACTGTGGAGAAGAAGGGTACCCCACTGCGACCAACGACTACGGGAGAAGCAAGCACAAGCACCGTCAGCCCAATGACCGCCATCCTGAACGCCATTTCAGCCCTCACATACAAAGTCGACCTCCTCGTGGCTGAGCAGAAACATGTAAACCGCGCACTTGAGGCAATCTGGATGTACAACCGAGATCGTGATGAGGTTGTAAACCAGATGTACATGGCTGCCGATCCTCTCCTTGCCGCACAAATCCCAGAATTTCCAGAGGGGATCTGCCCCACTGTGGCAAGTGAGGATGAGTTTGAGGAAGACTTGGCCGACAGCTCACCAAAGGCTACCCCTACTCCGTGAATGGTTTGTTTTAAAATAATGGTTTCGCTCATTTTCTCACCAAAACAATTTTATTTTGTGTTTATTTGATCTTTTTGTGCCTATGGCTAGGCATTGACACTTTTTGCTGTTTTTACATTTTAATATCGATGCATGAAAATCCTGCCGGTAGGTAGGTACTTTTGGGTACTAACGTATTGATTGTTTGAATGCTTTTGACCTCGTTTCCATTTCAAGGTACAACTTTCGGCTTCCAACTTAAAAAGGTCACTTTTGTAAGTACAAATCTCAACTTGTCCCGTGAAATGATTTAGGCCATTTTTCGCATCTAAACACAACCCTTTTTGTACCCACAACCACCTCCTTTGATCCATTTTTCTATGTCACAGTGGGGACACTGTGAGATTTTAAGTTTGAGGTGGGGATTTCCAGAGTGACTTCCAGTCTGCCCACAGTGGGGACACTGTGAAGTCCAAGTTTGAGGTGGGTAAGCCATACCCCCTCCCAAAAAAAAATATTTATAGAGAAAATACAAAAATACAAAAACAGAAGAAAATCGGAGTATCACTAACAAAATTGATGGTGTGCCTTTTCCGGACCATCAAAGTGCTCACTCCCAGAAAAAGATGGTGTGCCCATTCTGGACCATTAGAAGAAAAAATAGCCATACCCAAATAAAGCCTGAAAGTGTACGTACTTATCATTACAAAATACTAAACACCCACTTCTTGAAATAAAAATCTCAAAGCGAGATCCTCGGTCCATGTTTGGAAATTCTTGCCAAAAACCCTTGGGAAAAAGATTCAAAGCCATAAACCCTTCAAACCCAAGAAAGCCCTATTGATCAAATGGTAAACAAGGGAAAGATTTCGTCAAGTACAAAAGTGAAGTTTTTAAGTTTCGGACCGAAGGAAGTATCGGAGGAAGGAGATCAAAAGCTCATTCAAGTCAAGAAGTATGTAAGTCCCTCAAAATTTCGAATGCATTATTTTTCATTTTATTTCATTATTTTTATTACTTGGGGACAAGTAATGGTTTAAGTTTGAGGTTGTGATAACTCTATTTTTAGAGTTATTATTTCCTTGTTTTTCCTACTTTATTTTGTCAATTTTAGCCATTTCACTTCTAAAAACCCCCATTCTTGGTATGATTTACGAAAACGAGCAAAAGGAGTGAACCATGGTCTTTAATAAATTATTTGGTGGAAGTTTGGGTGTTTTTTCGCATTTTTATCCTGCAGTGATCACTGTTCTGCCCACTCCGGCTGCCCACTATTCGAGCTGATCAAGAAAGACAAAAGAAACTATTAGTTGGGATCTAATTTTCTGGAAGAAGAAGGTTCAATTGGCAGGGAAATGGCTGGAGGAAGTACAAAATGACATCTACATAGAAGATTGCCATTATACAGCAGTTTTTACCCATTGGAAGACTCATCTCTTTTGTGTAATATCCAAGTCTTTCCTCTAGTATATAAAGGAGCACTTGGGTTCATTTATTGCATCAATCTAGCATTCTTACAATCATATTGGGTTAAGAAGATAGCTTTAATTTCTCTCACCTACCACATTAGTTTTAGTCTTTTAATTACTGCATTAACTTAGCTTTAATTTCTGTAATTTCCTTTCCTGGTTAATTGTAGTTCGAAAAGCACAGTGGACAGGGACGAATTCTCGTTCCCCACTGTGAGCACTATTCAATCCACTTTCAGTTTTATTATGTGCAATTCTTCATCTTTTGTCTTCTTTACTTCGGAAATGTTAGGCTAAACATCCTTTGGGATGTAGGAAGGAGAAGTACCTGGATTTTATAGAAAATGATTGAGTAATCTTTATACTTAGAATATTTATTGTTTTGGTCATTCACTCTCGATATTTACCCAAAGATGCGAACAAGCCGATCACTTGCAAGGATCTAAAAGTCTAGTTCTTAACTTAGAAATGAGTAGAACGCAGTGACACGAGCTTGAATGATGCTATGGGATTCGAAAGAATTCTTATGACACTTACGAAAGTGAGGTCGGCATAGTGAGCTAATCTCTGCCCACTGGAGTAGTAGGCAAGCTAATTTGTGTATTAAAAACACTTAGAGTGTTTGTCTCTACACATTCCATCGATGCCTGAAAAGGTCCATTTATAGATTACCATTGACAAAACAACAAGTACTAAGAGTATGGGATTTTTATCTAACGGTGTGAGTATTTTTGTAACCGGGCTTTTCTAGCGAAAATGTCCACCACAAATACGAGGATCACTCTAAGGACCGAGTATTTGAGATAAAATCTAGGGAAAATCCAACCTACATTCCTCCTTTTTAACATTTAGTAAATCGTTTCAAGTAGCTATTTTACCAAACCAAAACCAAGTATTATTTTCCTCTCTAGTTGAAACTTGTAAAAGGAGCTCATGAGAACCGTATTGTCTTGATTGTCCAGTCTCTGTGGATTCGATTCTGGTATTTTACCAACTATTACTTGCTGTGACGATCATAGTGGACAGTGTACACTTGCACTCCCCACTGTGGACAGTTTGCAAACCACTGCGATTTAAACACACATTTCGCACGTAACAGTCGGCAAGAAGGGTGTTCGGTGGGATTTGGGTTTGGCAAAACATATGGTGGGTAATAAAGTATGGTGGGATTTTGTTTTGGTTTGTGTCGGCAGCAAGACAAAGAAATTTGTGGAAGTGGTTAATGGTGATGTCAGCAACATGACATCATCATGATGTCATCAATTAACATGGTGGACACAAATCCGGAAAAAAATTAAACCACCGATGATGCAAATGCCACCGAAGTTGACTTTGACTTTTTGACTTTTTTTTTTATTATTTTTTATAAGCCCACCGATTTTTCGACACCATTTTGATGAAAATCGGTGGTAATGTCGGTGGAAAATCGGTAGTGATTTTTTTTTTGAACATTTCTCATACCCACCGAAAATTTGCAAGAGATGGACAAAAATTCGGTGGAATTGCTTGGAGAGATAAGAGAAAATCTTCTAAGGCATCTTCAGAGAATCTTCAAAGTGAAGAAGAGATTGGAATCCCATCTTCCAATTTTTGATGACCCAAGAAAGATTGAAATTTGGTGTAGCAGAATCACCATTATGAGAGAGAAAATCTTGAGAAAAAGTCACATAAGAAGTTGGTTCTGGTGAGAGGAAGGGTTCTGGTGAGAGGAAGGGTTTTGGTGAGATAGAGTGTCTCACCGATGGAGGTTTATAGGATAAGGGTGTAGGGGGGATTTTGGTGGGGGTCTTCACCGATTGGATCAGTGGGATTCTCACCGATGATAAAAAAAAATTAAGATCAGTAGGTGGAGAATCATGCTTATCAGAAATGTTTTGAGATGGAGGAACATAAGTGAAGAAATCTAATGAAGTTGGTTGATAGATGTTGTAAGAGAGGGAAGGGAGAGTTGGGTGGTAAGATGGATGGTAAGATGATAAAGAAATGGGGTTGGGGTAATATATGAGGTGGATGAGAAAATGTTAGGTGAGAGGTATGGTGGGAAATGGGGTGTAGGTGATATGGAGAGTGATGGGAGATGTAAGATGTCGGTAGAGAAGAGGTTGACACTAGTGAGTGTGCCAATGGGAAGGATTTTTAATACAAGGAGATCTAAGAGTTCACCATTTTGACACTTCAGATTGAATGATGATCTTGATGATTTCTTCAATTTTCTCACTTTTATATTTGTCCACATAGATCCATCAGCTCAAAATCTGCAATCACAAAGAATTTATTTCATAGGTACCCATTTGGTGGTGGGTCCTTTTGGGTTAGAAGAAAAAGAGTTGGTGTCACTTAGATCAATTCTTTATTTCTGACATTCTTTGGCAAAATGAGAAGTATCACCACAGATATAGCATTTTCTATGAGGAAAAATCCTTTTAGAAACTTGACATTTTTCCTTACTTTTGCTCATTTTGGTTATCTTCAAAGACTTTGATTTAAAGATCTGAGGTGCAGGTCCTAAGATTCTTTTTTCAGAAGATGGCAAGACATAAATCTTTTCCTTTGAATTGGACATAGATCGGGGAAGAAAATCGGTAGGAGAAGTCACATAGGTATTTTTAGAAAAATTTGAGGATTTCTTTTTTTTTTAAGAAAGAATCGGCACCCAGAGACTTTCCTTTTTCAGAGTTAGAAAATATTTTGTTTGAGTTGAAAGAGGAGGAAAAGCACTTAGCTGATACAAGAGCAGTTGAGGAGATGTGGCCTTCTGGATCATCCATGTCATTTATCTTGGCCATGAAACAGACATTTGAGGTGTCATTCGCTTTCAGATGTGGGTTCATCTGCCAAATCATGAGTTTTAGCAGGCAGACCCTTTCCTCTTTTGACAAGTCTTTCATTTCTTTCCTTTTCTCTCTTGTATTTTTCCTTGTATCTTTCAGCCCGGTCAGAATTTGCAGAAGAGAGGTGTTGGCTGAACTTTTTGGAATCATATTTGGATCTTTCCGATTTTGAGGAAAATCGGCTTGAGGAAGCAGTTCTGGGTCTTTCAAGGTGTTTACTTCTACACTCAGAAGCAAAATGACTCTTTTTACCACAGTTAAAACATTCCTCATTAGATTTGTCCAAACAAGAGTGTTTGGAGAGAGAAGATGATGATTTTCTACCAAACTTAGATTTTCTAGAAGAGGGGTGAGATTTGGATTTAGAATGCCCATCCAACATGGCCATTTCATCAGATAATTTGTCAACTGAAGTTTCCTCACATTCATCCTCAGCATCACTAAAATATGCCTCCGAATGGTCATTGGGATCTTCTTGACTATCATGGTCAGAGTCGGATGGGTAGGTGATTCTTAGAATACACTTAGTCTTTTTGGAAGAGTCACTTAGGAGAGCTATGGAAGAGCCCTTTATATCTGTGAAGACAGACTTCCTTTGCAGCTTAGTCTGCTCATAGTTGAAAAGAGTTCCATAAAGAGAAGAGAGAGGCATATGATCAAGATCCTTGGTTGTCTTTATACAAGTACAAATATTTTCCCAAAAATCAGGAACACAATCCATAAACTTGCACATGATTTCCTCATTGTCATACACCCTACCTAACAGCTTTAAATCATTAAGAAGACTGTTAAAGCGGTTATAGTAGTTGGAGAGAGATTCTCCTTTCTCATAAGAAAAGAGTTCATATTTTCTAACAAGAGCAATCTTTCTGCTCTTTTTAACTTCATTTGTACCTTCGTACAAAACACATAGAGTGGACCACATCTCTTTAGCAGTTTCAAAGTTAACTAGAGAATGATAGACTTCATCAGGAAGTGAGAGAGCAATGATTGCTCTAAGCTTTGAATCAAGAGTAACCAGACGTTTTTCCTCGTTAGTATATTTCTTTGGATTTTTAAGAATGTAACGACCAGTAGCAACATATTTTTCTTCATCAGAGGAATCATCATAATCATCTTTGTCAGCAACTTTCTTACCGGATTTCTTGGTTTCATAGCGAGACCAGACTCTAGGGACTATGGGTCCCTCATTGAGAATGGCTGGATATCTACTATCCATTCCTTCCATGAAAAGCATCATCCGGCTTTTCCACAAAGAAAAGTTGTTGGGGTTAAACTTGGGAGGTTAAGCTATAGAGCCGTTTTCAAAAAAATTGTTTTGAAAAGCATTTTCAACAGTTGAAGATGAAGAGGCAGCCATCGCAGATCAAGTTTATGAGTTAAACTTTATGCTCTGATACCACTTGTTAGTCCCAGATGGCTATAAAAGGTATTGTAGAAGAGGGGTTGAATACAATACTCAAATTTTCACGATTTTAATTCTATTATTGAAAATCTTTCAACAAGAATTACACATAGAAACTAAAGACTGTTGCGGAAAAGAACAGGTAAACTATTCTAACAATCTTTCACAAAGTATACTAAAACAAAACAACTAAGAACACTTAGAACAAAGCTATGAAGTTTTTAAGCAATATGGAGATTTCTTGCACTGAGAGAGATGTCCAGAAAGTGTGGTTTGCATGGGAGCCTTCTACTTCCTTTTATAGTGCGGTGAGCATTAAATGCTTGGGACACATGTCACTTTGTCATTGGAAGAATAGATATGGCTCTCAAAAGTTGATGTGTCATTTCCTACAATACTAGAAAAGTTTGATGGAGACAATAACTAAGAATGGGAAAAAGGACAAATGAACCTTTTTCTTCCATACCCAGTCATTCCTTCTTTGATGAGAAAACCTTTTAGCATGGACAAAAGGTAGGATCCTCCTATTTGAAGATCCCACCGACATGTCATGAACATGGTAGGTGAGAGTCTTCTTAGGAGTGAAGTTATGAGATGATCCTCCAACTTTGAGGATCCCACCGATGTATATTATGACACTTGTGACTCCACTTGAAGAAAAGCATCCATCAAGACTTCTTGAGATCCCACCTATTTGAGAGCCTTCATAGGTGGGATATTGTTGGCCGACACAAAGAGAGGTCGGTGGAGAGGTGTCCACCGATGTGTGGGAACACCATCGGTGGACAATGACTTGTAGTTGTTGATGTGGGATCTCTCACTTCCACAATGAGAGAGTCTTCAATCTTGACTTTGGTTGATCTTTGACTTCACCAAACATTTCCTATCTTGTACAAGCTATTATAAAGAACCATCCAAAATTTATCTAAGTATAAAATGTTCTTCAAAGTATAAAAGGAGATCATGAGGTCATCTTCAAATCTTGATGACCCAACAATAATCTTTAACCAAAGTAGCCTCACTATCACAACGGATAGAAATGGGTGATATTGGTTTCGGCCATAATGGAATTTCATGGACCAAATTCCTTAGCCATTCCGCCTCTTTACCGGCAGCGGCTAATGCCACAAATTCCGACTCCATAGTCGAACTCGTGATGCAAGTTTGCTTCTTGGAAGCCCATGAGATGGCACCTCCCCCAAGCAAGTACACCCAACCACTCGTAGAAGAGTGATCTTCCAAATTGGTGATCCAACTTGCATCCGAGTATCCCTCCAATATTGAAGGAAACCCGACATATGATAAACCATAATCAATGGTTTTCTTCAAGTATTTGAATACTCGTCTTATCGCTTGCCAATGATGAATACTTTGGATTACTAGTATACCTACTCAACTTTCCTATGGCAAAAGCGATATCCGGCCTAGTGCTTGTCATGGCATACATCAAGCATCCAATAGCCTTTGAGTACTCGAGTTGTGACACCACTTCACCCGAGTTGGGTGGTACGTGCGAAATATGTGTTTTAATCGCAGTGGGTTGCAAACTGTCCACAGTGGGAAGTGCAAGTGTACACTGTCCACTATGATCGTCACAGCAAGTAATAGTTGGTAAAATACCAGAATTGAATCCACAGAGACTGGACAATCAAGACAATACGGTTCTCATGAGCTCCTTTTACAGGTTTCAATAACAGAAGAAAATAATACTTTGGTTTGGTTGGTGAAATAGCTACTTTTAACGATTTACTAAAGATTTAAAAGAAGGAATGTAGGTTAGATTTCCCTAGATTTTATACTAAATACTTGGTCTTTAAAATGATCCTTGTATTCGAGGTGGGCATTTTCGCTAGAAAAGCCCGGTTACAAAATACTCACACCGTTTAGATAAAAATCCCATACTCTTAGTATTTATTGTTTTGTCAATGGTAATCTCAAAGATGGACCTTTTCAGGCCTCGGTGGAATGTGTAGAGACAAATACTCTAAGTGTTTTTAGATACACCAACTAGCTTGCCTACTACTCCAGTGGGATGAGATTAGCTCACTGTGCCGACCTCACTTTCGTAAGTGTCATAAGAATTCTTTCGAATCCCCTAGCATCATCCAAGCTCGTGTCACTGCGTTCTACTCATTTCTGAGTTAAGATCTAGATATTAGATCCTTGCAAGTGATCGGTTTGTTCGCATCCTTGGGCATGAATCGAGAATGAATGACCAAAACAATAAAGATTCCAAGTATAAAGATTACTCAAGCATTTTTAATAAAATCCAGGTACTTCTCCTTCCTATATCCCTAGGGATGTTTAGCCCATAACTAAAGTAAAGAAAACAAAAGAGTAGAAGTTGCACATAATAAAACTGAAAGTGACTTGAATTTATCCCACAGTGGGGAACGAGAATTCGCCCTTGTCACTGTGTATTACGAATTACAAGAAAGAAATACAGAAATTTAAAGTTAACTAATGCAGTAAAATAAAGAACTAAAGTTACACTAATGTAGTAGTTGAGAGAATTCAAGACTAAACAAACAATATCTAGCAAAAACTACTACTTGACTTGAATTGTAATAATGTAAAAACATGATGCATTAAATGGCACCCCAAGGCCTCATTAAATACTAGGAGGAAGGTATAGGCATTGCACAAAACCATGGTTTAGTCCCATGTTTCAGATCTGCAGATTTGCACACCATGCCTTGAATAGTAAACACATTTTCACCAAATGTTGCTTTATAGTACAAGGTTGTTGTACTTTTCACTATTCCTCTTTAAGGAAGGCATGTCCTCCTTTATCTTCATTTGACCTGCTCTTTGACCCATTCTTTTCTCCAAAAATGTTTAAATCCCAGCTGCTACTTTCTTTCTCTTTTTCCTTCTCGACATCTCATGAGTGGGGAGCGGAGTGGGCACTCCGCAAGTCACTGTGGATAAAAATCGTGAAAAACACCCAAACTCCACCAAATAATTTATTAAAGACCATGGTTCACTCCTTTTGCTCGTGTTCATGAAATATACCAAGAATGGGGGTTTTAAGAAGTGAAATGGCTAAAATTGACAAAATAAAATGGAAAATAAAAGGAAATAATAACTCTAAAAATAGAGTTATCACAACCTCAAACTTAAATCATTACTTGTCCCCAAGTAATAAAATGAAAGAAATAAAATGAAAAACAATGCATTTGAACCTTGAGGGACTTACATACTTCTTGGCTTGAATGGGCGTTGATCTCCTTCCTTCGATACTTCCTTCGGTCCCAAACTTAAAAACTTCACTTTTGTACTTGACGAAATCTTTCCCTTGTTTACCATTTGATCAATAGGGCTTTCTTGGGTTTGAAGGGTTTATGGCTTTGAATCTTTTCCCAAGGGTTTTGGCAAGAATTTCCAAACATGGACCGAAGATCTCGCTTTGAGATTTTTATTTCAAGAAGTGGGTGTTTAGTATTTTGCAATGATAAGTACGTACACTTTCAGGCTTTATTTGGGTATGGCTGTTTTTGTGAAAGTGGGTATTCCGATGGTCCAGAATAGGCACACCATCTTTTCCTGGGAGTGAACACTTTGATGGTCCAGAAAGGCACACCATCAATTTTGTTAGTGACACTCCGATTTTTTTCCTGTTTTTGTATTTTTGTGTTTTTTTTGGGAGGTGGGTATGGCTTACCCACCTCAAACTTAGACTTGATAGTGTCCCCACTGTGGGCAGACTGCAAGTCACTCTGGAAGTTCCCACCTCAAACTTAAAATCTCACAGTATCCCCACTGTGATATGGAAATATGGGGCGAACTTGGTGGTTGCGGGTACAAAAAGGGTTGTGTTTGGATGCGAAAAACGGCCTATATCATTTCATGGTATCAAGTTGAGATTTGTACTTACAAAAGGGACTTTTTTAGTCGGAAGCCGAAAGTTGTACCTTGAAATGGAAACGAAATCAACAAACATTCAAACAATAAAAACGTTAGTACCAAAAGTACCTACCTAGCGGTAGGATTTCATGCATTCACAACAAAAAGAAATATGTAGCAAACATTGTCAAAGCCTAGCCATAGGCACAAAATATAAAACAAACAGAAATTAAAATTGTTTTAGGGAGCAAACGAGTGAAACCATTGTTTTTAACAAACCAATCAGGGAGTCGGGGTTGCATCCGGTGAACTTGCGGCGTCGTCCTCTTCAAACTCGTCATCACTGGAATATGTCGGGCAGATATCTTCTGGAAATTCTGGGAGTTGAGCTGCTAACACCGGGTTGGCCTCTTTCATAATCTGGCCCATCACCTCATCTCTCTCTCTCGTATACATCCAAAATTTTTGGGTGGCCCTGTTTTGATACCTTTGCTCACCTTCCAGCAAATCGATTCAATACGTGAGCTTTTTTAAAGCTCTCAGGATCTCAGCCATTTGGTTGTTTGAACTTTCTGCAGCGGCTGGACGGAGTGGTGTACTAGGTGTTCGCACAATGTGCTCCTCAGCAATGCCCACAGTGGGGTTAACAGTCCCCACTGTGGGAATATCTTTTGTAGGCTCGTTGGGAGGAGTGGTGATGCATCTTCCCATTTTTCGGACTGTTGCCACACTGATGTTACTTGTGGAATCAAATCACTGATCCTCCACAGCTGAGGGTACACCTGCTTCTATCATCAATAAAGTAATAAGGCAAGGTAGGGGCAAGATTACCTTCTTTCAGGTTCGCGCCTGATCAATGGCCGCATGCATGACAATTCCTACGTTAATCCTTTTCTTTGTGAGGATGCAATATAACAGAGCACACTTATGCATTGACAAAGTTGTATCGTGTGATGTCGGGGACAAAGAGGCACGGAGAAATTGGAACCAAACAGCGGCCTCGGTAGTGAGGGAGCTAGCGTTTAGACACCTTCTCTGGCCATTTTTATTCCATGGCTTCCCCTCGGCTGCTATCTCTCGTAAAATGAGATCCTCATCCGCCGGGGTCATCTTCTTTAAAAACTGCGCAAACTCACAAACACTCGGGCTCCTTCTTCCCAATACCCGGTTAATCGCTCCTGGATTATAACTAACTTGTTTTCCCCGAACCATCACAGTGTGGTCCTTAGCTTGACAGGCCTCGGCGTAAAATTCACTTACTAAAGAGGCATTGGCGCGTCTATTGGCAGCGGCTAATATCGACCAGTCTTGCGCCACAATTCTATCCTTAACAAATGGGTTGGCCTCAATGAAATCGGAGTCGAAACCCCTCTCTAAGTTCAGTTTCTGTTTTGAAATGCATTCATAGTGGGCAGCCACTTCTGGAGTGGTGAACTGCCTGGGCACCCCACTGGAGGCATGCTCAGTGCCCACTGTGGATTGATGTGGGTTTTTGGCTTGGATTTGTTCATCCCCAACATCAATTTCCATAGAGGATGAACTTAAAGAGGGTTCGAGATTTTTACCTTTTCGTGACGCTTGTCTTTTTGGCTTCTTGGTCGGTTCTTTCTGTGCCATGGTCACCTTAGACCTGGTGACCACTCCCTTCTTCCTCATGGCTCGAAGAATGGGATTCTCCCCACTCTGGGCCTCTTTTAGAACTGCATCATTTCCAAGCTTGCTGTACTGGTATTGGTAATCTTCTTCAACCTTCATTTGCAACTCCTCTTCTTCAATAAATAACTCTGCCTCAGCCCTCTTTCTTTCCTCTTCGAAAATCCTCTCTTTTTCAGCCCTAATCCTTGCTTCCTCTAGTCTTCTTTCTTCCTCTTCTTTTCGGATTCTTTCCTCCTCCTCTCTTCGCCTCTTTTCGACTTCCTCTTTTCGTTTTCGAATGGCAGCCATTTTCTGATTGAACTCCTCCTCTAATCTTCTTTCTTCTTCCTCGGCTTGTAATGCCTCGGTATCGAAATGGATGGTGCTGGTGTCCGAGACTCGTGAAGAAGACATAGCCTTCAGGCTTTCGTGTTTAGAGGAACTTGCGTCCGGTGCTTCAGAGGTTATCGGATTGTCGCCGGAGACCGGCGGCGGTTCGTTCAGGTCGCCGGTGATAGTTTTCGGCTGGTGGTCCTCGGTGGTTCTGCGGCGGACCGCCGCACGGGTGGTTGCATCCGGGTTTGTGTTCAATCTCTTACTCCTGGCCATTGTTAGGGTTTGGGAAGGATTTGTGATTTTGGTTCGTGAGAGAGCAATGGAGAAGAAGAGAGAGTATTTTGAATTTTCTAGAAGAAAAGTTGTTTTGATAGGAGTTAAGTGGTTTTAGGATTTGAAAAGTTTTGTTTGGCTTTTTGGCAAAGGAGGGAACGGTTGGGAGTAGAAAGAGAAAAGAAATGATGGTTTTTTCTTGGTACAAGGCAAGAGGGACAAGTGGCAGCAAAAGGTGACATCTTGTGTAAGAAAAAGGTGATGTATGTCAGTCATTAGGCCACTAAACTTGTCCTTTCATGCGCCAGATTGGCAGTGGGGAACGCAGGGACTTGTTCCTGCCCACTGCGCTGCTTTTTGTTGGCCTTTTCTTCACAAATCGACAATCTATCCTACACACATGCAAAACAAACTACCATGCAAAATTAAAAAGACCAAAAATAATAAAAAGACAACAAACAGCTGAAATAAAATATTTACAAGTGGTCCCGATGTTGCTTAACCATAGTGGGGTGGAGAGTGGGATGGAATGTGGGCACTTTCATTCAGAAAATGTTTCACTCTCTGCCCATTGACTTTGAATGTTTGATCAGACTGTGGGGACTTTAACTCCACTGTTCCAAAAGGTCTAACCTTGACCACGGTGTACGGTCCCGTCCATCGGGATTTTAGCTTACCCGGAAAAAGTTTAAGATGAGAATTGAACAATAAAACCTGTTGGCCTTCCATGAATTCCCTATGGTTGATTCTTCGATCGTGCCACATCTTGGTCTTTTCCTTGTACAACTTTGCGTTTTCATAAGAGTGGTAACGCAATTCTTCTAACTCATGTAATTGCAAACATCTTTTAATTCCCGCAGCACCCTCACTCATGTTAAGCTCTTTAAGGGCCCAAAATGCCTCGTGCTCCAATTCAATCGGTAAATGGCACGCTTTGCCAAAAACTAATTTAAATGGAGACATTCCCAAAGGAGTTTTGTAGGCCGTGCGATAGGCCCAAAGAGCATCATCAAGTTTGGTTGACCAATCTTTACGATGTGGTTTAACGACTTTCTCTAAAATACTTTTGATTTCGCGATTTGAAAGTTCGGCTAAACCGTTGGTTTGCGGGTGGTACGCGGTGGCCACTATATGATGTATATCATATTTAGCAAGGACCGAGGCCATGACTTTGTTTACAAAATGGGTGCATTCATCACTAATTAATGCCCGTGGTGTTCCAAATCGGGTGAAAATATTTTTATGCAAAAATTTCACCACGGTGTTGGCATCATTAGAATGACAAGCAACGGCTTCCACCCATTTGGAAACATAGTCTACCGCTACCAAGATATAAAAACTATTGTTTGAATTTGGAAAAGGTCCCATGAAATCGATCCCCCAAACATCAAAAAGTTTTACCTCTAGAATGTTGTTAAGAGGCATTTCGTTCCTTTGTGAAATGTTCCCGGTGCGTTGACATTGCTCACAATTTTTCACAAATGCAAAAGAGTCATTAAACACATTGGGCCAAAAGAACCCACTTTGTAAAATTTTTGCAGCAGTGTGGTTTCCACCAAAGTGTCCACCGTAGTGGGATGTGTGACAACCTTGGAGTATATGATGTTGCTCACTCCCGTGGACACAACGTCTCAATATTTGGTCTGTCCCTATCTTATATAAGAAGGGATCGTCCCAAACATATTGACGAGTATCATGTAAAAACTTTTTAAATGGTTGTCCACTCATCCCGTGGGGTTTTAGTCCACTTGCTAAAAAGTTTGCAATGTCAGCATACCAAGGAATATTATTTTCGTGATGTTGAGCTGCTAGCAATTGCTCATCGGGAAAATTCTCTTTGACCGGAGTGGGATTAACAGTGCCCACTATCTTCTCGAGCTTGGACAAGTGGTCAGCTATTTGGTTGCTTGTTCCTTTCCTATCAACGATCTCAAGGTCGAATTCTTGCAACAATAGAACCCACCTAATCAACCGAGGCTTGGAATCAGCCTTGGTGATTAAGTATTTTATCGTTGTATGATCCGTGTGCACTATTACCTTCGTCCCTATCAAATATGACCTGAAACGATCAAAAGCAAACACCACCGCAAGTAATTCTTTTTCAGTGACAGTATAATTAATCTGAGCTTCAATCAGTGTTTTACTTGCATAATAAATGGGGTGAAAGATTTTGTTCTTCTTTTGCCCGAGAACTGCCCCCACTGTCCAATCGCTTGCGTCACACATGACCTCGAAGGGGAGTGACCAGTCAGGAGTGGTCACTATGGGTGCAGTAACTAAGGCCTCTTTGATTTTTTCAAAAGCATCTCGACATTCTTGGGTAAAAATAAATTCTTTTTCAAGCTGCAACAGGTTACATAGGGGTTTGGTAATTTTTGAAAAATCTTTGATGAACCTCCTATAAAAACCTGCGTGACCCAAAAAACTTCGTATGCCTTTTACAGTTGTGGGTTCGGGGAGTTGTGCCACTACTTCAAGCTTGGCTTTGTCAACTTCCAACCCTCTTTTTGAAACAAGGTGACCTAGGACAATACCCTCTTCTACCATAAAATGGCATTTTTCCCAATTCAAAATAAGGTCGTGGGTCTCGCATCTCACTAGGCTTTTTTCTAAGTTTCCTAGGCAGTTGTCGAATGATGTCCCTATCACAGAAAAGTCATCCATAAAAACTTCTATGGTGTCCTCTATCATGTCGGTAAAAATGGCCATCATACAACGTTGGAAAGTGGCGGGGGCATTACATAATCCAAATGGCATTCTCCGGAATGCAAAAGTACCGTAGGGACAAGTAAAGGTGGTCTTTTCTTGGTCCTCGGGGGCGATATGGATTTGGTTGTATCCGGAGTATCCATCTAGAAAACAGTAAAATTCATTTCCCGCTAACCTATCAAGCATTTGGTCGATGAAAGGTAAGGGAAAATGGTCTTTCTTAGTGGCCAAGTTGAGTTGTCTATAGTCCATGCATATCCGCCACCCCGTGACAGTCCTAGTGGGGATGAGCTCGTTCTTTTCGTTTTCCACTACGGTCGTCCCTCCCTTTTTAAGGACACATTGGACGGGGCTCACTCAACTACTACTAGCAATGGGATAGATAATACCGGCATCTAACCACTTCAAAACTTCTTTCTTAACTACCTCCTTCATGATGGGATTCAACCTTCTTTGAGGTTGAACTTTTGCATGGTGGTCACTCTCCAAGTTAATCTTATGTAGACATAAAGAGGGGTTAATACCTCTAATGTCCGCTATGGTCCAACCAATTGCTTTCTTATGCTTCATCAACAAATCAATCAGATGTTGTTCTTGGTTCTCGCTAAGTTTGGAAGAGATAATAACGGGAAGTTTATTATCCTTAGCGAGATAAGCATATTTCAAGTGGGAAGGCAATGGTTTAAGTTCTAACTCGGGAGGTTGTTCTATTGAAGGGGGCTGAACATTTCTGTCCTTAAAATCCAAAGGTTCAAAGGCTGCTACTATCTCGTTATACTCATCCTCAAAAGTGTCATCACTCTCAAGGTCGGAGTGCTCACTCTCACTTCCCACTGTTGGCACTGTGCATCCCACGGTGGGTACTGTGCAAAGACTGTAGGATCCATAAATCGA
This sequence comes from Saussurea involucrata, assembly GCA_033807775.1. Classification (NCBI taxonomy): domain Eukaryota; kingdom Viridiplantae; phylum Streptophyta; class Magnoliopsida; order Asterales; family Asteraceae; genus Saussurea; species Saussurea involucrata. The sequence goes on from CM066320.1 coordinate 26,396,904, forward strand.
ACTTAAGGCAAAACAGTCTTCGGTGTCTATATACTTAAGGGATTTAAACACATTGAATGTTACCTCTTGGTCATTAACTCTCACCGTGAGTTCTCCTTTGTGCACATCAATCAAAGTTCGTCCGGTTGCAAGAAACGGACGTCCTAAGATGATTGGGATTTCTTTATCGGCCTCATAATCTAGAACTAGAAAATCGGCTGGGAAGATAAATTTATCCACTTGGACCAAAACGTCTTCTATTTTTCCCTTTGGGTAGGCAATGGACCGATCGGCTAGTTGTAATGTCACGGTTGTGGGTCTAGCCTATCCAATACCTAACTTGTTAAAAATGGACTGTGTCATCAAATTGACACTAGCTCCTAAATCACAGAGTGCTTGACCTACTTCTTGTCCTCCTATTGTGCATGGAATGGTGAAACTACCCGGGTCTTTCAACTTATGTGGAATCTTGCTAGTAAGAAGGGCACTACATTCCTCGGTCAAAGCCACAGTCTCAAACTCACCCAACTTTCTTTTTTTGTTCAAAATATCCTTTAAAAATTTAACATAGCTTGGCATTTTCTCGAGAGCCTCTACCAAGGGTATGTTAATGTGAAGTTGTTTAAAAATATCTAAGAATTTTTTAAATTGCACATCGACATTTTTCGGCTTCATTCTTTCAGGAAAAGGAATACTTCGTGGGTCAATCTGAGCTTGTTGTGGTATTGGTTTTGGAACAGTAGGCTTTGGAACAGGTCCAAGAGTGGGAAGGTCAGGGATGTCGGTCCCCATTGTGGGGATCACAGTGACTTGAGAAGTGCCCACTGTGGTGACCACATTGGGTATTTGAGGCGAATCATCAGACTCAAAAACGATATATTTCAGATCCTTTCCACTCCTCAGAGTGATGGACTTGACGTGCTCTTTTCCTATCACCTTAGCGTATTCGGTGTCACTAGGTAATGTCCCTGGTGGTCTATTCTTATCTTCAACGTCTAGTTGTCCTACTTGAGTCTCTATGTTCCTATTGGCTGCTTGAGTTTGATTCATAAAACCTTTGAGAATAGATTCAATCGATTGTTGAACCTCAGGTGGTTGATTGGATCGTGGTTGGTATGGTTGTGAGGACTGTCCTTGGTGAAAGTTCTGTGAGGACTGCCCACTGTGATGTGGGGACTGGCCACTGTGGTGTTGTTGAAATCCAGGGGGATTGTGTGGTCTTTGCTGAGTATGACTCGCCCCGTGGGGTTGGAGTCCTGGATTACCAGCCCAAGAGAAATTTGGGTGGTTTCTCCAACCTGGATTATAAGTCTGCGAATATGGATTGTTCCTCGGGTTGGTCCCTATAACATTAACGGCTTCGGGATTTGCTGGACAATAGTCAAAAAGATGCTCCTCTCCACAGAGGGAGCAGTTTTTGGCTAGATGAGTTGCAGAATTGACTTGGCCTCTATTTTGATTCAAAACGATTTTTGTTAAGGACACTAACTGCGCATTCAGGGTTTTGAGCGCTTCGGAATCGATGGTGTTGGTCTTTGGTACTACCGCTCTAGGATTGGACCACTCGGTATTGTTGTTGGACACTTTTTCTAAGATTTGATATCCTTCATTGTAGGTTTTACTCGTGAATGTTCCACCGGGTGTTGCATCTAAGATGATTTTGGCTGCATTGGAAAGACCATTGTAAAAGGTCTCCAATTGGATGCAATGTGGGATGCCATGATGTGGGCACTTCCGAAGTAAATCTTTAAATCGTTCCCATGCATCCGAAACAGCCTCATCTTCTTCTTGCCTAAACAAAATTATATCATTTCGAAACCTTACATTCCTCGTTGGAGGAAAGTATTTTTGCAAATATTTATCGGCAAGTTCTTGCCAAGTGGTTATCGAGTGAGGTGCATGCGAGTTTAGCCATGACTTCGCCTTATCCCTTAGTGAAAAAGGAAAAAGTCTTAGTCTTAATGCTTCATCACTCACACCTTGTAACTGAAAGGAATCGGTCATTTCCAAAAAAGATTTTAAGTGTGAGTGCGGATCCTCAGTTGGCGATCCTCCAAACTGACCCATGGCTTGGATCATTTGAAACATTACCGGTTTAAGTTCAAAATGGTTTGCTACAATGTTGGGCCTTAGAATCCCGGAGCTTAAATCACTAGCTCCGGAAGTAGCATAGTCCCGTATTTTTCGATCTTTGCTATCGGCAATCGTTATTGTGGTCTCCATGACAGGTGGTCTTTCGGCCATGGTCACAGTGGGGATCACAGGGGGGTTGTCGATTTGTTTTCTTGATTCTTCGTGTTTTACGCAACATTTTTTCTATTTCAAGATCTATTGGAACCTAATGTTCGAGTTGTCGCCGTGGCATACAACACGAACAACTTAGAAAAACGAGTTACTCGGGCTCGAACAAAAACTAATGTCTTGAGATTTAAAATCACGCCAGTCCCCGGCAACGGCGCCAAAAACTTGGTACGTGCGAAATATGTGTTTTAATCGCAGTGGGTTGCAAACTGTCCACAGTGGGAAGTGCAAGTGTACACTGTCCACTATGATCATCACAGCAAGTAATAGTTGGTAAAATACCATAATCGAATCCACAGAGACTGGACAATCAAGACAATACGGTTCTCATGAGCTCCTTTTACAGGTTTCAATAACAGAAGAAAATAATACTTTGGTTTGGTTGGTGAAATAACTACTTTTAACGATTTACTAAAGATTTAAAAGAAGGAATGTAGGTTAGATTTTCCCTAGATTTTATACTAAATACTTGGTCTTTAAAATGATCCTTGTATTCGAGGTAGGCATTTTCGCTAGAAAAGCCCGGTTACAAAATACTCACACCGTTTATATAAAAATCCCATACTCTTAGTATTTATTGTTTTGTCAATGGTAATCTCAAAGATGGACCTTTTCAGGCCTCGGTGGAATGTGTAGAGACAAATACTCTAAGTGTTTTTAGATACACCAACTAGCTTGCCTACTACTCCAGTGGGATGAGATTAGCTCACTGTGCCGACCTCACTTTCGTAAGTGTCATAAGAATTCTTTCGAATCCCCTAGCATCATCCAAGCTCGTGTCACTGCGTTCTACTCATTTCTGAGTTAAGAAAAAGATATTAGATCCTTGCAAGTGATCGGCTTGTTCGCATCCTTGGGCATGAATCGAGAATGAACGACCAAAACAATAAAGATTCCAAGTATAAAGATTACTCAAGCATTTTTAATAAAATCCAGGTACTTATCCTTCCTATATCCCTAAGGATGTTTGGCCCATAACTAAAGTAAAGAAAACAAAAGAGTATAAGCTGCACATAATAAAACTGAAAGTGACTTGAATTTAGCCCACAGTGGGGAACGAGAATTCGCCCCTGTCATTGTGTATTACGAATTACAAGAAAGAAATACAGAAATTTAAAGTTAACTAATGCAATAAAATAAAGAACTAAAGTTACACTAATGTAGTAGTTGAGAGAATTCAAGACTAAACAAACAATATCTAGCAAAAACTACTACTTGACTTGAATTGTAATAATGTAAAAACATGATGCATTGAATGGCACCCCAAGGCCTCATTAAATACTAGGAGGAAGGTATGGGCATGGCACAAAACCATGGTTTAGTCCCATGTTTCAGATCTGCAGATTTGCACACCATGCCTTGAATAGTAAACACCTTTTCACCAAATGTTGCTTTATAGTACAAGGTTGTTGTACTTTTCACTATTCCTCTTTAAGGAAGGCATGTCCTCCTTTATCTTCATTTGACCTGCTCTTTGACCCATTCTTTTCTCCATAAATGTTTAAATCTCAGCTGCTAATTTCTTTCTCTTTTTCCTTCTCGTCATCTCATGAGTGGGGAGCGGAGTGGGCACTCCGCAAGTCACTGTGGATAAAAATCGTGAAAAACACCCAAACTCCACCAAATAATTTATTAAAGACCATGGTTCACTCTTTTTGCTCGTTTTCATGAAATATACCAAGAATGGGGGTTTTAAGAAGTGAAATGGCTAAAATTGACAAAATAAAATGGAAAATAAAAGGAAATAATAACTCTAAAAATAGAGTTATCATTGGGCATAAGCTTCACACTACGCATCAAGCATCAACATGTTGTCAACATATAAGCAAATGATTACACTGTTACCGGATGTGTCAAATTTGCTATATACACACTTGTCCGCTTGGTTTATCACAAATCCATTGGACAAGATAACCTCATCAAATTTCTGATGCCATTGTTTGGGTGCTTGTTTCAGCCCATACAATCATTTTACAAGTTTACATGCCTTATGCTCCATCTCGGGCATAACAAAACCTTCCGGTTGTTTCATGTAAACTTCCTCCTCCAAATCACCATTCAAGAATGCCGTTTTGACATCCATTTGGTGAATCACTAAATTGTGAATAGCACCTAAGACTATCAACAATCTAATCGTGGAGATCCTTGCAACCGAGGCATAAGTATCAAAATAATCGATGCCTTCCCGTTTCCTAAAGCCTTGGATTACTAATCGAGCTTTAAACTTGTCGATTGATCCATCCGCTTTCATCTTCCTTTTGAAGATCCACTTGCATCCCAAAGGTTTTCAACCCGGTGGCAATTCCGATAATACCCAAGTATTATTCCCCATGATGGAGTCCATCTCATCATGTATTGCTTCTTTCCAGAAAGCAACATCTTGAGACTTCATAGCCTCATCAAATGATTTTGGATCCTCCTCAACACTATAGCAGTAAAGGAATTGGGATCCAATCTCATCTCTTGATCCCTCTACCAAGTATACTTGGAAATCGGGACCAAAGGATTTTTCAATCCTTCCTCTGTTGCTCCTTCGAAGCATCAGAGATTCGGTTGGAACAATTGCTTGTTCTTCAACCTCACTAGTTTCACTAGTACTTGGAACTATGTCCTTTGGCCTCGGCATTGAAGAGAATCTAGTCTCATCAAAAATTACATCTCTCGATTCTATAACGGTGTGAATCGCTATAGAATCATTAGGTTCAATAACATAGAACCTATAAGCTTTGGAATGCTTGGCATATCCAACAAAGATGCAGTCAATGCCTTTCTCACCCAAGGTCTTCCTTTTGGGTTCGGGTAGTCGAACAACCGCTCGACAGCCCCAAACTCGAATATAACTCAAGTTCGGCCTTTTCTTGAACCAAAGTTCATATGGGGTAATCTTGTTCCTTTTATTGGGAACTCGATTCAGCAAATAACAAGCCGTTAGCATGGCTTCACCCCAAAATCCATCAAGCAATTCATTTGCAACATAAAGCAATTCATTTGCAACATAAACAGAATTTGAAACAAGATTCATTTTATTCAAAATTAACTTAAACATGTTATTCAACATAAAACCAAATCCTACAAAAGAGCCACCCTTTGACAAGATAAACTTGTCCGACTCATAAACTTGCCTAAATCCTAACTTATTCAAGATACTACCGGAAACCAAAATCTTTCGATTTCGTGGTACAAACAAAACATCTAAAAGTTCAACTATTTTGCCAGAACTAAATTCTAGCCTAACTAAGCCACGTCCAAGAATGGGAGCAACCGACTCGTTCCCCATGCGTAGCATTGATCCGTCCTCAACCGGTTCCAAGGAGGTGAACCAACGGCGATCTTTGCACACATGACTTGTAGCACCCGAGTCGATCCACCAAGCCACATCATCATCCTGCACGTAAAAAGATTCGGATATTAGTAGTACATAATTCAAATTTGAATTAAAACTAAAGTCGAAATTCTGACCTTGTCGTGGGTTTTGATCCTTGGATCCTTGCCCACCACCACTTGTGCTTGCTCCATTCTTACTCTTGACAACACGATAATCCTTCTTAAGATGGCCGGTCATCCCACAGGTCCAACAGGTTAATTTAACCTTTTTATTGGGCCCTTTCTTGGCTTCGTTGAACTTACGTTTTCCCTTGAAATTGTTGGACTTTCCCTCTTCCACCATGTTCACCGAATGTGCAGAAACCTCTTTTACTTTAGGTTTCTCAGCCTCTTGCGCCCGTAGAGATTCCTCTATGCGCAAGTGACTACCGAGTTGCACAAGAGACAACTCTTCCTTCTTGTGTTTCAACATATGTTTAAAGTCTTTCCAAGAGGGGGGCAGTTTATCAATAATACTCGATACGGAGATGGATTCGTCTATCTTCATATCAAGTTGAGCATATTGGCCGAGAATGCGAAGGAGCTCGTTATATTGCTCCATCACCGGCCTTGAGTCCACCATCTTGTAATTATTAAAATTACTAACCAGGAACTTCTTACTAGAAGCATCCTCCGCCATGTATTTGGACTCGAGAGAGTCCCATAGCTCTTTGGCGGATTCAACGTTTTGATAGATGTCAAAGAGGGAGTCACACATACCGTTTAAGATGTGGCCATGACAGATGTTGTCGTCGTTCTTCCATTTGCCGCGACGCCGGGTCACCTCCAATGTCTCGTTCTCCATCACCTCCGACATTGGGGTGCTCAGCACGTACACGACCTTCAACGTCGTCAGCAAGAAATGCATCTTCTTCTGCCATCTACGGAAATCAATGCCCTCGAACTTCTCCAGTTTTGTAAACTTGGACGTCATGTCTCTCACGGACTGTTCACTCGCCATCTCTCTTCACGACGAACAAATATCCCTTACGATTGTTGGGGGATTTCGGTACAATAATATCAAGAGAGAGAAACAGAGTGACTTGAACTTGGATAAACGACATAGATCGCGTGAGAGCTCGCTTTCCGTAAGAGATATTTCGACCCTATTATGCCCGGGTATCACAAAATTCTCTCGAGGATAATCTCTATGTTTTTGTGTATCGATTAAGGCAGAAATCGATTCATACTTATACACCTTAGGAATCGTAACCTTCACCATATTGATTCAGGAAATAATATCTCATTTAATGAGATTGATTGTGGACTTAATGACGGCAGTTACAAACGTGAAAAGACTTTCCAGACGCTGGCGCCAGTCTCCGCGCCAGTCAACTGGCGCCACAACTGGCGCGGGTAACATTCCAGAGCTTGGCGCCAGTCTTGGCGCCAGCCAACTGGCGCCACAATCGGCGCGGGCAACATTCCAGTGCTTGGCGCCAGTCTTGGCGCCAGCACTGGCCCCGACTCCCAGCTCATGAAACCACTTTGTAACTTGTCGATTTTAACCGTCCAACAATCCCGGGTTCTAGTTAGCTTACACCAGTGTGCACTCCACACCTCCTAACTCATGTTATAGCTTAGCTAACAACCCCATTATTACCTTTGTGAATCCAATTACACAAAATGAACATGATGATTTCACTAAAATCACCAACACTAAATCATTTAAACCATTATCCTAATATCAAAACATCATTTAATCCAACCAAAATCTATCCCGTAAACAAGATTTTACCTCAAAAACTCATACCCTTGAATCCTTGATGGAAACCAGAACAATGGTGGGGTTTTCTCAATGAAACCAATTTAAGGGCTAATAAAACCAATTCAAATCAATCATCTAACAAGATCTTCAATCAACTAACTTAGAGAAAGATAGGAACCCACATTTTGATTCCAAAACTTCATTAATGGAGGCATAAGCTTGTGAGAATGAAGTTTCCTAAGAGAGAAGATGATTCTTTTTCACTGATTTCCTTTAATTCCCTCAATAAGACACCAAGGGCTCTCTTCCTCTCAAGTCTCCATCGTTTCTCCCTAATTTTTCTCCAAAGTGAAATGTAAGAGGGTGAATTAATAGCCCACTTATTTAACAAATGGCCCCTGAAATAAGGTACAATTTCCTTTTCATCCCTAAACTTTCATAAAATCAAATTTAAGGGTTACGGTTATTACATAAATTCGTTCATATTTTAGTAACATAACTTAATTTTTGTAAGTTAAAATTTCAATCATATTATATTATATGTGTATATAAATATATATATATATATATAGGGTCAGGTTCAGGGGAAAACCTCAAAAAACAGAAAAGTGAGGAACACCATGTTAACCCTTCATCTGGACGGTATGCCACTTGTGCATAAAAACAAAAAAAAAACTTAATTTACTTGTATGCACAATTGCATATCGTCTAGATGAAAATCTACGAGGGTGTTCCTCAGTTTTAAACATTTTGAGCATATTGGCCGAGAATGCGAAGGAGCTCGTTATATTGCCCCATCACCGGCCTTGAGTCCACCATCTTGTAATTATTAAAATTACTAACCAGGAACTTCTTACTAGAAGCATCCTCCGCCATGTATTTGGACTCGATAGAGTCCCATAGCTCTTTGGCGGATCCAACGTTTTGATAGATGTCAAAGAGGGAGTCACACATACCGTTTAAGATGTGGCCATGACAGATGTTGTCGTCGTTCTTCCATTTGCCGCGACGCCGGGTCACCTCCAATGTCTCGTTCTCCATCACCTCCGGCATTGGGGTGCTCAGCACGTACACGACCTTCAACGTCGTCAGCAAGAAATGCATCTTCTTCTGCCATCTACGGAAATCAATGCCCTCGAACTTCTCCAGTTTTGTAAACTTGGACGTCATGTCTCTCACGGCCTGTTCACTCGCCATCTCTCTTCACGACGAACAAATATCTCTTACGATTGTTGGGGGATTTCGGTACAATAATATCAAGAGAGAGAAACAGAGTGACTTGAACTTGGATAAACGACATAGATCGCGTGAGAGCTCGCTTTCCGTAAGAGATATTTCGACCCTGTTAACCCTTCATCTGGACGGTATGCCACTTGTGCATAAAAACAAAAAAAACTTAATTTACTTGTATGCACAATTGCATATCGTCTAGATGAAAATCTACGAGGGTGTTCCTCAGTTTTAAAATTTACTTGTATGCACAATTGCATATCGTCTCATGAACCTCCTCTCTCTCTCTCTCTCTCTCTCTCTCTCTCTCTCTATATATATATATATATATATATATATATATATATAGAATCATGCGAGAATTTAAACATTTTGCGAGAAAACGGGAAATCTCAAAAAGCATATATGAAAACACTTTTTGGTGTATTTTAATCATATATGATTAAACGTCTATGTATTGTCAATGCGTCGTGTGTTTAATCATATATGATTAACTAAAAAACATAAAAAGTGAAGGGTCCATTAAACGCTAAAAAACAACTTCATTACCAAGTTCGATTACCATAAGTGGAAGTTCAAACCTTATATCTCCGATATATAGGATAGAATGTCAGAAAAAAAATTTGGTAGATAGTATGGGTTGACAATGTCGAGCTAAGACTATCGCGAAGTAAACATAGGGTCTGTCTCAGCCTTGACTATGGAATCTGATTTCCCACGGTCTCATAGTTAGGAGACTACCTAGCTGAGGTAGTAAGTGGTTGGGCTATGGTACGACGACTGCTTGTTAAGAGAGACTAGCCACTAAGCCACGGCTGAAACAGCTGGGTCGAATCAATCAAACGAGCCACAGACTCTTCTAAGCCGAGACCCCTTCTAAAAAAGGTATGAACACGAGAGCCCTTCTTGGGAAAGCAATGGAAATACATACCCCTTTACAAAAACCCACATAAATGTTGTGGCATGCATAAGTTATCTAGCTACATTCTATTACCGGTTGACACCCCCTTGAAACTTAAAAAAGTCTGTAGCACTCATAGCTACGGCCCTAACTCGATTGTTTCCTAATAATTGTTGTACCTCACAAGTCACATTAATTGGTTGACCAACAGTATCTCGACCCTTAACTACCAGAGCGTTATAAATATTAGGCATTTTGCATGGCGGAAAATGACACTAAGTTCATATCTTTAATTTAAGTTCGATCATTGACAAGGTTCAAAGAAAGGGTGGGCTATTGATAAAGAATCTGTTAGTCCCAGATGGCTATAACAAGTATTGTAGAAGGGGGGGGGGTTGAATACAATACTCAAAATTTTCACAATTTTAATTCTTTATATTGAAAATCTTTCAAAAGAATTACACACAGAAACTTAAGACTGTTGCGGAAAAGAACAGATAAAATCTATTCTAACAATCTTCACAAAGTAATACTGAAAACTAAATAACTTCTAAAACACAAAGATAGAAAGCTGTAAAGCTTAAAGAGAGAGATGAACAAAATATCTTGAACACATAGATGTCTTCAAGAAATTCAAGGGATTCCAGGTATAACGTCTGCACTTAGAGAGATCACCCAAAAGTCTCTTTTGCAAGAAGTCTTCTTCTTCTTTATATAGTGATAATGGGTGTACCAAGCATTAAATGCTTGGGACACTTGTCATCACCATATTTGTTGACTTCTGAAAAGTTGATCTGTCACTATCACCTTTTCCTTGAAATAAGGTATGGAAATCATGCTGAGGAAGACTTTAGCTGAATATAGATAAAATGACAGATGGTCACTTTTTATCTGGCAATAGATATTTTCCCATAATAGCTGATCTTTCTTGATGTGTCTTCCAAGACAAAGTTTCTTGAGACTTGAAATATTTCTTCAAAGAAAGCATTTGACAAACAAGTCCACCGAATTTAAACAAATATCTTCGGTAGAAATCTTGACAAATTTGTTTTGTCACAAAACAAATTTCTTTCTCATTTTGTCTTATTATGTCTCTCATTTTTGTCTTCTTTTGCTTCTCAAAATCTCTTTCAACAAATGCACCACCGAAGAAAGGTTGTAAGATTTCTTCCAAGACAAAATGAATTTGCTTCTCATTTTGTCTTATTATGTCTCTCATTTTTGTCTTCTTTTGCTTCTCAGATTTTCTTTCAAGAAAAGCACCACCGATGGAAACTTGGGATATGTGACACATCTTTGGAGAAAACATCTTTGAAGCTTCTTTGAGGTCCCACCGAAATGTCATTTGGGATATGTGACACATCTTTGAGATATGTGACATCATCTTTGAGATATATGACATCATCTTTGGGAAAAGCTTCTTTGAGACTTGGCCGAAATAGAGAGAAGTTTCGGTGGAGATACCACCGAAATTGTGAGAACAATTTCGGTGAACAATGACTTGTATGTTTGAGAAAAGATCTTTCACTTCCACAATGAGAGAATCTTTAATCTTGACTTTGGTTGATCTTTGACTTCACCAAACATTTGATATCTTGTACAAGCCATTACAAAGAACCATGCATCCAAAATTTCTCTAAGTATAAAATGTTTTTCAAAGTATAAAAGGAGATCATGAGGTCATCTTCAAATCTTGATGACCCAACAGAATCGATTCCAAACCACAATGCTAGCAGATGGCGGGCCTCCGCTTTTATTTTCATTCATTTTTCCCGCCAGTTATGAAAAGAAAATAAAGACTCCCGGCGATCTTTGACCGGGCGGGAACCGCAGCATGGGGAATGTCCGCGTCTCATCGCAAGGCTCATTTTGAGTTGTGGGTCATAGGGCAGGCAGCTTTATCTGATCAAGGGCTTACTTTAACTACTTATTTAGCTACTTTAGGTCGTTGTAGTCCATTAATAAGAATAAAACTTTATCAGAGCTTGCATTCGATGCCGTTGATTCAATTTCTTCACTTGGAGAGCGCAGTACAACGTAGAGTTGTATGCTGCATTCGGGAAGGATGAATCGCTCCCGAAAAGGAATCTATTGATTCTCTCCCAATTGGTTGGACCGTAGGTGCGATGATTTACTTCACGGGTCCAGGATGGCCACACACTAAAAACATCTTTGATGTTATAACAAAATATATTTATTTGTTATTATACTATTTTATTAAATGTTAATATTTATAATACATAATTAATTTTTATAATCGATAAATAATTATCACGAATCTTAAAATAACTAATTTAATTAAACATCGTTAAAATTAAAATGACAATATTTATTTAGTAAATATTACTTTACAAACCAAATTGAATTATAATAGTTCAATTCTAGAAGAGAACATGCATCCAAAATCAAATTAAATTACACTAGTTTTTCGAGTTAATGTACTTGTGTAACACCCTCGAATTTGAAAAAAACAACTAATTTAAAACTTTCGATATTACATCAAATGGAGGATAAAACCCCTTTTCCACAATTCAATACTTGAATATACCTCAAAGTAAATTCTATATTTAACCTCAACAATTAATAACTCAAGTCTTTTACAAAGACTAAATAAAAGTCGGGTGTTACTAAACCCCATTACCAATTGTTGTCTCCAAAAGTGTGGAAGATTTCACCCAATAGTTACACTTTTCTCGTACATCTAACTAGCATGCGGCTCCCCACGGTGTCGCTAGTACCATTCCCCATAAGGACCTGATGTACATGCCGACAAATACAAAGATTAGGCTGATGTCTCGTGAGTTCAAGAGTTTTCATATTAAATAAATAATCATCAAATTGAACGAATGCAATTTAAATCACGATTTCTAAAATTATATTCATTTCATGTGAACATAACCCATTTTCCGAAACCTACAAGTTTTGAAATGAAAACCCTAATATGAAACATTACTTCAAAGTATAAACTCAAACTCCAAAACTCACCTAACCATTGTATAAAGTTTAATAATCAAATATGGAAACATAAATAAAGCTTTATTATTTGAAACACCAAAACATGAATAAGGTTTATTATTCATTAATTAGGGATACACTCCATACTCAAAATGCCACCGAAAACATGGATAAATACTTTATCCAAAAATAACACATTTCGATGAGGGGGAGACCCGTATCCATAGAATGTGGCGAAACACAAAGTAAGTCACATATCTATGTTAATGAGTTCCATTATGAATCACACGGTCATCAAGTACAACCAGTCATGGTCTATAGCTTGAGTGCCCCGCTGATCATAGATACACTCGTTCACTAGAAATAATAATTATTATGGCCTAACGGTCATCAAGTTCAACCACCCGCGGTCTATACCTTGAGTCGTCCGTTGATCCTAAATATTTCTAGCTCCATGGCAGGGATCAAGACCCCGTTTAAAACCAACAATTCGACTCATATGCCTATGGATCCATTGTCTTATAGACTAAAACATTACATGACTCCAAATAAATGAACTAGCGCATTCAAAACATGTAATTCGCAAGTAAGAAGAGCTATCAAAATCGTACAAATGTCCTCAAGACCTAACAGAGTCAAAAACTGAGACATAAACTCAAACAAACAGTTGACTATTTGTCAAAAGTCATAAAATGCAATAAACATAAATAACCCACGTTTGTGCAAAAACATGTTCCACAGACATGAATAACTCAAACACAACTTTAGATTGAGACAAATCATTTTCCAAAAGAATTTATACCATTTATTCTTTAAAAATGCCCCATAACACAAGAACAAACATTTCTCCAAAACACACACTAAAAGTGCATTTATACCAAAAGATCCCCATTCATAAGATAAATCATTAAAATACCTATACTTATGGTTTATTTATCAAAATGTGTGGGTGTTTCACAAGATTTATAAAACCAGTTATCTCAAATAAGTAACCATCAAATATATAAACATTTGATAATTATCAAGTAAAACACATAAACACTTTAAAATGGACATTTTTGGCATGTACATAGTTTTCACAAATCAACTTGAATTCGCCTTGATAGATTTATGCTACATTTAGATTTTACCCCAGTTTGAGTTTCCTTGAAGAAACTTGAATCATCAAGCAATTCCTCCAAACCCTAGATCACAAGTTTCCAAACATAAACACACATATCCAAGTACTTAGAATCATTCTCCAAACACCTTTCACCAAAAATCTCCATTTTAACCAAAACCCTAGTTTTGACCTAACTTTTCCCAAAATCATCTAAACCAAAATTTTAGGAATAGAAACATGTGGAAGTCATAAATGGAGCATTTATAACTTGTATGAATATTTGTAAAAGAGTAGGATGAAATCACCACTAGGTTTTGATCGGCAAAACCCCCAAAATTTAGGAATTTCAAAAAGTGGAGATAACTCTTGACTTAGCACTTGAGGTTGTGATAAACAAACTTGGATGATGAAAGAACACTTTATTTTCAAGAGAAAATCTACAAAAATCAGTTAGGCTTCGACATGGAGGATGGAGGAACGATTTCGGAGAGAAAGGGAAAGAGTTTGGGAAGTGAGAAATGAGAAATAAGCTGAGAGTCGCATTTTTAACACACTGGTCCCGTATGCGATTGAGACATGTGTAACAGGCCGCACCAAACAAACATACCCAAAAGCTATCATTTTAACTAAAAACGCCAAAAATGGCCCAACACAGTCATGACATCAAAATTTCAAATTTTGGGTTCGCGGAAAATAACCCTATTTACAGTTGAGATATGTATCTATAAAATAAAAGAAAAATCTTCTAGTCCTTCTAGATGCAAGCTCCAGCTCACATCTTGAAACACCCTAAAATTTACAATAAATTTAAACCTTAACTTTACAAGGTTTACAACTACCTCTTCCAAACTTTCATTCATAAATGGAGAACTAGCGGCAAAGTTTATAATTGTAACAACCCAAAACTAGAACAGGACAAGCATAGCATTAAATCGTAAACATTACAAAACTGGGTCCCAAAATTTCATTACATCAATCTCAAAAACTTTGGTTGGCGGAAACAACCTATACACAACTGAGAACATACTAGCTTCTATAAGTGGCACAGGCACTGTCTCAACCTGCATCAGTACTCTATCCTGCTCTTGCTCACTTACTTGTGCCTTCTACTATTTGCTTACCTGGAAATGGTTTAGTTTTGAAAAGCGAAGGTTAGACCAAAAGGTCTAGTGAATTCCCTCCGTAAACAACATATATCAACAGTATAAAAAACATTTTATAACACTTATTAACATTCTCCACATAAGCATCAATCATGGTACTGCACAGTGTTTAAGGATCACATAAGCTAACCACGATCGGGGCCCAAGTAGACTCCCCTCTCGCCTCATACCGGGTCCCAAGTAGACTCCCCTCTCGCCTCATACCGGGTCCCAAGCAGACTCCCCTCTATCCGAGTAGGAAGGAAACGAATTCCCTCCTACAAGCTCATCACATATGCCCAAGGGATCATCGGATCCCGAGGTACTTAGATCCCACTGTGCAGACCGACTCCACATAGCGTTCACATAGCTCACATTAAATCACGGAACGTGAAATCTTTATAAATCATTTCTTTCATGCTAGATAATCTTTCAAACAATCATACTTTTCATGAAATAATTCGCAAAAGCTTGTAAATAAATCTGTTGGTCCCGGAGGGTTATACAAGTTTGTAGAAGGGGGGGGTGAATACCAACACACAGATTTTACTTTTCTAAATTGTTTATTGATATATATCAAACAATTTACAACTTGTTGCGGAACAAGATTAAGGATTAAACCTAATCTAAACAAGTTATGAGAATCACTAAGTTTCTTGCACTAGAATTAAGTAAGAAAGGAGATAAGAATATTACTAATAATATTCTAACACTAAGAAGTAGAGAGAAGAAGAATGGCCGAGCACTTCATTTCTGAAGTAGGGTTCTTCTTATATACTGCATGCATTTAATGCACAACAGTACAACTTTACACGTGGCAGCAGCTGATTGGTTGCATGGTTTGACCTTTGTAGACAACCTTAGTAGCCGCATGATGTACAGTGTAGAATCAGAGTTGGTTGTACGATAATGAACAGAAGGGATGTCCTTTCTGACATTTTCGTACGGAGGCGTGCAAGGAGGGTAAGACAAAAGTAACTTTTAGAGGAAGACCTCATGATCAGCGTTCGTTGAACAGTACTTTATCAGCGAGTGACAAAGCTCAGCGATCGCTGAAGTCTTCTACTTGATACTTCACGTTGAGTGAACAAATCTTGGCTTCGCTGATATCCGCATCAGTTCATTAGTAGACTTGTCGCTGGTTGTTTGGCTTGATCTTCGACTTCTGCGTAGAACACGGTTCACGTGAAACTTGTCTTCAGAGATCATAAGTAAACAACTAAGACTGTCAACGATCATCAACAAGACTGAACAGGCTCAGGGCTTTATTGATGAACAGTATCGCTGAACATAATTTAATGATCATGAGTTTCCTATCAGCGGTACTGTAGAGACATAGTACTTATCAGCGATAGTGAAACTCTAATACATATTGTCTACTTACAATTTTCACTAAGTGTTTCTTAAAGAGTCATTATCAAATCACTTAGTGTTTGGATCAACAATCTCCCCCTATTTGATTATGACATAGCAGCAAAAAGAAAATTGCTAACTATGAAAACATAAGGATAAAAACAACTCATAAAATATTTGTCCCTTTTACTGTTTTCTGGGATCTTTTGAGTATTGATGGAGTAAGTACATTCGCTGAAATTTTTCTTTTAACTTCGTATAAGTTACATAGGGAAGTGGAAAAATTACAAGTACAGCAAATTAAATTACAAGTACAAAAGATACAAGATGATATAGATAGAAGAATTACAAGGAAATCATATCAGCTAACCAGGTTCTTTCTTGACGAGTTCATCTAGAGTATCAGTCTCTGGAATCATCCAATCAGGGACTGTGACTCCATGTTCCCTTCTTTTCTTTGCTTCGCGATAGATGTGGGGTTTCAGGAGTTGTCCGAAGAGACTTTGTTTATACTCACACCAGTATAGTAAATCTCTGAGTTGTTCGATTGGAGTTTTGTATAACTCAGAGATGCGTTGAAAGCATTCACGACCACTGAAGTCATAGAAGAAGATGCCATAAGGATTGCTGATTACTCTGTCAGGGAATAAAGTTTTAGCAGGAGGTAAAGATACATCAAGTCCAGAGAGGTCAGGGGCAGGGCCAAGAACTGCTTCACGAGAGAATTCAATCCCTGTCTCGTTTCTTATTGTCGGGCCAGGAGAGGAAGGGGTCTTCTTCTTTGGAGCGACTCGCTTTTTCTGAGTTGGTGGAGGACGAGGAATATCAACCGCTGAGGAAACCAAGTCGATCTGCTTGTTTATTTCTTGTTCGACATAGGTCCTGAAAGTTGAGCGGGATCTTTGAATTGCTATTCTCATCTCCAACCATTCAGTGAGACCAAACGTGTTTATGGCTGACATGTAGACAGTTCTGTGGTAGCCTCTTTCTCTGACTATTTGGACATTGACGATCGGTACCTTTATGTTGTTTTTCAGAGCATATCTTCCTTTGACATTCACAGCTTTTATCCTTGAGGGATGTTGTCTGTAGTGGCACATCTTCTTACACCATTCAAGAGTGGTGCCGCTGACTTTGGTCTTTTTCTGGTGAGTCTTCTGTGCGTCCATCAGCAGTTTTTCTTGGACAGCAACAGGAAATCTTCTCAAGTCTGGGTCTTCGAAAGAACGCTGGGCTAGTTCTAGGGCATATTCCCTGTCTTTTTCTCCAGCCTTCTTTCGTTCAGCGAAGAGTTGTTCAACATTGAGAGCTTCAGCGATTTCTTTGTTTATGAAATGCCTTAGGTGATGAGGAACAAGGCGCTGAGCTTCAAGTTTCTGAACCAAGGCAACTCTTCTTTTCATTTCATCTTCACTTGGTGTTTGAGGAACCAAGGAAGGTCTATTTTTGTGAGAGAGCGGTTCTTCTTCCTGTTCTTCTTCAAAAATGTCATCAGTCTCAGCGAAGTCTAAGACCGGGATTATTGTTGATGTAGTAGGAGGAACTTCAGCTGTATCCTCAAGCAGGGGAGAGGACTAGCTGAAACACAGCGATCATTTGAGTAAGATCATTTGGGAAAGAAGAGATAGAGAAAGAATGAGGGTTAAGTGTTTAGAGGTTTTATGGAGAGGAGAATTGAGGTTGAGAAGGGATAGAGGAGGGATGCAGTGTAAGGGAAGAAAAGATATTGTACCTGACAAACTGGCTTTCTTTGGAGGATTGCCTTCTGCAGCGAGGCCTTTGTTTTTGCCTTTGTCAGCTTCAGTTGCTGCAGGTTTAGTCTTTGTCCCCTCCCCTGATGGTTCATTTATCATAACCCCTTTTTGAGCTGGGGCTTTCTTGATTGGATGGACGAAGAAGAAGTCGTCATCATCATCATTTTTAGGAGATGATGATGGTTCATCATCAGCGATATCTATGTCTTCATCGTCTTCATCGTCTTCAGCTTCTTCTTCAGATTCGACCTCATCAGCGTAGGGTTCGGTAACATCAGCAACAGCTTCGAGTTGCTCCCCCTCAAATTCAGAGGGAGGTTTCTCGGTTCCTTCAGGGTTTTCAACTCCCTAAGGTTGTCCAGTAGCAGCATCAGAAATAATGCCCTCTCGCTCATTGTTATGGGGAAGGTCTTCAAGAGTTTTCTTCTCCCCCTCAACATTATGGGGAAGGTCTTCAGTCTTCTCCCCCTCTTCCTCATGATGGATGGGGGAGGATAAAGGAATATCAGCATTAGTATGCGTTGGGTTACTGTCTTCCAGGCCAGTAATCCCAAGGTTTCAATCGTGTTAGTCCTAGATTGATCAGGTAACAATATAACAATAAACAGTAACATGAACAATTGATGATTTCAACTTGTCATCCCTCTCGTATTCATAAATCAAGATAGTTACAAAGGTTAGAATTAAGAACACAACTATCTCTCTCTCTCTCTCTAATGAATCTCTTGGATGGCTAATCAATTCCTTAACCCTAAAACTAAGGTTAACAACACCTTATATACTAAGGCTTTAAACACAAAGGCCCATGGCCCATTAACCTAATCTAAGCCCTTTTATGATTAAAGGCTTTTACAATTAATTAAATAAACTCTATAATTATTTATATATCTTTCTAATATGTAGGACATTTATGGTCCTAACAATCTCCCCCTAAAGATATATAAATAAAAATCGGTCTTGAAACCTTCAAGTCTTGATCTTCTCTTCTTCTTGAATCTTTGAAGCACTTCGGTGTAGCTTGTCTTCATGTTCAAGTCTTGATCTTCTCTTCTTCTTGAATCTTTTAAGCACTTCGGTGTAGCTTGTCTTCATGTCTTTTTCCGCTCCCCCTTGAATAAAGCTCTTGAATTTGTTTTCAGCTTTAAAAGAACTTATAGAACCAATATGCTTGATGGAGGAAATAATTTGAAGCGAACACCACTTGATAAACGATGAGAAGAGTTGATCACTTGTAAGCACTTTGAAGTCTTTTCGGATTTCGAAACTTGACCGTTACTCCCCCTTGGCTTTTGCATGGGGACTTCTTTACTCCCCCTCGGCTTTTGCTAACTCCCCTCAACTTGATAATCCGTGTCTTTGAATCTGTACCCTTTCTCCCCCTCATGATGAGTAGGAGCATCCGGAGCATCATGCACGTTCAAAGACAATAGTGACGAGTAGCAAAAAATTCAGATACAACATTTTAAGTAACCAGAACGGGGTAAAAAACTAACACAGAAACACGTAGTAACTGTTATCACAACAATTTAAAAAATTGTGTGGCCTATGTTCAGAGTTGGCAAAGGGGAAACTCTGATAGGACTTCCAGTTATCACTGAAGTAAAATATTAAAAAATTACCTCTCAAACTGTTCCGGCAATATCACGAAGATATGCAAATGGAATCACAAAGACTCGTGCATGTGTGAAAGAAAATAAAGTCTATCTATTTGGCTCAAAATATTGATTTAACTTGGGACTCAAGTTAATATCAATAGACACAGTAAATAGAATATGAAGTTCGAAGCCGGAGCTGGTGTCTTCTTGTTTCAATATCTAAGACCTCCTAGTGAGGAATAGATAGATTATGTGCTAATCTCCGTGAATATGTGAAACAAGCATCTGTTGTGAGATGCTTGAGTGGTTGGGTGGGGTGACACGAGTTATCGACACTGGGTCCATGTCTATTTCAATATTCATCTCCAAAGAACGAGAATGAATAGATTGTGTGGTTACCCGGATAACTGACTCGGTTTGGTAAGGACCAATAATTCTTTTAAGTCCTGTCACAGCCTCACCATATTCTTTTCTCTCCAAACTCATTTATCATCTAGACCCTGCACTGTAGTCTATAAAGGATGTGTTTCTTGGGTAGGTCCTTCCGGTTCTGGCTTGACCATAGAAACGGTATAATTCCTAACACTCCTTTCATGCATCGAGTAAATCAGTATAGTAAACAATGAAGTACGAGTTCTAAACTGAATTGTCTAGAAGTCAAAACATTTAAGTCCGAGTCCTGATCTGAGATAATCAGAAGTCGTACTTTTAATAACTAGTTCTGAACTGAATTGTTCAGAAGTCATAGTTGAGATACTAGAATTTCAAAAAAACAACATCAAGCGCAAAACAGAATGACTCAGTAAGCACAGTGTTTGCAAGAAAGAGACAATGATCAGAAAGTTTAATTGTGAGGAACAAGTCACAATTAATTTATCAGATAAGAATTGAATCATTGATGTGAACTGATGAACTATGAACACAAAGTGGAATTCAAAAACGAGTGTATTTCCATCGAAAAATCAACAAACATTTGAGACCTGGAAATAACTAAATCAAGCAAGTTTTGATCATGGCAATCATGGAAGTTAAAATTAGATAATAACAAACGCAAGTAAGTTATTCAGAATGAATTGCCATGGTTTTTGAATTCAGTTAGAGTTCACATACCTTGCATAAGATAGTACTCCCCCTCAAAATTGGCCTAACCTTTGAATGCTCGTCATGTGAAAAGAATCTTCTAATTTAAATGCACATGACGTTCCTGCAAAACAGATTAGAGGGATTTTCGTATCCATCATGGGATGGATCCTTGTCGGTTAGATGCCCTATGAGGATCAGGGATACTATAAGTACCGTACCAATGATTAGCACGGTTTTTATTTACAAACGCACTTGTTCCACAATAAGAGCAACACAGCTGCTGTGTAGATAAGCTGATCAGTTTATTAACAGAGTAAATTCGATCAGTTTTCACAAAAGGTTTAGCGTGGAAAGCTGTATTGTTCTTGTCACTTTTAACAGAGACGGATGACTTTGGAGCAGGAGTGGTTCCTTTAACTCTCCACTCCATTTTTACTCTCTTGAAAGATGGATTATCTTTATTATCAACACGAGAATTATTTGATTTGACAAAATTCTTTGAAGAACGAATTGTAGAAAAAGAACTTGAAGCATAAGAAGGTTGAACACCTTTGATATTGCTTTCTTCAAGTTTCTTGACTTTAACGGATAAATCATTTTGTTCTTTGAGAATTAAGTCAACTTTCTTTTGTAAATCAGATTTAACCATTTGTTCTTTCAAGATCTCGGTTGCTAATCCAGATAATCTCTGTGTAAGTTTAGACATCTCAGTCTGAAAAATATTTCTCTCTTTTTCAAAATCATCTTTCATGCATTTAGCCCTAAAACCTTCAACTTTCCCTATCTCAGACTCTTTGATTAGAACGTCTAATTCTTTCTCCAAATCGGATATTTTCAAAGAAAGTTCTCCATTCCTTTTAGAGAAAGAATTGCGTTCAGTTTCAAACTTTTCTCTTTCTGAAATCAAAACCTTTTCAAAGTCGGAGACCTGTTTTGAAAGTTTTAAGCACATAAGCTCAAGTCTCTTCTTCTCTTCAAGAGATTTGGTTGAAAGCCTAGATTGCTTTTGTGAAAGCAATTGTCTTTCCTTTGCAAAGTTTTCTTTCTCCTTTTCAAAAACCTTTTCAAGAGTATTTAGTTTACTTTTAAGCTCAAGGTTTTCACAGTACAAGAGTTTACCTTTCTCTTCTTCTTCAGCCAGCTTCTCAGAACTGTTCCAGATTTGAGATTTCAGTTCCTTCAGCTCTTTGATGTACTTGCTGACAAATCATCTGCTTGCTTGGTATTCTTTTCACATAGTCTTTGATGTGCTTTCTTTTCAAGTGCATTTATCTCGTCTTGTTATGGCAATTCAGACAGCTTCTTTTTCAGCTCAGAGTTTTCAGACTCTAATGATGTTGCCTTTTCTTCAGATTTGGCTAGCTTCACGGAACTTTCAATTGTTAGCAATTTCAGTTCCTCCCGTTCTTTGAGGATCTTGTCTCTAAATTCAGTTGCAGACTTGATATTGAACTCATACATTTCTTTATAGGCTTTACACTCATAATTGTCACAATATCTCGGCATTGTTACCTGAAAAATTGATCGTTAATCGGTGTTGTTTTGAAGAATAAAACTTGCGGAAGAAAAATCTAAAATTAAATCAGAAAAACAAATTTATAAAATAAATTCGTTTTAAAATTTTAAAATCTGATTATTATCGAATTCGAACGAATGAAGTCACTCTTCGAGAGAGAAATCGGGTGTTGGATAACTTACCGGGTTGGAGAAAACCGAAACTTACCGGTTGAACACACTTACCGGATGAAATGATGCTTACCGGACGAAGGTTGTCGGATACTTGATTCGCGAATGAGAAGCTTCCCGGACATAAGTAACTAGGACTTACCGGATGAATGCGGTTCTTACCGGATAAAATTGGTTCCCGAATAGTGCACACAAAAAAAATTAACTTACCGGATGATGAGGTTCTCGCAAAAATAGCACTTACCGGATTAAGGAGTTTACCGCATAAACTAACACTTACCGGATAAGTGAAATTTGACGGAAGATGCGATCAACAAATATGTATGCATTATGCTAAGTATAGAAACAAACGATTCATACGTGTGATAGCATACAACCATGTAGCTAAAAATTGATGAGATCAAGCAACCATGTAGCTAAGACTTGATGAAAGCAAGCGTTCATGTAGGTGAGTTTATCCGGTTTCTTATTATTACCCGGAAACCTTGGGTGAGAAATCTATCCGGAAAGGAATCACCCGGAAAGAGATGGTTATCCGGGAAGAAGAGTTTTTGTCCGGAAAGTGAAACAATGACTTACCAGGAAACTTCTTCTGTCCGGAAAGTGACGAGAAATTAGAAAACTTACCCGGAAACTGCGGCTGATTGAAAAATCTGTCTGGAATCGATAGGGTTGCTTGATTTCACTCCTGTAGGGTTAGATTTTGACCAAAAACACATAAACAAACACACCCAAATCGATTTCTAAGCAAAAAATGTCCTATTTTCAATAATCACAAAAAAAATTAAGAACACCAAAAACTCAAGCTTTGATTTTAACTTGAACAATTAATACCTTTGAGTTCTTGTAATCGCAGATAAAGGCTAGATTAATGCAATTAGACAATCGAGATATGACAGAAAAATATATAATCGATGAAAGAACTTTGCAAACCCGATTGAAGAACACTTTTCTTCAAGAAAGTCACTGCAGTCTGTCGAAAATATTTTGGATGCCTTCTGAACCTCAAACGATTAATCCAACCGTTCAGAATGTGAAACAAGATGTCCCGAAGCTACTGCCCAAAAATCGAGACGATCCGACGGTTCAATCTCTGGGAATAGGCGAAACGGCTGGCTGTGTTTTCCAGAAGAATCAACTACGAAAATTAAACTTTTTCTCGCTTTCGTTCGATTTCTCTCGTATCTTCAAATCACCGATTAGGCTCTGATACCAATTGTTAGTCCTAGATTGATCAGGTAACAATATAACAATGAACAGTAACACGAACAATTGATGATTTCAACTTGTCATCTCTCTCGTATTCATAAATCAAAATAGTTACAAAGGTTAGAATTAAGAACACAACTATCTCTCTCTCTAATGAATCTCTTGGATGGCTAATCAATTGCTTAACCCTAAAACTAAGGTTAACAACACCTTATATACTAAGGCTTTAAACACAATCGCCCATGGCCCATTAACCTAATCTAAGCCCTTTTATGATTAAAGGCTTTTACAATTAATTAAATAAAATCTATAATTATTTATATATCTTTCTAATATGTAGGACATTTATGGTCCTAACAAATCGCAACTGATCTGTCTTCCAGGCCAGATATAGCAGGACTGAACTTTTGAAGGGTTTCTCGATCCGTCTGAGTGAAGTGTAAGGAAGCACATGTTGGTGCATTCAGACGCTCGAGGATCTGCTGTAGGAGAGTCTTCACGGAGCTCACATCCGTTTTTACGGAAGACACCTCTCCCTTAAGAGTAACAACCTCTGTCTTCAATGATGTGACTTCATTGGACAGGGCTGAAAAGTTGGTGGAGAGGGTGTTGTTGGTGGAGTTGAGATTGTTGATGGAGGTGGAGTTTTCAGCAAAAGTAGTAGCAAAGTTTCCAATGCTACCTTCCACCTTCTCCAGATCAGCACTGGAGGCTTTCTTTCCCACCTCAGTGGTCAGCTTCTTAAGATCCTCTCCAGCATTTCTAACCATTGAATAGTTTGCAGAGAGAGTGGTGGTGAAAGTGTCCATCTTTTTCACCAAGTCTTTCAGGGAGGTATTGATATCTCCCAAATTAGGACCTGCAACAGTTAATAACTTATGAACAAAGGAAAGCTCAGAAGTTGGGGATTTTGAGAGAGGAGTGTGTATGGTTTTGTGTATACCTGCAGGCGGGTTGGTGAAGTCCTCGAAACTTTTATAACCTGAGAAGTGTTCCATGTCGCCTTCCAGAGTGCCTTGGCGCATAGAAGTGCCTGCAGATCCTATATTTTGATTTATCATCCCTTGTAAAGTTCCAGCTGATGTATCCTGGAGGATGATGTTTGTTGCAGAGAATGGGGGGAAAACGGGTGTAGTGTTCAAAGGAATTGTGGGAGGAGTGAAGGTTGAGAAAAGGGATTTGGTGAGAGGTTCAGCGTTGGATCCACTGAGAAATACTTCTTCAGTACTTAGAGAGTCTGAAGGATGGGGGGTTCAGTTCCAGGTTTATAACCTCGGCGTTTAGAGACGCTGAAGTTGGTATGGAAGGGGTGGCTTGAGCAGCTGTGGCAGAGCGTACCACGGAACTATCCAGCGGCTCTTGTACAAAAAGAGTCGTGGAGTCTTCAGCCTGTGAAGGCTTAGGGGGTTGCTCATTGGTTTTCTTGATCCTTTGAGAATCAAGTGAGGTAGTAGAGTGTTTCCTTTTCTTGGAAGGAGTGGAGGTTGCAGCCTGGGTATCAGCAGTTAGGATTACCGCTGAGGTAGTCGCAGAAGTAGAAGAAGTTGGGGGTTTGAGAATAGATAAGAGTTTAGAAAGACGTACCTCGTTTGGCAGGGGCTTGAAGTCAAGAACTTTAACGCCAACCTGAGAGAGTTTCAGGTCACCCACTTTTGGGTATTTGTCCCCAAGTCCGTTTAGAAAGATAGCGCTGACAAACCGGGGATATGGAACACATGTTGGTCTGTCAACCATGTCCACCCTGAGCACCAGATCGTTGTAGATGATTGATGCCCAATCAATGTGAAGTCCCTTCAGCAGTGCATACCCTATGGCCTATTGGGGTTGGGATGCTTGGTCATTTGACCCAGTTTTCGCTGTCAGGCAGCTGATCAAATGGGCGAAGATGAGGTTCATCTCGCTGGGCATCTTTGATTTCTTGATGGAGGTCAGCTTCTTCTCAGGGAGTTCATCTCTCCCTGAGTCCCACACATACTTCATTGCATCAAAGAATGCAATCAGCGCTTCTCTATCAGTGAGGTTTTTGGGGTTTGGCAGAGGGACAAAGCGGTTTTCTTTGGAACTACCAGGAAGGTTCAGGGCTCTCCTGATAGTAGCAGGGGTGATTTTGGAGGTTCCATGTTTGGTGTTACACAGAATGACATCGAGCATTTTCTTTGGGTCTTTGGGTGAGGGAACCTGAGCTCTTCTAGCAGTATACCAGAACTGAGCTAGAAGATATCGATGAGTCGGGGGTGCAATGGTCAGAGTTGTCAATAGGGGACAAGTCTTGAGAAAATTTACAGCGTCATCCAGGTGTGTGACCTGCTTCTTTTGAGGGAAGTCGAAGAGAGCATAAGGGTTGTTGCTTTGGAAGGTGACTTGCTCGAGTTTAAATTTAACCTGAGGAGCTTTTGTGAGTACAACACTTTCAGCAGCAGTGGGAGACTTAGCAGTAGGAGTTTCAGTAGTAGATGCCATTTCTGTTGATAATCAAACATGAAGAGAGATAAAGAACAACGTCTTAATGTGGAAAGATTTTCCAAAATAAGATCTGTTTGGGTTTTGCATATTCCATTCAGACAAAAGATATCTTAATGGAGATTAGGGTTTTTCTTGTTTTGAAAAAGAGTACAAAACATGGTGAACATTTGTTTTTCAGTTTCTGTTTAAAGAAGAGATTCTGGAAAATCATATGAAGATACAAGTTTAAGATTTTTGTTTTAAACTTGAAGAACAACCTGTTTCCAGATTGTGTTCATAAAATCATGAAAAGAAGATGATTTAATTTTAAGAAGGTTCGTTTGTTTGATCTTTTAAAAACAATAATAAGATCGAAAACAAGTTTATTAGTTGCAACATAAAAGAAATATTAACCTGTGATGTTGAAGATGAAGATGAACAGATTCTTGAGTTAATATTTTGAAAGCAACAGAAAGTTCTTGCTTTGAAGGAGATGAAGTTCGCGTAGGGTAAAAATATAAACTCGAATGTGTTTATATAGTGAGAGTTAGAGAGAGAAAAACTGTGAGCGGGAAAGTTTTTCATCATGACACTGACACGTCCCTTGAATTTGATTGGTCAAGAAAAAACAAAACGGGCGAACGTGTGTCAGAAAAAGCGTGCCATGATCTATCCGTTTGATGACGTCACAAACGTCCTTTCATATTTTAGGATGTCTCTGAGGATTTGAAAGACTCAGGGACCATTTGAAAAACATGAAGCACTGAATAGAAATATCAGTGTTAAGTTTAGAAATTTCAAAGTATCACTGAAAGGAAGAGATATTCAGCGATGCAATTTGTTTTGAAATCTTGCATTCATAAGCGAACGTCAGCGAGTAAGAGAGAACATACATTGATATCAGTGAATCAATTTTGTTCAGAGAGAAGATGATTAATGGGTTATACAAGTTTATTGTTATCACTGATCAAATATGAACCGCTGAAGATTTTACTCTTCTAAGTTCAGCATTCCAAGCTCGCTGATGAGAAAGTTAAATCTTGTCTCATCAAGAGGTTTGGTAAATAGATCAGCTAACTGAAAGTCAGTTGGGATAAAATGAAGTTTTATATCACCATTCATCACATGATCTCTGATAAAATGATACCTGATTTCTATGTGTTTGGTCTTTGAATGTAGCACTGGATTGTTTGCTATAGCGATGGCACTTGTGTTGTCGCAGTAGATTGGAATTTTCGAGAGCTGAAGGTCATAGTCTAGTAGTTGATTTCTCATCCACAAGACCTGAGAACAATAGCTTCCAGCAGCTACGTATTCAGCTTCAGCGGTTGAGGTGGACACTGAGTTTTGCTTTTTATTTGTCCAACTCACCAGCTTTCCACCCAGGAGCTGACAGCCTCCTGTGGTGCTTTTCCTATCCAATTTGCAACCTGCAAAATCACTATCTGAATAGGTGATTAGGTCAAACCCTGAGTCTTTGGGATACCAAAGACCTAGGTTAGGAGTACCCTTAAGGTAACGAAAGATTCGCTTTACTGCGATCAAATGAGATTCCTTAGGTTCAGCTTGATATCGTGCATACAAACAGGTTGCATACATAATATCAGGTCGACTAGCTGTAAGATACAGGAGAGAGCCGATCATCCCACGGTACATCGTGACATTAACAGGTTTTCCGGAAGGATCCTTGTTTAGTGTCAGCGGTGGTGCCATAGGGGTTTTCATAGCTGAACTCTGAGTTAAATCAAATTTCTTCAGCGTATCTTTAACATACTTTCCCTGATGAATGAAAGTTCCTTTTTCATTCTGTTTGATTTGAAGACCAAGGAAATATGTTAGCTCACCCATCATACTCATTTTATATTCAGCTTTCATTCTATCAGCGAAACGAGTACAGAGGCCAAGGTTAGTAGAACCAAATATAATATCGTCGACATATATTTGAACAAGAATAATATGACCTTTTACTTTCCTGAAAAATAAAGTTTTGTCGATTTTACCTCGCTCAAATTTTTTGATTTAGAGATAAGAGGAGAGAGTGTCATACCATGCACGAGGAGCTTGCTTTAAGCCATAAAGTACCTTATCCAGTTTATAAACATAACCTGGATGCTTAGGATCTGAGAATCCTGGAGGTTGTTCCACGTAGACTTCTTCATTTAGCTTCCCATTGAGGAACGCTGACTTAACATCCATCTGATAAACTTTGAAGTCTCTGTGTACAGCGTAAGCTAAGAATAGACGAATAGCTTCGAGTCTTGCCACTGGGGCGAATGTTTCATCGTAATCTATACCTTCCTCTTGTATGTATCCCTGAGCAACAAGACGAGCCTTGTTGTGGGTTACAGTTCCATGTTCATCCAACTTGTTTCGATAGACCCATTTAGTTCCTATCACTGACTTGTCAGATGGTCTTGGAACGAGATTCCAAACTTTGTTTATTTCAAATTCTGGCAGCTCTTCTTGCATAGCGCTGACCCAGTTTGGATCTCTGAGGGCATCATCTGTTTTCTTTGGTTCAATCAGAGAAATAAAGTTAACAAATAAGCAAATATTACCTACACTTCATCAAGTCTGAACACCAGCGTTTGGATCACCAAGAATTTGATCAATAGGGTGATTTATAGTCCATCGCTGAGCCGGAACATAAGTTGCTGACTCAACCTGAACTTCTGGAGGAGCTGAAGATGAGGCTTCGGCAACTTCTGGTATATCAGCCAAGAGATGAAGAGGTTCAGATGTCATTTTATTCACTGATTGCTGAGAAGTAGATGGTATGTCTGAGATAGAAGGTTCAGAAGCAGACATAGTGTTAACAAGAACAGCCGAGACCCATGATGTTTCAGCTTCACTATTCTGCATGCTTGGGATGATGGTAGGATCATCATCTTCAGCGGGATGAGTATGAGATGGAGGAGTAGGAATGTCTTCTGAATCACCAAGATGAGAAAACATCCATTGATTCAGTTCTTCAGTATCAGTAGAAGGTCTAGAGTTCTCTAAACGGGATTCGTCAAAGGTAACGTGAATTGTTTCTTCTACAGTTTGTCTTCTTCGATTGAAGACTCTGAAGGCCTTAGAAACTGAAGAGTATCCAAGAAAGATTCCATCATCATCCTTAGGATCAAACTTACCAAGGACATCTCTGTTGTTCAGTATAAAACACTGACATCCAAAGATGTGAAGAAAGCTAATTGAAGACTTTCTCCCATGGAAAGGTTCATAGGTTGTCTTCTTGAATCTTTTGACAATCAACGACATGTTTTGAGTAAAACAAGCAGTGTTGACAGCTTCTGCCCAAAACTGAGTAGGTAGATGAGAATCGATGAGTATTGAACGTGCAGCTTCGATGATAGTTCGATTTCTTCTTTCAGCGACTCCATTTTGTTGCGGTGTTCTCACTGAGGAAAAGTTGTGAGAAATACCCTTGATTTCAAAGAAGGAATCAAGAGAACTGTTTTTGAATTCAGTCCCATGATTACTCCTTATAGAGCGAACGGTCATGTTGTTCAGGACTTCCATTTTCCTGACAAAGGTGATGAGTTCTTCAGGGGTGTCACTCTTAGAACGGAGAAACATTACCCAGAGGGTTATACAAGTTTGTAGAAGGGGGTGGTTGAATACCAACACACAGATTTTACTTTTCTAATATGTTTATTGATATATATCAAACAATTTACAACTTGTTGCGGAACAAGATTAAGGATTAAACCTAATCTAAACAAGTTATGAGAATCACTAAGTTTCTTGCACTAGAATTAAGTAAGAAAGGAGATAAGAATATTACTAATAATATTCTAACACTAAGAAGTATAGAGAAGAAGAATGGCCGAGCACTTCATTTCTGAAGTAGGGTTCTTCTTATATACTGCATGCATTTAATGCACAACAGTACAACTTTACACGTGGCAGCAGCTGATTGGTTGCATGGTTTGACCTTTGTAGACAACCTTAGTAGCCGCATGATGTACAGTGTAGAATCAGAGTTGGTTGTACGATAATGGATAGAAGGGATGTCCTTTCTGACATTTTCGTACGGAGGCGTGCAAGGAGGGTAAGACAAAAGTAACTTGTAGAGGAAGACCTCATGATCAGCGTTCGTTGAATAGTACTTTATCAGCGAGTGACAAAGCTCAACGATCGTTGAAGTCTTCTACTTGATACTTCACGTTGAGTGAACAAATCTTGGCTTCGCTGATATCCGCATCAGTTCATTAGTAGACTTGTCGCTGGTTCTTTGGCTTGATCTTCGACTTCAGCGTAGAACATGGTTGACGTGAAACTTGTCTTCAGGGATCATAAGTAAACAACTAAGATTGTCTGCGATCATCAACAAGACTGAACAGGCTCAGGGCTTTATTGATGAACAGTATCGCTGAACATAATTTAATTAACATGAGTTTCCTATCAGCGGTACTGTAGAGACATAGTACTTATCAGCGATAGTGAAACTCTAATACATATTGTCTACTTACAATTTCACTAAGTGTTTCTTAAAGAGTCACTATCAAATCACTGAGGGTTTGGATCAACAAAATCATGCTCGTAAATACACCATAATCAGTAAACCATTTACTTTCATTCCACGTAAAAAGGACTAAGGGAGCTCACCTGGCTTTCTCGCTTTAAGGCTTCTCACTTAAGCTTTCGATCCCTAAGTGAAACACCTATCAATTTTAAGGACACATAGTATTAATCTAACAATTGCTACCCGAGTTACTTCCGAACATGACCCAAATTTATCTAATTGATAAGACACTCTTCTAGTCCAAAATCACAATCAATTGGGTCCAAGTGAAATAGTATTCCGGATCTCTCAATTTTCCCAATACCGGAACTTTTGAATTTAAAAATATCGGGTCTTAATAAAAGCCCATCACCGGAACTGTTTAGATTAGAATACCGGGTTTTTGGATTTGATTAACGGACCCTCCTAAACAAATTTCCAATATAGCGGCCCAAGGCTATACAAGGCGCAATCAAAAATATTAAATCCCACTCGCAATACCGGATCCATAGGATTCCGGGTCATGCATCCCATCACAAAATTTCCACATTCCGGAAGTACACCATTCCGGATCCACCTTGCGCCCCATTCTGGATCCTCTCTTGAGTTCCGGATCC
The DNA here is from genome assembly GCA_033807775.1 of Saussurea involucrata. NCBI lineage: Eukaryota > Viridiplantae > Streptophyta > Magnoliopsida > Asterales > Asteraceae > Saussurea > Saussurea involucrata. The sequence continues at coordinate 26,427,831 of CM066320.1, forward strand.
GATTAGAAGTTCCGGATCTAGAGTAAACTTTCGGTTCTCTTTATGAACTAATACCGGATCCACAACTTGATTCCGGTTCTTTTGGTTGTGGTTCATTCCGGGTCTACTAAACTCAAATTCCCAATTCCGGAACATAAGCAAATTCCGGATCCTTGGGCTCGGCCCAATTCCGGATCCGTTAATAACTAAACCGATTCCGGACTCATTGAAAATTCCGGATCCGTTACTAACTAAACAATTTCCGGATCCTCTTGCTAGGATTCCGGATCTACGGACAATTCCGGATGCCAAGGGATTCCGGATCCTATCGACACACAAAAAATTCCGGTTCTCTTCACATTCCGGACTCTCGCAAATCGACATTTGACGATGCGATACAGAAATACTAGGGTCAGAGATTAATCTATCACCATCGCTTAGTAAGTTTCTTCCCCAAACAAGAGTTTATTCCAACTCTAAAAACCTTCTTAACTTGATTAAATAGTTGTATTAGGTTTACTCTTATGAGTTAATCAATTCCCAAAATCTCTAATTCTGCCCAAACACATTAATACTGGAATGCTAAGATTACCAAGAAGTGATGGTGATTACCTTGAGCTTGGTGATGCAATAAACTCCTTCCTCCTTCTCCAAACTTGCAGAATGCAGCTAACTTCTTTTCCTTCCGTGCTCTCTCTCTCTCTCTCAGCCGCAAACAATAAGGATCACCTAGGGTTTTGAGCCAAACATGAGGGTTTTTATACCCTCCTCCTAAATTTAAATTTTAGCCCCTCCACTTTCAGCTTTACTAAATCATCACAAAACTTAATTCTTCTCATTAAGATCTCGGTTATTACAATACTCCCCCTCAAAAGAATTCTGTCCCCGTATTTCCTTTATCAAAGAGATGAGTGTATATGGATTTCATATTCGCTTCTAACTCCCAAGTTTCCTCTCGTCCCTTATGATACCTCCACTGGACCTTTACTAGATGGATTTCTTTGTTCCACGCTTTGCGAACTTTACTGTCCACGATCTCTAATGGTTCCTCTACATAGGCCAACTTCTCATCGATGCTGATATCTTCCAGAGGAATGGTCACATCGGCTTCTGCCAAACACTTCTTTAGGTTCGAGACATGAAATGTCGAATGAACTCCTCTTACTCCTCTGGCAATTTTAACGTGTAAGCTCCTGCTCCAGTTCGTTCAATAATAACAAAAGTCAGCTCTTGACTCCTGTATTCCTTGCAAGGTTGCCATCATCACAACTTTCAACATATGCTCTTCAAAACATAGACGTGCATCACACTATAAATTTTCCAAAGTCTCATCAGGCACCCCCAAGTTCGTACACTATCTATCCAACCTTCAAAACTTCGATGGATCTACTAAACATAATTCGCCTCACCTTTCTCCGGGACAAATCGGCTACCGCTCATCCACCATTTCACACGTTCTCACCACTTTATCACTCACACTTGTCCGTAGCTAAAAGCAGGAACCTCCATGATCCCTCCTTGAAGTGTTCGCCTATCCTAATTGAATTTACCCTGAAAATACATCAATTTCTCACTGCTTGCCACAAGTGTCTCGTCTAATAACATAACTCTGTTACCCTCACTCAACTGGGATGAGTAACCATGGTCATACCATACCATTCTCAATAGCTTCTCACTAAACGACCAGTTCGTCTGAATATTTCTCACAACCTTATCAATTCAAACCCATTCGACTGCCTTCTTCCACTTCTTTTCCCGCACTTAAAACATACACAAATCCCCTTCCTCTATACTCTTTCCAGAAATTCGCACACTTATCGATGGCAATCTACACAACACTACTCCACCTTTCGGTGTTACTGCCAAGCTTACTACTTCCAACCCACTCATTTAGTCCAACGTACTATCTTCACCTCCCCACGTTAGCGTGGAGCACCGTCCCTCAAACATTACTTGCCCCTCTCCTCCGGCCTTTCCACGTGCTGACAACACTTTCTCATTATTAAACATAACCAAACGGTTGCACCAAAAATTCTAACTTAAGGCATTCAACCAAGTCATCTCGAAATGACACCAGTGTTCGAGGTCATTACACATTCTTTGATCTCCAAATATTACCTTCTAGAATAATTCTTTCACTCATAAGAAACAATTTGCAATCTTTAAAGAATTCGCGACTACTACACCACATTTTTTACTAACCCATCCATCGTCTCCTTTAAGATTCCAATGATTCCAAAGATATACTTACTTAGCGACTCACACAAACAAAAACACTTGATTTCTCCTTCGGTAACCGCCCACTGCTGCTCCGACATTCTATTCCGATCATAGCCATATCACAACGTCAACTACCAATACGTGCTCTAACCACTTGATTTACAAATCGCACCCTCATCCGAAATCCCGAAAAGGCTTCCACCCTAAGCTTCCTCTTTCTAACATCACTTTACTACAACACCGGCTGGCGTATTTATCTGGACAATTGAAGCCACTACTCATTCGTACATCCTCTATCCCTAACATCACACTGCCGACCAGGTCTCTCATGGTCATTCTTACACAATTCAAACTTTCCTTCATATTCTCCCGCATACATAATCGAGTGTATCTCGCTACTTTGTCCTTACCCAACTCTAGTTGAACTACAACTCACGAGTTCACAATTAACTGAAACTTAATCGTTCTTGCTAGCTCTTTACGATCCAAATCCTTACATAGACAGGGCACATTCCCTCACTGATCGATGTAATCTACACACTCACTTCGTTCGTGCTACATATCTTGTCCTCCTACGAACCCTCCATACCTCGTAAGCAGAATACTTATCCAAAACCGCAGTCTCTCATCACCTTAACACCCCTACAAGGTGCCCTATCAACTTTCAATCTTCTGGTTCAAGTTTTCAGCCTCGGCTACCTTACACAGCTGCCGACTTCAACATCAATAGTCAACCTGTTGATACTTTCTTAACCTATTCTTTAACATGGGTTCCTTACGGAACCTAATCCTTCCAACACGTCATAATCGACTTCCTAATCCGTCGCCCTCATTTCAAAACTTAATCATGTAACATCAATATTACATGATCACCTTAAGACTCTAATTCGACGTCGAGGATATCTCATTTCTACCTCACCACACTACTCATAACGAGTTGCTAATACCAATCCCCTTGAAGGCTTCTAGTCCTTCCCCTGGACACAACCGTCCCTCGGCAACTATATTTCCAGTTACCGGACATGGTAAAGACCCTCATACAACTGACACCAAGGTCCCCTTTCGACTCTTCCATTGTTCACCTCTCTTCTTGAACACAAATACCAAAACTACAAACATTCTCCCTTGATTTGTCCAACACCTCTCCACTCTCGGAGTTCTTCCTTAGCTTAACATGTAATACTCTACGACCTAGTGAGTTCATAGCCTTCATACATGACAACGCGTTAAATAAATCGTTTCACACTTTTTATTATTTTAAAGAACACACTTGGAAACGACTTGGGGACACCTGACCCCAACATTCTCATAACTCCAATGCCCTGCACAACGATCTCAAGAATCGTTCGCACGCACCCTTTCATTAAAACTCGATCTTTCTCAACCAAAACGACGTTGTTACGACGATGACACATTGAATGAAAATATTCTGTATAACAAAATTCTGAAAGGAATTACCGACACGGAATAAACCAGTCGGCTCTCACACTCATTTCTATGACGTCAACATGTCAGTACTCCTTTTGGTTATAAAAGTTTTGTTGGCAAACATTTTCTTGACTTTTTGCAACAATTTAACTTATCATGAAAAGTGTGAAATATTTTGCAAATCGTTAAGCTCAAAATTTCATTGGGCGGCGTAAATGAAATCTCCTTTTCTTTAAACATACTCTTGTACCCGCGGACTCATTTTCGATCAAAATTGATATTTACACATTTACCTTAAATCGTGAAAATTTCATGTTACATATAAGAACGCCATTCATGAGACTCTACATGCAATTGAAGGCTACTCACTCAACAAGGTCAGCCGCTTTACTCACGCAACTTATCATTGACACCCTACTTTCGACCTGTGGGTTATGGGCCCACGTACTCGACCATTTCATACTATCTTCATCTTGACCAATTACCTCACGTTCTACCTTTACACGTTTTCAATCCTCTACTAATATTTCCTTTCATTGATCCAGCCATTGAAAAGCTCGACTAAGAGGTCAGGGCTCCATTGACACTTTCAAGATTTCGACACTATCCTTCCTTCCCATCCCGACTGATCTATCCCACGATTTCTAGAACTGGGACTCTCCCGCAACAGGAGTCTTACTCAAAATCAATCATTCATCCTCTTCGAATCCACGAAGATCTACCTCTAGACGACTCATAACGTTCTAAACAACATTTCTCCTCTACGATGTATACATACATCATAAATGATCTCGCATGATACTTCCCCAACAAGGGTCTCAGTCTACCTCTCGGGGATCTTGCTGACATTCTAGATTACTGGAACACAACATATAAACTAGCTTCAGACTACCACGTCGGAATAATAAGGCAATTTAAGCACATACATGTACCTGTAAGTTCACAATTACACTGGCCAGGTGTAATCCCAAACTTACCTTACATGACTGTCCCCGGTACCCTATTAGTCCTATCTCTATAATAGTGCCCTCCTAGCGCATTTTCCTAATTCTCAGTTGTGATTTCTACTCCCAAAGTTTAAGTTTAGGCCCGTCCGGTCACCTAAATCCCTTAAACTATGGCTCTGATACCATTTGTAACAACCCAAAACTAGAACAGGACAAGCATAGCATTAAATCGTAAACATTACAAAACTGGGTCCCAAAATTTCAATACATCAGTCTCAAAAACTTAGGTTGTGGAAACAACCTATACACAACTGAGAACATAGTAGCTTCTATAAGTGGCACAGGCTCTGTCTCAACCTGCATCAGTACTATATCCTGCTCTTGCTCACTTACTTGTGCCTTCTACTATTTGCTTACCTGAAAATGGTTTAGTTTTGAAAAGCGAGGGTTAGACCAAAAGTTCTAGTGAATTCCCTCCGTAAACAACATATATCAACAGTATAAAAGTCATTTTATAACACTTATTAACATTCTCCACATAAGCATCAATCATGGTACTGCACAGTGTTTAAGTATCACATAAGCTAACCACGATCGGGGCCCAAGCAGACTCCCCTCTCACCTCATACCGGGGCCCAAGTAGACTCCCCTCTATCCGAGTAGGAAGGAAACAAATTCCCTCCTACAAGCTCGTCACATATGTCCAAGGGATCATCGGATCCCGAGGTACTCAGATCCCACTGTGCAGACCGACTCCACATTGCGTTCACATAGCTCACATTAAATCACGGAACGTGAAATCTTTATAAATCATTTCTTTCATGCTAGATAATCTTTCAAACAATCATACTTTTCATGAAATAATTCGCAAAAACTTGTAAATAAATCATGCTCGTAAATACACCATAATCAGTAAAACATTTACTTTCATTACACGTAAAAAGGATTAAGGGAACTTACCTGGCTTTCTCGCTTCAAGGCTTCTCACTTAAGCTTCTGATCCCTAAGTGAAACACCTATCAATTTTAAGGACACATAGTATTAATCTAACAATTGCTACCCGAGTTACTTCCGAACATGACCCAAATTTATCTAATTGATAAGACACTCGTCTAGTCCAAAATCACAATCAATTGGGTCCAAGTGAAATAGTATTCCGGATCTCTCAATTTTCCCAATACGGAACTTTTGAATTTAAAAATATCGGGTCTTAATAAAAGCCCATCACTGGAACTGTTTAGATTAGAATACCGGGTTTTTGGATTTGATTACCGGACCCTCCTAAATTAATTTCCAATATAGCGGCCCAAGGTTATACAAGACCCAATCAAAAATATTAAAGCCCACTCGCGATGTCGGATCCATAGGATTCCGGGTCATGCAGCCCATCACAAAATTTACACATTCCGGAAGTACACCATTCTGGATCCACCTTACGCCCCATTCTGGGTCCTCTCTTGAGTTCCGGATCCGATTAGAAGTTCCGGATCTAGAGTAAACTTCCGGTTCTCTTAATGAACTAATACCGGATCCAGAACTTGATTCCGGTTCTTTTGGTTGTGGTTCATTCCGGGTCTACTAAACTCAAATTCCCAACTCCGGAACATAAGCAAAAAATCCGGATCCTTGGGCTCGGCCCAATTCCGGACTCATTGAAAATTTCGGATCCGTTACTAACTAAACAAATTTCAGATCCTCTTGCTAGGATTCCGGATCTACTAACAATTCCGGATCCTATCGACACATAAAAAATTCCGGTTCTCTTCACATTCCGGACTCTTGCAAATCGACATTTGACGATGCGATACATAAATACTAGGGTCAGAGATTAATCTATCACCATCGCTTAAAAAGTTTCTTCCCCAAACACGAGTTTATTCCAACTTTAAAAACCTTCTTAACTTGATTAAATAGCTGTATTAGGTTTACTATTATGAGTTAATCAATTGCCAAAATCTCTAATTCTGCCCAAACACATTGATACTGGAATGCTAAGATTACCAAGAAGTGATGGTGATTACCTTGAGCTTGGTGATGCAATGAACTCCTTCCTCCTTCTCCAAACTTGCAGAATGCAGCTAACTTCTTTTCCTTCCCTGCTCTCTCTCTCTCAGCCGCAAGCAATAAGGATCACCTAGGGTTTTGAGCCAAACATGAGGGTTTTTATACCCTCCTCCCAAATTTACAATTTAGCCCCTCCACTTTCAGCTTTACTAAATCATCACAAAACTTTAATTCTTCCCATTAAGATCTCGGTTATTACAATAATTACAAGTGATCTATCATAAACAACCGACTCGTTTAATCCATAACAAACAATATCAGATTATAAGGGTTGTCTATAATATCTCCAAAATATCTTTGATTACACTAACTTCTCCATTACATTTCCAAAAGCATGATTCTGTAACCCTCTTCACTCATCCCTTAGTATCCCTTCCCGAGCCAGTACCTGGTAAGAAAATTTAATTTTCAAACATTAGGCTTACGCCTAGTGAGAACATCCAATTCAAAAATCAAAACTTTTATAAGCTTTGAGAACCAAAATTTGTAAACAAAACATATAAAATAACTTGTTCGCAAACCTTCATATCGTACACATAACGTCTTTCGATGATGCAAAATCATACCCTATTCCATGAATACGACAAACACTAAGTAAGTCGTAGTATCATGTTTAAGAGCAACACTACGAATCACTAATGATTCTAGATTACAACTCATATCCAAGAAATTACAATTAAGTCATGCCTATTTCTTGGATAAATAGCAATTATATCTTGCGTATTCCTCATCTCCTAATAGAAAGCGGAAATAGCAATTATATCTTGCCTATTTCACATTTTCACGTCTCAATACGAAAAGCAAATAAAAATTATTCCTTGCATATTCCTCATTTTCAAATATGAACGGAAATAGAAACTATACCTTGCCTACTCCACATTTATCAATTAATGCTAATGCATATGGACCCATTACACTTCCTAGTATGCGTGCGTACCAAATCAAAACATTCATCAAATCATATCGTTCTCGAAATTGAGTTATAAGTATATTCGTACTGCTAAAATTTAAATCCAAATGATCAAGAATGTTCCATGTCAAAAGTTACCGGAAAATCAATACTTACCGGACATTCCCAGTAAAACTATCCGGACAAAGTGTCCGGGACTCATATCCGGAAACAACCGGAATCCTGGAACAATCCGGAACTAGTATCCGGGAAACATTATCCGGGACTTGTATCCGGAAAACACAACTTACCGGATACTTCCGGAAAACATACCGGGTACTTTCGGAAAACATCAAATTCCGGATACTTCCGGAAAATAAAAGTTTATCGGATACTTTCAAAATACGAGTTTACCGGATATTAAAACTTACCCGAGAACTTCGATCTGTACACCAAATTTTCAACACAAATTGACAACCATTCAAGATATCTTTCTATACGACTAACCACATATCTCCAATACGCTTAACAAGTTCAAATTACTCATTAATTTGATAAAAAGACATCAAGTTTAATAAAAGAGATGAACTCACCTGAAGATAAAACTCAACTCACAATCTGCACAATTTTGAACTCAACGCAGTAAATCAAATTCAAACCTGTTTCACCAATTTGATTCACAATTCCAATTGAAATCATGTTCAACTTGATTATAAATCCTTAAGGATTGAATTGAAGTAGATGATTGAACTTCTTACCGTACGAAACCCAAAACTCAATCTTCCTTCTTTCTTTCTTTTTCTCGGAGACCGACTTTCACAGAGATAAAATTGAGATAACTCTCAATTTAGCCGACTACCCTTATTATACTTCAAATATAAATCAATTCAACCATATGCTATCCAAATTGATGAAACTAACCCCAAGTTTCACAGTCTTTACAAATTAGCTTAAAAGCTTTGACCAATTACACTTTTGATCCATCGACATTAAATTACAACATAATGTTTAAAATAACATCTTCCAATATTTTAAACGTTCTCCCAAAATAAAAGTACAATAACTATGGAAATTTCGAGGCATTACACATCTTTACCTTTCCCTTACTCGAGCCCTCACCTACCCGCTTTCCTGAAAAAGGGTTTTACATTTTGAAAAGGGAGGGTTAGACCATGAGGTCTGTGAGATCCCTCATGATAACAACATCGCACCACACATGTCAATTAAAAAGAGTTTAAATGAAATTATAAAAAAGTACGCCCTTATCAGTTTAAACAAACACACGTATGCTGATGATCCCCAATTTGGTCACAAACACACTTGTGACAACGTGTTAGGCACACACCCGCCCTTAATAGTTATATGAAATATGTTCATATATTTCGTATGAGACACACTCCCCATATGGCATTATAATAAACCACCTCTAGTCCTGGTCCATGCATACCACATTATAATACCACACCTACCACTTGCGTAATTTAAACGACACGAAACATGCAATTCGATATATAAATTATACGAGCAATAAATCAAGTATCATCAGAACTTCGGTTTAGAAAGACTCGCCTGGCGTCCACGCTAACACGTTCTTACTTGAATTCTATTCTCTAACCGCACACCTACATTTTCACCCAACACACGATAGTGAATAAGTCACCCAAAAACTCACTTAGAGTCAAGGTCCTCGAGACATTCACAAAAATGCTACTGACAACATATAGCCACGGACACAGACCGTCCGGATTCCAGAGATCGACTTCTGGATCTCGCCCCTCCCCTTTTCTGGATACAAGCAGTCCGGACGTATCCGGATTACCACTTTTTACGGAACTAACTTCCGGATCCCCAAATTTCCAGGTACCATCTTTTCCGATACCGACTTCCGGGCCTCATCCGGATTCCCAGAGGTTTTTGGGTACCATCTTTTCCGATACGACTTCCGGGCCTTATCCGGATTCCTAGAGGTTTTCGGGTACCATCTTTTCCGGTACCGACTTCCGGAAGTCTTACTTTTCCGGATCGTGCAATTTCCAGTTAAGGGTTTAATCGAACATTGTCTACCTCCAAAAACCTCAATCAGCCATGTAATCCGACAGAATGTCGATTTTAAGCTACTACCAAGATGGTTATGGTCCTTATTAACGTTAATAGGAAACAGTTCCAATCCAAAACACACCCTTAGCTCACCGATTCCCCCAAATAATACCCATTCTTATTTCCTTTACCATTTGAAGAGTTCATTGGAGAAAACGTCATCAAACCCACTATAGGCCAAACCCACTATATGCACAGAAATTTAAGGGAGAACGTGATTACCTTGAAGAAGATGAAGATTCACGAATCTTAGCTCCCAATTCCAAGCTCTTCCTCCTTGGTAGCAAGGTTTGCTCCACAGCAAGCTTCTCACACCAGCCGCACAATACTGATGAAAGAAATGAGGGATTTTAGGGGTTTTAACCCCATTTCTCTTATTCTCACAAAGGCCACCAAAGTTTCATTCTTCACACCACATACACACCAATATCCTTTATTTACAAAATAACCCGGTTATTACAGCATCCCCCCCCCCCCCCACCTCAAAAGAATTTTGTCCCCAAAATTTCATCTTCGAACAAATCTGGGTACTGCGACCTCATGTCTGCCCCCACTTCCCAAGTCGCCTCTTGACCCTTATGGAAGCGCCACTGAACCTTCAACAGAGAGAATTCTTTAGTTCTCAACTTCCTGATCTTGCGATCCACGATCGCTAGCGGCTCCTCAACATAATTCAAATTTTCATCCACGCGAATGTCTTCTAATATTACTGCCAACCTTTCCTCGGCCAAGCACTTCCTTAGATTCGACACGTGAAAGGTCGAATGAACTCCCCGAAGTTCCTCGGGAAACTCCAACTTATATGCCACTTAACCCACATGCTCGGTGATGGCAAACGGTCCGACATACCTAGGACTTAGTTTCCCTTTCTTTCCAAAACGCACGACACCTTTCCACGGCGATACCTTTAGTATCACTTTGTCACCCACTAGGAATTCAATCGTTTTCCTTCTTTTTTTAGCGTACATCTTTTGGCGGTCCTGAGCCACCCTCAACTTCTCCCTAATCACACTAGTCTTATTCGCGGTCAACTGCACGATTTTCGATCCTGCCAACTGCTTCTCCCTCGCTTCATTCCAACACAACGGCATTCTACACTTACGCCCATACAACGCCTCATAAGATGCTGCTTGAAGACTAGCTTGATAACTATTGTTGTACGAAATTCGATCAACAGCAGGTAGGACTCCCAAGAGCCCTTAAAGTCAACCACACAAGCACACAACATATCTTCCAAAGTCTAAATAGTTCTCCCGCTCTGCCCCTCTGTCTGAGGATGGTAGGCGATACTCATCAAAAGTTGTCTACCTAACTCCCTTTGAAGGCTCCTACAAAAAGACAACGTGAAATGACTGTCTTGGTCAGAGACTATGGACGACGACACTTCATGCCTTGTCACTATTTTGTTGACGAACAGCCTCGCCAATTTCTCTATCGAATAGTTCTCCCTGATAGGTAGAAAGTGAGCCGACTTGGTGAGGCGGTCCACTATCACCCATATGGCATCATACCCCTTCGGGGTCATTGTTAGCTTCGTGACGATGTCCATCGTGATACTATCCCACTTCCACACCGGTATATCTAAGGGTTGCAATTTCCCATAAGGTGTTTGATGCTCTGCCTTGACCTTCAAACAAGTCATACACCGCTCAACGAAATAAGCGACGTCCTTCTTCAATTTCGGCCACCAATACATTTTCCTCAGATCTCGATACACGTTATTGGTTCCCGGATGTACCGAATATCGCGACTTATGCGTTTCCTCCAAAATACGTTCCTGCAAGTCTCCCAATTTAGGAACCCACACTCGGTTCCCCAAATATTTCACACCACTACTATTACACTCCAAGGATGCCACATAACCGACGATCCTATCACTTCTCAATCGTTCTTCTACAAGAGCTTCACCTTGGAACTTCTTAATATCTGCTAGGAGATTAGAAGTTGCATCTACCCAAAATTCTAACACTTTAGTTAGCTCTCTTTTTTCCTTCCAACTCAAAGCATCGGCCACGACGTTCGCCTTACCCGGATGGTAAGGGATTTCACAATTATAATCACTTAGCAATTCCACCCAACGTCTCTACCTCATATATTGATCATTCTGATCAAATATATGTTTGATTCTCTTATGATCAGTGTAAATCTGGAACTTAGCTCCGTAAAGATAGTGTCTCCATATCTTTAGCGCAAAAACCACGGCTGCTAACTCCATGTCATGAGTACCATAGTTCTTCTCGTGCTCCTTTAATTGACGGGATGCATAAGCAATCACCTTCCTATCTTGCATCAGCACGCACCCTAACCCCAACTTGGACGCATTGCTGTAGATTACAAATCCTTATGTCCCACTAGGCAAAGATAAAATATGTGTGCTACTCAGCTTGTCCTTCAACTTACTAAATGCTGCTTCTTGATCCTCCATCCACTCAAACTTAGCACTCTTCTTGGTAAAAGCGATCAAAGGCAAGGCTATCCGAGAAACGCCTTCAATGAACTTCCGGTAGTAACCTGTCAAGCCAAGGAAACTTCTTACCTCAGATGGTGATCTCGGTGGTTCCCATCCTCTAATGGCCTCCACCTTGGTCGGGTCCACCTTGATACCTTCTCTAGACACCACATGTCCCAAAAATTGGACTTCCCTTAGCTAAAACTCACACTTTGAGAATTTGGCGAACAAATTCTCTCGTTGCAACAGGTCCAACACTAAACGAAGATGTTCTTCGTGCTCACCCTAAGATCGAGAATAGATGAGGATCTCATCTATGAATACAATCATACACTTGTCTAACAACGCACTACACACCCGATTCATCAAGTCCATGAATACCGCCGGAGCATTAGTCAATCCAAAGGGCATGACTAGAACCTCGTAATGCCCGTGTCTCGTGCGAAAGGCCGTCTTAGGCACATCTTATTCCCTTACCTTCAACTGGTGATAACCAGACCTCAAATCTATCTTCGAGAAGAAGCTCACCCTTTGCAACTGATCAAAAAAGTCGTCGATCCTCGGAAAAGGGTACTTATTCTTGACGGTCACCTTGTTAAGCTCGCGGTAATCGATGCACATCCGCATAGACCCATCTTTCTTCTTGACAAAAAGTACAGGCGCTCCCCAGGGTGATGAACTAGGGCGTATAAATCCCTTGTCTAGCAACTCTTGCAATTGCATAATCATCTGCTTCATTTCCGCCGACGCCAACCGGTACGGTGCACGCGCTATTGGTGTCGTTCCAGGCATTAAATCGATCCTAAAATCAACTTGATGATCCGGGGGTAGACCCGTAAAGTCATCCGGAAATACCTCTGGTAACTCACTCACCACTCGAACATCCTTTATTTATTTCTTCTCTTTTCTAGCGTCTAACACATACGCTAGAAACCCCTGACATCCCTTTCCTAAACAATGCCTCGCCTTCATCGTCGACATAAGGCAGGACTTGCGCTCACGCCTATCCCGATAAATCACCACCTCAAACTTATCAGGTAAGGTGATACGAATTATCTTCTTATTGCACACGATGCTAGCGCTATTACTAGCCAACCTATCCATCCCCACGACAATGTCAAACTCCCCCATACCCATTGGATACAACCACAAGGGAAAAGAGTGACCCTACACTTCAATATTACACCCCTCATACACCTCCCCCACTAAGACCCGACTATCATCCGCAATCTCTACTTCAACCCCACACTCTAACCACTTAGGTTTAACATGCAGACACCAAGCAAAAGTCGGCGATACAAACGAACGGTTTCACTCGATTCAAATAACTCTTTAGTAAATTTGAATTAACAAGAAAGGTACATGTCACCACATCCGGTATCTCCACCGCCTCCTCAACCGTCATATGAAAAGCCTTTAAATTAGCTCGCGTGGGATCCACCTTTCTTTCCCCACCTCTTCCTCCTTGACCTCCACCAAAATCACCCAAAGACTCCTTTCTCAACTACAGACAATCAGTCTTAATATGATCCAGAGAAGCACGCTGGTAGCAAGCCCTCGGGTTAGGACTCTCTCGTGCTATGTGCCCCAACTTTCCACACTTGTAACAACCATCAGATTCAAAAGAACACTCCCTGTGATGCACTCTGTTGCATTTCCAAAACGGTTTCTCGCCGAACCTCGGTCCCACCCGCAATCGGGTTTAGAGACCTTGGACCTTTTCACATCCCGAACAGGTCCTTCCCACTTTCTCTTATCCACATTTCTTTCCAACATTTGCCGATTCTTCTCGTCCTCAGTTAGTTCCGCCACGTCGTCCGCCTCCTGAAAGGTTACCGGGCCATGGTTTTGCATAAACTCCCTCACACTGCTCTTTAGCCCTCAGATATACCTCTTAATACGTATTTCCTCAGTAGACACGTATACTTCTGCAAAACGCCTTCTCAATGAACTTAGAAGTGTACTCTTGTACCGTCATTGACCCTTGCTCAAGCAACAGAAACTCCTCTTCCAACTTTTTAACTGCAGTCAACGGGCAAAACTGTGCCCTGAACCTACTAGTAAACGTCTCCCAAGTAGTCGTCTTTGCCACTTCAGAACCCTTACCACCAGTCTCTACATTCCACGAGAAGATGGCATATGCCTTCAGCATAGACATAGCAAACAATACCTTATCTCCCTCAGCACACTTACTTGTGTCGAAAGCCAGTTCCATCTCACGAATCCATCTCAAAGCCAATACCGGGTTGTGCTCTCCGCTGAAGATGGAGGCTTGCACGACGCGAAAGTTTTAAAGGTACACCCTTTCACTGACTTTGATTCGCACGCTACAAGATTAGGCAAGTTAGACGCTTCAACCTCCGTCTGATTTCCACTCTTAGTCCGCCCATCCGATGCGGACTTAGTTCGATGGTCCAACAACGCTTGTAGTGTCTTTTGCAGTTTGCCCATTTCGGCAGTAAACTTCTCTTCAGTTACAAACACTTGGTTACGGTTTTGCCTCGGACCTCTTTAATGATTTCCTCCTCTCCCCGAGGCAGTACTTTCATGCTGGGACGGCTCATGCTCCTCAGGAGCCTCCGCACTCTTAGCCCGACGGGTGGCCAGTGTCTTCTGCTTCCCTCAAGTTGCCACACCAGTTCCATCAGCCTGGGTGACAGCTCGTCAAGGTATCCTTCCCCTTCCTCTTCCATGGCCTCTGCCCCTCCCACGGGTGGCCGTCTGTCTCAGAGGATTTACTGGTTCATCCTCCAGAACTTCTTCTACGAGGACTGTTCTCTCAACCGGCACAGACCTACTTCTCAAAGTTCTTGCTGACATATTTGCTTACTGGAACATCACACAATTTAAACAGCTTAAGGCTACAGTCTCGAAATAACAAGGCAAGAATAAGCACATACAATTACCTGTAAATTCGCTATTACGCTGGCCAGCTGTAACTTCGAATCTACCTTACATGATAATTCGTGTCCCTGTTGAGGTCTCCCTAGGCCTTCCTACTTTCTCAATCGTACTTCCTAATCCTACAGTTTAAGTTTAGGCCCATTCGGTCACCTAAATCTCTTAAACTAGCGCTCGGATACCAACTATAACATCCCGCACCAAACAAACATACCCAAAAGCTATCATTTTAATTAAAAACGCCAAAAATGGCCCAACACAGTCATAATATCAATTTTTCAAAATTTGGGTTCGCGAAAAATAACCCTAATAACAGCTGAGAAATATATCTATAAAATAAAAGGAAAGTCTTCTAGTCCTTCTAGATGCAAGCTCCAGCTCACATCTTGCCCTTGCCCTTACTCGAGCCCTCAGCTACCTGCTTTCCTGAAAAGGGTTTTACATTTTGAAAAGCGAGGGTTAGACCATGAGGTCTAGTGAGATCCCTCAAGATAACAACATCGCACCACACATGTCAATTAAAAAGCGTTTAAATGAAATTATAAACAATTACGCCCTTATCAGTTTAAAGAAACACATGTATGCTGATGATCCCCACTTTGGTCACGAACACACTTGTGACAACGTGTTAGGGAACACACTCGCCCTTAATAGTTATATGAAACATGTTCATATATTTCGTATGGGACATACTCCCCATATGACATTATAATAAACCACCCCTAGTCCTGGTCCATGCATACCACATTATAATACCACACCTACCACTTGCGTAATTTAAACCACACAAAAACATGCAATTCAATATATAAACTGTACGAGCAATAAAGCAAGTATCATCAGAACTTCGGTGTAGAAAGACTCACCTAGCGTCTACGCAAACACGTTCTTACTTGACTGCTATTCTCTAACCGCACACCTACATTTTCACCCAACACACGAGAGTGAATAAGTCACCCAACAACTCACTTAGAGTCAAGGTCCTCGAGACATCCACAAAAATGCTACTGACAATACATAGCCCCGGACATAGACCGTCCGGATCTCGCCCTTCCCTTTCCCGGACACAAGCAGTCCGGACGTATCCGGATTACCCCTTTTTCCGGTACTAACTTCCGGATCCCTAAATTTCTGTGTACATTCTTTTCCGGTATCGACTTTTGGGTCTCATCCGGATTCCCAGCGTTTTCCGGGTTCCATCTTTTCCGGTACCGACTTCCGGACCTCATCCGAATTCCTAAAGGTATCTGGGTACCATCTTTTCCGGTACCAACTTTGTTAGGACCATAAATGTCCTACATCTTAGAAAGATATATAAATAATTAAATAGAGCATAATTAGTTTATTTAATTATTGTAAAAGCCTTAATTATTATTAATTGGGCTTATATTAGATTGTTGGGTCATGGGCCATTGTGTTTAAGGCCTAGGTATTTAAGGTTATGTTAACCTTTAGAATTAGGTAAGCAATTGATTAGTCATTCCTAGAGATTCATTAGAGAGAGAGAGATAGTTGTGTTCTTCATTATAACATTTGTAACTATCTTGATTATTGAATATGAGAGGGATGACAAGTTGAATCAATTGTTCGTGTTATTGCTCATTGTTATATTGTTACCTGATCAAACTAGGACTATCAATTGGTATCAGAGCAGAATCGGTGATTTGAAGATACGAAAGAAATCGAACGAAAGCGAGAAAAGGCAAGAAAATTCGCAGAAAATTTTCAGGAAAATCGCAGCGAGTCGTTTCGCCTATTCCCGGAGATTGAACCGTCGGATCGTCACAATTTTTGGACAGTAGCTTCAGGACATCTTGTTTCACATTCTGACCGGTTGGATTAATTGTTTGAGGTCCAGAAGGCATCCAAAAGAGTTTCGTAAAAGTGCAGTATTTGTTGTAGAAAATCGTTCTTCAATCGGTTTGCAAAGTTCTTTCATTGTTTTAATAATTCGTTAGTTATATCTCGATTGGTAAATTGCCTTAATCTATACCTTATCTGCGATTACAAGGACTCAAAGCTATTAATTTTGCATGTTAAAAATCAAATCTTGAGTTTTTGTGTTCTTGAAGTTTTGTGGTGATTTTTTGGAAAATAGGATATATTTTGCATAGAAATCGATTTGGGTGTGTTTGTTTTTGTATTTTTGATCAAAATCTAACCCTACAGGAGTGGAATCAAGCAACTCTATCGAACCCTGATCCGAATTGGAACACCAGCCGCTGTGTCCGGATAAAACATCAAGTTTCCGGGTAAGTTTTCCTATTTCTCACCAAGTTACCGGATAAAATATAAAGTTTCCGGGTGAATTTTTTTCAAGTTTCCGGATACAACTTGTGCACCCACTCTCCGGGTGAATTTTGGGGTCAAGTTTCCGGTCAAACCCAACTTTCCGATAAAATATCATCTTTCCGGTTAAAACCAACTGTCCGGTCAAATCAACATTCCGGGTACCTCATCACTTTCAGGATGAATAACATCAGCCGAAATTGTTGACCACATTTAAACAATTTTACGTGTGTTGACCATCCCTGACCCTATTTTTTCTGCAAACCTACATCACCTGCACCATTGTTATATATATACAAGGTACTGAATTTTTTTTATTACTTCCACATATCACGTGCACTCACGTGTCATATATATATATATATATATATCATGCATGGACATTAAAAAAGGTGGTATTTGTTTGTTTCTCTCACCCGGTAAGGTTCTTATTTTTCATCCCATAACCGCAACCCCATCCGGTAACCAATTTTGACCGGAAACTCCGATCATCCGGTAAATGTATTCATCCGGTAAGTTCCGCATACGGTAAACCATTCACACCCGGTAAATGTTCTTTCATCCAGATTATACATCGCATCCGGTAAGTTCCTATTCCCTTCATCCGGTAAGTTGTGTTTTTGGTAAGTTTTTTGTTTGGTAAGATCTCGAAGTTTGATTTTGTTCGTTCCAACAATAATCAGATTTTAAATTTTTAAAGCGAATTTATTTTATAAATTTGTTTTTTCTAATTTAATTTTTGATTTTCTTCCGCATTTTTTATTCTTCAAATTCAACACCGATTAACAATCATAATTTTTCAGGTAACAAATGTTTTATTCATCTCAGTATGAAACAAATTGTCAGGACGAAGATGAGGTGATGGAGATTCTGAGTGAAAAGAAGTATGCGTCCAAGTCACCTGCTGATCCACTAGTTCTTACTTTTTCAAAACGAGGCAAATCCTCCGGCCGTAGTTCCAAACGTGCACAAGAGCCAAGTGAATCTAAGCCAGAATCGGAGGAAGAAGATGGTAGTGATTCTGATCCTGAAATCTCAGCCTTTAAGAAATCAGTGGCTCAGCTCTCCAGATCCTTCCAGCAGCATTTCCAGAAGAAGGTAGATGAGCACAAGCAGCCTGATAAGAAGGAGAAGACTGAAGAAGAGCAAACAATACTATATGAAAAGAAAATCAAGCAGTAAGATGATTTGATCAGCAAGTACGTCAATGAACTGAAGGAACTGAAATCTCAAATCTGGAATAGTTCTGAGAAGCTGGCTAAATCTGAAGAAAAGACAGCGATCTTAGAAACTGAGAACACTAAGCTGAAAAGAAAGATTTCTGATTTGCCATCACATGAAGAGATAAAGGCACTTGAAGAGAAAGGTAAACTCTTGAACTGTGAAAACCTTGAGCTTAAAAGTAAACTAAATACTCTTGAAAAGGTTTTTGAAAAGGAGAAAGAAAGCTTTGAAAAGGAAAGACAATTGCTCACACAAAAGCAATCTGGGTTTTCAACCAAATCTCTTGAAGAGAAGAAGAGACTTGAGCTGATGTGTTTAAAACTTTCAAAACAGATCTCCGATTTTGAAAAAGTTTTGATTTCAGAAAGAGAGAAGTTTGAATTAGAACGCAAATCTTTCTCCAAAAAGAATGGAGAACTTTCTTTGAAAATATCCGATTTGGAGAAAGAATTAGACGTTCTAATCAAAGAGTCTGAGAAAACGAAAGTTGAAGGTTTTAGGTCTAAATGTTTAAAAGATGATTTTGAAAAAGAAAGAAAGATCTTTCGGATTGAGATTTCTAAACTTACACAGAGATTATCTGGATTAGCAACCGAGATTTTGAAGGAACAAAAGGTTAAATCTGATTTACAAAAGAAAATTGATTTAATTCTCAAAGAACGAAATGATTTATCCATTAAGGTCAAGAAACTTGAAGAAAGCAAGTTCAAAGGTGTTCAACCTTCTTATGCTTCAAGTTCATTTTCTACAAATCGTTCTTCAAAGAATTTTGTCAAATCAAATGATTTTTCAAAGGATCAGATTCGACCTTCCAATCTTTTCTATAATTCTCATGTTGATAATAAAGATAATCCATTTTTCAAGAAAGTAAAAATGGAGTGGAGAGTTAAAGGAACCACTCCTGCTCCAAAGTCATCCGTCCCTGTAAAGAATGCCAAGAACAACACAGCTTTCCACGCTAAACCTTTTGTGAAAACTTATCGAGTTTACTCTGTTAATAAACTGATCAGCTTATCTACACAGAAGCTGTGTTGCTCTTATTGTGGAACAAGTGAGTTTGTAAAGAAAGACCATGCTAAGTATTGGTATGGTACTTATAGTATCCCTGGTCCTCATAGGGCATCTAACCGACAAGGATCCATCCCAAGATGGATACCAAAATCCCTCTAATCTGTTTTGCAGGAACGTCATGTGCGGTTTTAATTCCTATTATTCTTTTCACATGACGAGCATTTAAAGGTTATGCCAATTTTGAGGGGGAGTACTATCTCATGTAAGGTAAGTGAACTTCAACTGAATTCAAAGACCGTGGCAATGCATTCTGGATAACTTACTTGTATTTGTTATTCTCCAATTTAAATTCCATGATTGCCACGTGTCAATTTTTCTTGACTTAGTTATTTCCATGTCTCACATATTTGTTGATTTTTCGATGGAAATACACTCGTTTGAATTCCTAGTTGTTTTCCATGTTCGCTATTTCTTGCAAATGATTCCATTCTTATCTGAAAAATAATTGTGACTTGTTCTTCACAATTAAACTTTCTAATCATTGTTTCATTTTTGAAAATACTGTGCTTACTGAGTCATTCTGTGTTGCGCTTGATCTTGTTTCTTGAAATTCTATATTTCAAATGATTTTCAATGACTTCTGAATAATTCAGTTCAGAACTCGTTCTTAAATGTTATGACTTCTGATCATCTCAGATCAGGACTCGTTCTTAAATGTTTTGACTTCTAAACACCTCAGTTTAGAACTCGTACTTCACTATTTACTTAACTGTTCTACTCGTTGCGGTGTTAGGAATTACATTGTTTCTATGGTCAAGCCAGAATCGGAAGGACCTACCCAAGAAACACATCATTTATAGACAACAGTGAGGGGTCTAGATGATAGATGAGTTTGGAGAGAAAAGAATATGGTGAGGTTGTGACAGGACTTAAAAGAATTATTGGTCCTTACCAAACCGAGTCAGTTATCCGGGTAACCACACAATCTATTCATTCTCGTTCTTTGGAGATGAATATTGAAACAGACATGGACCCAATGTCGATAACTCGTGTCACCCCACCCAGCCACTCAAATATCTCTCAACAGATGCTTGTTTCACATATTCACGGAGATTAGCACATAATCTATCTATTCCTCACTCGGAGGTCTTAGATATTGAAACAGGAAGACATCAGCTCCGGTCTCCGAACTTCACATTCTATTCACTGTGTCAATTGATTTTAACTTGCGTCCCAGGTTAAATCAATTTTTGAGCCAAAAAGATATAATTTATTTTCTTTCACACATGCACGAGTCTTTGTGATTCCCATTGCATATCTTCGTGATACTGCCGGAACAATTTGAGAAGTTAAATTTTTAAATTTTCTTCAGTGATAATTGGAAGTCCTATCAGAGATTCCCCTTGCCAACTCTGAACATAGGCCACACAATTTTTTAAATTGTTGTGATAACAGTTACTTTTGTGTTTCTGTGTTAGATGATTACCCCATTTCTGGTTACTTAATGTTTTATCTGGATTCTTTTGCTACTCGTCATTTTTGTCTTTGAACGTGCATGATGCTCCGGATGCTCCTACTCATCATGAGGGGGAGAAAGGGTACATATTCAAAGACACGGATTATCAAGTTGAGGGGAAGTTAGCAAAATCCGAGGGGGAGTAAAGAAGTCCCCATGCAAAAGCCAAGGGGGAGTAACGGTCAAGTTCTGAAATCCGATAAGACTTCAAAGTGCTTACAAGTGATCAACTCTTCTCATCGCTTATCAAGTGGTGTTCGCTTCAAATTGTTTCCTCCTTCGAGCATATTGGTTTTACAAGTTCTTTTAAAGCTGAAAGCTAATTCAAGAGCTTTAATCAAGAGCTTTATTCAAGGGGGAGCGGAAAAAGACATGAAGACAAGCAACGCCGAAGTGCTTCAAAGATTCAAGAAGAAGAGAAAATCAAGACCTGAAGGTTTCAAGACCGATTTTTATTTATATATCTTTAGGTGGAGATTGTTAGGACCATAAATGTCCTACATCTTAGAAAGATATATAAATAATTAAATAGAGCTTAATTAGTTTACTTAATTATTGTAAAAGCCTTAATTATTATTAATTGGGCTTATATTAGATTGTTGGGCCATGGGCCATTGTGTTTAAGGCCTAGGTATTTAAGGTTATGTTAACCTTTAGAATTAGGTAAGCAATTGATTAGTCATTCCTAGAGATTCATTAGAGAGAGAGAGAGAGATAGTTGTGTTCTTCATTCTAACCTTTGTAACTATCTTGATTATTGAATATGAGAGGGATGACAAGTTGAAATCATCAATTGTTCGTGTTATTGCTCATTGCTATATTGTTACCTGATCAAACTAAGACTATCAAACTTCTGAAAGTCTTACTTTTCCGGATCGTGCGATTTCCGGTCAAGGGTTTTATCGCACAGTGTCTCCCTCCGAAAACCTCAAGCAGCCGTGTAATTCGACTAAACGTCGATTTTAAGCTACTACCAAGATGGTTATGGTCCTTATTAATGTTAATAGGATTCAGTTCCAATCCAAAACATACCCTTAGCTCAATGATTCCCCCAAATAATACCCATTCTTATTTCCTTTACCATTTGAAGAGTTTCATTGGAGAAAACGTCATCAAACCCACTATTGGCACATAAATTTATGATTACCTCGAAGAGATGAAGATTCACGAATCTTAGCTCCCAATTACAAGCTCTTCCTCCTTAGTACCAAGGTTTGCTCCACACCAAGCTTCTCACACTAGCCGCACAATACTGATGAAAGAAATGAGGGATTTTAAGGGTTTTAACCCTATTTCTCTTATTCTCACAAAGGCCACCAAAGTTCATTTTTCACCCCACACACACACCAATATACTTTAATTACAAAATAACCCGGTTATTACAACATGTTATCGCGATAGTGTCACTATCGTTGTCACTATAGCCAAGAATGTACCGAGAGTTTTTTGCCTTCAACGATTGTGACATGCTATAGTGGCAGTGTCACTATAGCCAAGGATGTACCGAAAGTTAAAAAATGTGGTTTTCTCAACCGAAACGTCCTCGATTAACTTGGGGTCTAAAAGAAATGATTTCTTAACAAAATATATATCCTAGAAGCTATAGAAATGCACAGGGTGACTTTTACATGTCGAAAAATCCGGGTGTTACAACTCGTCCCATAAATATTTAATTAATGCATTGTGAAGTTCGATGAGTACGGGCATCCTTGATTTTTTATGTCGAACAAAAATTTCTTGAAGTCTGATGTTGTTTTCATTCACCATCTCAACTTCTTGAATTGGCACTTCAAGTTGTTCTTCAATGGTGCATTAACAATACGTTCATCTTCTATGATCATATCATGCATAATCATACACCATGTCATTATATATTGCAATACTTCTTTCCCCTATAAGCGAACGGGTCCTGCCACAATCACAAAGCTTGATTGCAAAACTCCAAATGCATGTTCCACTTATTTTCTGCATGTTTCTTGCTTCATTGAAGACAAAAACAAAATTGGACCATGTGGTTCATGAATAGTTTGAACAAGAGTAACCTATTTTGGATATATATCGTCATCTAAATAATAACCCATATTATACTTTTTTCCTTTGATAACATAATTAGTGGGCGGAGCTATATGGGCTACAAGATTAGCGAAAAAATAGGATGACTCAAGTACACTGATATCATTATTAGATCATGGTATGTCAAAAGTACAAAAAATGGTTCAAATTTGAACATGTGTGGGACATCCTCAAAGATATGAGAAATTTTCGTATGTTGATGCAACACCTACATCTCAATAGGAATGTGGTCATTTTTCTCTTTCCCGATCACGTTCTCCCTATCTTGGTTGTTCTTCAGCTGGTATATTCTCATTTGATCTTAATGAAGAAATATATATTTCTGTAACTCAAAGACCTATTGGTGTGAGGAAAGCAAAACATAATCTTCAAAATGAAAAACATATGCAAAAGATGATGGATGCTATCGATAATGCGTTTTCAGCATTCACAAAGAGTAATGAAATTCAACTACAAAAAAAATGAAATTCAACTCAAACATATTGAGGTTCAAAACGAAAGAATTCGGACGGATAAAGTGTTGGAGGAAAACAAAATTTTATTTACAAATCTAAATTCTCTCTCTGATCCTAAGTTTCATAAGTACATAGAAAATGAAAAAAAAAAAAACAATTATTAAGAAAAAGACAAGAAGAATTTGACAAGGACAACGATCTTAATTTTGAATGATCTCAAAACCCCACAAAAAAGTAGAGCCAATATTATGATTATCTTGACGAAATGAAAATTGTGTTTCCAAACTTTTAATTTGTGTCTTAATTTATATTTTCTGCATTGTGAATCTATAGTATTCAATTTTATGTTATTATGTTGACACAAAACTATAGTAATTATTATGTTTTTATTAAAAAATATTCTAATGACATTTAATAATGTTAAGCGTTTTATGATTTCATTTATTTCATCACCAAAATTATAATAAAATTATTTATATTTTCATGAAATATAAATTCCATTACCAAAAAAAATTAGAAGAGAAACATAATATTGGCTATAGTTTTGTGCCAACATAATCAAACATATATGGGATGAATGTTAACTTGGAAAACTAGTAATTTAATTTAATTTTGGATGCATGTTATTTTCTAAAATTCAAGTATTATAATTTAGTTTGCTTTGTAAAGTAATATTTATTAATTTGTAATTATCATATTAATTTAAACGATGTTTCAATAAATAAATTATTTTAAATTCAAGTGATAATTATCCATATTGATTATTGAAATTGATTATATACTAGGTTCAAACCGTGTATTATACGGGATAATTTAAAAAAATTAAATCATGTCAGAAACTTATCAACTATTATGAAAGATTAATTTAAAGTGAATTGACGGGATACATAACAATTTGACTTCGAAAATATCATTAACTAACCATCTGTTAATAACTGATATTATGTAGTTCAATTAAAATTAGAGGAAATAATATAATCATGATTAAGAAAGTATAAATAATTAAATATACTATACTAAAATATTTGCATATTTATATTTTTGAAAAAGGTTCGAACTCATAATCCAAAAGTCAGTTCATAAGTGATATCTTTTTTTCCAAGTAATTAAATCTCTTATGATAATTCTAAGGGTGTTTCGTTGACATAATGGAATTTGATAGAATTGTAATTCGTCGAAGGAATTCGACTTTGAAATAAAAACTGATATAAAACTGCAAAAAGAAAATCACGACAATTTAGTGATTATTTGTATCAAATCTCATACTAATTTCAACAAATCCCATACTAATCACGACATTAATTCGTATATATTTATGATATTTAATAATATAATTAAATCCAAAAATATTCAATATTGGACTTATTTCGAAGGTATTGAGGAAGCGATTACAATGGTATAATTTGTAAAAAATAAAAATGTTTTTAATGCATTTTAGTTCATATACATTATTTATGTTTATATGATAAGAGTCAAAAATGAAAAATAAAAAAGTAAGAGATTAAAAGTAAACTACATACGTAATTATAAGGGTAGTAAATGTAACATATAAATTAAAAAAATTGAATTAAGGAGAGATTTAAGAAGGAGTGAATGTAGGTATGCTAATTGAACTTATAATGTAAACTGCGTCTAGATATATGTTTAGGCGGAAAAAATACTGAAGCCGGCTCACCAGGAAACGACACGTGGCATGCTAGTTACTTATTTATTATATGTATAGATTATAATTATATGTTTTAATAATATAGTAATAGATATATTATTTTTATTATTATTATTATTATTATTATTATAATATTAAAAATGTTTTTACTATTTTTTTGTATGTGGTTAGAGTTAGTTTTTTATAGTGTTTAAGAGAACCACCATTTTTAGTGGTTGGGTTCGAGATGCTATAGCATTGGATGGAGACGAAAACACTTTCATATTTTGTATTTTTAGTGTTGGGTTAAAGATGTCTACTTTATTGGCCTCTAAATATAGTGGCGTATTTTATCTGCCTCTATTATTTTTGTGTTTTAGGGCATCTCCAACTCAACTACTCAAAAAATAATACTAAAAGCATTAAAAACGCTAAACAGGTGGGTCCATTGAACAATAAAAAAATCGATTTCAACCACATACTAAAAGATACTAAAAACTATCTTTAATATTATAATAATAATAAATGATAAGTGCGATTTTTATATATGTTTGCATCAAACTCCCTTATATTTAGTGTCAATCAGATGAGTAAAATTCCCCTAGTTTATTGAGTTTTAGTGTTTTATTGTTTGTAAATATATTTAAGTGAAAAAGAAAAAAAAAATAGTTTTGAAATTTATTTGTGTTGTGTGTGTGTTTTAATTAAAAGAAAAAAAAAAGAAATAGAAAAAAACTTATAATTTTGGTCCATTGTGTGGTTGTCGTGAGTCCACCAAGTAAAAAGAATAAATAAATAAATAAATTATATTTATTTGTTTCAATTGATAGGTCTTGTGACATAGAAAAAAAAAAGTATTTTATATTCTTTTGGTCTTTGTGTTTGATCACATTGTTGGCAGGCCACGTCGAGAAAAGAAAAAAAGAAGATGATGAAGTGATCCATTTTGGAAGCCCATCTACAACATCAGTCCAGCGTGAAAGAATTTTGAGCAGCCCAAACTCGTGTGCAGCAGCAGAGGTCGGAAGAAAGAAACGAAAAAGAAAAAGAATGAGGGCAGATCGGAAGAAGGCAGCAGCAGCAAAAAATTGAACAGAGACATACGCGGTCTCTCCCGCGGCCTCAAGCCGCGGGCCAAACCGCGCGTCCCTTGTATGCTTCTTTGGCGGTTTCCTCTCTTGTGGGATTTAAATGAGTCCAAAAACCGTCATTTGGAGGGGGTTCGATTTCTGGAAGACTATAGGAAGAACACAACAGCTAATTGAGAGGAATCATCTTCAATTTCTCATCTGATTTGGTACTTTCTTGTGTCTTTGATTTGTTAATCTAGGTTAGCCATGTGTGGCTAATTTCTCTTAGAATTTGACTTTAGGTTATTTACTTTTGCAATTTTCATTTCATATAGTTGTTTGAGATGATGTAATCCAACTTTATTTTGATTATTCATCCAATTTCTTGGTTTAATGTTTATAAAATTAGTTTTCATGCTTTCTGATCAATTGTATGAAAATTGATTGTGGTTAAATTGTTTTCTAAATCCGTAATTGTTTAGTTAACAATTGTTAGTAACAAGCAACAATTTGGGTTTTGTTAAGTTGTTGTGAAATTGGGTGAAACGGTATAAATGTATTAACCGAGCTTATGTGTTAATATATTCGGACTCGGGTTCCTTAAGCTTTTCATGCTAGTATGAATTAAGCCTTCAAGAGCTTATTTGAGGCTAGTTACATACTAAGGTTTAATAGGAGAGCTTATTCCTCTCAAATGCTTTATATGGTGGAATTGGTTGTTAGAGCTTGTTAACAATTATAACTGGGTTAATCAAAGTAGTTGCAATAATCTTGTACATCATCAATGATACAACTCTTGAGTGGAATTGCATTAGTATTTGCTACCCAAAGTTGAATTCGTTTTCGCTATATTGTTTTTAAATTCGTTTTAATTTTGTTATGTTAAATTTTTACACAAACAAAACCCCCCTTTTCGTAGTTATTATTAATATTTCGTTCTTGTACTTGAATTAATTGGCAATAATTAGTTAAAACTGAGTCTCTGTGGATTCGACCCGACTTACCGCTATTACAATTTTGGTTGTAATCAGCCGATAGTTGGAACTTATTATTTGGTGGACTCGGCCTCCGTCAAATTTTTGGCGCCGCTGCCGGGGACTCGGTATTTCTAACGGTTTATGCCTAGATCTTCACGAACAGGTACACCTATTCCAATAAATTCTGAAATCGAACGGACCGCTAAAAGATTGAGGAAACAAGCCAAGCTTCGGAAGAAGTTAGGTGAGGGACCTTCGTCACCCGGGGTAAATATCTGGAAAGATATTAACCTATCAAGCGATTCGGGCGAAGAAAAAGAAGAAAACCCAAAAATAGTAGTTGAAGAGCCGACAACGGAATCAGAAGAAGAAGAGCCGAAGGTCGAAATGGGTGACGCGGAGCAGACACTTCGTCAACTAGCAACCCAAGATGTTGCTCAGACTCCTATTTGCATCAGGTATCCGACAGGTAACCAAAATTTCGTTCTTAAGACTGGCTTGGTCCATCTCTTACCCACCTATCACGGGTTAGAGAACGAGGACCCCAATAAGCACTTAAAACAGTTCCATATAGTTTGTCTTAGTATGAAACCAAGTGAGGTTACGGAGGACCTTATAAAGTTAAAGGCATTCCCTTTATCTTTAAAGGACCGTGCTACGGATTGGTTGTACTCGTTACCCCCCGATTCGGTAACGACGTGGAACCAAATGGCGAGGCTCTTTTTAGACAAATTTTTTCCCGCCTCCCGAGCCGCTAACCTCCGTAGAGAGATTTGTAGCATAAAGCAACGAGATGTTGAGACTCTCCATGAGTATTGGGAGAGATTCAAACATCTTTGTGTGAGTTGTCCACAACACGGAATCTCGGAGCAATTGCTTTTGCAATATTTCTATGAGGGTCTCTTGCCTATGGATAGAAAAATGGTCGACGCCGCAAGTGGCGGTGCCATGTTTAACAAGACCCCGACCGAGGTTAGAGCACTAATCACTACCATGGCCGAAAATTCCCAACATTTTAGTGTGAGGAGTGATATGAGGAGAGAGCCACAAAAAGCCAATGAGGTAAATGTTGCGAGCCTTGAGAGTCGTTTATTTGATCTCACTAACTTGGTTAAGCAGCTTGTGGTTAGCAAAGAACAGGTAAAAGCTTGTGGGATATGTTGGCAACCGGCCATCCAACTGATGCGTGCCCACAACTTCAAGAAGATGTGTTGGTGACGGCCGAGGACGTGAACGCCATAGGAGGTTTTCAAGGTCAGCCACAACAACAACAAAGGTATTTTAATAACAATTTCGGCAACCAAAGACCTCCTCAATTCCAGAATTTTATGCAAAGGCCGCCACAACAACAATTCCAACAAAGAGCACCCTTCAATCCAAATCAGGCTACTTCAAGTAGCTCGGGTATGTCTCTTGAGGACATTGTTAAAAACTTGGCCACTAACACTCTTCAATTCCAACAGAAAACGGAGGCAAGTATTCAAAATTTGGGAGCTCAAATGACACAACTTGCCACTTCCGTGAGTCGGTTGGAATCTCAAGGAAAGCTACCCTCCCAAACGGAGACGAACCCAAAGCAAAATGTGAGTGCAATCGTCTTGAGGAGCGGAAAGGAGCTTGAAGAGCCAAAGCTAGTGAAGAGTAAAGAAGTGGAGAAAGAGAAAGAAGTAAGTCTAAAGCCGGTGCAAAGCGAGAAACAACCGGAACCCACTGTTGAGGTAAGTGAGAAAGCAAAGGTAATTCCACCTCCCTTTCCTACACGTTTTCAAATGTCCAACAAAGCTAAAGAGGAAAGAGAGATTTTAGAGACTTTTAGGAAGGTTGAGGTGAATATACCTCTTTTAGATGCAATCAAGCAAGTCCCTCGTTACGCTAAGTTTTTGAAAGAATTGTGCACTAATAAACGAAAACTTAGGGGTAACGAGACGATTAACATGAGTGAAAATGTGTCCGCTGTGCTTCAAAAGAAGTTACCCCCAAAGTGCAAAGATCCCGGTGTTTTCACCATTCCTTGCAAATTGGGGAATGTGACGGTCAATAGGGCTATGCTTGATTTGGGTGCATCTATCAATGTGATGCCATATTCTATCTTTGAGACTTTAAATGTAGGCCCCTTATAAGAAACCGGGGTGGTCATTCAATTGGCCGATAGGTCCATAGTACACCCAAAAGGTGTATTAGAGGATTTATTGGTTCAAGTGAATGAACTTGTCTTCCCCGCGGATTTTTATGTCATTGATATGGAGGAGGATTCTCATCCGAAATCCACATCTATTTTGTTAGGGAGGCCGTTTTTGAAAACTTCGAAAACAAAGATAGATGTCCATAATGGCACACTTTCCATGGAATTCGATGGTAACATCATTCATTTTAATATCTATGAAGCCATGCGTTTTCCAAGTGATGTATCATCTCTTTGTGCCATAGATATTATTGAACCTATCTCTCAAGAGTTGTTTGAACTAACCCATTTTGATGCTTTAGATACAACTTTGAGTAGGTCTTTAGATGAAGCGGGAGTGACTAAACTCATGCAGAGGATTGAGCTCGGGCCCGAGTTTCACGAGCTAGTAGCTTCCATGGATCAAAAGAAAACAGCGAGGTATGATATTGCTAAAATTTCTTTACCACCGTCTAACACAAAGCTACTCCCTTCTATTTTGCAGGCACCCGAATTGGAGCTAAAGCAACTTCCCGATCATCTCAAGTATGCCTATCTAGAAGAAGGAGAGAAGCTACCGGTGATCATTTTGAGTATCCTAGACACATCTGAGGAGAAGAAGCTCATAGACGTGCTCAAAAGATACAAAGAAGCCATCGGGTGGACGATAGCCGACATAAAAGGCTTGAGTCCATCCACTTGCATGCACAAGATTTTGATGGAGGACGATTTCAAGCCGTTTCGTGAGGCTCAAAGGAGGTTGAATCCACCTATGATGGATGTTGTGAAGAAGGAGATTCAAAAGCTACTCGATGCGGATATGATTTTTGCTATTTCCGATAGCAAATGGGTGAGTCCGATACAAGTTGTCCCAAAGAAGGCCGGAGTGACGGTAGTGGAGAATTCCGATGGTGTGATGGTCCCGACAAGAGTGCAAAGTGGTTGGAGGGTATGCATCGATTACCGGTGGTTGAACGCGTCAACCCGGAAAGATCACTTCCCTCTACCGTTTATCGATCAGATGCTCGAGAGATTGGCAGGTAAGTCCCATTATTGTTGTTTAGATGGTTTTTCTGGTTTTCACCAAATTCCGGTTGCACCGGAAGATCAAGAGAAAACCACGTTTACATATCCTTTCGGCACTTTTGCTTATCGTCGAATGCCCTTTGGCCTATGCAATGAACCGGCTACTTTTCAGCGGTGTATGATGAGTATTTTCTCCGAATTTGTTGAAAACATCATTGAAGTTTTCATGGACGATTTTACCGTCTATGGAAACTCCTTTGATGAGTGTTTAGAAAATCTCACAAAAATCCTTCAAAGATGCATAGAGACCAACTTGGTTTTAAATTACGAAAAATGTCATTTTATGGTAAACCAATGGGCTTATTTTAGGACATATCATTTCTAGTAAGGGTATTGAAGTAGACAAAGCTAAAATAGATGTTATCAAAAGCTTACCCTACCCCACTTCGGTGAGGGAAGTCCGGTCATTTTTGGGTCATGCAGGTTTTTATAGGCGCTTCATCAAGGATTTCTCGCGCATTACCCGACCGATGTGCAGTCTACTTCAAAAGGATGTGGAGTTCAAGTTCGATGAGAAATGCAAGGAAGCTTTTGATAAGCTTAAGGATATGCTTACATCCGCCCCGATCATGAAACCACCTAATTGGGACCTTCCCTTCGAGATTATGTGTGATGCGAGCAACTACGCTATTGGAGCGGTACTCGGGCAAAGGGTTGGAAGGGACCCACATGTTATTTATTATGCCTCGAGGACCCTCGATAGCGCGCAAGCAAACTACTCCACTACGGAGAAGGAATTACTTGCGGTTGTCTTTGCTTTGGAAAAATTTCGTCAATATCTCTTAGGTACTAAAGTTATTGTTTTTACAGACCATGCAGCGTTGCGATATTTGATGACGAAGAAGGACGCCAAGCCAAGGCTCATCCGATGGATCTTGTTACTCCAGGAGTTCAACTTGGAGATTAGAGACAAAAGTGGAGCACAAAATCTAGTGACTCATGAGCACAAAATAATTTTTAAAAGTGTGTTTTTATAAAAAAAAAATGTTAAGAATGTGTTTTTTATAAAAAAATTGTTAAGAGTGTGTTTTTATAAAAAAATTGTTAAGAGTGTGTTTTTTATAAAAAAATTGTTAAGAATGTGTTTTTATAAAAAATTGTTAAAAATGTGTTTTTATAAAAATAATTCTTAAAAGTGTGTTTTTATAAAAAAATTGTTAAAAATGTATTTTTATAAAAAAAAAAACTTGTTAAAAATGTTTTTTATAAAAAAATTGTTAAGAGATTGTTTTTATAAAAATAATTCTAAATAGTGTGTTTTTATAAAAATAATTCTTAAAAGTGTTTTTATAAAAAAAATTGTTAAGAGTGTGTTTTTATGAAAAAATTGTTAAGAATGTGTTTTTATAAAAAAATTGTTAAGAGTGTGTTTTTATAAAAAAAATTGTTAAGAATGTGTTTTTTTATAAAAAAAATGTTAACTTAGGTCCCTACGGTTTTAAGAATGACAACTTAGGTCCCTAAACTTTTAAGAATGACAAATTAGGTCCTTAAACTTTTAAGAATGCCAATTAGGTCCCTAAACTTTTAAGAATGACAACTTAGGTCCCTACGGTTTTAAGAATGACAACTTAGGTCCCTAAACTTTTAAGAATGACAATTTAGGTCCCTAATCTTTTAAGAATGACAATTTAGGTCCCTAAACTTTTAAGAATGCCAATTAGGTCCTTAAACTTTTAAGAATGACAACTTAGGTCCCTACGGTTTTAAGAATGACAACTTAGGTCCCTAAACTTTTAAGAATGACAATTTAGGTCCCTAAACTTTTAAGAATGCCAATTAGGTCCCTAAAGTTTTAAGAATGACAACTAGGGTCCCTAAACCGCAGCATCTATATATAACACTATGATACGTTGAAATTAAATAAACCGCAACATCTATATATAACAATATGATACGTTGAAATAAAATTAACCGCAACATCTATGTATAACACTATTATACGTTGAAATAAAATAAACCGCAACATCTATATATAATACTATTATACGTTGAAATAAAATAAACCGCAACCTCTATATATAACACTATTATACGTTGAAATAAAATAAACCGCACTTTATCTATTTATAACACTATTATATGTTGAAATAAAATAAACCGCAACATCTATATATAACACTATTATACGTTGAAATAAAATAAACCGCAACATCTATATATAACACTATTATACGTTGAAATAAAATAAACCGCAACCTCTATATATAACACTATTATACGTTGAAATAAAATAAACCGCAACATCTATATATAACACTATTATACGTTGAAATAAAATAAACCGCAACATCTATATATAACACTATTATACGTTGAAATAAAATAAACCGCAACCTCTATATATAACACTATTATACGTTGAAATCAAAATAAACCGCAAAATCTATATATAACACTATTATACGTTGAAATAAAATAAACCGCACTTTATCTATTTATAACACTATTATATGTTGAAATAAAATAAACCGCAACATCTATATATAACACTATTATACGTTGAAATAAAATAAACTGCAACATCTATATATAACACTATTATACGTTGAAATAAAATAAACCGCAACCTCTATATATAACACTATTATACGTTGAAATAAAATAAACCGCACTTTATCTATTTATAACACTATTATATGTTGAAATAAAATAAACCGCAACATCTATATATAACACTATTATACGTTGAAATAAAATAAACCGCAACCTCCATATATAACACTATTATACGTTGAAATAAAATAAACCGCAACATCTATATATAACACTATTATACGTTGAAATAAAATAAACCACACTTTATCTATTTAAAACACTATTATACGTTGAAATAAAATAAACCGCAACATCTATATATAACACTAACTATAACTTCTGTGAATGACTATGTAGAGGGATTTCTTTAACATCGACTTGACGCTAAAGTGCAAAGTTGCCTACATCGAGGACTTAAGAAACCGCTTTAGGGGATTAGGTGATCGCGCGGATACCCTTGAGGTTATCTTTAGAGGGACACCGTTCGGGCCATGGATGGATGTGTCTTACTCTGCTGGCGACCCTACGCTAGTACACATGTTTCTACAGTTGGAGGTCGAGGACGCCAACGCTGAGCCGGAGGAGATGCATTTTGATTTCTTCGGCGATCGATTGCATTTTGGGCGTCGTGAGTTCTGTCTAATTACAGGACTACGTTTTGGAGAGGCTCCCCCTTCCTCCCTTAGCAGACTGCTCCTTCGTTCCTAGGGTTTGGGGCATTTCAGCATCTCGTTTGAAGCTGAAGGCAGCCCGGGACATGATGAAAGAGGGCCTTAGTGCCCTAAGTGACGCCGATGCTGTCCGTGTATGCTTGGTGGTGATCGTGGATATGGGCTTCATGGGCCGTGAGTATAGCCAGTATGCTTCCTCGACGGTCCTTAGGGCCGTCGAGGACCTTGAGCTGTTTAACAGCTACCCGTGGGGTAGCCATATCTGGACACATTGCTACTCAATCTTGCACCGAGCCATAACCAGACGCGACTCCGATCAACATGGAAAGATGAACCTTTGTGGTTTTACATACGCCTTCAAGGTTAGATACGTAGTATAACAATTGTTAATAATACATACAAACTGTTTGGCTATTCTTTTTACGTACTTGCTCTTCTTGTCTAATTCCAGATATGGATCTTGGAGATGTTTCCCGCATCAATCCGATATTTCGTCAAGCGCGACGACCAAGTACTTAGGGGAACCCGTTGGGACAAGCGTGTTACCCTAAGTAGGTCGCTTTGGGTTCAGTTCTTCAATGAATCTAGACATGTAAGTTCTTTTACTATGTTTACAATTTGCATACGTTAGTCCTGCTTATTAATTTTTTTTATGTTTTATCATATATTTAGCTGCCACTCTTGCCTTTCGCTCGCCTTGAGCCTACTGCCGACGAGATGGACACGGATTGGTACAGAGACAGCGTGGCCTTTATTGACGCAGAGGCGGCAAGGGCTCGACGTCCCTCTCCTTCCACATCTCACGAAGATGAGGAAGACGATGACAGGCCCCCTTCCGGTGGATATCAGCAACCCCCTTCCTCCTCTTATCCACCGCCCCCTTCCTCCTCCTATCCGCGGCCCCCTTCCTCCTCCTACCAGCCGCCCCCTTACGATCCATATCAGGCGGCCCCTTCCTACGGGCCACATCGTGGCTGTCATGAGTACCTGTGGGACTACGTCCACGGGCCGCTAGAGTCACGTGTAGAGTTTCTGGAGGGAGTCTACAGACAATTTAGCGCTGTCCATGTTAGTGTTTAACTTAATTTGTTGGCCACGTTTATTTAGTTTGTATATTAATATTACGTTCTAAATTTGTTTTAGCTGTCGAGTACGACACCGATCCCCGCTCCGTTCGGACATGGGGCACATGCGACGTTTGCCACCACATCCTATCCGTCATTCCCTGAAAATGTAAGTGACACTGAGTAACCATTATAGTTATATGTTTGTTCCTAAGTTTGTAACTCTTATAATGATCAATGTCACGCAGGCCGGGATGTCGAGGGCATAAACCTCCCAAACGACGTTCGCCACCACATCCTATTCTACTTTCCCGGAGAGTGTAAGTGACACTGAGTAACCATTATAGTTATATGTTTGTTCCTAAGTTTGTAACTCTTATAATGATCAATGTCACGCAGGCCGGGATGTCGAGTGCAGGGGGTTACACATCCCAAATGGTGTCGTTTGGCACCACATATGGTTCTACTATCCCGGAGAGTGTAAGTGACACTGAGTAACCATTATAGTTATATGTTTATTCCTAATTTTGTAACTCTTATAATGATCAATGTCATGCAGGCCGGGATGTCGGGGGCCGGGATGTCGGGGGCATACACCTCAGCATTCACGGACATCTTTGGCGGTTCGGCCAGAGAGTATTACAGGCCGGAAATGTCGGGGTCGACGTTCGTCACACAACCACCTTCCATGCATACTGTAAGTTATTTTGGTAGTTTTGGTTTAATTGTGAACATTTCCTAAATTGTACTTAAAACATCTAATAACTTAATATTCAGACGATGGGGTCTCCTATTCTCGAGGAGCACTTCTCGGAGCCGGAAGATGACCCGATGGATGTTGTAGATCCACAGGTGACCCCGCTCCCTCATAAGCGGCAGCATAAACTTTCAAAATGGTTGAGTTACCCGTTTGGAAAACAAGGATCTACGACACCACTGCCCCCTAAAAAGCAAGCAAAGATTGTGGGGGGAAACAAGGGAGGAAAGAAGGCGGAAAAGAGAAAGGGAAAGGTGGCTTCACCGGAGCGTCTACCGGCATCCGATATATTGAGGATGTGCAAGACTGGTCACCTCCCCCCCATGATATTCGTCCCTTACTTGAGCCTGGAAATCACCCCCCGCTTTTTCCAAGTATTGCTGGCGGATGACCCTTTGGAGTCTGAGTTACAGGATGTGGTTAGTATGAAGTTTAACTATAGTCATATAATCAAATATATTTATATTACATGTCTAACCATCTATTTTTTATGTATAGCACATGGATTGTTGGGTCTCGCTGCTCCAAAAATCTCGTGGAACAGACACGAGGTGGACCATGATGTACAGTATTTTCTTTCCCTACCTGGTGCTCCCCCATCAAGGTCCCGCCTCCGTGGCCAACTCATGCAATGGCGTGGAAGGGGTTTCTTGGGCTCTCCTCGATGTGGTATGTAAATCGTTTTACTCTTATTTTATTTAAGTTGTTTTGTTGCTAACTAAGTTGTCTAATATTGTAATATTTCAGGTGTACATCCCAATATGCATTCATCCCAAACATTGGCTGCCTGGAGTGTTTGAGCTTGACGCTATGACCATGGCGATTTATGACAGCGACAGTGCCAGTCTCTTCAAAGACCAATTGGAAGACCAGATGAGAAGGTTTAAAGCTGTGCTATTTGACTTCTTTTGTCGGGTCAAGGACACGAGGTGTCGCGATAGGTCAGAGCTCTTTCGCCATAAGTTCGCCAAGAATACACCCCAGCAGGCCGGGATGAATGCGGATTGCAGTGTCTGGGTATGCCGTAATGCCAGCATGTTGATAAATAACGATGTGGTATTTGTACACCCTGACCACACCGTGGCCGCGGCCAATGCATTTCGCATACATATGGCGGAGTCCATTTATGCACATTGTCAAATAAAGCAAAGTTAGGTTGTTTATGTAACATTAAATAATTGTTATTTTTAGTATTAACTTGTTTTGTTAAAGTATTGTGATTGACTTAGTGTTTACTTCATTTGGTTTTTGCTAATTTCATCCAATTACTCAACTTTGAGTATCGATATCTCTTTCACACATACTCCATTTTGGACGCATTATATATCGTTTCGAAGCTCTCATATAGGAGAACATAAACCTACTAAGAGTTACTTATATATAACATATATATATATATATATATATATATATATTTAAATGTGTCCAAAGTTTTGTAAAACCCATATATATATATATATATGCTACTGAGTGAACTCAATGAACCGGCGAAGGGGTTTTTGTTAAATGGAATTCTTATTCTCGAAGCCGAGTTTTCTTTGGTTGGAATGCTTAAAAATATCATCCCGTCTATTTGGTGTCTTCCTTCTGATGCAAAAATTGGTATTATGTAATGTAGAACAGTATCTATATTATAGAAACTTGCATTTGACAGTACCATATAAATCTGGTCTAAATTCTCATTAATTAGTTATGTTTGACTACTTAAAGACTAATTTTCTGCCTAATGAAAGACCTTTATTCAAGAGCAGACGAATATTGCAATTACTTTTTCAGTCGAATCTTACAGGCTCTTTTCAAACGAATCTTGTAGTGAACTATTCAGACGAATCATGCAGTGAACTATTCAGACGAACCATGGCTGGAGGTTCAAGATCAAGGGGGAACAGGTCGGCGAATGTGGCTGGAACTTCACGTTCGGGAGCCTACCAACCACTGAACGATGGAGGTCGCCGGAGTACCTAGAAGGTACCAGAAACAGAGGAGGAGTGGACAAACTGTGGGCGAACTGCGGCCGATTTTCCATTCACGCCTGAGGAGGAAGCAGACTGGGAGATGGCATCCGACAATTACTACTTCGATAATGGCATGAGAACCCCACCAATGTATGATTTTATGCCGACGGGTCTTCGACAAAGTCAACGAATTACTCCCGCAGTGCAAAAAGCCATTGATGAGGCGAACGCCGGTATCGAAAAGGTAAAGGGTATGTGGAACCATAACAGGGGGATTCAGCAAGGGAAAATGGAGTATCTAGCGGAGAAGAAACGAGAACTGGCCATGACTAGGGCTCACGTTCGGCAGCTGCAACGAGAGATTAAGGAAGCTGAAGAGGAACTAGAAGAACTCGAATCGGACTACATAGGAATGGAGGACGTGATCAAGGAAAAGGTTAACTTGATCACAGGACTCCAGGACGCCTTCCAGTAATAGATTTCTTTGTTTACATGCACTGTATCCGTTTCGGTTAGGAAGATGATTTGCAATAATTTTTATATGATGTTGTTAATTATTTTCCTTGTTAAATAACTTAAGTGAATTTCTATATTAAAAACATTAAAATGGAAAGGAAACAATACATTAAAAACCACATAAAATGATAACCTAAAAACTATAGGGACCATTAATGTTTTTTTAAATTTGCAACAAACTTCAGGGACCAAACTGTAAATTCGAAAAGTAGCGGGTTAGCCGCTACTTTTAATTAATTTCCCCTGTATATATATATATATTTTCTATAAAATAAGTATTTACATTTTTATATTAATTTGTTTTAAAATAAA
Source organism: Saussurea involucrata (assembly GCA_033807775.1). Lineage (NCBI taxonomy): Eukaryota > Viridiplantae > Streptophyta > Magnoliopsida > Asterales > Asteraceae > Saussurea > Saussurea involucrata. Next base: position 26,466,125 of record CM066320.1, read on the forward strand.
CTTTACTTCAAAATAAAATGTGTACTTTTCAATTCTATATTAATAATGAGATAAAAGAAATTTAAAGAAAATGATTAAATATTTTAAAAGTAATTTACCAATAAAAATAAATTCTTTATAAAACAAATAAATAATTACAAAAAAAAAAATCTTAATTCCAATTCCAATCCAAATCCATATCCTACAAACCAAACAAAATTCATAAGGGAATGGAATTCAAATCCATTCCAAATCCTACAAACCAAACACATGAAAGGATTCCAAATCCCCCCAAATCCAAATCCTTACATGAAATCCAATCTATTCCCCCAAACCAAACGCACCCTTATTGTATTTATGAAAACCCATCAAGGATTCCAACTTAAGAGATGCAATCAGATTTTAGTGGGGTTTCTTTTAAGGGAAATTAATTAAAATATCCTAAGTCAAACCACGTTTTACTGAAATACCCAAAATCTCTCCCATGTTACAAAAATACCCCAAAAATCCACGATGGAGCCCGCGATCGCGGGCTTCAGGCCACGTGTCACCAAAGTTTGCCCACTTTGCCCGCGTTGGTCCCTCAAGAATGCCCGCGGTCCAGCTTTCCCCCCTCAAGAATGCCCGCGTGTGCAGTTTTGGTCCCTGCCCACGTTTGACTCATTGACCCCCGCGATCGCGGGCTACACGTGTCACCAAAGTTTGCCCACTTTGCCCGCGTTGGTCCCTCAAGAATGCCCGCGGTCCAGCTTTCCCCCCTCAAGAATGCCCGCGTGTGCAGTTTTGGTCCCTGCCCGCGTTTGACTTTCTTTGACCCCCACGATCGCGGGCTCCTGTGCCACGTGTCGGCACAGGGTTAACCCTAAAGTCTGTTTGACGAACCAAACCCTAATGTTTTCTTCGGCCGCACTATATAAAGGGGGGGGGGGGGACCAAAAAACGGCACTCTCATTTTTTTAATCACTCTCTCAAATTTTAATCAAACTCTCTCAATTTTCTCACACTCTCTCAATTTTGTCGTGTGGAATACGCGTTCGGGTTTTGTGAAGATGTCTCATATTACCTCTGTGGTATGTTTTCCTTATGTTATTTGTTATTTTTTGTATGTTATTTTAAGTTAAAATATATGATTTGTAGGTTGTTATATTGTTTATAACTTATGTTTGAATATGTTCTATGTTTAACATGATATGTATGGTTTTATGTTTGAATGTGATATTTGTATGTTATAATGTGTATGTTGTTATAGTGTGTTTTTTCATAAAAAAATTGTTAAGAGTGTTCTTTTATAAAAAAATTGTTAAGAGTGAGTTTTTATAAAAAATATTGTTAACAATGTTTTTTTTTTATAAAAACACACTCTTAACAATTTTTTTATAAAAACGCACCCTTAACAATTGTTTATAAAAACAGTGTGTTTTTATAAAAAATTGTTAAGAGTGTGTTTTTATAAAAAATTGTTATAGTTTTATGGTTTTTATAATGTGTTTTTTTATAAAAAAATTGGTAATTTTTTTTTTATAAAAACAGTTTTTAAAAAATTTTGTTAAAAATGTGTTTTTTATAAAAATTGTTAAGAGTGTGTTTTTATAAAAAAATTGTTATAGTTTTATGTTTGAATGTGATATTTGTATGTTATAATGTGTATGTTGTTATAGTGTGTTTTTTCATATAAAATTGTTAAGAGTGTTTTTTTATAAAAAAACTGTTAAAAGTGTGTTTTTATAAAAAAATTGTTAAAAATGTGTTTTTTTTTATAAAAACACACCCTTAACAATTTTTTTATAAAAACACACCCTTAACAATTTTTTATAAAAACAGTTTTTTATAAAAAAATTGTTAAGAGTGTGTTTTTATAAAAAAAACACATTTTTAACAATTTTTTTTTATAAAAACACATTTTTAACAATTTTTTTATAAAAAAACACTCTTAACAATTTTTATATGAAAAAACACACTATAACAACATACACATTATAACATACAAATATCACATTCAAACATAAAACCATAAAACTATAACAATTTTTTTATAAAAACAAACTCTTAACAAATTTTTATAAAAAAAACACATTTTATAAAAAAATTGTTAAGAATGTGTTTTTTATAAAAAAAATGTTAAGAATGACAACTTAGGTCCCTACGGTTTTAAAATGACAACTTAGGTCCCTAAACTTTTAAGAATGCCAATTAGGTCCTAAACTTTTAAGAATGACAACTAGGGTCCCTAAACCGCACTTTATCTATATATAACAATATGATACGTTGAAATAAAATAAACCGCATTTTATCTCTATATAACAATATGATACGTTGAAATAAAATAAACCGCACTTTATCTATATATAACACTATTATACGTTGAAATAAAATACCACCGCACTTTATCTATATATAACACTATTATACGTTGAAATAAAATAAACCGCACTTTATCTATATATAACACTATTACGTTGAAATAAAATACCACCGCACTTTATCTATATATAACAATATGATACGTTGAAATAAAATAAACCGCACTTTATCTATATATAACACTATTATACGTTGAAATAAAATACCACCGCACTTTATCTATATATAACAATATGATACGTTGAAATAAAATAAACCGCAACATCTATATATAACACTAACTATAACATCTGTGAATGACTATGTAGAGGGATTTCTTTAACATCGACTTGACGCTAAAGTGCAAAGTTTCCTACATCGAGGACTTAAGAAACCGCTTTAGGGGATTAGGTGATCGCGCGGATACCCTTGAGACCATCTATAGAGGGACACCGTCCGGGCCATGGATGGATGTGTCTTACTCTGGTGGCGACCCTACGCTAGTACACATGTTTCTACAGTTTGAGGTCGAGGACGCCAACGCTGAGCCGGAGGAGATGCTTTTTGATTTCTTCGGCTCTCAATTGCATTTTGGGCGTCGTGAGTTCTGTCTAATTACAGAACTACGTTTTGGAGAGGCTCCCCCCCCCCCTTCCTCCCTTAGAAGACTGCTCCTTCGTTCCTAGGGTTTGGGGCATTTCAGCATCTCGTTTGAAGCTGAAGGCAGCCCAGGACATGATGAAAGAGGGCCTTAGTGCCCTAACCGACGACGATGCTGTCCGTGTATGCTTGGTGGTGATCGTGGATATGGGCTTCCTGGGCCGTGAGTATAGCCAGTATGCTTCCGAGACGGTCCTTAGGGCCGTCGAGGACCTTGAGCTGTTTAACAGCTACCCGTGGGGTAGCCATATCTGGACACATTGCTACTCTATTCTGCACCGAGCCATAGCCAGACGCGTTGATCGACATGCAAAGATGAATCTTTGTGGTTTTACATACGCCTTCAAGGTTAGATACGTAGTATAACAATTGTTAATAATACATACAAACTGTTTGGCTTTTCTTTTTACGTACTTGTTCTTCTTGTCTAATTCCAGATATGGATCTTGGAGATGTTTCCCGCATCAATCCGATATTTCGTCAAGCGCGACGATCGAGTACTTAGGGGAACCCGTTGGGACAAGCGTGTTAACCTAAGTAGGTCGCTTTGGTTTCAGTTCTTCAATGCGTCTAGAAATGTAAGTTCTTTTACTATGTTTACAATTTGCATACGTTAGTCCCGCTTATTAATTTCTTTTATGTTTTATCATATATTTAGCAGCCACTCTTGCCTTCCGATCGCCTTGTGCCTACTGTCGACGAGATGGGCACAGATTGGTGCAGAGACAGCGTGGCCTTTATTGACGCAGAGGCGGAAAGGGCTCGACGTCCCCCTACTTCCACATCTGACGAAGATGAGGAAGACGACGACAGGCCCCCTTCCGGTGGATACCAGCCGGCCCGTTCCTCCTCCTACCAGCCGCCCCCTTCCTCCTCCTACCAGCCGGTCCGTTCCTCCTCCTACCAGGCGTCCCCTTCCTCCTCCTACCAGGCGCCCCCTTCCTCCTCCTACCAGGCGCCCCCTTCCTTCTCCTACAATCCATATCAGGCGTCCCCTTCCTACGAGCCACAGCGTGGCTCACATGAAGTCCTGTGGGACTACGTCCACGGGCCGCTAGAGACACGTGTACACTATCTGGAGGAAGTCTACAGACAGTTTAGCGCTGTCAATGTTAGTGTTTAACTTAATTTGTTGGCCACGTTTATTTAGTTTGTATATTAATATTACGTTCTAAATTTGTTTTAGCTGTCGAGTACGACACCGATCCCCGCTCCGTTCGTACAGGGGGCACAGGCGACGTTTGCCACCACATCCCATCCGTCATTCCCTGAAAATGTAAGTGACATTGAGTAACCATTATAGTTATATGTTTGTTCCTAAGTTTGTAACTCTTATAATGATCAATGTCACGCAGGCCGGGATGTCCCAAACGCCGTTCGCCACCACATCCTATTCTACTATCCCGGAGAGTGTAAGTGACACTGAGTAACCATTATAGTTATATGTTTGTTCCTAATTTTGTAACTATTTTAATGATCAAGGTCACGCAGGCCGGGATGTCGGGGGCATACACCTCGCAGATGCCGCCGCCGTTCGCCACCACATCATATTCGACTATCCCGGAGAGTGTTAGTGACACTGAGTAACCATTATAGTTATATATCGATAATCCTAATTTTGTAACTATTTTAATGATCAATGTCACGCAGGCCGGGATGTCGGGGGCACAGCACATGCCATCGTTCGCCACCACAGCAATCACAAACATCTTTGGCGGTTCGGCCGATGACTATTACAGGCCGGAAATGCATACTGTAAGTTATTTTGGTAGCTTTGGTTTAATTGTGAACATTTCCTAAATTGTACTTAAAACATTGAGTAACGTAATTTTCAGACGGGGTCTCCTATTATCCAGGATCACTTCTCGGAGCACTTCTCGGAGCCTGACGATGACTCGATGGATGTTGTAGATCCACCACCACAGGTGACCCCGCTCCCTCTAAAGCGGTCGCATAAAATTTCACAATGGTTTCGTCACCCGTTTGGCCAACAAGGATCTACGACACCACCGCCCGCTAAAAAACAAGCAAAGAAAGCGGGGGGAAAGAAGGGAGGAAAGAAAAAGGGAAAGGTGCCTTCACCGGAGCCTCAACCGGCATCAGAAATATTGAGGATGTGTCGGACTGGTCGCCTCCCCAACTTGACATTCACCCCTTACGGGGGCTTAGAAATCAACCCCTCGTTTTTTGAAAAATTGCTTGCGGATGACCCTGTGAACTCTGACTTAGACGATACGGTTAGTATGAAGTTAAATTATAGTCATATATAATCAAATATATTTATATTACATGTCTAACCATCTATTTTTTATGCATAGCACGTCAATTCTTGGGTTAGCCTGTTGCAAAAACATCATGGCGTAGACACGAGGTGGACCATCATGCACACTATGTTCTTTCAGTGTATACTGATGGACCATCAAGGTCCCGCCTCCGTGATCGAAATATGCAATGGCTCGGAAGGGACCTCTTGGACTCTCCTCGATAGGGTATGCAAATCGTTTTACTGTTATTTTATTTAATAACATATATGACATATATTGTAATATTTCAGGTGTACATCCCCATATGCTTGCATCCCAGACATTGGCTGCTTGGAGTGTTTGAACTAGACACTATGGTCATGACCCTATATGACAGCGAAAAGGACGGTCTCTGCAAACAACAATTGACAGAGCAGATGCAATCGTTTAAAACAAAACTATATACGTTCTTTTCATTGATCGGGGATCATAGACGTCGCGAAGTGTCAAGTATCTTTCGCACAAAGATGGCCGGCCAAGTACCCCAGCAGACCGGGTTATATGCGGATTGCGGTGTATGGGTATGCCGTAATGTCCAAAAGTTGATAAATAACGAGGAGATATGGGTACCCCCTAACGAAACCGACGATGAGGCAATGGATTTCCGCCGACATATGGCGGAGTCAATTTATGCGCATTGTCTAATAGGGCCACGTTAGGTTGTTTATGTAACATTAAATAATTGTTATTTTTAGTATTAACTTATTTTGTTAAAGTATTGTGATTGACTTACTGTTTACTTCATTTGGTTTTTGCTAATTTCATCCATTTACTCAACTTTGAGTATCGATATCTCTTTCACACATACTCTATTTTGGACGCATTATATATCATTTCGAAGATCTCATATAGAAGAACATAAACCTACTAAAAGTTAGTTATATATAACACATATATATAAATTTAAATGCGTCCAAAGTTTAGTAAAACCCATATTTCCAACACCTAGTAAGTAGGTTTATGAAACTTGCGATAATCCTAATACAGAGATTATTGGATGAACAAGCATTTATTTCTTGATTATTGGGGTATTGGTTCTTGTTGTCTGGAAGTGATTCATATGATCTAAAAATTGGTATCATGTAATGTAGAACAATATCTATGTTTGACTACTTAAAGACTAATTTTCTGCCTAATGAAAGACCTTTATTCAAGAGCAGACGAATATTGCAGTTACTTTTTCAGTGGAATCATGCAGGCAACTTTTTCAGACGAAATCTATAAACACTTTCAAATAATAATAATTTAAAACGATTTAATGAATTAGTTAATATATGATTATTATGTTAATGCGATAGGAGTGTAAAACAAAATTGAAAAAAAAAATAAGAGATGTACCATAAATTAAATAATTAACTATAAGAGTATGAATTTTAAATATAAAAAATATTTTTTTTATGTAGTGTATAACTGTATATGATATATATTAAAATATATAAATCCAAAAAAATTCAAGATTGAGCTCATTTCGAACGTATCGAAGAGACGATTATAATGGTGTAATTTGTTAAAATTAAAACGTATTTTTTTAACGTATTTTAGTTAATAAACGATTATATGTGTTAAATATAAAATTAAAATAATGAAAGTAAAAGGTATAAAGTAAATTTAGTAAATAAGTATAGGGGTTGAAAGCGTAACATTTCATTTTAAATTCGGACTAAATGGGGTGAACAGTGCCAAAAATATCAAAATTTTCATAAATGGTCCCTGGAATTTTTCAAAAATGGTCCTTTGCAAATGAAAAGTCACAAAAATAACCCCATCGCGGGATTCCATTTTTCAAAAATGGTCCCTGCAAGTTTAAAAAAGTGTCAGAAAGGTCCCTGGCCCGCGATCGCGGGCTCCAATCGCGGATTTTTAGGATATTTTTGCAAAGTGGGAGAGATTTTGGGTATTTCAGTAAAACATGGTCAAACTTAGGGTATTTTAATTAATTTCCCTTCTTTTAAATATATACTCATGTTGTTAATCTTTGATTATATTTGAACCGTTGAACCCATGATGCTTAATTTGGTTAGCGGGTATTTTTGTTATTGTGTACTTTAGAGATGGAATAAAACTTAATGGAGTATAACAAAAGGTTTGGGGTTTGTAGGTGCTCCTTATATATTAATTTAATTTGAGTCGATCAGAATCTTCCAATATACAAAATCTGGAGGTGTCTCTCTTTTGTTAAACCAAGTGCTTTAGCATCCCATCATTCTGTTCATCTTTTAGAGTTAAAAAAAGAAAGAAAGAAAAGCCATTATATCTTTTGCAGCTACAGAAGCAAAAGTCTGAGAAACAAAAGGTTGAAAGTGCAAATGAAGAGTGAAAGTGGACCAATTAATACAACTGGCACTTTATAAAGACAAAGAAAACAGACCATGGGGGAGAAGAGAATCAGCCCATTGCTTTTACTTGCTGACACACCATTTTTATTCCTAATAAGATTTGATTCCCTCCAGGTTACAAGATTGATGTTCCTCTCTCTCTCTCTCTAACTTATGACTTTTTAGACCACCCGTACCGCCTTCGGGTACGGGATCGGGTTCGACGAGGTGGCACAGCGGGTTCATCGGGTAGGGGGTACCGGGGGAGCGGGTAGCGATCGGGTTAGGGTACCGGGTTCATGAACCCGATGATACCCGTTGCAATTTTAGATTTTTTTTATTTTTTTTAAATTTTTTTTAAACAATACCGTTTACCAACGGCTATTTTATAATTTTTTTTTCAAATTATACACACTATATATATTAACCTATACCATCTTATTTTTTCACACCAACTAAAACATAATTTCTTCCATTTCTCTCAAATTCAATACATTCTTTCATTTCTTTCAAATTCCATCATGAATTCAAACACCACACCTACATCCCGTCGTAACCGATCGAGGAGTTCGGATACACCGCAACAAGACCCGGACCTTGGCTTCCAAGCATTTGCTCAACAAGGTTATATTCCGCAACCGGCCCCGAACGTTGGTTTCCAACAATTTCAGCAACACCCTTATATTCCTCATCAATTTACATATCATGGTTTGCTCCAACAAGGTTTTACTCTCGCTAATCACCAACTTCCTCAACCCGCGGCTTTCAACACCGGAATCGATCTCGAAGAGGAGTTTGTTCCTGAAACCCAAGAACCGCAAACACCACAATCGATCTCCACACAACAATCAATCCCGGAACCATCAAACCCGACACCAACGCAAAAAGGAAAAAAGAAAAAATTTGAAAATAGAGCCACCCGACAGGTGTGGACTAAAGGTGAGCCAATCGATCTTATTTTTATTATTTATCTTATTTTTATTTATTAAAAAATATATAAATATTTTTATTTTGTTAAATAATTAAATGTATAAATAAAAGAATTAAAAAAACTGAGGTGGCAATTGGGTTCAGTGGGTTGGCGGTACTCCACTTTTGGGTAAGAAGGGTAAGAAAGAGAAAAGCTGATGTGGCGCTGAGGTGACAATTGGGTGCAGTAGGTTCATTGGGTAGACGGTACTCATGGCCTTAGAGAGAGAGAGAGAGAGAAACCCTAGCTAGCTATTGACTTTGGTAAAGATACCAGTAATCCTATTTGCACCCATAATCAAGTGAATTCATCCTCCATTGCAAATATAAAAATTGGATTTTGATGTTATTGTGAAGAGTAAAATAGAGAAAATGAAGATTTTATTCTTTATTTGGCTCCAATAGATTCTACAACAGAGAAAACACTTCAAATAAAGAGAATCTTTAAAACAGAAATTTCTATTCAATTGATTTCCCCCAATAAAATTAAACTATTATTATTTTATATAGTTTTTTTAAGTGTATTGAGATTATAAAGTTAGAGCATCTCCAACAACTTCCCCATAATTTCTCTAAAATGGAGAACCAAAAGCCAAAGTCCTTAAAAAAATTTCATTCATCTCCAACAGCTTCCCCATTTTGGAGAATCCAACCTTAATTAAAATATTAAAATATTTCATTCATTTATTAAAATATTATTTCTTTCTCTACATATTTATTTTCAAAGTTTCCTATTTGTCATCTCACTTAGTAATCATTTTTGGAGTGATCTCCATATTTGAAGAAAAAAACATTCTTTCTCCAACTTTCTCCATTTTGAGGATAGTTTTAAAGAAGCTGTTGGAGCAAAATATTAGCGCAAAATCCTCATTTTCTCCATTTTCTCCATTTTAAGAAAACTGTTGGAGATGCTCTTATATAATATTTTAATAATAAAATTAATGTTGAAATATAAAATAGAAAATATGTTGGAATGAAATATAATTAAAGATTTTGGTTTTTAGTTCTCTGTTATAGAGATACTATTGGAGATCTTATAAAAACTTTATCTTCTTTGAATTATTAACATGAGTTTGTGTGACCTGACATTTTCTTACTTTTTATTTTATTTTTTGACTTTATAATTATTAATATATTTTACATATATATAAGGGTCCCTATATATAATTAATTATTTATTTAGGGTGTTGATTCCCTACCCCTGCCAAGTTTACACCCCTGCAACCTCCCAGAAATTGTCTCCTCTCTCACAAACCCAATTTTAATGTAAAATTTATAATTTATACCCTTAAACTTATCTAATTTATTTACTTTATATCTTTTATTTTTTTATTTTTTATTTTACACATTTATTATATTAACACATATAATTGTATATTAGTTAAAATGCGTTAAAAAAATATGTTTTAATTTTAACAAGTTACACCATTATAATCGTCTCTTCGATACGTTCGAAATGAGCCTAATATTGAATTTTTTTGATTTAATTATTTAATTATATATCATTTATGGTACATCTCTTACTTTTTTAATTTTCGTTTTACATTTTTATCACGTTAACATAATAATCATATATTAACTAAAATATGTTTAAAAAAAATACGTTTTAACATATCACATTAACATAGATAATTACGTTTAAATACGTCAAGAAATTTGAAGCCAAAACCGACCCAACCCGCCAACCCAATCAAAAGATTTCTTATAAATATTTTGTTTATAAATGCGACATCACGGGTTGCCGGGTTGGGTCGGTTTGGCTTGGGTTAACCCGTTATCAACCCAATATATGCGGGTTGGTGAAAAATAGTATCGATTATACATCGGGTTGGTGAAAAATAGTATCGATTAATTAAACGAACTTCCCGCCGAACGATTTATATATGTGTATATATTATATTATAAATATTTCAACTTTAATGTTCTAAATTATTTTAATTGGTTTTGAGAAAACGAATTAAAGTTTTTTTTTATAAATTTGTTTAAAAAATAAGAAGGTATCGACGAATAATAATATAATTAAATCAAAAAAAACATATAGTAATATAATTAAATAAAAAAATATTCAATATTTGTCTCATTTATTTTTGTAACGCCAATGATTATTAAAACAACGTATGCTTATTTTTAGTTAATATACGATTATATGTGTTATAAAGAACGTTAATTATTTAATTTATGGTACATCTCTTATTTTTTTCAATTTTGTTTTACACTCCTATCGCATTAACATAATAATCATATATTAACTAATTCATTAAATCGTTTTAAATTATTATTATTTGTATGTGTTTATAGATATCGTGAATGACAATAGGACAAGGTTTCACGAGAAGAATATGAAATGGGGTTTCGACGAATAATCGTCTCTTCGATACGTTCGAAATGAGCCTAATATTGAATTTTTTGGAATAAAAAGTATTTTTGTTTATAAACGCGACATCATGGGTTGGCGGGTTGGGTCGGTTTGGCTTGGGGTTAACCCGTTATCAACCCAATATATACGGGTTGGTGAAAAATAGTATCGATATGTGTACAAAATAAGAAGGTATCGACGAATAACAATATAAAAAAATAACGTAAACGTATGACGTATAATAGTATAATTAAATAAAAAAAATAAAAAAATGAAGTGTGTGAGGGAGGGGGTATACAAAATCTTGTTAATCTTGGAATAAAAAATATTTTTTTAACGTATTTTAGTTAATACTGAGCTCATTTCGAAATAATATAATTAAATAAAAAAAATAAGAAGCTATCGACGAATAACAATATAATTAAATAAAAAAAATAAGAAGCCATCGACACATTAAAAAGTATTTTTTTAACGTATTTTAGTTAATATACAATTATATGTGTTAATATAATAAAGATGTAAAATGAAAATTATAACTAAAAGGTATAAAGTAAATTATATAAAAAAAGTTTAAGGGTATAAAATGTAAATTTGAAATTAAAAATAATAAAAAAAGTTGTGAGAGGAAGGGGGTGCACAATTGTTGCAGGGGGTGGAGAAAGAAAAACCCTTTATTTATGTTGAAGAAATCAATAGGATCCACAGATAACAAAAGAATTTTAATTTAATTAATTGAAAATAAGATGATAACAAAAAGCGGAAAAAAATAGATTCTTACAATAATATCTGTTAGGCCATCCGTATCCCTCACGGGCTCGGGCTCGGGCTCGCATGCGGGTTCAGAGGGCTCCAGCGGGTAGTGATACGGGGGGCTCGGGCTTGGCATGCGGGCTTGAAAACCCGAGAAACCCGAGGGTTGTGTGAGAGGAGGAGGAGGGTGGGGTGGGGTTGCGGGTTCCTTATAGCATCGGGTACGGGTACGCCACTTTAAGGCTTGAGGGTTTGAGGAGAGGATTATGAGAAAAACTGATATGATGCTGATGTGGCGCTGATGTGGCGCTTGAGGACTTGAGGGTTGTGATACGGATGGCCTTAGAGATGCTACAAAAAAAATACATTTAGAAATCATATATCAGATTACAAGATTGCTTTGGTGTTAGATTTATGGATGGTATCTTTTTTTATTATCTAAATCTTTCCTTTCCTCTTTTGTGCTTTTTATATGTACATCCATCTGCATAATCCTCGTCATTTCATGTGCATCAATTCCTGTCTCTCTCTCTCTCTTACTCATCCTCTATTATTTACGATAATATATATATATATATATATATATATATATATATATAGGGGTGGGTTCAAATGAAAACTCAAATTCAATTGTAAACGTGAGGACAAACCACAGTCGTTGATTAATAATCTGGTGAAGAGATCAATGGCAAAAAAACACGGTGACAATTTTGTAAATAAGTTGAAAACTCTGTCCATGGCTTAATGAATATTTAGTGCGCATGGGTAAAATTGGAAAGATTAGAATCAACGCTTATTTTTGTTGAATTTATATTTTCTTTTTTAATTAAAAAACTTTTACCCCCTTAAATTTTAAAATAAATTATCTCAAAAATTACTAACATTTTAATCAAACAAATTACATCAAAAAAACGAGAATTTCGTGCTCTTCGATATGACATCCATCATGGTATAGTTTTTTTTCGATTTAACCGTTTTTTACGTGAAATCGTGTATATATGTTATATTCAGACTGAATATAACACATATTCAGTCTGAATATAACACACATTCAAACTGATGTATTTATATCAAAGAAAGGTAAGCATGAAAATGAGGTTTGAATAAACAAAAATGGTGTAATTATTCAAAAGGTCCTCCTAAACTACCCATCATCAAGGCTTCTGATCCATATACATTCTGCTGCTCATCATCCAGTATTCTCCTCCATTAAAAGGTGTACCCCATTGACAAACATCATACTTGCACAGTTAACATTTAATGGAAAATAATAAACGAAATCAAATACGAGATCTTGGTTACTTGAATGATCATAATAGATCACTTGCAGAGGGGCATGCTAAAATGATTCCCGTTTGAGTTTTAATTTATTCCTAAGTTCATAATCTTATATATATATATAGTGGTTTGTATAGTTTGTTAGAATTGTTTGGTTTACAATTGAAACACACAATATATATATAGAGAGAGAGAGAGAGGGAGGTTCAAAGAAAAACCTCAAAAAACGAAAAACTGAAGAACACATATAAATACATCAGTCTGAATATGTGTTATATTCAACCTGAATATGTGTTATATTCAGCCTGAATATGTGTTATATTCAGTCTGAATATGTGTTATATTCAGTCTGAATATGTGTTATATTCAGTCTGAATATGTGTTATATTCAGACTGAATAAAGGTAGATATTCAAAACGAATAAATGTTTAAATTTTGTACCTTTATTCAGTCTGAATAACTCTATATATTCAGACTGAATAAAGGTAAATATTCAAAACTGAATAAATGTACCTTTATTCACTCTGAATATAACACATATACACGATTTCACGTAAAAACGGTTAAAACGAAAAAAAACTATATCATGATGGATGTCATATCGAAGAGCACGAAATTCTCGTTTTTTTGATGTAATTTGTTTGATTAAAATGTTAGTAATTTTTGAGATAATTTATTTTAAAATTTAAGGGGGTAAAAGTTTTTTAATTAAAAAGAAAATAAAAAGTCAATAAAGGATGCGCTCATTCTAATTTGACGAAAATACCTCTAAAGCTGAATTTTAGGAATGACTTAAATATGACTGCGATCAATGGACGAGATTTGTCCTCATGTTTACAATTGAATTTGAGTTTTCATTTGAACTTTCCTCTCTCTCTCTCTCTCTCTATATATATATATATATATATATATAGAGTAAATTACATAAATCGTCCCTGATGTTTGGTCACTTTTTGGATATAGTCCCTATTTCCAAAAAATTACACTGAGCGTCCCTAAGGTTTGACAAACCGCACGGAATTGGTCCCTCCCTCTAACGCCGTTTCTTTTTCAACCGTTAAGTTGATCACGTGAGTGGCATGTGAGGGGTAAAATAGTCATTTTACTGTTCATCATCTCCTAAAAGTGACCACCACCACCACCATCATCAACCCATCACCATCACCACCATCATCAACCCATCACCACCACCATCATCAACCCACCACCACCACCATCAACCCATCACCACCATCGTCAACCCACAACCATCATATTTCTTTCTTCTCTCTTTCTTTATATATACACACACAGATACAATATATATATATATACATATACATACACACAGAAAGAAATATATATATATATATACATACATATACATACACACAGACAGAAAGAAAAGTTTAATGGGTTTTGACATTTGGATGTGTTTTAATTCATAAAACCATTCCAAACCTTCTTGTTTTTGCATTTGGAAAAGAAAGAAATTTTCAGTTTCGATTTTGGTTGAGAAATCTGCATGTTTCAGCATCGCCGGAGCACTCGCCGGAAAACCGGACTTCGTCGGAAATCAACATCTTCACCGGATTTCTGCATAAATTTCATCTCAAATTGATTTATTTTGATATTTTGATCAAGAAGCAACATCCATAATGGATTTCCGTCAATATTTTATTAAGTACGGTGTGTTGGAAGAGCTCGCCGGAAAAACGAGTTTAGCCGGAAAATGATGATGGTGGTGGTGGTGGTGGTGGTGGTGGTGATAGGTTGATGGTGGTGGTGGTGATGGGTTGATGATGTTCGTGGTGGTGGTGATGGGTTGATGATGGTGGTGGTGGTTGTGGTGGTGGTGGTGATGGGTTGATGGTGGTGGTGGTGGTGGTGATGGGTTGATGATGGTGGTGGTGATGGGGTGATGGTGGTGGTGGTGATGGGTTGATGATGGTGGTGGTGGTGGTGGTGGTGGTGGTCACTTTTAGGAGATGATGAACAGTAAAATGACTATTTTACCCCTCACATGCCACTCACGTGATCAACTTAACGGCTGAAAAAGAAACGACGTTAGAGGGAGGGACCAATTCCGTGCGGTTTGTCAAACCTTAGGGACGCTCAGTGTAATTTTTTGGAAATAGGGACTATATCCAAAAAGTGACCAAACATCAGGGACGATTTATGTAATTTACTCATATATATATATATATAGGGTTGGTATTTTTTAGAAACCACTACATTGTTACAAACTATGAAACCACATTAATAACCATCCATTAAATTCATCAATGGTCCAGATTAAAACAGTGGCAAAATTGGTAATTATTGACAAATTGTGATTTAATTTTATGAGTAAATGCCGTGTACAAGGGTATATGAGTCAATATACATCCATTCATCCTCAAGCCAACATAGCATAAATCAAACCTCCTTTCTCTCTCTTCTCTACCAAACCCCATTTCTCTCTCTTCTCTACCTATCTCTCTTCACTGCAGCATCATTCCGAGCAAATCCACCGCCGCCGCCAGCACCACCACCGTCGCTGTCCACCGCCAGGCACCACCACCATCGTTGCTGTCCGCTACAGTCACCACCACCACCACCGCTGTCCACCACAGTCATCACCACCACCACCACTGTCCACCACATGCACCACCACCAACGACTAGATTCAGCACCACCACCGCCACCGTCACCACCACCACCGCCGCTGTCCGCCACTGTCCGACTAGATCCATTGGGTTTTCATGGATTCATTTCTGGTTCTGATTCATGATTTTTTTGGGTTTCATGGATTCAAGATTTCTGGGTTTTGTCTTCATGATTTCTGGGTTTTGTATTAATCATCTTCCATGTTATGATTCAAGATTTCTGGGTTCATGATTCAAGATTTCGCTAGATTCATGATTTTTGTGTTCATGAAGATTCATGATTCAAGATTTCTGGGTTGAAAAATATTACATGGATTCATTTTTTTTTGGGTTTTCATGGGTTCATGATTCATTGATTCAGAAAAATTGCAGAAAACGTTAGGATCTGCAGGTGAATTCCGGTCGATGGTTTCTTTTATGTATTCACGATATAAACAAAATAAAAGGAATAAGGAATAAGGATTGAGATAATTAATGGAATTAATAACTGAATAACTATAATTGAGGAAAATTCCATAATTATTGTGATTCACAAAATAAAAATAAAAAAAACAATTGTGAAATGCCTAAAACGCCCCTGCAGACTTACAACAATAAATAATTATTTTTAATTAGAATTTTTAAAATGATTGGTTGTAAGGTGGTTTCTAGAGTTTCTAACAATGTAGTGGTTTCTAAAAGAAACCTCCCCTATATATATATATATATATATATATATATATATATATATATATATATATATATATATATATAGATATATATATATAGGGAGGTTCAAAAGAAAACCTCAAAAAAACGAAAAACTAAGGAACAACTTTATAGCCATAGGATAAGACAAATCAATGGTTGATATTGTTAATGGCAATCTTGTAAATAAAAGCAAAGTCAAGGGTATATCAATATTTTACTTAAGTTGCATGAGGGTAAAATTGGCAAAAAGAGTTTCAGATACAAATAAATCAAACCTTACGTGTCAATCTAACCTCAAACCCTACCTCTCACAACCTCAAACCATAACCTCTATTCTCTCTGCCGCCGCCACCACCACCACCGGCCGCCACCACCGCCGGCCGCCATCTTCTTCATTCCTTTACTTTCCTAGATCCAAACCCAAAGTATCCATGATCAGATTTAAGAAACCCTACCCTCTCTCTCTCTCTCTCTTCGATTTGTTTTCTAGTTTTTGTGTAACAATGATTCCCTGTGATTTGGTCCTGTACAAGAAGATAACCCTAAGAGAGGATGATAAAGAGGTTACCGTGTGATTTGGTCCCTGTCGATCAGCCTTAGTGATTTGGTCTCTTCGATGAACCCCGTCATTGATGTAAACCAGAACAGATCTGGATTTCATCATCTCCGGTGAACCCCATCGGTCACCTAAATAGCTGGATTGATGATGATCGGCGGTTGATTCATCCTTGATCATTTTGTGTTTGTCGATTCATGAGGTAAGCACTTAAATACATAGAATACAAGGACATAATCTAAGAGGGAGGGGCTCATTGGCGTGGGTTCAACGTGGGAGGGAGGTTCACTAATGGTGGTGGGTTTGTAAAACCCAACAACGATCGTCCATAGATTTCATGAATTTTCTATAGATTTATGTTTTAGAACTAGGATTTCGTCCCTGCACATCAAAGTCGGGTTTTGGATTTTCATTGATCCTCTTTTGATGGTGATCTGTGCATATATATGCACAAGTGCATAATATGCACAAGTGCATATATATCTTCTCTCATGTTTCTTCGTATTAGTAGGGTCTGGATTCATTGATATCATGTTATCTGGTGTTGAAACTCCAGATTTGTGCATATATATGCACAAGTGCATAATATGCACAAACATAAGCATTTTCTGGAGTTCGACAGTGATGAACATCGAAGTTTTTTCCATGATGATTATCGATTTCATTTTTGGTTAAGATTTGATGGTTGAAACAGTTTCAGATCATCTTGTTTTGTGTTTCTGATCATCGAGCATCTCTCAGATTCGAAAAAGGATAAGATTTCAGTGAGTTTGTATTGTTGTAAACTCGTCGCCGGAATCTGCAACTCGTCGCCGGAATCTGCAACTCGTCGCCGGAATCTGCAAGTGTTCGCCGGAATCTACAAGTGCTCGCCGGAATCTACAAGTGCTCGCCGGAAAACTGTGATCTCCATAATTATAGGTAAACGATTTATGCCTTATTTGTATTTTTTATATCTGAAATAGTACTCAAATGACCTTAATACCCTTTTCATTAATTATAATTAGTTTACTTGTTGATTTTTTATATCCTTTGGATTATGTTGAATCAATGTTTATAAGAGTGTTCCTTAGTTTTCCGTTTATTTGAGGTTTTCCCTTGAACCTGACCCTATATAGAGGGAGGTTCAAGGGAAAACCTCAAAAAAACGAAAAACTAAGGAACAACTTTATAGCCATAGGATAAGACAAATCAAGGGTTGATATTGTTAATGGCAATCTTGTAAATAAAAGCAAAGTCAAGGGTATATCAATATTTTACTTAAGTTGCATGAGGGTAAAATTGGCAAAAAGAGTTTTAGATACAAATAAATCAAACCCTACGTATCAATCTAACCTCAAACCCTACCTCTCACAACCTCAAACCATAACCTCTATTCTCTCTGCCGCCGCCACCACCACCGCCGGCCGCCACCACCTGTAATACCCCGGGTAAGTTCGTTAGTTAAAAGTTAGTTCCGTTAAAATTATTTGACTTTATAATTAATGTTTAGGGTGAATTTGGGTTAAATTAGGAGTTAGGGGTATTTTGGGTCATTAAGGGATAACTTAGGGTTTAAAGGGTAAAAATGGGTTAGATATTATCCCTTAGATTAATCTGATAATTCAAATCAGCAGATATTATCTAGAAAAGCAAATTGGTGTGTATGTGTTTTGGAAGAAAAGAAGAAAGGAAGAAAAGCTAGCTTAAGAGATCATTTGGTGTACTTGGAAGAGATTACAGGTATGTTTCCTTTACAATTTATGTTTGTAAATGTTAATAGGAAGTTTCTGTCGGATTAAAATCATCAAAATCGATCTGGTATAAATCACAGTCGGATTCTGGGTAGAAATAGGGCAAACAGTCAGAGGTGTCCGGACACTATAAATGTGTCCGGGTGGTTTTGTTGGGAGTGTCCGGGTAACTTTGTTGGTGGTGTCCGGATAGTGTTCTGCAAATGTCCGGACGAGTTATTTATCCGGGTAAGTCTTCTTTTCATTAAGTTTCCGGTTAAAAATGAGTTGCCGGATAGTATCCGGATTTCTTTAGTATCCGGATGCTAACCGGATTAGTTGTGCTGTCCGGAAAAGTAGTGTTGTCCGGATAAACTATGGTTTCCGGATACTTTGGCTGATTGGTCAAATTGATGAGTTTAGATGCGTTTAAGTGTCCAGTAGCCTGAGTCTTGTTAATTCATGGATAGGAACTGAATAAGGACCGAAAGTACTGTAGACTTGACTTAAGCTTGGGTTGGGAAAGACAATTGAGGATAAGAGTTAGATAGAGTTATCTAAAGCTCTTAATCCTAGCAAGCTCTATGTGTTCAAAGTGGTAAAACAATATTTGTACATGATTGTTTCAGATATTGTGAATCGAAGGTGAAAGCAGAATTCTTTGTGGGGGACTGAAAAGAGTGTTATTAATCAAACAGGTGAGTTTTACTTTAAAAGTATTTTCAACTGGAATACATATACGTATAGTTTGGAAATGCGATAATTGGTGGTTATTGAGTTATATGTGTGATATATGTGAATTATAATATATTGAGGTATTATATTTACATGAGTATTATACTATGTTATAATACGTTGGCCGGACGTAGGACCGGTGTGTTTGGCTATAGAATCTGTATAGCGTTGTTTGGCTGTAGATGTTGTACAGCGTTGTAAATTATTAGTTGGCTTGCTACAAACTAATATGGCCAGGAGAAATGAGAAGGGAAGGTACAGGATGTGTGAGTTCAAATTGATATATTTGATTGTGCTGCGTGATTTATATGAATGAAGTTATATAAATGGTTTCAAATTAACAGGGATTTTCTCACTTAGACCATCGTGTCTAACCCTCATTTCGTTTTAAAATATGTATTCCAGGTGGCGGATAGGGTAAGGGCAAGTAATTAGAGTAATCGAGGAATGGCTTTTGTGAAGGGATATATGATGAAGAATTTGGCATGTTTAGCAGTTGTATTATAATGGTTAAATGTTATGTATGTACTTAGTATGAAGTTTGTAGTAGAATGACTTCTTCTGATTGTAAAAGACCACGGGACCGTACTTGTAATATGATGTTTCGTTTGTTATATCAATGTTATGTTACATTATGTGATTTGTTGTGTATATGGGATTTGGGTTGTTACACCGCCGCCGGCCGCCATCTTCTTCATTCCTTTCCTTTCCTAGATCCAAACCCAAAGTATCCACGATCAGATTTAAGAAACCCTACCCTCTCTCTCTCCCTCTCTCTTCGATTTGTTTTCTAGTTTTTGTGTAACAATGATTCCCTGTGATTTGGTCCTGTACAAGAAGATAACCCAAAGAGAGGATGATAAAGAGGTTACCGTGTGATTTGGTCCCTGTCGATCAGCCTTAGTGATTTGGTCTCTTCGATGAACCCCGTCATTGATGTAAACCAGAACAGATCTGGATTTCATCATCTCCGGTGAACCCCATCGGTCACCTAAATAGCTGGATTGATGATGATCGGCGGTTGATTCATCCTTGATCATTTTGTGTTTGTCGATTCATGAGGTAAGCACTTAAATACATAGAATACAAGGACATAATCTAAGAGGGAGGGGCTCATTGGCGTGGGTTCAACGGGGGAGGGAGGTTCACTGATGGTGGTGGGTTTGTAAAACCCAACAACGATCGTCCATAGATTTCATGAATTTTCTATAGATTTATGTTTTAGAACTAGGATTTCGTCCCTACACATCAAAGTCGGGTTTTGGATTTTCATTGATCCTCTTTTGATGGTGATCTGTGCATATATATGCACAAGTGCATAATATGCACAAGTGCATATATATCTTCTCTCATGTTTCTTCGTATTAGTAGGGTCTGGATTCATTGATATCATGTTATCTGGTGTTGAAACTCCAGACCTGTGCATATATATGCACAAGTGCATAATATGCACAAACATAAGCATTTTCTGGAGTTCGACAGTGATGAACATCGAAGTTTTTTCCATGATGATTATCGATTTCATTTTTGGTTAAGATTTGATGGTTGAAACAGTTTCAGATCATCTTGTTTTGTGTTTCTGATCATCGAGCATCTCTCAGATTCGAAAAAGGATAAGATTTCAGTGAGTTTGTATTGTTGAAAACCCGTCGCCGGAATCTGCAACTCGTCGCCGGAATCTGCAAGTGTTCGCCGGAATCTGCAAGTGCTCGCCGGAATCTGCAAGTGCTCGCCGGAAAACTGTGATCTTCATAATTTTAGGAAAACGATTTATGCCTTATTTGTATTTTTTATATCTGAAATAGTACTCAAATGACCTTAATACCCTTTTCATTAATTATAATTAGTTTACTTGTTGATTTTTTATATCCTTTGGATTATGTTGAATCAATGTTTATAAGAGTGTTCCTTAATTTTCCGTTTATTTGAGGTTTTCCCTTGAACCTGACCCTATATATATATATATATATATATGGTGCGTTTCATTTACAAACCAAACAATTTGTATAAATTTTGCAAACCACTATATTAGGAAACAACAGTTATATTTATGGTAATTATTATGATTCATTAATAATGATTGTGATATATATGGAAGATGATAACGTTCATTAATTATGATCATGACTTTAGATTAGGAAACATAATAAAATCAGATATTGATTAGAGTTGATGAACAGCTAAGATCGGTTTGCAGGGTTTGTACAATCTATTTGGTTTGTAACGGAAACATACCCTATATATATTGAGATTGTCCCCTTCTTTTGCTAACCAAGTGTTAACTTTTTTTGACCAATGAGATTGTACCAATTTGTTTGGTTTAAGGTTCCTTTCCATGTTTTAAGCAAGGATATGAATGATATTTTCAATTAAAAAGTGGATTAGGATGATTCCTTTTTTTTAGCATTATCTTGTTTCCTTATTTAATTTAATGATAATTATGGTATTAAGAAATAAATTTAGTTATATTTTTAAGTAAATTGTATCACATCTTCTGGAAACTGTATTTTTCTGTAAATCAAATTGCATCTTAGTAAATACGTATTTTACTTCAATTGCATATGAAACCCACCAACACGACAATTGCATATATGCACTTCAATTGCATATACACTACAACTGCATATATGAAACCGGTGATAAACCAAATGGTAACCACATGTGTAGTTGTGCATATGTGTGTATGCGCATATATGCACATGTGCATGTGTGGACATTGTGCATATATGCAGATGTGAATTTGTTCATATGTACAAAGCCATCTCAGACTATAAATCGAACAGCAAAACTTAAACAGAGTCATCAAGATAAGGAAAAACCAATTAAAGTTGTCGAAACTTAAAGGGTAGAAGATCCAATTGTGTGATATGTACAAACAATCAAAATACTGATTTCATTAGACGATAAAACTTCGAAGATATCTCTCAATCGTGGAATAGATTTGAAGCGTCACCTCTGTTGATGTTAGACCCGAATCACACTGATTTCTTGGGAGATTTCGTTTGGAGTCGACTTGTTTAAGAATCGATTTGTAATCGACCTGTTTGGAATCGATTGAAATCGACCTGTATTTGGAATCGATTTGTAATCGACCTGGATTTGGAATCGATTTGTAATCGACCTGTTTGGAATCGATTTTTAATCGACCTGGATTTGGAATCGACCCGTTTAAGAATCGATTTGTAATCGACCTGTTTGGAATCGATTGGAATCGACCTGTATTTGGAATCGACCTGGATTTGGAATCGATTTGTAATCGACCTGTTTGGAATCGATTTGTAATCGACCTGGATTTGTAATCGACCCGTTTAAGAATCGATTTGGGTTGAATCTTTCTTGGCGAAAGTAGGGTTTGTATTTGGGTTTCTAAACTAGTGTGATATATTTTTAACAGGTGCGTGAAATTAGGAGAAAGAGTTATCGATTCCCTTATCTGATAATTACACTTGTTTGTTAACTGACAAGAATACCACTGTGCATATGTGCTTCATATAACCTCAACCGTGTTTTTTATTTAATTATGAATTAAAAAATCAATTTATTCTTAACCATTGATTTTGATGATTAATGGTCATGATTAGTTAACACGGTTAGTACTAATGGGTTGGTTAGCAAAAGAAAGAGACTATATATATATATATATACACTTGAGATCACGTGAGACTAGACTATTTTCATGAGACATGTGAGATCACAACAAAAGACTGTGAAGGTATTGTGAAGGTAAACATTCACAGTGTTTTTGTTGTGAAGGTTCCTGTTTTTCGTACCTTCACAATGAATTGATGTGAAGTTTCAGTGTTATTTTGTGGTCTCACGGTCTCACAAAAACAGGTTGGTCTCACGTGAACCCAACCCTATATATATATATATATATGTATATTTGTTTTCTTAAAACCTATCTACCATCACTTGGAATTTGGATACCCAACAATGTAACAAGTGATAGTTTTCTTTAATTCATTTCTTTGCCTGAAAAAATAATTTGAAGAGCTTAATTAAAGATGGATCTTTGGAAAGTATATAATGTGGACTGCATGTTCAATACTTTAACTGTAAACTGAAAGCTATGTAATTATAAATAAAATTCCTTTACTTTTTAAAACATCGTCAATGCCTATCTATATGGAATATATTCTATCATCTTCTTCATACATTTGGTTATTTTATTGGGAATTTAATTAAAATATCAAAAGTTTGACTTTAACTTACCAAAATACCCATTTTTTTAACTTTTGCAAAAATACCAAAAAATCCCGCGATATGTACTGCGATCGCGGGATAGGATGTTTTTTGAAAATTGTGATCCCGCCAATCGCGAGATGAGTCCCGCGGCACACATACAATTGTGATTTCTAATTCAATGTTACAATTGGCTTTAATATTTACAATTCATTTCGAAGGTATCGACGAGACAATATTAATGGTGTAACTTGTTAAAATTAAAAAACATTTTTTAACGTATTTTAGTTAATAATTGATTAAATCATCAAATTATTTGGATTATACGTCTCGCTGCATTGCAGCGGGTAAATAACTAGTATATATATATATATATATATATTTATTTATCGAACTCCTTAACATATTTTAACGTAATTATGTATGTTAATGTGATATGTTAAAACGTATTTTTTTAACATATTTTAGTTAATATATGATTATTATGTTAATGCGATAAGAGTGTAAAACGAAGAGACGATTATAATGGTGTAATTTGTTAAAATTAAAACGTATTTTAACTATAAGAGTACCATAAATTAAATAATTAACTATAAAAATATGAATTTTAAATATAAAAAATATTTTTATGTAGTATATATGATATATATTAAAATAATTAAATCAAAAAATATTCAATATTGGGCTTATTTCGAACGTATCGAAGAGACGATTATAATGGTGTAACTTGTTAAAATTAAAACGTATTTTTAACGTATTTTAGTTAATAAACGATTATATGTGTTAATGTAACAACCCAAAAACACATCACATAATATTAAAGCCAAAAGCCCATAAGCGTCCCAAATACATCATAAACTCCAATATCAATTACATTGATTAAGGTCCTCAAGCAAATACAACCGAGATGCTAACTAAACAAAAACTGGAACTTGACGGTCTCTAATCTCGCACCTCCGTCTCAAGCCTTCTCCTTTCCCTTGCAACAAGCACCTAAGCCACCCTTTCCTGAAAATGGTTTTTAAGTTTTGAAAGCGAGGGTTAGACCATAAGGTCTAGTGAATTCCCTCGTTAAAAGCGTAACTGCAAAACATTTAAAAAGCACTTTTCCATACACATAACACTTGACAAGTTTGAGCTCAAACAAGGGTATACACAGTGGGGCGGACCAATAACACCTTACAAAGCCAGGCACGGCAACTCAACACCTTACAAAGCCAGGCACGGCAACTCAACACCTAACAAAGCCAGGCACGGCAACTCAACACCTAACAAAGCCAGGCACGGCAACTCGGGGGTCCTCCACTGTGCAACCCGACTCTACCACAAGCATAAACATTTAAAACATGCTTTAAAACTTACTCGAAGAATATCCTCCTTCCACTTGTAAAATAACACTTTTCATGCATGAGAAAACATATGATTCATGATGATCAAGTAAACTCATTTTCAGTTATATCAATTCTTCGCAAATCATTTTAGGAGATAGAAATAATGCATAAAGGGAACTCACCTGGTACTCGGTTAAAAGACACCCTACTCAAAGCTCACTTAATCACCAAACGATCACCTGAATTGGGTTAAACAAATGAGGTATTAGACTCCTCATTTATGTTCTAAAACAACCCCCTAAACCAAGCCTCGAACCCAAGCCCAAACGACCAACGAAGCAAAAACGTAAAATCACGAAACAGAGCCTGGCGCCGATGCTGGCGCCAGTCCATCGGCGCCGCCATCGGCGCGGACCTCTGGACAGACTTTTTCCTGCACGAGAATTCTTTCCAAAACCCAAAGATTTCTCAATCCCAACTTCCCCAAATCAGTTCTAGTTCTCCCAAAACAATATTTTAGTCCCAAACTCAAAATGGAAGGACAAAACCTATAACCCTCCATTGGAAAGGTGAAATATCACCAAGAGGTCTCAATCTCCTCAAGGGATTCATCAATCTCACCCTTCCAATTGGTTTTGCCTCCAAAACACTTAAATAACGAAAGAGATTGCAACAAATTCCTACACAAAAGCCCCATTTCCAAAACAAACCAAGAGATTAAGATGGAAGTATACCTTAGAAGCAAACTCCTTCAATCTCCAGCCCCAAAACCTTTCCAAACCTTCAATGGGGGAAAACTTGAGCTCTTTCTCCTCTCCAATTCTCTCCAGCCGAAATGAGTGAAGGAATAGGGTTTTAGGGAGGGTTTTATCTTAATAAACTTTCCTTCTTCACAACCCAGCCACCAAACTTTCAGTTCTTTACACAAGCACCCCAAAGCTCCTTATTTCTGCACTAAAACCACCAAGTATGGAATATGGGGTGTTACAACACTTCCCCCTTAACAGGATTCCGTCCCCGGAATCTCATCACTGAAAAGGTGTGGGTACCTTGCCCTCATCTCGGTCTCAGTTTCCCATGTCGCTTCACTCCCCTTGTGGAAACGCCACAACACCTTCACCAGGCTAATCTCCTTGTTCCTTGTTCTTCGAACCTTACGGTCGGTGATAGCTTCGGGCTCCTCCACAAAGTTCAATTTCTCATCAATCTGGACTTCGTGCAGAGGTATTGCCATTTCGACTTCCGCCAAGCATTTCCTCAGATTCGACACGTGAAAGGTATTATGAATTCTTTGCAATTCTACTGGCAATTCCAACTTATAAGCTACTTCTCCGACGCGCTCAATGATCTTGAACGGTCCTATATAGCGGGGGCTCAACTTTCCCCTCTTCCCGAATCTGATTACTCCTTTCCAAGGGGATACTCTTAGCATCACCTTATCCCCAACTTGGAACTCGATATCCTTACGCCTCTTGTCGGCATAACTCTTTTGTCGGTCGCGAGCAACTTTCAGCCGTTCTATCACCTGGTCGATTTTGTCGGCAGTCAACTGTACTATTTCGGGTCCAGCCAGTTGTTTCTCTCCGACCTCGTTCCAACAAAGAGGTGTCCGACACTTTCTACCATAGAGTATCTCGTAAGGAGCGGCTTTTATGCTTGCGTGGTAACTATTGTTATACGCAAACTCGATCAACGGCAGGTGGTTCTCCCACGAACCCTGAAAATCTAACGCGCAAGCCCTCAACATGTCTTCCAGGGTCTGGATGGTTCGCTCGCTCTGACCATCCGTCTGAGGATGATATGCGGTGCTCATCTTGATTTGAGACCCCATTTCTCGCTGGAAGCTCCTCCAAAAAGTCGACGTGAATCGACTAGCGCGATCCGAGACTATTGACGACGGCACCCCATGACGGGTCACTATCTCGTCGATGTACAACTTTGCCAATTTCTCCATCGGGTATGATTCCTTTATTGGAAGGAAATGCGCCGACTTGGTGAGTCGATCTACAATTACCCAGATGGCATCGAAGCCCTTTGGAGTTCTAGGCAACTTTGTCACGAAATCCATCGCAATTTGATCCCACTTCCATACCGGAATATCCAAGGGTTGGAGTTTTTCGTACGGTCGTTGGTGCTCTACCTTCACCCTTAGACAAGTGTCACACCTTTCCACGAAGTAAGCTATATCCTTCTTCATACCCGGCCACCAATAGTCTTGCCGCAAATCACCAAACATCTTGTTCGTCCCTGGATGGATGGAGTACTTTGACCTGTGAGCCTCCTCTAGTATCAACTTCCTCACGTTCCCCAACTTCGGGACCCATACTCTACCGTTGAGGCATTTCAGTCCTCGACTATCTTCTACTAGGGAGTTCACGTTCCCCACCATCCGCTCTTTCTTGAGGTTCTCAACCGCAGAAGCTTCCCCTTGCCATTTCTTTATTTCACCCAGCAGATTAAATGTGACCTCAGCCCTTAAGGCTATGATCTTCGAGGCTTCTCCTCTTTCTTTACGGCTCAAGGCGTCCGCCACTACAT
Source organism: Saussurea involucrata (assembly GCA_033807775.1). Taxonomy (NCBI): domain Eukaryota; kingdom Viridiplantae; phylum Streptophyta; class Magnoliopsida; order Asterales; family Asteraceae; genus Saussurea; species Saussurea involucrata. The sequence goes on from CM066320.1 coordinate 26,493,446, forward strand.
TAGCTTTTCCGGGATGGTACTCAATCTCGCAATCGTAGTCTGACAACAATTCCATCCACCGGCGTTGCCTCATGTTTAGGTCTTTCTGATCGAAGATGTGACGAAGGCTTTTGTGATCGGTGAAGATCTTACACCTCGTCCCATACAAATAGTGCCTCCAAATCTTTAAGGCGAAAACAACGGCCGCCAGTTCTAAATCATGGGTGGGGTATCGCTTCTCATGCTACTTCAATTGACGGGACGCATAAGCGATCACTTTACCGCGCTGCATCAAGACACACCCCAAGCCCAATTTAGAGGCGTCGCTGTACACCACAAAGTCTTCCGTTCCTTCGGGTAAGGTTAGAATCGGAGCCTCACTCAACATTTCTTTTAACCTTTGGAAGGCTTCTTCTTGCCCTTCGGTCCAATTGAACTTGGTGTTCTTCTTGGTCAAAGAAGTCAACGGAGTAGCAATTTTCGAGAAGTCTTTGATGAACTTCCGATAATACCCCGCTAACCCAAGGAAACTACGGACTTCGGACGGCGTTCTGGGCGGTTCCCAGTTCTTGATAGCTTCTACCTTTGCCGGGTCCACCTTGATTCCACTTTGGGTCACCACATGTCCCAAAAACTGCACCTCTCGAAGCCAAAATTCGCACTTCGAAAATTTGGCATAGAGCTTCTCCCGCTTCAACAATTCTAGCACAGCTCTCAAATGCTCCCTATGCTCTTTCTCCGACTTCGAGTAGACGAGAATATCATCTATGAAGACGATCACGAATTTATCTAAATAGGGTTGACACACCCTATTCATCAAATCCATGAACGCGGCGGGGGCATTCGTTAATCCGAACGGCATCACTAAAAACTCGTAATGACCGTATCGGGTTCGAAAAGCCGTCTTTGGAATATCTTCTCCTCGTACCTTGAGTTGGTGGTACCCCGATCTCAGATCTATCTTTGAAAAGTAGCTAGCCCCTTGCAACTGATCGAACAGGTCGTCAATCCTGGGGAGCGGATACTTGTTCTTGACAGTGACTTTGTTGAGTTCGCGGTAATCAATACACATCCTCATAGTCCCGTCCTTCTTCTTCACGAAAAGCACCGGCGCACCCCACGGCGAGGTACTCGGTCTCACGAACCCATTGTCTAGCAACTCTTGGAGTTGAGTCATCATCTCCTTCATCTCGGAAGGTGCCAATCGATATGGTGCACGAGCTATTGGTGTAGCTCCTGGCACCAAGTCAATTCGGAACTCGATCTGGCGATCTGGTGGTAGATCACACAATTCGTCCGGAAATACCTCCAGGTATTCACTCACGATCGGTACATCTCCTACCTCGCGCTTCTCTTTCTTTACATCTACCACATAAGCTAGGTAACTCTGACATCCCTTCCTTAGACATTTGGTAGCCTTAACCAAGGAAATAAGATTAGACTTCCTATCTCGACGGTTCCCATAAATTACTACCATTCCCTTATCCGGCAATTGCACCCGAATCAACTTTTTGTTGCAAACGATGGTAGCATTATTCTTCGCCAACCAATCCATTCCCAACACTACATCAAACTCTCCCATCGGCATAGGGTACAAACTTATCGGTATCAAACTCCCTTCTATGTCTATACAACATCCCTCCACCACACTACTAACTAGCACCACGTTGTCATCGGCGGTCTCCACTTCTATGGCACTACCCAAACGCTTAGGCCTCACCCCCAAACGTTTCACGAAATCAGGAGATACAAAGGAGCGATTCGCCCCCGAATCAAATAACACATTGGCACATAAAGAGTTCACCAAAAAGGTACCTGCCACGACATCCGGAGTTTCCTCCGCCTCATTCGCTGTCATACGAAATGCACGACCCTTCGCGCGAGCCGGTTCTTCCTTCTTCTCAACCCCTTGCACCCCCTGACGATTCCCAAACTGACCCGATCCTCCTCTCCTAAGCTTGGGACAGTCATACCGTTTATGATCCATCGACCCACATTGGAAACAACCCTGCTTCTGCGGGCAATCCCTTGACATGTGCCCCGGCAGCCCACAGTGAAAACACGTCCCCGAGTCCGCCTTACACTCTCCTCTATGCATCCGATGACACTTCCCACACGGCTTGTTACCAAAATTCCGATTCCCACGCGGCTCCGGCCTAGAAACTTTCTCTTTCCGAGCATCATTCCCCGGTCCATCCCATTTCCTCTTTTCCCCGGCCCTCTCAGATTGCTGACGATCTTTTTCCCTTTCTACCAACTCGGCCGCATTTATAGCCACTTGGAATGTGCTAGGATTCCTTGCCATTACCAACTCACGTACACTGCTCTTCAATCCATAGAGGTACCTCTCTACTCGACGCTCCTCGGTTGGGACATACAACTCCGCAAAACGAGCTTTCTCAATGAACTTGGAAGTGTACTCTCTCACGGTCGAGTCCCCTTGAGCTAGGTTCAAGAACCCCTCTTCCAACTTCTTAATCGCCGCTAGAGGGCAAAACTGAGCCTTGAACCTCCTCACGAATTCCTCCCATTTCATGGTCTTGGCCACTGACGATCCCAAACCCCCGGTTTCGGCATCCCACCAAAAGATGGCCTCCGACTTCAACATAGACAGGGCGTAGATCACCTTGTCCTCTTCGGCACACTTACAAATGTCAAAGACCAACTCCATTTCTCGAACCCACTTTATGGCTAGTACCGGGTCGCATTCTCCCTGAAAGGTAGGAGGTTTGCAAGATGAGAATGCTTTGTGACTACATCCTCTAGCTGCCGACTCGTTCACTACTAGCGTCGTGGATTGTTTGTGGCTACCAACTTCCGTGGGAGGCGGACTAGACAATTCGGTGACTGCCTTACTCTCACTGTTCTCTTTACTTCCCGCTGCCGAAACATCATGATGATTCATCCACCGGTCTAACTTTTCCTGCAGCTTCAACATTTCGGTGGCGAAGGCCTCTTGAGTCACAAAGGCGCGATTCTCCGCTGCCGAGCCCTCTCGATGAGACTTTTCCCGATCGGACGGTGCCTCCACACTCTTAGTTCGACGAGCAGCCGGAGTTTTCTTCTTTGGGCGAGTACCCTCCACATTGGTAGTAGCCCTACGTGGAATGGTCTCACGCCCCCTTCCACGACCTCTTCCTCTACCCCGAGCAGTCGGCGCCCTCGGGGGAACCACGGGTTCGTCCACTTGAACCTCCTCCGATGGAACCATTCTTACACTCGGTACATACCTGCTCCTTGTCGATCTTCCAGTCATGACGAAACTGATACAAAACACATAAAACAAACACTTAATACCAGTATCACTCTCTTGAGGTAATTCAAGTATCCCCACGTGCCTGTAAATTCGAAATTATATTGGCCAGGTATAATTCCCAGTTTACCTCACATGATGATCCTCGACACCCCATTCCACTCAAACCGCTTATGTCTCCTCCTATGGTCCTCCTATATCTCGGTTGTGTCCCTACTCCAAAGTTTAAGTCTAGGCCCAATCGGTCACCTAAATCCCTTAAACTACGGCTCTGATACCATTTGTAACAACCCAAAAACACATCACATAATATTAAAGCCAAAAGCCCATAAGGGTCCCAAATACATCATAAACTCCAATATCAATTACATTGATTAAGGTCCTCAAGCAAATACAACCGAGATGCTAACTAAACAAAAACTGGAACTTGACGGTCTCTAATCTCGCACCTCCGTCTCAAGCCTTCTCCTTTCCCTTGCAACAAGCACCTAAGCCACCCTTTCCTGAAAATGGTTTTTAAGTTTTGAAAGCGAGGGTTAGACCATAAGGTCTAGTGAATTCCCTCCTTAAAAGCGTAACTGCAAAACATTTAAAAAGCACTTTTCCATACACATAACACTTGACAAGTTTGAGCTCAAACAAGGGTATACACAGTGGGGCGGACCAATAACACCTTACAAAGCCAGGCACGGCAACTCAACACCTTACAAAGCCAAGCACGGCAACTCAACACCTAACAAAGCCAGGCACGACAACTCAACACCTAACAAAGCCAGGCACGGCAACTCGGGGGTCCTCCACTGTGCAACCCGACTCTACCACAAGCATAAACATTTAAAACATGCTTTAAAACTTACTCGAGGAATATCCTCCTTCCACTTGTAAAATAACACTTTTCATGCATGAGAAAACATATGATTCATGATGATCAAGTAAACTCATTTTCAGTTATATCAATTCTTCGCAAATCATTTTAGGAGATAGAAATAATGCATAAAGGGAACTCACCTGGTACTCGGTTAAAAGACACCCTACTCAAAGCTCACTTAATCACCAAACGATCACCTGAATTGGGTTAAACAAATGAGGTATTAGACTCCCCATTTATGTTCTAAAACAACCCCCTAAACCAAGCCTCGAACCCAAGCCCAAACGACCAACGAAGCAAAAACGTAAAATCACGAAACAGAGCCTGGCGCCAGTCCATCGGCGCCGCCATCGGCGCCGCCATCGGCGCGGACCTCTGGACAGACTTTTTCCTGCACGAGAATTCTTTCCAAAACCCAAAGATTTCTCAATCCCAACTTCCCCAAATCAGTTTTAGTTCTCCCAAAACAATATTTCAGTCCCAAACTCAAAATGGAAGGACAAAACCTATAACCCTCCATTGGAAAGGTGAAATATCACCAAGAGGTCTCAATCTCCTCAAGGGATTCATCAATCTCACCCTTCCAATTGGTTTTGCCTCCAAAACACTTAAATAAAGAAAGAGATTGCAACAAATTCCTACACAAAAGCCCCATTTCCAAAACAAACCAAGAGATTAAGATGGAAGTATACCTTAGAAGCAAACTCCTTCAATCTCCAGCCCCAAAACCTTTCCAAACCTTCAATGGGGGAAACTTGAGCTCTTTCTCCTCTCCAATTCTCTCCAGCCGAAATGAGTGAAGGAATAGGGTTTTAGGGAGGGTTTTATCTTAATAAACTTTCCTTCTTCACAACCCAGCCACCAAACTTTCAGTTCTTTACACAAGCACCCCAAAGCTCCTTATTTCTGCACTAAAACCACCAAGTATGGAATATGGGGTGTTACAGTTAATATGATGAAAATGTAAAATTAAAATTAGGAAAGTAAAATGTATAAAGTAAAGTAAATAAATAAGTATAGGGGTTGAAAGTGTAAATTTCAAATCAAAAGTCACCAAATTGAATGCATCGCGGGACCCTAGACGGAAAAAATGGGTATTTTGATAAGTCAAAGTCAAACTTTGGATATTTTAATTAATTTCCCTATTTTATTTTGTGGCCATGCTTTTTCTAAGGTTAGGATTCCAAATTCAATCAATCAAACAACCAAATGCACAATTATAGATGATAAATTAAGACTTTATTGGATGAAATAGAGTATAGTAGCTGTTATGTTATGCATGATTGTAAGCTTTGTTGCTTAAAAGGAAATTCATTTCAACATGTAGCCACCAATGGCAATTTTTAATTTCAGTTTCTTGTGTTTAATTAAGTAACTTCACGGGCAATTCGTTTTGTTCCATAATTGTGAACAATAATGCGTTGCGTCTAGGCATTCAATTTGTTATATTTATATATGAATTTAGAAACACGTTCTTTAAATTATACGCATAGCGGTCGCAATTATTTGTGATTCACAACTTAAATATATTTATATAGATTCATATGATCAAGTGGCAAATGCTTGATTGAGAAAGACGTCAAGAATTTATCCTCTTTTAATTTGTTCGATGCCAAGAAGGAAAGAATAAAATTATTGTACTAGATTGAAGAATATCTCATACCCTTTTTTAAATACTTTTAAAACTTCATATATGATCATATATTCTAATAAAAGCAAGCATATTTGCAATAATGTGTCATTCATTCATGTATGTATGTATGTACGTACGTGTGTATGTATGCAAGGAGGTATGTACATATGTAGGTATATATGTATGTATGTATGTCTGCTATTCGATCATTGACCTAAATATGTGTACATGTGTAGACGATTTTTAAAATTAGATTGTAACGACCCAAATTCCATAAAATAACATTAAACAATACTACAACCAAAAACGGTCCCATCACAAATAATTTACATAAGTTCTACTCTAAACTCGCAGCGGAAACACCTTCACAACCGAGATACTACAGGAAGCCTGACGGTAATCTACGAGTCTTCACTAACCTCTAGCTCTTCTACCACGACACGACCTTCCATCATCATCAGATGAAACTCCATGCACGACTAGCACCTGAAAATGGTTTTAGTTTTTGAAAAGCGAGGGTTAGACCATGAGGTCTAGTGAGTCCCCTCTTTAGAACAGTTCCACACAACAGTAGTATAAAACATTCAACCGTTACAACAATGAACGGAAATTCCAATTCAAAAGCTCGACTCCACATAAGGGTATTGCACAGTGGTCACAACTTTCATCACCTTATTAAGCCAGGTATGACATTCACCTTACAAAGCCAGGCACGACATTCATCACCTTACAAAGCCAGACACGACATTCGGGCATCAATAATAGTTCTCCACTGTGCAACCCGACTCCACACATGGCAACAACATCCCAACAGCATGCAATCAACAATTACGTAGAAATGAACATATAAACAACTCGCATGCTTTAATAAATGTTTTCACATCACGTAATATAAAACCTTTCAAATAGTTTAATCAGGTCAACATGCTCGTAACCATAATCAGTTATGAAAACTTTTCGTAAAACATTTCATTCACACAAGGAAGGTAAGGGAACTCACCTTAGCCTTAGCACCTCGACACACGCATCGGGACACACTTTAGTTCAAACCGAACACCTGAATTTAACATCATAAGAGTGGTGTTAAACCATCTAATTACTTCCAAAAAACATCCTTAACAAACCCCCAAAACATCCCTCCAATCGACGCCTCGATCCTAGACCCGAAAGAACAACGAAACGAAAACGGGGTTTGGGGGCCAGAGCTGTGCGCCCCTGGTGGCGCGCCTCCAAACGCGCAGCCAGGCGCGCAGAGCACTGGTCTGCCCCTGCACGAGTCTTCTTCCCAAATCCAAGGGTTCTTCAAAACCGTAAACACCAACCATACTAGCCACATAATGAGAAAGAAGGGAGATTAACCATACCTTGAAGAAGATGAAGTTGTATCTCTTCCTGAAACCATCATTCTTCCTCACCTCCCAACAATGGTTGAGCTCTCTTCTCCTCTTCCCAATTCTCAGCCGACAACAAATGAAGAATGAGGGTTTTACATCTGATTTATATTTCAAATTTCATACTCTTGAGCACATAAGTTTCCAATTTCACACTTTGGCCACCAAATTCTCATTTTATTCTAAAATCACAAGGGTATAAAATATGGGGTGTTACATCACCTCCCCCTTATTAGAATTCCGTCCTCGGAATTCCATTGTCGGACCCATGCCACAATTTGGAGTTAACTTCCGACTTCCAATACTCACATTAACCAAACACGATTTCTTAGGGAGTTGCAAATACATCTCTACAAGATCCACTTCTTTGTCTTTCAAATTCACGACCAGCCAGCCCCCAATGCTCGCTCCTAACGACACAACAAACATCCTACTCCTCATCCTTTCGCGCTACTTACAATGGCAACACCGCACCGAGATTTCAACCAACACTCCCCAACATAGGGACGTGAAACACACCATGGGTATTCCACAATTACACCGGGTATATTTAATTCATTCAATAATTCCCCCAATCCTTTCAATAACTGCCACTACTCCATTACAATGTGGCCCAATTCAATCTCATACTGAAGCACACTACTCCAAACCATGGGAACATTTTCCCATCCATCTGTTCTCCCGACTTGAGGTTGAAATTACTCATCCTTTCCAATCCCATCCTCTTATTCCCATCCACTTATCCATCCCTTTCCTGGTCAGAACCGACAACGTACAACATTCTTTGACATCGTTCCTCGGCCAACTACCACATTCTCAGGTCGGTAGCATGCCCAGCCATACACACTTGCCATTTCTTCGATCAATCATACTACTCACACCAGAATACTCTCTTAAGAGAAAATGACTCTACTCGAGTCAAAGGCGCAATAATCCGAATCTCTAAACGGTCACTGACCACTCCCGTCATCGACATTACCCAAGATCACCCTCATATCGTCACCGCATTCTCACCACTGAATAACATCCTTATCAAAAGGAAGAATACCATCCCACCAATACAGCTTTCGCCTGGCACAATTTACGTTTCCCCAAAATCATACCGATCACACGTGCCCCAACAGTTACCAATCAAAGGTCCAAACTCACAACAATCATTAAGCCATAACTCGTTTCTATACACAATTATATTCCTCACCAAATCCACTAATTAGGAACTACCACCAAAATTCACTTGCCCTCCCACAAGGAAGAGTGACCAAGCTCACTCAAACTATCTCAATTAATCGAATACTGAACGTCACACTAACGTGGAACATTCTCTCCGACAATACTGAGTCTAATCCAAAGGTCTCTCAACCAGGGCACCACATCCGACCGCTTGTTTCCATTCTAACTTGATACATTAAAGATGCCTCAAAAGAATGACTCGCTAACATGAGCCAGCTTTTAGACTGGTCGCACGAACTTAGCTTCCTCAACTCTTTACCCATGACATACACATCAATCCCTTATCTCATGTCCTTCAAATAACAGTTCCTTAATTACAATCCGCCTTTCCGGTGTCTCCTGACATCTTCTCACCGCAAGCCTGTCTATACTTGATCTACCATACTGTCATCACTTTCTCTCGCACCTACACGGAACGCCCAACACACACCGCTACCGTCCAAAAGAACGGTTTCTCCAAAAACATTAGTCAAGACCTTTAGCCCAGTCCTCATAAAGTACTTAGCATCGAGAACTGCCACGAGCTCCTAACGTTCCAACACCGTCGACCCACTCATTGCATTTCTTTACATCCACGGAATACTCCAACGCTCCTGACTAAACTTCTTAACGAAGCATCATAGCTTACAGTATCCTCCTCGACAATCAAGTGAAGTATGAAAACTCACTTAAGATCCAATGGGTTTGAGAAAAAACAAGGGTTCTCATTTCATCCCGTCACCAACAGCAACTCAACCTCCAGCTCCCAAAATAGCATTAACATTTACTACCTGAAAAATCCACACACTACAATCGAACATACTCACCACCTTTGAATACTTCAATATTACGGCAAACCCTCATACCACTATCGCACCACGTGACCACATTGCAACAAGCCAACGTGATGCCTTTACACACACAGAAGATATTACTTCCTTCATGCCACCAATAACCCGATTTCATTTGAAGCAAAACGTTTCTCGACTTTGCCTTTTCCGGGTCTCGACGAATCACATGTCAAGATCATCTAATCAAAGCACACCCGCTTCGATTACACTAATCATTTCGTTCTTACATGGCTCATCCAACCCCATAGGAAATCACTTATACTACCACAATCTTTCACTTCTGTAACACTCACACAAGGTGGTCCAGCGTCATGCCGGATACACACCTTTCTCTGAACAGTTTCTTACATCTTTGCAAAAAAACTTCACAAGATAACCACGCTATAGTTACCCCTCCAATACCAGCCTCCTGACAACAATCCAACAGAACGGTCATTGATTTCAACATCGCCAATTAACATACAATTGTCCAACCACCTCACGACAGACAAGGATTCCCGTAGGGATCTACTCCTCCTAACTCCCGAACAAGTTCTCGTTTCTCGTCAACTCCTCGCGATCCATCTCCGCTATGCTAAACACCTTACGCACAAGCGAATAATCAAAACCTCAAAGGGCATCACATCCACATTGGTGATCTTCTGCTCCCCCGATGCCCTTACATGATGTTCCTATACCATATCATTTACACATTCTCGAACGACCTCATTCGTTCACCCACAACGGTTCATTTCTCACGATTCGATCTCTTGACCAAACCTCCAACTTGAGACATGTTAAATAGTCGCAAACCTCCAAATCAATGGACTACCTGATGATTCCATTCCTTCCTGACAATCTAGGATTCCTAACATAACCCACTTCGTCCAACGCATCATAACCAACTCATACCCCATCGTTCCCACTGGAGGAGAAACACAAGACCTTTCTTAGCGCAAAATCTAATTACCAACTCATCTCAGTACTCCAACTCAAAACCGAAAACATTACATCAAGTAACGTAACGCTACTGATTACTATTCCACCAACAGAAACACTTTGACCATTTCAACTTCGCCGTGATTAAAACTATTCTCACATAACCAAGCAATAGTTCAAACTACACTCATACCAACATTCCGAATTCACTGCCCAAGACTCCCGGTATTCACCCACTTCCTCTAACGGAAACACTAAGGTCATTACTAGACCACATCTTATTCAACTAACAATTCCACTCCCCAAAGCCTTGTTAGTTTTAGGGATTACAGAATAACAATAATACTTGGATAATTTCTAGGATCGTGATTGAATCACTTTCCGAAATCTGTAATTCGTCCCTATTGCTTGGGGTTACACGAATTCAGAAGTGGGATAATCCAAGAAATCAGATTCGGATTACAAGCCTAATCCAAATCCACAAACACAGAATACCTTGCGATGGATTGCGTTTTTTAGAGACAGAGAGTTGCAGAGAAGAAATCGTTTTCTTTCTTCGTTATCCACTTCAATATTCCGACAAATCGAAAATTTATAGAAAATTTTTTTGGCGGGAAAATTTTTGGCGGGAAAACGGTTTTGGCGGGAAACCCGTTTTTGGCGGGAAAACCGTTTTTGGCCATAACAATTCGTTTTTGGAACCCCGTCCCCAGGGGCGCTGCCCCCGACCCCCGATTTCCTGAGTCCACATTTAACTATCCGAGTGTGCACCCCGCACCTCCAGACTCGGAATGTAAAATGAATTCAGTCTGTCTCGATATTAAATATGACTACACTAAAATATATTGATGACACTAAAATCACCAACATTCCTCCCCCATTTTAGTGTAATCGTTAATTAACTAAAAGCAAACGCAAAACCAAACTCATGCATAAATGAAAATGTCTTGAAGATTGAATTTTCATATTAGTATAATACACATTTCAAATACTCGAGAATCTGGGTGTCCTAAGGATTGAACCCATCAACTCATTTGAGTAACTGAAGATACTATACACATAAGTTTACACAAATTCTAATGTTTCATACTTGACACTATTACCGCCATGTGTCCTATCCATTCATGAGTGCATAAAAAGCCTAGCCCAAAGCCTTCTGAAGCGGCAACACTTCACACTCATATAGGTAGTCCTTTTAAATCATGCACCTGTAAATACACTTTTTCAAAAGAACTATTAAGAACTTAATTCAACCTACCTTAACTCTACAGGTTTAAGCACATACCTTGGGATGATGTAATACAAATGCGCTTCAATCTCCATAAATAAGCTTTCCACATTGAATTCAGCTTCTAACATCGTATTAGAAGGGAATTGGGTATCTTATCCATAGAGATATCAAGTGGGCTTTAAACCCATCCCTATCACCGACTTTGCTACCAAGTCTCTAGCTAACCCCTTCGTCAAGTGATCAGCTAAATTCTGTTGAGATCGAACCCAATCAACAGAAATAATACCATGAGTTATGAGCTCACGTACCATACTATGTCTAACACCCAAATGTCGCGACTTTCCATTATACACTTGACTATAGGCCTTGCCCAAAGTGGCAGAACTGTCACAGTGTATAGAAATGGGTGAAATCGGTTTTGGCCACAAAGGAATCTCATAAATCAAATTTCTTAACCATTCTGCTTCGTTCCCAGCAGCTGCAAGGGCTACAAATTCTGATTCCATAGTTGACTTTGTGATACAAGTTTGCTTCTTGGATGCCCATGAGATTGCACCTCCTCCAAGAAGAAAAACCCAACCACTTGTTGAGGAGTGGTCCTCCATGTTTGAAATCCAACTAGCATCAGTATACCCTTCAATCACAGAAGGAAACCCTACATAAGTCAAACCATAATCCATGGTTTTCTTCAAATACTTCAACACCCGCCTTACTGCTTGCCAGTGATGAGTACTAGGACTGCTAGTAAACCTACTTAGCATTCCTACAGCAAAAGCAATATCAGGCCTTGTGCTGGTCATGGCATACATCAAACAACCAATGACCTTTGAATATTCAAGTTGTGAAACTGCTTGACCAGTATTAGGCATAAGCTTCATACTTGGATCAAACGGAGTACTCACACGAGAACAATCCAAACAATTGAATTTCTTAAGTACTTTCTCAATGTAATGAGACTGTGAAATAGAAATTCTTCGATGTTCACGCTTGATTCTTATACCAAGAATCACTTCTGCCTCCCCCATATCCTTCATAGAGAATTGAGATGATAAAAATTCTTTGGTCATATCAACTTGCCTTTGATCAGTCCCAAAGATCAACATATCATCCACATACAAGCAAAAGATCACTCCTTTACCAGACGCATCAAACTTACTATATACACACTTGTCCGATTGATTTAGCATAAAACCATTACTTAAGACAACATCATCAAACTTTTGATGCCACTGTTTAGGTGCTTGTTTCAGCCCATACAAAGACTTAACCAATTTGCATACTTTATGCTCATTACCTGGCATAACAAAACCCTCAGGTTGCTTCATGTATACTTCTTCATCCAAATCACCATTCAGGAATGCTGTTTTGACATCCATTTGGTGAATGACCAGATTGTGAATTGCAGCTAAGGCAATCAGCAATCTAATAGTAGAAATACGAGCAACAGGTGCATAAGTATCAAAGTAGTCAATCCCAGGTTTTTGTCTAAAACCTTGAATAACCAATCGAGCTTTGAACTTGTCAATTGTTCCATCTACTTTCATCTTCCTCTTAAATATCCACTTGCAACCCAAAGGTTTGCATCCAGGAGGAAGATCAGATAAAACCCACGTGTTATTTCCCATGATGGAATCCATTTCATCATTTATTGCTTCTTTCCAGAAAGCAACATCTTGAGATTTCATTGCCTCATCAAATGTTTTAGGATCTTCTTCAACACTAAAACAATATGAATATTGATTTGCAATTTCATCTCTAGAACCCTCAACTAGATAAAGCTGAAAATCAGGACCGAAAGATTTAGCCTTTCTTTCTCTTTTTCCTCTTCGGAGCTCAAGTGATTCATCAGTGTTTGGTACAACTATATTTTCCTTGTTTGTCCCACTGGAACTAGGGGCCGTGTCCTTTGGTCTAGGTATGGATGAAAAACGATTTTCATCAAACATTGCATCTCTTGATTCTATGACAGTATTAACTGAAACATAATCATTAGGTTCTAAAACAAAGAACCTATAAGCCCTGGAATGCTCAACATAACCAATGAAAATACAATCAATACCTCTTTCACCCAAATTTTTCCTTTTAGGTTCAGTCAGTCTTACAACTGCTCGACACCCCCAAACTTTAAGATATCCTAAGTTTGGTTTCTTTTTGTACCACAGTTCATAGGGAGTTATTTTGTTCCTTTTGTTTGGAACCCTATTCAAAAGATAGCAAGCTGTTAACATAGCTTCTCCCCAAAACCCATCACTCAATCCTGAGTATGACAACATAGAGTTCACCATTTCCTTGAGAACTCTATTTTTCCTTTCAGAAATACCATTTTGTTGAGGACTGTATGGTGATGTAGTTTCATGAATGATTCCTACAGATTGGAAATAACTAGGATCATAATACTCATCACCTCTATCAGTACGAAGTTTCTTGATTAAGTCATTTTGTTGCAACTCAACTTCAGTTTTATAAATTTTGAATTTATCAAGGGCTTCATCCTTAGAATGTAATAAATATACATAGCAAAACCGAGAGTAACCATCAATAAACGTTACTATGTATTTCTTATTACCTAAGGATGGAGTTGCATGAAAGTCACATAGATCACTATGTATTAATTCAAGCATAACAGAATCTCTTTTCACATTTGAAAATGGTTGTCTAGTTATCTTAGTTAACATGCAGGTTTTACACTTCTCTATGTTAACATCAAACGGTGGAATTAATCCATTTTTAGACATTTCAAGCATACGTTTATAATGAACATGCCCTAAACGTGCATGCCAAAGAGAAGAATCATCAATACTAGAACAAGCCATATATACACAATCTGCATTATTGTTATTTACATTCAATCTAAACATACCATTTATAAAATACCCAAATCCAACAAATGTACCACACTTTGATAAGATATACTTATCAGACTCATAAACCTGTTTATAACCACACTTATTTAATACACCACCAGAAACCAAGTTCTTCCTAATCTTAGGAACATGTATTACATTTCTAAGATGAAGACTTTTTCCAGAACTAAAAACTAAAGATACAGAACCACGACCAACAACCGAAGCTTTATTATGGTCTCCCATATACAGCACCGATCCATCATCTACTACTTCATACTCCTTGAACCAACGGCGATCTTTACATACATGACTCGTCGCCCCCGAGTCTACCCACCATGTATGATCATCATCCTGCACATAAAATGTTTCAGGAATAAGTGTTACATGATATATAACAGAAGTAGTTCCAGAAATAAGATTCTGACCTTGTTGTGGTTTTGGACCTTGATCCTTAGATCCCTGTCCAGAAGTGCTTGCACCATTCTTGTTCTTTCTCAGACGACAATCACGTTTTATGTGACCAAGTTTGTTGCAATTCCAACACACAAGTTTTGCTTTCTTGTTGGAACCCTTTTGATTGTCGTCCTTCTTCTTTCTTTTCCCAAACTTGTTGTTTTTCTGGTTTTTGTCATCTTCCACCATGTTCACAGAAGATCCAGGAATCTCTTTATCCTTTCCTTTGCCACTTTCTTGGACCCGTAGGCCCTCCTCAATTCTCAAGTGACTGCCAAGTTGTACAAGAGACAACTCCTCCTTTTGGTGTTTCAAAGTGTGTTTGAAATCTTTCCAGGATGGGGGCAATTTGTCAATAACACTTGAGACAGATATGGACTCATCCATATTCATCTTGTGTTGTTCAAATTGTCCCAAAATCCTCATGAGTTCGTTGTACTGTTCCATGACATGCCTCGAATCCACCATTTTGTAATTGTTAAAATTACTCACGAGAAACTTCTTACTAGAAGCGTCCTCTGCCATGTATTTGGATTCAAGGGCATCCCACAGATCTTTTGCAGATTCATGATTTTGATAGATATCAAACAGAGAGTCAGACATACCATTCAGGATGTGTCCACGACAGATGTAGTCATCGTTTTCCCACTTGCAGCGTTTTCTGGTGTGTTCCAGCGTTTCGTTTTCTTGGGCTTCAGGGGCAGGGGTACTCAAAACATGCACAACTTTCAGAGTGGTGAGAAGAAAGTGCATCTTCTTCTGCCAACGATGAAAGTCGTTTCCTTCAACCTTATCAAGTTTTCCGAATTTGGAACTCATGTCCTTGACAGATTCTGCCATTGTTATTCCTTTACATAAAAATTACAGATTTTGAATGTTAGTTTTAGGGATTACAGAATAACAATAATACTTGGATAATTTCTAGGATCGTGATTGAATCACTTTCCGAAATCTGTAATTCGTCCCTATTGCTTGGGGTTACACGAATTCAGAAGTGGGATAATCCAAGAAATCAGATTCGGATTACAAGCCTAATCCAAATCCACAAACACAGAATACCTTGCGATGGATTGCGTTTTTCAGAGACAGAGAGTTGCAGAGAAGAAATCGTTTTCTTTCTTCGTTATCCACTTCAATATTCCGACAAATCGAAAATTTATAGAATTTTTTTTTGGCGGGAAAATTTTTGGTGGGAAATTTTTGGCGGGAAAACGGTTTTGGCGGGAAACGTTTTTTGGCGGGAAACGTTTTTTGGCGGGAAACCCGTTTTTGGCGGGAAAACCGTTTTTGGCCATAACAATTCGTTTTTGGAACCCCGTCCCAGGGGCGCTGCCCCCGACCCCCGATTTCCTGAGTCCACATTTAACTATCCGAGTGTGCACCCCGCACCTCCAGACTCGGAATGTAAAATGAACTCAGTCTGTCTCGATATTAAATATGACTACACTAAAATATATTGATGACACTAAAATCACCAACAAGCCTTTTCTCAACCTCAAACGTAATACCCCTCCCGACCTAGCGAGTTCATAGCCTTCATGCACAGTGACAACGATTAAAATCATTTTGCACTCTTTTTAAAAACGCAATAGATACAAAATCATAAAACAAGCTTGAGTATGCATGAAACAACACCACTCAAGATGAATAGTAAAACACAACGACCGCAAGGATCGCTCACAGGCAACCTTACGATAATTCGTAACCTTGTCCATCCAAATCGATGCCGACACAACGGTCGTCTCCAACGGAGCCCTTTCCACTACGACTAGAAGATTCCGAACGAAATCACTTACCCAAAGTGGGTCAGTCAACTCCAACACTCGTTCATATAATAATAACGAGTCAATACTCATTTGTTTATAAAACAAAACCTCGCAATAAAACGTTTTCAATATTTTCGTAACGAAGATTCTCTCCACAAATAAAAGCGTGAAATATTTCGTAGATCTCTAAGTTCAAAGATTTATCGTATAGTGAAAACAAATTTGTCTTTTACTTTTAAAAATACACACTTGCGAGCGTCAACTCATTCCCAAAACAAGAAAACCTGTCATGCACGTACATGAAAGAACTCGTATAACTCATTTAAGAACATACTACATGAACTCAAAATGCAATTGAAGGCTATTCGCTCTAACCAGGTCAACCGTTGTACTCATCTCAACTCCTCATTGACACCATACCATGATCAACAACCGCTTTCTTACCCTTGCTACAACTTGTAGTACAAGTGTTTCACAACCCACCTGATCGACCACTCTACATGGTTTACCAAACTGACCAGTTATCTCACTTCCTATTCTTATGCGTACCTCAATACAACACTGATAACTTTCATTCATTAATCTTGCCACTAAACCGATTGACTAAGGAATCCAAGACTAGATTCCCTCACTTGATCTTGAATTGAAGGTTTCAAGATGCCAACACAATTCTCACTTCCTATCCCAACTGATCGACACATCAAATTTAAGGGTGGGGACTCACTAGCACCAGTAGTTGCTCCCCCCAATCGACTATTCATTCATTTTTGAATCCCAACATGTTTACCTCTAGTCAACTCATTAACGTTCCAATCAACACTTCTTCTAGAAGGTGAAAGCATCGCATCATAAGCGATCTCCCATGACACATCAACTCTTTGCTATCAAATACAAGGTTAAAACCTTCTACATACTGCCACACTCACCACTCATCCTGACAATAGTGATTGATTACAGCCATGCTGTAGTAACCGTGTCCAAAAAGGAAGGGTTCCAAGTTTTGTGGTGGAAGTTTATTAAATGGAAGTTGAGGGGAGTATTTTATAAATGTGGGATAAGGTATAAATTAGGCACAAAACCCTAGGAGAGTCATTTTCTCCTGAATTGTTTGTGGATGACGGCTGTGTTTTGAGAGAGAAAGGAAAGAAGGGTTTTGGAGCTCTTGTGAGTTTTGGAGAGAAAGAGTCATCAAGCTTGGAAATCAAAGAAAAGGGGTTTGTTGGGGATTCGTTTTCAGCAAAGAATCCATCAGGTAATTTCCTTTCTCTATCTTTCAGCTGTGGAATTGTTGATTAAAGATTGAATACCTATGTGGGTTTTTTTAAAGTTGGGTTTGAAGCTTAATGAGAGACATTAGGCATTCTACTGTGTTATTACTGTCAAGATTTCAGTAATTGTTGAGTTTAGTGACCGGGATGTAGATGTTAATCTTCATCTGTGAGTTTTTGGCCGTTTCTGGGATTTATCGGACCAATTAAGGGACAGGTCGACGTCCGGATAACTTCCTGGACGTCCGGACACATCGAGCGGTTAAAGGTTTCCGGGTAAATGTCCGGTAGTCGTGTGTGTGTCCGGATGTTTGGATATTCCGGATAGGGTGATGTCCGGATAGGGTGTTGTCCGGGTAGGCCGTTGTTCGGAAAGCTGGTGTCCGGAAAGGTGTGTGTGTCCGGATAATTGAGTAATCAACTTACGTTTTGCCCATTCATTCAGGGAAAACGAGTGGAAGTGCCTATCTGAGTAGGAAAGGAAAGTAAGCGTGCCAGGTGAGTTTTTCTAACCAAAACTTGATGGTACTTGTTCATTTACTTGTACAAGTGTATTTACTTAATGTATGTGCATATATCTTACTTGTGCATGGTGTGAGCTTATGGGGGTGTGTGTCCCACACGATATGGTGTGATGCTTATGGGGGGGGGGGGTGTCCCATATGTTATAGTATGACGATTTTGGGGAGTGTGACCCATATGTCATAGTGTGATGTTTACGAGGGGTGTGTCCCATATGTTATGGTATGACGATTATGGGGGGGGGGGGGGGGGGGGTGACCCATATGTCATAGTGTGATGCTTATGGGGGTGTGTCCCATATGTTATTTGGCAAACTTTACATTGGTTTATGTTTTCGCATATTCTTATATGATAAATGTGGTGTGATTGTAACTGAGGGATCTCACTAGACCTTGTGGTCTAACCCTCGCATTTTCAAAACTGAAACCCTTTTCAGGTAAGCAGGTTAAGGGCAGTTCCTCTAGTGGTAAAGAGAAGGCGTGAGAGCGAATGTGGCTTGGCATTAGAGGACTTCCTTTACATTTTTGTTATAGAAACTCTTAGTTGTAATTAGGGTTATTCCGCAAACCCAAATTTTGAAATTTGATGGTGTGAACCTTGGGCCATGTTTTGGCGATCTTTTTATTAATTAATGTCTTGTTTTGGCATGCTTTGGAGTGGGTTGTTATAGTTGGTATCAGAGCCGTAATTTAAGGGATTTAGGTGATCAGATGGGCCTAAACTTAAACTGTAGAAGTACAACTGAGAGAATAGGAAGGCCTAGGGAGACCTCACTGGGAAGCGTAAATAATAGGGTAGTGAGAACTATCATGTAAGGTAAGTTCGGAATTACACCTGGCCAGTGTAATTGTGAATTTACAGGTGCATGACAGTGATCATTCTTGCCTTGTTATTTTAGGCTGGTTGTTAAGCTATGTTTGTGTCACGTTTCAGTAATCCAGAATGTCAGCAAGACCCCGATGGGGGAGCATCATGAGAGATCACTTATGATGTGATGTATGTATACATCGTAGAGAGGAGAGGCTGTATGGCCTGTTATGAGTTGTCTAGAGGTAGATCTTCGTGGACTCAAAGAGGGTGAGTAGTTGATTTTCGTGTACGACTCCTGTTGTCGGAGGATCCCAGTTCTAGAAACCACAGGATAGATCAGTTCGAATAGTAAGGGAGGGCAGTGCCTGGATCTTGGAAATGTTAATTCCGGAGCGAGCAAAGGATTAGGATCCTGACTCCTTGGTGAGTTGTTCAGTGGCAGGATTATTGAAGAAAGATTTTTTTTTGTAAAGGGCCCTTGTTGAAAAATAAGTTAAGGAAGTATCAACAGGTCAACTTTTGACGTTGGAGTTTGCAGTTGTGTATAGTGTATGAAGCCAAAGACTAGAATCAGGAGGATGAAAGTTGAAGGACTACCCTGTAGGGGTGTTAATCTAAAGATTCGAGTGTGGAGAATAATAGTAGTACGTAGACGGTGGCGATTAGTGTGTGGATAGTAACAATGGTGTTTAAAGTTTTAACTTTGCCATGATGGCAACGGTTTAGTGTGTTGTGCAGATTATTCTTGGTGTGACTGATGACGCTATCTAGAAGAGTATTGTGTGGAAGTGGTGTGAGTGACCATGTGAAGTAGAATCCTTAAGGTTCTTAAGGAGGATAATTGGTTGGAGGTGAGCTCCTAATTTCTGAAGAGTCTTTATTCTGGGAGTTTTCTGATGTCGATAAATGGAGATCTTGAGCGTTCAACTCAAGGATCGGATGATAGGGAGGTGCTTTCTTACTCTCTAGTGAGTGGAAGAGTATCAAGGGTGGTTGAGAAATGATAGATGGATGGATTGGTAACACTAGTGTTGGTTAACCTAGTTGGGGTCGAGGGGAGGCCGTATATTTCGCGCAGCAGTGGGCAGGTGGTAATTGTGACGTGGGAGCATCCAAGTGTGTGGGGAAGTATCGGTACCGAAGGTTGTTTCAAATGTAAGGAACCTGATGGTGTAGTGGGAAGTAGGGTGTCGGCGTTGATTTGTTGTAACTGCAAAAAAGGTTAACCCTGCTTGAGCGAATAGCCTTCAATGTAAAGCGAGTCATGCATTACATTTTCAAACCGGTTACATAAGTCCCCATGTCAAAATGTGTGAGTGTGTGCGTGTGCCTTGTAAACTTCTGATTTTGAAAATGAGTTGGCGTGTGCAAGTGTGTGCTGGAAGGAAAAGATAAATTTGTTTACATGGTGTAATAAATTTCAAACTTGGAGAAATAGTGAGTTACTTCACTTCTTTTGCGAGTGAGTTAAACCTTGTTGTAAAAATCGTAACAATATTAGATCGTATGGTTTTATGGGTGAAAACGATATGAACACGTGGTTGACATATCAACAAGTGTGAGAGTCGGTCGACTATCCCAGTATGGGTGATATTGCTGTATTTTTAAAATTTTTGCACAAGGAGAGTTTCAGTGAATGCACTTTCAAATGATGAACAAGGTTGCGTGTGAGCGATCTTTGAGATCGGTGTGTGTGGTGGTAACTTATGGGAGTGTCGTGGCATGCATATCAAAACCTTGTTTTGTGGGATATTTTGAGTGTGTAAAACAATTTAAATCATTGTGTTGTCATGCATGAAGGCTATGAACTCGCTAGGTAGTAAGGGATACCGTGCCTAAGAATGTGCGAAGTTCCGGGAGTGGAAAATGTGGTCGAGTCGTCGATGGTTGATTTGCGATCTTAGTGTTACAGTATAGGGAGGACAGTGCCTACCTGTAGCCTCGGTCTTTGTCTGTGGAAATGCTTGTGTGATGGTAGTCCTTGCTCTTTTCGGTAAGTAGGCATAAGACTGACGGCAGGGGGGTGTGTCCCGGGTGATTTCGAAGTAGGCAAAATACTTTGAAAGGTAACGTTGTGGTATGTGGATGAGTCGGTATCGGCGTAGAGCCGAAGTTGAGGAGAAGTTGAATTTAGGCTAACTGCCAGGATTTGATGTGGAAGTCAAGGACGAGTGTTGAGTCGTTGTCGGGAGATTTGAGAGTTGAAAGGCTAGCCCTGGTGTGATTTCATTTGTCGGGTGTGAGCGCGGAGATAAGAGGACGGTTGGGATACGTGTGTATCTGCCCAGACGGTGGACCGCCTTTTGGTGAGTATCCTGAAGGTGGAGATGTGTTAGTTGGATAAGTGATTCTCCCTTTGCGACTGTTATGTCAATTACGAACGAGGTAGTTAGCCCAACTCATGTGGGACCCGTAGACTATGTTGGTTTGCAAGGATGTGTCTTATAGTTTGATTTATTTGAGCGTGCTTCAAGTGGACCCGAAGAGTCGGTCAAGAATAAGGACTCGATCGAGTGTAGTAGACGGTCATAATTTGTGATTCACCTAGATGGGAGAAAGACAAGGTTGTGAGTCTTTCTGAACCTAAATTTTATACAAATGTGACAGAGTTTTTATATAACTGTGTGCTTCTCAGCTGCATTTATTACAAAGCGACGATTAAGTGTGCGGTGTGGTTGTTATCTATTCGCGTGTTTCCAACTGCTTAAATATGAAGCTGTGAACAAGTGTGTGGTAGAATGCATGCTTTAATTATGCATTGTGCTCTGGCGTTGTCGAGAAAATGGGGGGTGTGTCCCATATTAATTATATATATGAATTTGTTTCATATATAGCGAGTGTGCTCTTTGGCGCTGTCACAGTGTGTGTGACTATAGCGTGTGCCAGTAGCAGGTGTCAAAAGGTGATTGTCATTTTAAAGTGCGCTTATTTAAATGTGTAGTTGCATATAAATTGCATATGACATGGTGTGATGTATATGGGGGGTGTGTCCCATATGGATTATTCAAACGAACTTAGTCTATTCCCGAGGGCGGGTGTGTGCCCTAGATCAGGCCACAAGTGTGTAGTGACCAGGCAGGAATTCCCGTTATTTGTGTGAGGGGATGAATTGCAAAACTAGCTATTGCATATTGTTTCGTAAACTCTTTTATATAAATGTTGTGTTTGTTGTGAAGGAAGCGTGGCCTTGTGTGTGTGCAAATGATCGTGACGATCGAACCTCTGGTGTGTGGGGGGGGGGGGGGGGGGTTGTGTTGATAAGTTGGTGGTAACTTATATCTAGTGAGCATGTGAAGCATGGTGGGAATGAATTGTTGTGAGGTTAAGTGGTGGGTTAGTGTTGATGGGGGATGAGCATAGGTGGAAATCTTTGCTCGGGGTTTGCTCATAAGTCATTCAGATATGACCAAGTTATGTGTGGAGTTGCATGGATGTCTAAGTGGAGTGTGGTATTGTTACCCGAAAATAAAAGAATGGGGTGACAATGGGTGACTAGATAAGAAGAAAATTGTGTACTCTTGAGTTGATTGATGAGTGCGTTTGCCTTGTATCGTTGTAATAATTGTGAAAATGTTGGATTGATTAGTTCATGATATCTTGTAATAGATATGAAATCTCTGAGAATGTTGAACTGATCCTTGTGTGTAAAGGAATGCAAAGGAGTGGGTTAATATCGTTTGGGGAATGAGAAGTGGGTGGTCGCTTCGAACGTAGCGTGGAGGTCCGGTTGACTTGGTCGAATTTCTTGTACGAGATGTGGTGAAACTATTGGTTAGACATAGTAACCGTTGAAATTGCATGTATAGAGTGGTCAATGTCGGAGGAGAAATGCTCCATGTTAGCCTGAGGTAATTGGGGGCGGTAGGGTGGATTAAGTGAGTAAGCGTAAAGTAGAAAGGGTGACAAGTGGCATGAAAAGTGGGAAGCAATGTTTTCAGAGCGTCACCGTCGAGTCCATGAACTCCTAGTGGGAGTATGAGAAAGAGGGTTGGTGTGTATGTGATTGGTCTAAAAGTTGAGGAAAGCTAGCTTGCGTGATTGTTCAAGAGCGTGCACTTTCTAGAGAGTTGTTCTTTGGAAATGTGTCTATTGTTGAGAAGAAAGTAGTCGAAGGTAGTGCTCGGGATGAAGGACCATTGGATTAGACGCGGTAGTAGCATGTGAGTGACGTTGAGGCTTACGTGTGAATTGATTGATATCAATGGGTTGTGGTCAGTTTAATTAATGTGAGAAAGTGCTATCGGCTATAGCGGTGTTTCGCGTTGGGAAAGTGATGGTAGATTGTGTGTAAGCTATGAAGGAGAATTTTAACTGTGGGTTAGGGTGATCTTTAAGTCTGAATTTGTGATCAGTGGGCGAATTGAGCGTCATTATTATTAAGGATCCGTGTTGTCGTGACGATAGCTTTAGTAGAGGTCGTCTTCAAGAAGGTGAAATTGTGTGTGAAACCCTTAGTGTGGCGCATTTTACCGCGGGTATAAATGTGTGATGTTTAGAGTTTCGTTATGGAGGGACGTGTTTGGAAAGAAAGGGGAAGCTAAAGCCTAGGTACGTTGGACCGTTCACCATCACCTAACGTGAGGGAGAGGTGGCGTACATGTTGGAATTGCCAGAAGAGTTAAGCAGAATTCACCCGACATCTCTTGTGTCCAACCTGAAGAAATGTTTGGTCGAGTCTGATGTGGCTATCCTGTTGGAAGATGTCTGTATCGACGAAAAATTGATGTACGAATAAGAACCAAAAGAGATTGTGGACAGTAAGGTTCGGAAAATAAGGAATAGGGAGGTCAGACTGGTTAAAGTCCAGTGGAGATATCACAAGGGACGAGAGGCGACGTGGGAAGTGGAATCAGATATGATGTCCAAGTACCCTCACCTCTTTGAGAATGGAATTTCGGGGACGAAATTCTCTTGAGGGGGGAGTGTTGTAGTAACCGTGTCCAAAAAGGAAGGGTTCCAAGTTTTGTGGTGGAAGTTTATTAAATGAAAGTTGAGGGGAGTATTTTGTAAATGTGTGATAAGGTATAAATTTGGCACAAAACCCTAGGAGAGTCATTTTCTCCTGAATTGTTTGTGGATGACGGCTGTGTTTTGAGAGAGAAAGGAAAGAAGGGTTTTGGAGCTCTTGTGAGTTTTGGAGAGAAAGAGTCATCAAGCTTGGAAATCAAAGAAAAGGGGTTTGTTGGGGATTCGTTTTCAGCAAAGAATCCATCAGGTAATTTCCTTTCTCTATCTTTCAGCTGTGGAATTGTTGATTAAAGATTGAATACCTATGTGGGTTTTGTTAAAGTTGGGTTTGAAGCTTAATGAGAGACATTAGGCATTCTACTGTGTTATTACTGTCAAGATTTCAGTAATTGTTGAGTTTAGTGACCGGGATGTAGATGTTAATCTTCATCTGTGAGTTTTCGACCGTTTCTGGGATTTATCGGACCAATTAAGGGACAGGTCGACGTCCGGATAACTTCCTGGACGTCCGGACACATCGAGCGGTTAAAGGTTTCCGGGTAAATGTCCGGTAGTCGTGTGTGTGTCCGGATGTTTGGATATTCCGGATATGGTGATGTCCGGATAGGGTGTTGTCCGGGTAGGCCGTTGTCCGGAAAGCTGGTGTCCGTAAAGGTGTGTGTGTCCGGATAATTGAGTAATCAACTTACGTTTTGCCCATTCATTCAGGGAAAACGAGTGGAAGTGCCTATCTGAGTAGGAAAGGAAAGTAAGCGTGCCAGGTGAGTTTTTCTAACCAAAACTTGATGGTACTTGTTCATTTACTTGTACAAGTGTATTTACTTAATGTATGTGCATATATCTTACTTGTGCATGGTGTGAGCTTAGGGGGGGGGGGTGTCACATACGATATGGTGTGATGCTTATGGGGGGTGTGTCCCATATGTTATAGTATGGCGATTTTGGGGGGTGTGACCCATATGTCATAGTGTGATGTTTACGAGGGGTGTGTCCCATATGTTATGGTATGACGATTATGGGGGGGGGGGGGGGGGGTGTGACCCATATGTTATAGTGATGCTTATGGGGGGTGTGTCCCATATGTTATTTGCCAAACTTTACATTGGTTTATGTTTTCGCATATTCTTATATGATAAATGTGGTGTGATTGTAACTGAGGGATCTCACTAGACCTTGTGGTCTAACCCTCGCATTTTCAAAACTGAAACCCTTTTCAGGTAAGCAGGTTAAGGGCAGTTCCTCTAGTGGTAAAGAGAAGGCGTGGGAGCGGACGTGGCTTGGCATTAGCGGACTTCCTTTACATTTTTGTTATAGAAACTCTCAGTTGTAATTAGGGTTATTCCGCAAACCCAAATTTTGAATTTTGATGGTGTGAACCTTGGGCCATGTTTTGGCGATCTTTTTATTAATTAATGTCTTGTTTTGGCATGCTTTGGAGTGGGTTGTTATACATGCACCTGTAAATTCATAATAGCATTGGCCAGATGCTACTTGAATTTACCTTACATGAGGGTTCTCGCTACCATTGTTAAGATATCCTATGATTACGGTCTTTCCTAATGGCTTCCTATATCTCAGTTGTGTCTCACTCTACACCGCAGTTTAAGTTTAGGCCCATCCGGTCACCTAAATCCCTTAAACTATGGCTCTGATACCATTTGTAACGACCCAAATTCCATAAAATAACATTAAACAATACTACAACAAAAAACGGTCCCATCACAAATAATTTACATAAGTTATACTCTAAACTCGCAGCGGAAACACCTTCACAACCGAGATACTACAGGAAGCCCGACGGTAATCTACGAGTCTTCACTAACCTCTAACTCTTATACCACGACACGTCCTTCCATCATCATCAGATGAAACTCCATGCACGACTAACACCTGAAAATGGTTTTAGTTTTTGAAAAGCGAGGGTTAGATTATAATGAGGTCTAGTGAGTCCCCTCTTTAGAACAGTTCCACACAACAGTAGTATAAAACATTCAACCGTTACAACAATGAACGGAAATTCCAATTCAAAAGCTCGACTCCACATAAGGGTATTGCACAGTGGTCACAACTTTCATCACCTTATTAAGCCAGGTACGACATTCACCTTACAAAGCCAGACACGGCATTCATCACCTTACAAAGCCAGGCACGACATTCGGGCATCAATAATAGTTCTCCACTGTGCAACCCGACTCCACACATAGCAACAACATCCCAACAGCATGCAATCAACAATTACGTAGAAATGAACGTATAAACAACTCGCATGCTTTAATAAACGTTTTCACATCACGTAATATAAAACCTTTCAAATAGTTTAATCAGGTCAACATGCTCGTAACCATAATCAGTTATGAAAACTTTTCGTAAAACATTTCATTCACACAAGGAAGGTAAGGGAACTCACCTTAGCCTTAGCACCTCGACACACGCTTCGGGACACACTTTAGTTCAAACCGAACACCTGAATTTAACATCATAAGAGTGGTGTTAAACCATCTAATTACTTCCCAAAACATCCTTAACAAACCCCCAAAACATCCCTCCAATCGACGCCTCGATCCTAGACCCGAACGAACAACGAAACGAAAACGGGGTTTGGGGGCCAGAGCTGTGCGCCCCTGGTGGCGCGCCTCCAAACGCGCAGAGCACTGGTCTGCTCCTGCACGAGTTTTCTTCCCAAATCCAAGGGTTCCTCAAAACCGTAAACACCAACCATACTAGCCACATAATGAGAAAGAAGGGAGATTAACCATACCTTGAAGAAGATGAAGTTGTATCTCTTCCTGAAACCATCATTCTTCCTCACCTCCCAACAATGGTTGAGCTCTCTTCTCCTCTTCCCAATTCTCAGCCGACAACAAATGAAGAATGAGGGTTTTACATCTGATTTATATTTCAAATTTCATACTCTTGAGCACATAAGTTTCCCATTTCACACTTTGGCCACCAAATTCTCATTTTATTCTAAAATCACAAGGATATAAAATATGGGGTGTTACATAGATCGACTTGTGTCAGTATATCTTATCTTTACATATCTTCTACATGTTAATTATAGGTCAAGGTGGTATCAAGTGTGTTCGGATAATGAATCGTATGCCTGGATCCAAATTTAGGGAACAAGCCAAGAGCCCTAAAGGTTGTCGCCAATTTAGAGAAGCCCAATTGAAAAATCAAATAATCGAACTGAAGATCGAGCATATCCAGGATAAAATGTACAACAAATCAAAGTACATGGAAATAAATAATAGTTTATCTGTAAAGTATATAAGAAAAGATTGGCTTTAACTAACTCCCAAGAGTCGGATTCAAGAGACAAATGCCTTCACATATGTTGGAGCAGCTGACGTACATTATAAAGAGAAAGATCCATTAATTTATCTTAATTAAAGATAGATTTTTCATGTTACACATACGCAAGCAAAATAATGAATATGAAGCCTATTTAACAAGTGTGATTAATCAATGGGTGGGCTAAATACACTCATCTACATTGCTAAATGTAGCTCTACCTACTAATTTAATCCTTAGGGCATCACCAAAAAAAACTAAAAAAATAACACTCAAAACATAAAAAATAGTGGATAAAAAAATCAACTCCAACCACACAAAAAAAAACACACTAAAAACCATCTACAATATTATAATAATAATAATAATATTATTAATATATTAAATTTTTAATATTATATTAATATATGTTTTTAGAAGCTTACTTTATTGACCTTCAAATATATTTTTTTGTGTTTTAATGTTGGGTTAAAGATGAAAAAATCATCATTTTTGTATTTTTAGTATTGGGTTGGAAATGGTCTTATACAATCTACATCGATATTTGATTTTTTGCTTATCTAATTCATAATTTAACTTGATTCTGAAATAAAAAAGCACACATATAACAATCCCCATTAATAATTGAAGACAACTTAATTGAATGGGAAATTTAAATGATTGTTGGCCTGTTGTGATGCTGAGGTACAGCCTACAGTTTTTGTTGGTTATGAACAAAGTGTTAGTATGTCCAAAACTAATGTTGGTTAAACACCCATTAATTAATAATTAAGTTAAAGAATGAATTAAATTTAAAATATGTTTGGTGATAAGAATTCCTCTCCATGCATGCAAAATGTGAGTGGAATAAAATCCAAGACCAAATCTTTAGGGTCCATATTGGAAAGCTTGTAGGCATATAGCTAGGTTAAATAGTACCAAAGACAGCTTTTATCAATTGCCATATCATAATAGGAAGTCCAAGGGCCAGCCAACTATCATCTCTTTAATATTTTCTTTTTCTTTTTCTTTTTTCCTTTTAGTATATATTTTGTCACATTCATATGAAAATATTAAATAAATTAGTGAACACGAAAACGAACAAATTATATGTAATTTTATGCTAAAATCGAATATTATTCACGCAACGTTGGTTGTGAACTAAGGTCGGGCCATTTCGTTCGCTCATCCTAGCGTTAACGGTATTTCATAATTGTGTGTAAAATCAAATGTGATTTGGCCGTTTTATTGTTCTATTATTTTGACTATATATGTTTTCAAATGATTCTCCATCTCTCTATCTCTCTATGTATCTATGTGTGTGTATATGTCTATATATAAGTTCAAGTGCTAAGCAGTTTTGTCGTTGTAAACCGGGGGACAAACAAGAGGATGACATGTGCCCCATGTCGTCCACATGCTAATGTGAATATTCATGAACAATTCATGATCCATGATGAATTAATAAACCATTTATGATGAATAACTCGTGAATGTATGAGACATATGGCGTGTTCTACTCCTTTGTCTCCCAGTTCACAATGGAACATATTGAACCTGTCGTGTATATATATATATATAGAGAGAGAGAGCGAGAGAGAGAGAGATAATTAAACGAGAATACTAATTATTTAAGAAAACACGAGAACGGCCAAATCACGTGCAAAAACACATGTGATTTTATATCTAATGGTAAAAAAAGGTATACGAGTAACTTTGGCCGCATCTTCAGGTCGCAGTGCAAAGAGAATGTAAGACTTAAATATTAAGGGAAGATTCATATATGAATACTTGAAAAAATAGGGAAATCTAATTGAAATGCATATGTGAACCAACATTACAGATTATTCACATGGGTTCACATATGCATCTTCAAACGGGGGTTTTCAATAATTTACGTATGAACACTATTTTTTAACGATATTTCTTCTTATTTGAACCGACCCTTATATATAGGCATATATATAAGATAACACATTCATTTTATTAAAACGCGAGAACATCTTTTTTACTTACTATGGTCAATCACATGTGATACTAAATCAGAGATGCGTACGATTTTTGGCACGATCTAGGTCGCAATCTAAGCCGTCCACACAACATTAGATTACCCAATGTGATAAGGATGTTCTTACATTTTCATAAAATAAAGGTGTTTTGTTTTGAATCTCCAGACTCCACCTATATGGATTATATTATTAGTTCAAAAGACTTGGTTAACTTATGTTCAAGGTTATTTGTATCAACTTAGACCTACACGCCCTTAGGGTAGCTTCCTTTTTTGTAGATCGAACGATTGATAATGACAAAATCGATGAAATTCACAAACTAATTAAAGAAGATATTTAGACAATCATTTACAAGAATTTGAAATAAAGAAACCCAATACCTTTGAGCAATTAAGCTTATAAAGTCAAATGGACAAAAGTAAAGTCCATGGTTAATAATGCATGTCGATAAGAGCATTTCCAATGCAAGGTTCTTATAAGCAAAACATTGTGTGTTTTGTAAAAACTATCATTGTGAAGAGTTCTTATAAGAACCTCATCCCCTTTTAGTTCTTATTTAAGAACTTTAGTACTTACCATGAAGTTTGTGTAAAATATCAATGTCCTCATTTTTATTGCTACTTAAATTTAATATTTGATATTTATTTATAAATATAAAATAATTATTGATGTAGACAAATACATGTGACCCACAAAAATGAGGTTCTTATAAAAACTACCATTGTGGACCTTTATGTGCATTTTTAAATTAATGAGGTGAAAATGAGGTGACACAAAAAAGTACAAAAAGAAGGTTCTTATAAGAACCTCCGTTGGAGATGCTCTAAGCACTCGTTGACAAAGACAATCATTGGTATAACTTTTCCCGGCAATCACTTGATGAATCTTATTGAAGAACCGCTACAAAAAGAAGGCTTTTGTGATGGATAAAACCTTTGTAGCTTAGATTGGTCGTAATGGTCACTATTAGAATAATTTTGTGTATTGAAATTACATTTTGTAAACATGATATTTATTAACGGAAATAGAATAATCCTAAACTATTAAAAGACAGACTTTCTGACGGATTACTCAAGAATGATCCATGGGTAATCCGTCAGAAACAAGGTACTTGATACTTCGTTGGTAAGCATCGGCCGAAAACCATTGGTAAATGGTTGAAAAAGACCATGTGTCAATAATAAAACTTGCATCCGTATTACGATGACAAATCCGTCAATAATCATCAAAAATGTTCGTCGTCAATAATCCATCAGAAAATATTCGTTAGAAATCCCTCAGTATCTTGTTGATATCCAAAGTATTGCCATGGTTTAGTGACATGTTATTATGAACATTGTCCTCGCTAAATTTCAATTGTCGTTCGTAGAATGTTTCTGACGGATTTTGTTCGTCAGTAACCCACCGATTATAGTAGTTATTGACGATACACCTACCAAGATGTTCGTCGTCGAAAGTCTACTTTTTAGTAGTGGGTGATATGGGTCGGTTATCCATCGAAAAGTGTTGCTCGGAAAAAATTCAATCACCGATATTCTATCGGCAATCACTAATGGATCTCCCACAATCATTTAAAATTGTATGTATCACTTTTGTTGAGTGAATTACAATTTACGTTCCTATGGTTTCTGTTAGTCTCAACCTTTGTATTTGTGAAATAATACAAGTAGACACTAGACCATAAAACACTTAGAAATTCATTGTTGTGCTTGCCTCAAAAAGAGTATATCCGAAACAAAGCCATCATCCGAAGACTTAGTGTAATAACCACGGTTTTGATGAAATGGAATAAGAGTTTTGAGACACCCTAAAAATCACAATAAATTTAAACCTTGAATTTTTCAAAGTATTCTACAACGTCTTCTAAAGCTTTCATATAAAAATGGAGAATTAATTACGAAGATTCATATTTACAACGGAACTATAAAAAACAACCTACTAATCTAACCCTTAACAATAGGATCAGATTATACGGGTTGTCTAGGTAATCTCCCAAAATATCTTCGTTTACACTAACTTCTCCATCAAGTTTCCAAAAACATAACTCTGATACCACTCTTCCCTCATCCCTTTGTAACCCTTCCTGAGCTAGTACCTGGTAAGAAAATTTTAATTTGGAAACATTAGGCTTGCGCCTAGTGTTTCCATCCAGTTAAAATCATAATTTCTTTATAAGCTTTGAAAACTCAATTTGTAAACAAAGCATATAAAATGACATTTTCACAAACCTTCTTACCGTACACATAACATCTTTCGATGACGGGAATCATACCCGATTCCATAAGTATGACAAACACTAAGTAAGTCATAATCTCATGTTCAAGAGCGCCACTACGAATCACCACGGATTCTAGATTATAGCTCATGTCCAAGAAATTACAATTAAGCGACATGCCTATTTCTTGGTGTGGAAGTAGGGATTACAATTAAGAGCCTTGCCTATCCCTTATCTTCCAATAGAAAGAATTACAATTAAGAGTCATGCCTATTCCACATTTTCACATCATAATATGAAATGGGAATTACCATTAAGTGTCTGGCCTATTCCTCATTTCAAATCAACGGGAATTACGATTAAGCGCCACACCTATTCCACGTTTATCAAATAATGCTAGTGCCTATGGATCTATTACACTTCTTAGCATATGTACGTACACAAAACCAACATATAGCAAATTGTATCATTCCCAAATTTGAGTTATAATTACATTCGTATAACTCAGCTACCAAGTCATAATCCAAATAATAAAAGAATTTCTCACCTCAAAATGTTACCTGAAAACAACCATTATGAAATAGGATTACCGGATATTTTATAAAAGTGGAGTTTACCGGATACTTCCGGGAAAATGGGCTTACCGAATATTACCGGGAAAATTGGCTTACCGGATACTATCGGGAAAATGGGTTTACCATATACTACCGGGAAATTGAGTTTTACCGGATACTACAGGGAAAATGGGTTTACCGGATACTACCGGGAAATTGAGTTTTACCGGATACTACCGGGAAATTGGGTTTTACCGGATACTACTGTATAAAAATGTTTTCCGGATACTTAGAACTTACCCGGTAACATCAAACCTGTATATCGAACTCTCGAACACAGAATCACAAACCATTCAATTTATACAGGCTAAAATTTACCAATACCAGTATAAGTTTAAAACATTCAAACCTCTAGTAATAACACCTAATCATTAACAAGTAAGATGAACTCACCTTAAAATGAGCTTAATCCAATTTCTGCAATCAACTCAACCCAGTAACCCGAATTTAGACCTGATTCACTAAACTGATTCAAAATTTGTATTACAAACAGGGTGAACTTGATTACAATCATTCAGGATTGAGAAATGAAGAGGGTGATTGCATAACCTTACCTAACGAAGGTGAAGAACTCGATTTCCTTTCTTTCTGCCTTAGAAACGCCTTTAAAGAAACAATTTGAGATATTCTCAAATTGTAACCGACACAATACTATTATACTTCAGATTTTCTCAAAAACTCAAATTGACCCAAAAACTTTGGCCAAATTACACTTTCAACCCTTCAACCTTAAATTTTAACATAACGGTTAAATTAACCCCTTCTAATATTTTAAACGTTCATCGTACAAAATTACGGAAATTTTGAGGTGTTACCAATCTCCCCAACTTGAAAACGATTTCGTCCCCGAAATCAAAGTTAGGTAAATAAATGAGGATATCTATTCTTCATATCCTCTTCAGCTTCCCAAGTCACGTTGGCACCTCTATGATGTTTCCATTATACTTTAACCATAATCACTTCCTTATGTCTTAACTTCTTAGTCGTTCTTTCTAAAATTGCTACTGGTTCCTCAACACAACGACTTCTCTCATCCACTTTTATTTCAGAAAGTGGTATAACATTTTCCTCTTCGGCTAGACATTTCCGAAGATAACAAACATGGAAGGTATTATGAATTCCTTCCAATTCAGGTGGAAGATCTAAATGATAAGCTTGAAGTCCCACTCTCTTGGTTATAGTAAAAGTCCCAAGAAAACGAGGACTTAGTTTTCCACGTTTTCCAAATCTTATTATGCCTTTCCACGGAGATACCTTTAGCATCACCCGCCCCCCAACTTGGAATTCTTTCGGTCTCCTTTTCGGATCGGCGTAACTCTTTTGTCGATCTTGAGCCTCCTTCATGTGTTTCCGAATTTCTTTCACTTTATCGGCCGTTTGTTGCACAATTTCAGGACCAATAAATTGCTATTCTCCAGCTTCCAACCAACATACTGGAGTTCTACATTTCCGTCCATATAAACCTTTGAATGGTGCCCTTCCGATACTAAAATGATAACTATTATTATATGCAAATTCCACTAAGGTTAAACGCGTATCCCAGTTACCTCCAAAATCAATCACACAAGATCTGAGCATATCTTTCAAAGTCTGAATGGTTCTTTCACTTTGCCCGTCCATTTGTGGATGATATGAAGTACTCAGATTCACTCTCGTACCCAACTCTTCTTGTAGTGACTGCCAAAATCTTGAAGTAAATCGACTATCACGATCAGAAACTATAGACACAGGTATACCATGCCTTGATACCACTTCATCAATATACAACTTGGCTAGCTTATCTATTGGTGAAGCTTCTTTCATTGGTAAGAAGTGAGCACTATTAGTTAAGAGATCCACGATTACCCAAATAGTATCGTTACCATTTAACGTTCTTGGTAACTTAGTCACAAAGTCCATGGTAATCTTATCCCACTTCCATTCAGGAATCTCCAAAGATTGTAGACTCCCATAAGGGTGTTGATGTTCGGCCTTCACTAACGAACACGTCACACATTTTTCTACACATTGTGCCACATCTAGCTTCATAGCTGGCCACCAATAGTGTAGTTTCAAATCTCTATACATCTTAGTACTTCCAAGATGTATAGAATATTTGGACTTGTGGGCATCTTCAAGAATTAACTCTTGGTTTCCCCCAATCTTGGGCACCCAAATACGACCTTGAAATAATTTGACCCCACGACTATCTTCTGTCAGTTGAAGACGTTGCTTAGTCATTACTTCATCTTTAAGATTTTCTTCTAATAAGGCTTCCGTTTGTGCCACTTTGATTCTTTCAATCATACTCGACATCACATCAATTCTGGTGTTGATCGCTTTCAAACACCCACTATATGCTTTCCTACTCAAGGCATCAGCTACTACATTTGCTTTACCAGGATGGTAATGCAATTCACAATCATAATCCTTGAGTAATTCTAACCAACGTCGTTGCCTCATATTTAGTTCTTTCTGATCAAAAACATGTTTAAAACTTTTATGATCGGTGAACAATGTGCACTTCGGTCCATAGAAGTAATGCCGCCATAATTTCAGAGCAAACACTACTGTTGCCAGTTCTAAATCATGGGTAGGCTAATTCTTTTCATGCTCCTTGAGTTGTCTTGATGCATAAGCAATCACCTTGCCATGTTGCATCAACACACACCCCAAACCCATCTTTGACGCATCACTATATACCACCAAATCTTATGTTCCTTCTGGTAGTGCCAAGACAGGAGCTTCACATAATTTCTTTTGTAAAGTCCTAAAGGCTGACTTTGCTTCTAAGTCCATACAAACTTTACATTCTTTCGTGTTAGAACTGTCAGGGAAGAGGCAATCTTAGAAAAATCCTTTATGAATCTTCTATATTAACCTGCCAAACCCAAGAAACTCCGAATCTCCGATGAGTTCTTCGGTGTTTCCCAAGTCATCATCGCTTCTATCTTCGCCGGATCCACCTTGACTCCTTCAGAAGTAATTACATGACAGAGAAATTGTACTTGCTTTAACCAAAGTCATATTTTGAGAACTTGGCATACA
Source organism: Saussurea involucrata (assembly GCA_033807775.1). Taxonomy (NCBI): domain Eukaryota; kingdom Viridiplantae; phylum Streptophyta; class Magnoliopsida; order Asterales; family Asteraceae; genus Saussurea; species Saussurea involucrata. The sequence continues at coordinate 26,528,550 of CM066320.1, forward strand.
ATTTTTCTTTTCTTAGTACATCTAAAACTTCACGAAAGTGACATTCGTGATCAGTTTCATTCTTTGAATAAACAAGTATGTCAACAATGAATACAATGAATAACCTGTCTAAGAAAGGTCGACACACCCTGTTCATTAAATCCATGAACACAGCAGGAGCGTTTGTCAACCCAAAAGGCATCACGAGGAACTCATAATGTCCATACCTTGTTCTGAACACCGTCTTGGGTACATCTTCATCTCTCACCCTTACTTGATGATAGCCCGACCTTAGGTCAATCATTGAAAAGCATCTCGCGCCTTGAAGTTGATCGAACAAGTCGTCAATCCTTGGAAGTTGATACTTATTCTTAATGGTCACCTTATTCAGCTCCCTATAGTCGATGCACATTCTCATAGTGCCATCTTTCTTCTTGACAAATAACACTGGAGCTCCTCATGGTGATGAACTTGGCCTAACAAAACCCTTTTCAAGCAGTTCTTGCAGTTGAGACATTATCTCTTTCATTTCAGCCGGTGCTAAACGGTATGGTGCACGTGCTATCGGTGCTGCTCCTGGAATAAGATCAATCCTGAATTCTACTTGTCGTTCTGGTGGTAAGCCTGGAAGATCATCGGGGAACATATCTGGAAGTTCACGTACTACCTTTATATCTTCCATTCTCTTCTTTTCCACTTTAGCATCCAGTACATATGCTAGATAGGATAGACATCATTTTAATAGACACTTACGCGCTTTGGCTACAGAAATCAACGGAACACCCCTTTTTCTCTTCTCCCCATAGATGAGTACAACATCATTCTCGGGCATAGGGATCTGAATTAATTTCTTAGCACAAAGGATTTTGGCCTATTATTCACCAATCAATCCATACAAACAACTATATCAAACCCACCAACTTCCATTAGAATCAAATCAATTGGAAATTCCTTTCCTTCTACCATAAGGGTGCATCCTTCAAGTTTCTAACGAACTAAGATTTGACCCCCGTTAGCTATTTCAACTACTAAAACATATTCCAAGGTAGTGACAGACATAGCTAACCTTTGGTAAAACGATCATGATATAAAAGACATTTGGCACCACAATCAAATAATACTCGAGCAGGAATTGAATTAACAAGAAATGTACCAGAAACTACATCCGTTGATTCCTTAGCTTCCTCCGCCGTTATGGGAAATGCTCTGCCTGTTGGTTTTGGAGTATTAGGCTTTCTCTCTTGATTTCCGTTTTTCTTTAGTTTTGGGCAATCTCTTCTGTAATGACTCGGCTGCTTACATTCAAAACATGCCGCCCCTTGGATGGGACAGTTCCCCAGGGTATGACCACTTTTACCACACTTGAAATATTCTAGTGAAGTCATTCGGTGTTGGGTCATTACAGATTTGAAATTGACTCAATTAAACCCACTTAGATACTTAGAATATTTATTGGATTCTTTTGTGTACCTTGTACTCTTATATCAATTGTTCGGTGAAGTCGAAGATCAACCGAAACCAAATGCGAAGACTATCTCATTGCGGAAGTGAGAAAATCGGCAGCAACTTTCTACAAGTTACATCACCACCGATATGCTTGTGCTATCGGTGGACAAGCATCACCGAATTGAAGAAATTCGGTGAGAAGCTTAAGAAGACTTCCACCGAAGTATGTTCAGAAATCGGTGGGAGTTCAAGAAGACTGCACCGAAATATTTTACACTTCGATGAATCTCTCTCTTTTCTAAAGAAGTGAGATTTCGAATTGGTGCAGTTTCCAATACAGGAGGTCGGTAGCCCTATTCTCTAAAGACAAAAGAGAAGATCATTTATTATGAGACAATATCCAATTGTCAGATAAAGGTGGCATTTTGTCATTTTATCTATTCTCAGATAAGGTCTTTTTCTGGTACGACTGTCCTCCTGGTACCTTGGATAAGTTAAAAAGGAGATATCAACTTTTCAGAAGTCAACCTCTACAATGAATGGTGGAGTGACAAGTGTCCCAAGCATTAAATGATGCATGGACTATAAATAGAGGTGAAGACTCTCCATGCAAGTCACGACTTCTGAAGATAACTAAGTGCAAGCTCCTTTCTTACTGAAACTGCATCTTGTGTCTAAGTGTCCAATTTGTTCTAAGTGTTTTTCAGTTTACTTTGTGTTAGATTGTTAGAATAGTTTAACTGTTCTTTTCCGCAACAATCTTTTGTTTTCTATGTGTAATTCTTATTGAAAGATTTTCAATATATTGAATTAAAACTTGTGAAAAATATGAGTATTGTATTCAACCCCCTCCTTCTACAATACTTGTTGAGCCATTTTGGGACCAACAAGTGGTATCAGAGCAGAAAGTTTAATTCATAAACTTGATCCGCAATGGCTGCCTCATCTTCATCCCTAACTGTTGAAAACACTGGTCAAAACAATTTTGCTGAAAATGGTTCCATTTCAAAACCTCCCAAGTTTAATCCTAACAACTTTTCTCTATGGAAAAGCCGTATGATGCTATTCATGGAAGGAGTGGATACTAGATATCCAACCATTCTCAAGGAGGGACCTATCATCCCGAGAGTTTGGGCTCGCTATGAAAAGCAGAGGCCTGGTAAGGAACCAGTTGATAAGTCAAGTGACTCTGATGATTCTGAACCTTCCGACATAGAGAAAGCAAAGACTACTGGGCGTTACATTCTCAAAAACCCAAAGGAATATACTGATGAAGAAAAACGATTGGTGACTCTGGATTCTCGGCTTAGAGCTATCATTGCTCTCTCATTTCCTGATGAAGTCTATCACTCTCTTGTTAATTTCGGTACTGCTAAAGAGATGTGGACTACATTGTGTGTACTTTATGAGGGTACAGAGGAAGTGAAGAAAAGCAAAAAGATTGGCCTCATTCGAAAATATGAGCTCTTTGCCTATGAAAAGGGAGAATCTCTTCCAAGCTTTTATAACCGATTCAACTCTCTCTTAAATGATTTAAAGTTACTAGGTAGAGTTTATGATAATGAGGAAGTTCTATGCAAGTTTATGGATTGTCTTCCTGACTTTTGGGAAAACATTTGCACTTGCATTAAAACTACCAAGGATTTGGAATACATGCCTTTAACCGTTTTGTATGGAACTCTGTTCAACTATGAACAAACCAAGCTTCATAGGAAAACCATCTTCAAAGAGATAAAAAGCTCTTCAATAGCTCTTATCTGTGAAAGTTCCAAGAAAAGTCAAAATGTTCCTTGTATCACATATCCCTCATCAGACCCTGACACCGAAAATCAGAACAACCGTTCTCACCAAACGGAGGCATATCTGAGTGATGCCGATGATGAAGGTGATGAAATTTCGGTAGACCGAATGTCTGATGAAATGGCTATGATGGCTGGTTTTAAAAATAAATCTCGAAATTTCAACAAACCCAGAACTTTCAGAAAACCATCCTTTACAAAAATGTCTTCTTCTGACAAGACAAATGAAGAATGTTTCAACTGTGGTAAGAAAGGACACTTTGCAGCTGAGTGCAGAAACAAGCGTGTGTCAAAAGTCAATTCTACGTCCTCTGACAAATATCCTTCCAAATTTGAGAAATCCAAAGATAAATCCTATTTCAAGAAAGATTCTCAATCCTCCTCACTCTCACATCAGGAACGTGCTGAAAAGTACAAAGCTAAGTACAAGAAGAAAAAAGAAAGAAATGAAGGATCCCAAAGGAAAGGAAAAGGATTGATGGCAGAGGCTCATGATTGGGAAGAAGAAGAAACCTCTGACAGTGATTCTCCAAATATGTGCTTTATGGCCATATCAGAAGAGGTGGAAGAAGAAAGGGCAAAGTCTCCAATGGAATTAGTTTCAACTGAAGGCTCATCATCATACTCTCAGGTACATCCCTTTAATGACATGACTGATATTGAAAAGATAAATGCTTATGAATCTTTAACTCAAGACTTTTACACTGTCAAAGAAAGCAAGAAAAGAAAATCTGCTCAAGTTAAAAATCTCAAATTTCAACTTGAATCTTACATGTGTCAACTTGGAAAGTTTGAGGAAATCAAAACTGAGCTTGAAAATCTAAAAGTCATAAATCATGTAATTGAAAAGGAGAAAAATAAATTGTTCAAGAAGTTAAAGAAAGAACAAGAAGTTGTCAGAAAATGGACAAATTCTTCAAGGAATCTTGAACAAATCTTTCAAGATCAAATCGGTGGTGATAACAAGTTTGGGTTAGGATATGAAAAATCCATGCTTTAAAAATCTTCCCATGCACTTGTCCCCATCACCGATACATGGGATGACTCTGAGTCAAACTCTTGTGATTCCATTTCTTTAAATTATGTTGATCTTAGTGAAGCCTTAAAATATGGAATGTTTATAAAAGCCAAAGAATCTTCATCAGATCAAACCCATAAAGTGCAAGAATTGAAGGATAATGTTAAACCCATTCATGATGTGTTCAAAGATTTAACCATTGATAACAACTCTTCAAATCTTTCAAAATTGTCCTTCACCGATTTTGTCCAAAAGGGAAAGACCGAAGTTTTCTCAAGAAAGACCCCTGACCATGCTTCAACCTCAAGAACCGAACTTTTAGAGGTCCTCGCAATCCCCTTTTCGGTCCAAAGATTAAGATTGATATAATTGGAAAGAAAAAAGGAAAGGAACAAAAACCTAAAAGAACTTTCATCTACCGAAAATGTTATAATTGTGGTGATACCTTTCATCTTGCTAAGGACTGTCCAAAGGAAAGAATCGACAGATCCAAACCCAAGGTCTCTCACATTTCTAACCCAAAAGGACCCATTACCAAATGGGTACCTAAGAACTGACTTGATGTTGTCTGCAGGTTTTTGAGCACCAACAAGTTTGGTATTTAGATAGCGGGTGCTCACGTCACATGACTGGAAACAAACATCTCCTTGTAAATTATGTGTCAGAAAAGGGTCCTTCTGTAACCTTTGGGGACAACTCCAAAGGTCACACTAAAGGGTATGGAACTCTCACAAATGGAACCCTTACCTTCAATAAAGTGGCATTTGTTGAAGGTCTCATGCATAATCTCCTAAGTATTAGCCAACTGTGTGATCTTGGATACAAAGTTATCTTTGAACTGCGTATCTGTACTGTTGTTGACAAGAATTTGAAGGCTGTTCTCTCTGGAAGAACGTTAGATAATGTGTATATCATTGATATGAGTCAAAACAACTCTTCAAATGTCTGCTTTGTGTCTGACGATACAGTCAAAAGAAACTGGCTGTGGCATAAACGTTTGTCTCATCTTAACTTCAAAACCCTTCATAAAATATCAAACAAAGAGCTGGTGACTGGCATGCCTAAGCTGAACTTTGTCAAAGAAAAGTTGTGTGATGCATGCGAAAAAGGGAAGCTCACCAAGTCTTCTTTCAAAACCAAGCAATGCTCTTCCATCAATCTTCCACTTCAGATGCTGCATATGGATCTATGTGGACCAGTCAGCACTCCCAGTCTAGGAGGAAGAAGGTACATTCTTGTTATTGTTGATGAATTCTATAGATATACCTGGGTGTCTTTTCTCAGGTACAAAAGTGATGCAACTGAAGAAATCATCAACTTTGTCAAAAAGAATGAAATTCTGAATGGTCAGCTTGTCAGATCAGTAAGAAGTGACAATGGCACTGAATTCAGAAACAGTGGTTTAGAAGAATTCTTCAATGAGAAAGGAATCTCTCAAAACTTCTCTGCTGTCAGAACTCCACAACAAAATGGTGTTGTGGAAAGAAGAAACAGAACTCTATGTGAAGCAGCAAGGTCTATGCTGAGTGAAGCAAATCTACCAACCTATTTTTGGGCCGAAGCTGTCAACACTGCCTGTTTCACTCAAAACAGGTCGGTGATAACAAAAAGACATGAGAAAACCCCGTATGAAGTCTTTCATGGAAGAAAGGCAAACATTGGTTTCCTTCATGTCTTTGGCTATGTGTGCTTTATCCTAAATGACAGGGAAAATCTTGGGAAATTTGATCCTAAGGCAGATGAAGGAATCTTTGTGGGATATTCCTTGACCTCCAAAGCCTACCGAGTTTACATTCTTCGGAGAGAATGCATTGATGAATCTATCCATGTAAAGTGTGATGATTCAAGATCATCTTCTATGACAAATGATGATGAAGAACTACATAGATGGATATCATCATGCATTGGTGAATCTCCCATTCCAACCTCCATCGATCCACCTTGTATTCCACATATTTCCTCTGTTCCAAACAATCAAGTTGGGTCATCATCTTTATCACCTGAAACCCCCTCTGCCGAAATTGCCTCCACCGAAGCCTATCCATCGTCCACCGAAATCAACCCCATCACCGAATCTTTTCCTGCCGATAATCCCTCTGACGACCCACCTTCATCACATCCTGCCAACACTCCAGCCTCGAACTTCCCTTCCACTTCAATTATTCCTCCACCGATGCCCCCTGCTCTTAAATGGACCAAAGATCATCCCATTGATCAAATCATCGGTGATCAGCAAGCTGGTGTTCAAACAAGGAGAGGCACCAGTAACATCTGTCTCTATGTGAATTTCCTATCTCTTGTTGAACCTAAAAAGATTGAAGAAGCCCTAAATGACCCATGTTGGGTTTCGGCCATGCAAGAAGAACTCTCCCAATTTCAAAGAAACAAAGTCTGGAGACTTGTGCCTAGACCTTCAAGGAAAACAATCATCGGCACAAAATGGGTCTTCAGAAACAAAATGGATGAAGATGGTACTGTCATCAGAAACAAAGCCAGACTCGTAGCTCAAGGCTACCGACAGGAAGAGGGTATTGACTATGATGAAACATTTGCTCCAGTTGCCAGACTTGAAGCTATCAGGATCTTTCTTGCTCATGCTGCTCACAAGAATTTCAGGGTATTTCAAATGGATGTGAAAAGTGTCTTTCTGAATGGAGAACTAGCTGAGGAAGTCTATGTGAAGCAACCTCCAGGCTTTGAAGATTCAACACATCCAGACTATGTGTACCGACTTGACAAAGCTCTGTATGGGCTCAAGCAGGCTCCTCGAGCCTGGTATGACACTCTTGCCATCTTTCTACTCAAGCATAGCTATACTAGAGGTACAATTGACAACACTCTCTTCCACAAGCAAACTTCAGGTAATCTCATTCTTGTTCAAATCTATGTGGATGACATTATTTTCGGTGCCACCGATGAGTCTCTGTGTGATGACTTTGCATCTCTCATGAAAAGTGAATATGAGATGAGCATGATGGGGGAGCTGACATTTTTCTTTGGTCTTCAAGTGAAACAAATTTCAGAAGGAATTTTCATAAACCAAAGCAAGTACATTAAAAACCTTCTGAAGAAATTTGGTTTTGAAAACTCCTCCCCCATGAAAACTCCCATGGCACCACCTTTGAAACTTGATGCCGATTTACATGGTGAATCTGTGGATGTTACCCATTATAGGGACATGATTGGTTTCTTTGCTTTATTTAACTGCTAGCAGACCAGATATCATGTTTGCTACTTGTCTTTGTGCCCGTTATCAAGCAAATCCAAAGAAATCTCATCTGGATGCTGTGAAACGGATTTTCAGGTATCTAAAGGGTACCATGCATCTGGGTCTTTGGTATCCCAAAGACTCAGGTTTTGAACTCATGGGGTATTCAGATTCTGACTTTGCAGGTTCTAAAATTGATAGAAAAAGCACAACAGGCAGTTGTCAACTTCTTGGTGGAAAATTGGTGAGCTGGTCCAGCAAAAAGCAAAATTCAGTCTCAACATCCACTGCCGAGGCTGAATATGTTGCTGCTGGAAGTTGCTGCGCACAGATTCTATGGAAGAAAAACCAGTTGGGAGACTACAATCAGTTCTACTCCAAGATACCCATTCTGTGTGATAATTCAAGTGCAATTGCAATTGCAAACAATCCTGTTCTTCACTCAAGATCCAAACACATCGATATCCGATATCATTTCCTCAGGGACCATATCTCCAAAGGTGACATTGAGCTGCATTTTATTCCAACTAATCTTCAGCTTGCAGATTTGTTTACTAAACCTCTGGATGAGGCCAGATTCACCTTTATCATCGGTGAACTTGACATGTTGTACTTAGAATAGGTTCAAAAAAAAAAATCCTCATTCGGTGGCAACAAGATCCTTTTTCGGCATGAGTATTTTCAGTGATCTTTTCGGTGATCTGATAATTCTCGGTGGAAACAAGATCCTCATTCGGCATGAATACCCTAAGTGATCTTTTCAGTGACTCATCTCTCGGTGGATCTCCTCGGTGCGCAAATCTGCCCTCTTCGGTGTCTCAATGTCTCGGTGGATCTATTCGGTAAGCAAATCCTCACCGATTCCATCTCGGCATATCTTTCACTACCGATAATCTTTTCATATTCCTCACCGATGTCCACCGAAATTCAATCCTATCCACACGTCACCCCTATAACCCTAGCCTGTCAGACCCTTCACCTCCCCGTTTCGTGAAATGGGTTCCTGACCACAATTCCCAAAGTGGTCATGATTACCCCTTTTATTTTATTCTATTTTATTTGTTTAAACCGTTCCCCCATGTTTCGAAAACCCTATATATACTCAACCCTCCTCTTTCTTTTTTCCTTTACGTTTCCTTCTTCTTCGTGCTTCCTCTATAACCTGCAACTACACCCTCTTCGTGCTCTCTCTCGTTCATCAATGGCGTCCTCCAAGAACAACCCCCTACGTGTTTTGCCGATCTGAAATTCAACCCATGCAATCACGTTGCAAGATTTGAACCCGACCCTTCTCATCCGGAGTTTAACCACGTAATCAAGTTCTTCACTCTCTCTCCCCTTCTTCATGCCTTCACCTGCAATCCCAAAATGAGCAAAATGCTCATTGGGAAATTCTGGCTTACCTGTGTGTATGACTCCTCCAATGATGCGATCCATGCATCCATCCTTTCTGAAGACGAGGGTGATCACGACCTCACCTTTGGGGTCGATGACGTTCGCACTGCACTTAAAATCGATGCTTTCGATCCCTATGACGAATGGCATTCCGATACCGTTCTCGAAGATGTCCTTAATGCAACAGGTTACGTGGTCGATGACAACTCCAAAAGCTCCAAAGGTCCTGGAACTCTTATTCGGAGTCACATGGGTGGTGTTTGGAACTTCTTCTTTGCCCATGTGATCTACTGTCTCTTCCGAAAGACGAGCGGCCATGATCAATCCCCTTCATACATCACCAAACTTGCCCATGCCCTAATCTTCCAACGCCGAGTAGATTTCGCCCAGTACTTCTTCACCGAATTAGTGGAAGTGATCACACATCCAAAGAAGTGCCACGTTGCCTACCCCCGATTCATCTCTACGATCACCCATCACAAACTTGGCAAAGCTCTGGACGAAGACAGCAAGTCCCGATCTCCCAGATTCACTTATGACTGGTCTCCACCGATCGTCGGCAGCAAAACTCTCAACGTCGGTGTTCTCGACACCGATCGTCCTTTACGCCGATGTATGATCACTTTAGCCATCTCTCCAGATCTTCAATGGGGTGATTCTGAACTTCCAGGGTTTCAACACCCCGATATCCCCGAGGTCCTTCCTACTATTGTGACCTCTTCTCCACGTCCCAGAGTAAAGTCGGTCGGCGCAAGAAGAAATCGGCCGGCGAAACCTCCGCCGCTGCTTCCAGGACCATGACACCGATTAACCCATCGGTGGCTTCCCCGGTCCAAAAACCTTCTAAGCGGAGGCACTCTTCGTCCCCCCCGAAAAACCGACTAAAAAGATCTCGGGTAAATGTCCGTGAGCCATCCCCTTCCAGATCATTTTTGTTCACCACCGACCATTTGGTTATCCCTAAGGCATCCCTAAATCTACCTCCTCCAACTCATTCTGTGAGTGAACACGCAGACTCTCCCCCCGAAAGTCTAGACTCTCCCTCCGATAGTCTGGACCTTGCACTGCATGCCCTTTCACCCGGTCATTTCTTGATCGATGATGATGCACAACCCGATCAGGGTTCCCCCCATTAGATCCCCCCATGACTTATTTGCAGGTCTCTTTGACGACACTGGTTCTCCCCGAACTTCCCTGTCGGCCGGAGCGATCCTCATTGAGTCCTCATCCCCCTCACCGACAAAATCACCTTTGAACCAAACTTCTCCCCGAAGTTCTCCCCTGGTTCAAACTCCCCACAGATCGCCTACGCCACACCGATCACCCTCCCCGGGTCAGAAATCACCCCGACAATCTCCTACTCCGCCACCGAGACCACTATTCCCCGATGAAATGTTATATCCCAGCAACATTCCCATTTCGGCGGAGGATCCCCATCGCATCCGCTACATAGTTACTGGGGATGTCGGGGGTGAAACCACTGTTCAAGCGCCCTCTTTGATTGAAGACTTACAAGAAAGTGCTCGACAATGTCGATTTGTCGGCACCCAATTTGAATCTTTCAAACAAGCCACTCTTGCAATGATCGTCATGACGGGTTCCCGAATGTCAACTATCGAGTCTCGCCTACCGCAAATTCTTTCAGATGCTATTACCGATGCTCTCCGGCCCGTTACCACCGACATCTCCTCTTTGGTTTCCAAGGTGGAATCTTTGTCACAATCTCATGGGGATCTTGCCTTCTCCTTTGGTGCTTTCAAGGCAGCCTCCACCGTCAAAGATTCTGAACTTCAGAGGATGCTTCAAGAAGATAAGTCTCATCAAGACTTTAGCCAGGCCATTGCCAACTCTCTTCGCGACATTCATGCCACACTACAAGAGTTCGGCCAACTGGAGATGGATCTCGGTGACTTCACCATGGTTTCTGAAGAGGTACCGAAACGACTTTCTTTTCTTCATGAGAAATTTGACTACATTTTCAGACAGATGGGTATGAAGATTTTGGCTGGTGCTGAGGGGGAGAAAAAGACAACCCAACCCAAGTTACCATCTCTTAAACAGTCGGTCATCCCCAAGCCTCCATCTTCCACCGATGACATCCCTGATACCACCAAAACTCACGCTGAAACCTTCGACATTGAGGGGGAGCAACTCTCTAAAGAAAAAGAGTTGGAGTTGGAAGACAAAGCAACAACTGAGGGGGAGCAACCTTCTGTGGCCGAAACAGACAAGGGAAAGAAAAGTCTTACTGCCGAACAATTGGTCGAACAAGAAGGAATAGAGAAAGAAAAGATGAAGTATGGGACTCGTCCCACCGATGCAGACAAACTCAAACTTAAACCTCCTTCATCACATCTGCAGGAACCCAATCTCGGTCTGACTCCTCAAGAAATTGAGGAAGCCAGATTAGCCCAAAAAGCCCTTGATGATACCAAGGCCCTCTCTTTAAAAGTTGCAGAGGAAGAAGCCAAGAAAGCCAAGTCCACCGATGCCGTGTCGGCACATAAATCGGTGCTGAGTGAATTTGAACAAGAGAGAAATGAAGAAGTTAGATGGTACAAGAAGAAGATGCACCACCGATCCGACAGAACCCCGATCTCAGGTGTCAAGATCGCAACCTCCAGAGCCAACCCAAAAGACATCTGCCTTATCATTGATCAGGAAGATGGCTCCTTGAAAAGTGTGAGAGACTACCAACTCAAAACCTACGGTCTCCCCGAATGGTACGAGATCTCTCGACACTTGGCCAAAAATCCAAACCCAAAGAAGGACATATTTGTCAAATACATTGATGGTCTAATGGCAAAGATGAAGGAGATCAAAAAGAAGTATAGCATTGTGCTGACCACCTATGAAAGATCGAAACTACAATCCTTGAAGGAAGAAGTGCGCCTTCCCAAAGTTCAGAATCCCCCTGACACTGTCTTCTAGGATATGGCAAAGGAAGGAAAGATACCGAATGTAAGTAACTTAAGTCTTTCCCTTCCCACTTCGGAATCATATCCCACGACAACTCTGGGTCTGTCACCGATTCCAGGACTGTATTTCAACGATGGTTTCGGCAAACGAGCCTTCTTCAAATTCTCTCAAATCCCCGTTGCCGACACCATGTTTCTTGAAGGCCTCCACAACTTATTCCCTCACATCCCTGATGCTCAACCCTACTACCGAATCCTAATGGATGAGATCAAGCGCCGACAATCGTCAAAGAAGTAGATTTTCATTTTACCTTTCAGTAGTTTTGATAATCTTTTGCTTCCTTTCCTCACCGATGTATGAGAATGACTTATGCAATTCAAGTGCTTCTCTTGTTTATATGTAGCTGTACATACCTTTTATTTTCTTGCTTTATATATACTGTATAGATATACTCAAAGAAACATAGATAAAAAAAGAGGGTCTATGTGAAAAAGAACCCAAAAGAGTAAAAAGGGTCAAAATGCACTTATTTTCATTTGCTATTTAATATTCTAAGGATAGAGATCAAATTCAAATAGGGGGAGATTGTTGGGTCATTACAGATTTGAAATTGACTCAATTAAACCCACTTAGATACTTAGAATATTTATTGGATTCTTTTGTGTAACTTGTACTCTTATATCAATTGTTCGGTGAAGTCGAAGATCAACCAAAACCAAGTGCGAAGACTTTCTCATTGCGGAAGTGAGAAAATCGGCAGCAACTTTCTACAAGTTACATCACCACCGATATGCTTGTGCTATCGGTGGACAAGCATCACCGAATTGAAGAAATTCGGTGAGAAGCTTAAGAAGACTTCCACCGAAGTACGTTCAGAAATCGGTGGGAGTTCAAGAAGACTGCACCGAAATATTTTACACTTCGGTGAATCTCTCTCTTTTCTAAAGAAGTGAGATTTCGAATTGGTGTAGTTTCCAATACAGGAGGTCGGTAGCCCCATTCTCTAAAGACAAAAGAGAAGATCATTTATTATGAGACAATATCCAATTGTCAGATAAAGGTGGCATTTTGTCATTTTATCTATTCTCAGATAAGGTATTTTTCTGGTACGACTGTCCTCCTGGTACCTTGGATAAGTTAAAAAGGAGATATCAGCTTTTCAGAAGTCAACCTCTACAATGAATGGTGGAGTGACAAGTGTCCCAAGCATTAAATGATGCATGGACTATAAATAGAGGTGAAGACTCTCCATGCAAATCACGGCTTCTGAAGATAACTAAGTGCAAGCTTCTTTCTTACTGAAACTGCATCTTGTGTCTAAGTGTCCAATTTGTTCTAAGTGTTTTTCAGTTTACTTTGTGTTAGATTGTTAGAATAGTTTAACAGTTCTTTTCCGCAACAATCTTTTGTTTTCTATGTGTAATTCTTATTGAAAGATTTTCAATATATTGAATTAAAACTTGTGAAAAATCTGAGTATTGTATTCAACCCCCCCCCCCCTTCTACAATATTTGTTGAGCCATTTTGGGACCAACATTCGGCACAGACCAAAATGTTTGCTTTTACATTTCTGGCACCAATTTGGTTCCCGACGAGGTTCAAAACGAGGGTTCCTGACAAATGGCCTGGATTTCTGAGAAGATTCTGATCGACCTTCCCACTTTCTCTTCCCCCTCCCTCCCCACTTGAGCTTTCTCAGCTTTATCCTTTGCATAGACTTCTTCTATGATCTTTGCTTCCTCAATTGTCTCCCTCAGAGTCAAAGCTATAGAATTTCTGACTCTAGACATCATATCAGCTGGTAAACCTTTCAAATACGCCTTGATCTTTTCTTTTTCAGTGGGAGCCACATGCCTTGATCTTTTCTTTTTCAGTGGTAAACATCTGGGATCCGAATCTGACTTTTGACTCTTCATCACATTCACAAGCTCTAAATGCTTGTTCCATCTCTCTAATCCAATTTATGCACGTAATTAGATTATCAGAACCAGCAAATTCTGGTGGCTTGCAACTCAAAAATGTCTTGTACGAACAAACTTTCTCTATCCTCCTATTTGCATTCAGTATCGGATTAACAGGTGGATTTACGGTACCAATACCCATCTCTGGTCTTTTTGACTCGATACTTCTTTCATTCAACATTTTCATGAACATCTCTTGTTGCTGAGTCAGTGCAGTATTCATGACCCGCATCATATTTTCCATCATTCGAGACTCCATAGTAGATTCCGTCACCACTGGATTAGAAGTACCGACAATCGTTCAGTGTGTTTGACTTCCTCCTCCTCCCAGAATGGGTGTCCTTGGTGGACTTACATGTAACAACCCAGTCTAAAATAAGCATACAAAACATATAATAAAGCATTACTAAAATTGGGTCCCAAAATTTCATTACATATGTCTCGTAATTAGGTTGGCGGAAACAACCTATACACAACTGAGAATAATCTAAATACTGAAAGGCAAAAGTGTCACTGTCGCTATCTGAATTTTATTCGCTATCCTGCCCTGCTCACTTGCCAGAGCCTCTCACTAACTGCTTACCTGAAAAGGTTTAGTTTGGAAAATGCGAGGGTTATACCATGAGGTCTACTGAGCCCCCTCCTGACAATTCTCAAAAACATTTTTAAAAAAACAATTTATAACTTCTCATATCATTACATAAAACTTTCACGTAACTTTACATAAACGCTTTCACATAACCTTTCATAAACACTTTCACATAACTTTTCATAAACACTTTCACGGATAAATCCGCTCCCGTAAATGGCACCCTGAAGTCACTCAAGAGTGACAACGAGTCAGTCTCACGCTGCCTTACTGGGTCACACCTCCCATGGAATAAACGGAACCTCCCCCCGACTTAGCCAATTTACGTCTACTACAATGAATGCATACATCTCATAAAACTTCCAAGCAAGTAAAAATCATGTAAAATAACATGGCATTTCTAATCAATCACTTTGAAAACACGTATAAAATCACGTATTTTAGTTAGAAAAACTCACATGGTGCGTTTAGTATCTTTTCTTACTTTGTTTCTGGCTTCCAATCGGTCTACCTGAGAAATGAATGAAAAGTAAACTGCTCAGATCCTAAACCAGCTTTCTGGACACCATCCGAATTTGACTTACCGGTCAATTTAATCTTACCCGATATCTCTCACTTACCGGATCACACACTTACCGGAACACACACACTTACCGGAACTCCACTTACCAGATCACACACTTACCGGATCACACTTACCGAAACACACACTTACCAGATCACACTTACCGGAACACACACTTACCGGAACTCCACTTACCAGAACTCCACTTATCGGGACTCCATTTCTTTCCCGAACACAGTGTCCGGACTCTGCTTACACTAACCGGGTAATTGCCCTATCCAGACAACAACCCTCATCCGGGAACTTCCCTCATCCTGTAACTCACACCCTAAGACTTACCGGACGACGGCTGGATATCATTTTAGGGATCGAAACACTGTTGACAAGCTCTTAATCCAACGAGTTTGAGCTGATAATATAACATAACTTGCTTATTTCAATTCTTATCAAACCCCTTAGCTATAAAACACAATTTGTTGCCTCATTTCTCCCTTTAAGCATCATTTCACCCTTTTTAATCAAAACTCTCTCCATAACTCAACAATCCAGCATAACATTAACATAAGGTTTGGGATTAGGGATTACCTGATAGAGTAGGATCAGACCCCAATTCCATCTTCTCTTCCAACTTGCAATTTGGTGGAACTTTCCTTTGCACTTGAACGATTTCTCCCTTTGCTCTCTCTATTTCTCCAAGCCGCCACCACAAGAAATGATTTCTAGGGTTTTAATCCCAAACTTTGGAGCTTTTATATCTTCTTCAAAATTACCATTTTAGCCCCTGAACTTTCAGCTTTACAATTCTCCCCAAAACTTTAATCTTTACGAATTAAATCTTGGTTATTACAACACTCTCCCCTTAAAAGAATTCCGTCCCCGGAATTCCTTTATCAAAGAGATAAGCGTATCTGGACCTCATGTCCGCTTCTATTTCCTAAGTTGCTTTTCGTCCCTTATGATACCTTCACTGGACCTTTACTAGCCGGATTTCTTTGTTCCTCGCTTTTCGAACCTTAGAATCCACGATTTCCATTGGTTCCTCCACATAAGCCAACTTCTCATCTATGCTGATATCTTCTAAAGGAACAGCCACATCGGCTTCTGCCAAACACTTCTTTAAGTTTGAGACACTAAACGTTGGATGAACTCCCTTTAATTCCTCCGACAGGTCTAACTTGTATGCCACGGCTCCAACTCGTTCAATAATGGCGAAAGTCAACTCCTTATTGTCAGTATTTCTTGCAAGGTCGCCATCATCTCAACTTTCAACATTTTCTCTCCAAAATAGAGGCGTGTGTCACACTATGAATTCCTCCAAGAATTTCATCGAGTACCAAAAGATCGCGCACTATCTATTCATCTTTCATAACTTCGACGGACCCACAGACGTAGTCCACTTTACCTTTCTCTCAAACTTCCAGGTTCAACAGTCTTATGTTTTTCAATCCAACCAACTCAGTTCTACCCGGTTACCCCAAACCGTTCTGATGGGAAACATAACCGTACACCATACTTTGAAACCGCCCTCGGCGAGTCACCACTTTGCTATGTCGTGCCATCTTGTACTATTTACTTGCGACCTCTCTGAATGCTATACTCGTTTACATACCACCAGAAATCCAAGGCCAATTGTGCCTCCATTTGCTCGCTTCCGTCCCCATGCCGGGACTCACGGTTTTAAAAACACGTCTACTTACGGTCTCTCATACCTCTTTATTTCCTTAAAAGAAGGAACTGGGCGGAAATTCTCCGCCACAACAACGAGAATCTTAGACCAGGAATAATCACTCACTTGACAACTTGGCACCATGCCACTCTTGCACATCTCGACGAACTCACACTTAAGTGTTCCCTCCTCGGGTTACATGTAATTCTAGATTACTTTTTCCAACCTACATGCGTCTATGCAGATCATACTCCCTCCCGAATCACATTGGATACATTTCGACAACTAATTCGTACATTCTCACCACTTCATCACTTCACACTTAACGTGACTAACAACAGGAAACTTCCATAATCCCTTATTAATGTGTTCGCCTATCCGAATTGAACTCATCCTGGAGACACATCAATTTCTATAAGATCCCACATTGGTTGGGGAGGGGAACAAAGGTTTCCTTATAAGGGACTTGATATCTTCTCTATTAGACGCGTTTTAAAACCGTGAGTCTAGGTGTGTGGACAAAGCGGACAATATCTGATATGGTTGGCCTGGGATGTTACAGATGGTATCAGAGTCGGGAACCGGACTGGTGTGCCAGCGAGGACGCTGGGCTCCCAAGGGGGGTGGATTGTAAGATCCCACATTGGTTGGGGAGGGGAACAAAGGTTGCCTTATAAGGGACTTGATATCTTCTCTATTAGAAGCGTTTTAAAACCGTGAGTCTAGGTGTGTGGACAAAGCATACAATATCTGATACGGTTGGCCTGGGATGTTACAATTTCTCACTGCCTGCCACAAGCTTCCAGTCATATATAACATAACTTCGGTTACCCTCACAAAACTATTCTCAATAGCTTATCACTGAACGACCAGTTCGATTGAACATTTCTCACGACCTTACCAACTCAAACCCATTCAATTGTCCTTTTCCACTTTTTCCCGCACTTAAAGCATACACAAATACCCTTCCTCCATACTCTCTCCAGGAGTTCACACACTTATCGATGACAATCTACACACACTACTCTACTTTTCGGTGTTACTGTCAAGCTTACTACTTCCAACCTACTCACTTATTCCGACATACGATCTTCACCTCCCCACGTTAGCGCGGAGCACCGCCCACCATACATTACTTGCCTCTCTCTTCCGACCTTCCCACATGTTGATAACACTTTCTCATTACTATTCTTAACCAAACGGTTGCACCAAAATTCTAACTTAAGGCATTCAACCAAGTCATCTCGAAATGACACCAGTGTTCGAAGTTACTACACATTCTTTGATCTCCAACTATTACCTTCTCGGATAATTCCTTCACACATAAGAAACAATTCACATTCTTTAAAGATTTCGTATCTACTACACCACATTTTTTACTAACCCAACCATCATCTTCTTTAAACTTCCAATGATTCCAAAATATACTTACTTAACGACTCACATAACCAAAAACGTTTGGTCTCTCATTTGGGCAACCATCCACTACCACTCCGACATTCTGCTCTGATAATAGTCATATCACAACGGCAACTTACAACCACGTGCTCTAACCACTTGATTAACAAATTGCACACCTCATCCGAAATCCCAAAAAGGCTTCCATCTAATGCTTCATCTTTCTAACCTCACTTTACTACAACACTGGCTGGCACATTTATCTTGGCAATTGAAGCCACTACTCATTCGTACATCCTCTTCCCCTAACATCACACTGCAGACTAGGTCCCTCATGGTCATTCGTACACAATTCAAACTTTCCTTCATATTCTCCTGCATACATAATCGAGTCTATCTCGCTACTTGTCCTTCCCAACTCTAGTTGAACTATAACTCATGAGTTCCCAATTAGCTCAAACATACTCGTTCTTGCTAGCTCTTTACGATCCGAGCCCTTATATAGACAAGGCACATTCCTTCACTGATCGATATACTTTACACACTCACTTCGTTTGTGCTACATACCTTATCCTTCTACGAACCGACCAAACCTCGTAAGTAAAACACTTATCCAAAACAGCAGTCTCTCACCATCTTAACACCCCTACAAGGTGCTCTATCAACTTTCAGCCTTCTGGTTGAAGTCTTCGGCCTCAGCCACCCTACACAGCTGCCGACTATAACATCAATAGTCAACCTGTTGATACTTCCCTAACCTTTTCGTCAACAAGGTTCCTTACTGAGCCTAATCCTTCCAACATATAATAATTAACTTAATATTCCGTCGTCCTCATTTCAAAACTTACTCGTGCAACGTCAATATTACAAGATCACCTTAAAACTCTTATTCGACGTCGAGGATATTTCTTTTCTGCCTCACCACACTACTCATAATGAGTTGCTAATACCAACACCCTGATGACTACTAGCCTTCTTCCGGACACAACCGTCCCTCGGTAACTGTATTTCCAGTCACCGAACAAGGGTACAGACCCTCATACAACCGACACTAAGTCCACTACGATTCTTCCACTGTTCACCTCTCTTCTTGATCACAAATACCAAAGCCACAACATTCTCTCCTGGTTTGTCCAACCCTCTCCGTTCTCGGAATCCTTCCTTATCAATGTAATACTCTACGACCTAGTGAGTTCATAGCCTTCATGCCTGACAACGCGATAAATAAATCATTTCGCACATTTTCTCATTTTAAAGAAATATCACTTGGAAACAATTTAGGTACACATGATCCCAACATTCTCATAATCTCTAATGCCCGACACAAAGAATCTCGAGAATCGTTCGCACACAACCTTTCAGTAAAAACTCAATCTTACTCAACCAAAACGACGTTGTTACGACAGAAATCTATTGAATGGAAATCTTCTTATACGGCAAAATTTTTGAAAGAACTACCAACACGAATTAAACCAGTCGGCTCCCACACTCATTTATGTGATATCAACATGTCAATACTCATTTTGGTTATAAAAGCTTTGCAGACAAACATTTTCTTGACTTTTTGCAACAATTTAACTTATCATGAAAATAATGGAATATTTTGCAAATCACTAAGCTCAAAATTACATTGTGCGACATAAATGAAATTGCCTTTTCTTTAAACATACGCTCGCACACGCTGACTCATTTCCGATCAAAATTGATATTTACGCATTTACTTTAATTACGGAAATCTCATGTAACACATATACCGACGCAATGCATGAAACTCTACTTGCAATTGAAGGCTACTCAGTCAACAAGGTCAACCGTTGTACTCACACAACTTATCATTGACACTCTGCTCTCGACCAGTGGTCGCCCTCTCGGCCTTGCAACAACTTGTTGTACATACGTTCCACGACTCACTTACTCAACCATGTCATACTATTTTCGTCTTGATCAATTATCTCACATTCTACCTCTACACGTTTTCAATCTGTCACTGTAAAGCTCGACTAAAGGGTCAGGACTCTAATCCTCCACTCGCTCTTGATTTGACACTTTCAAGATCTCGACACTGTCCTTCTTACCATCCCAACTGATCTACTTCACGATTTCTACAACTGGGACTCACCAGAACCGGGAGTATTACTCAAAAGCAATTACTCATCCTATTCGAACCCACGAAGATCCATCTCTAGATGGTTCATAACATTCCAAACAACATTCCGTCTCTACGATGTATACATACATCACATCATAAATGATCTCTCATGATACTTTCCCAACAATAGGTCTCAATCTTCCCCTCAGGGATCTTGCTGACATTCTAGATTACTGGAACACAACATATAAACTAGCTTAAGACTACAGCTTCGTAATAATAAGGCAATTTAAGCACACACATGTACATGTAAGTTCGCAATTACACTAGCCAGGTGTAATCTCAAACTTACCTTACATGACTGTCCTCAGTACCCTATTAGTCCTATCTCTACAATAGTGCCCTCCTAACGCGTTGCCTGATTCTCAGTTGTGATTTCTACTCCCAAAGTTTAAGTTTAGTCCCGTCCGGTCACCTAAATCCCTTAAACTATGGCAATCTCTTCTGTAATGACCGGGCTGCTTACATTCAAAACATGTCGGCCCTTGGATGGGACAGTTCCCTAGGGTATGACCACTTTTACCACACTTGAAATATTCTAGTGAAGTCATTCGACACAGACCAAAATGTTTGCTTTTATATTTCTGGCACCAATTTGGTTCCCGACGAGGTTCAAAACGAGGGTTCCTGACAAATGGCCTGGATTTCTGAGAAGATTCTGATCGACCTTCCCACTTTCTCTTCCCCCTCCCCTACTTGAGCTTTCTCAGCTTTATCCTTTGCATAAACTTCTTCTATGATCTTTGCTTCCTCAATTGTCTCCCTCAGAGTCAAAGCTATAGAATTTCTGACTCTAGACATCATATCAGCTGGTAAACCTTTCAAATACGCCTTGATCTTTTCTTTTTCAGTGGGAGCCACATGCCCCACTAAATTCAGTTTCTCCAGGAATACGCGAGTGTACTCCCTTACTGATGAAGTACCCTTCTTAAGCGTTCGGAACTCTTCTTCAATGCGATCCATTTCATTCTCGTTGAAGTATTCTTCTAATATCTTCCTTTTAAACGACTCCCAGGTCATGGCTGCCAAAACTGGAGCCGTCAAAGTTGATGTCACGATATTCCACCATGTCAAAGCATTTCCTCGTAACATCTGGGATCCGAATCTGACTTTTGACTCTTCATCACATTCACAAGCTCTAAATGCTTGTTCCATCTCTCTAATCCAATTTATGCACGTAATTAGATTATCAGAACCAGCAAATTCTGGTGGCTTGCAACTCAAAAATGTCTTGTACGAACAAACTTTCTCTATCCTCCTATTTGCATTCAGTATCGGATTAACAGGTGGATTTACGGTACCAGTACCCATCTCTGGTCTTTGTGACTCGATACTTCTTTCATTCAACATTTTCATGAACATCTCTTGTTGCTGAGTCAGTGTAGTATTCATGACCCGCATCATATTTTCCATCATTCGAGACTCCATAGTAGATTCCGTCACCACTGGATTAGAAGTACCGACAATCGTTCAGTGTGTTTGACTTCCTCCTCCTCCCAGAATGGGTGTCCTTGGTGGACTTACATGTAACAACCCAGTCTAAAATAAGCATACAAAACATATAATAAAGCATTACTAAAATTAGGTCCCAAAATTTCATTACATCTGTCTCGTAATTAGGTTGGCGGAAACAACCTATACACAACTGAGAATAATCTAAATACTGAAAGACAAAAGTGTCTCTGTCTCTATCTGAATTTTATTCGCTATCCTGCCCTGCTCACTTGCCAGAGCCTATCACTACCTGCTTACCTGAAAAGGTTTAGTTTGGAAAATGCGAGGGTTAGACCATGAGGTCTACTAAGCTCCCTCCTGACAGTTCTCAAAAACATTTTTAAAAAAACAATTTATAACTTCTCATATCATTACATAAAACTTTCACGTAACTTTACATAAACGCTTTCACATAACTTTTCATAAACACTTTCACATAACTTTTCATAAACACTTTCACATAACTTTTCATAAACACTTTCACGGATAAATCCGCTCCCGTAAATGGCACCCTGAAGTCACTCGAGAGTGACAACGAGTTAGTCTCACGCTGCCTTACTGGGTCACACCTCCCATGGCATAAACGGAACCTCCCCCCGGCGTGAGCACTGGCGAAACCTCCCCCCGACATAGCCAATTTACGTCTACTACAATGTATGCATACATCTCATAAAACTTCCAAGCAAGTAAAAATCTTGTAAAATAACATGGCATTTCTACTCAATCACTTACTTTGAAAACACGTATAAAATCACGTATTTTAGTTAGAAAAACTCACATGGTGCGTTTAGTATCTTTTCTTACTTTGTTTCTGGCTTCCAATCGGTCTACCTGAGAAATGAATGAAAAGTAAACTGCTCAGATCCTAAACCAGCTTTCGGGACACCATCCGGATTTGACTTATCGGTCAATTTAATCTTACCCGGTATCTCTCACTTACCGGATCACACACTTACCGGAACACACACACATACCGGAACTCCACTTACCGGATCACACTTACCGAAACACACACTTACCAGATCACACTTACCGAAACACACACTTACCGGAACTCCACTTACCGAGCTGATAATATAACAAAACTTTCTTATTTCAATTCTTATCAAACCCCTTAGCTATAAAACACAATTTGTTGCCTCATTTCTCCCTTTAAGCATCATTTCACCCTTTTTAATCAAAACTCTCTCCATAACTCAACAATCCAGCATAACATTAACATAAGGTTTGGGATTAGGGATTACCTGATAGAGTAGGATCAGACCCCAATTCCATCTTCTCTTCCAACTTGCAATTTGGTGGAACTTTCCTTTGCACTTAAACGATTTCTCCCTCTGCTCTCTCAATTTCTCCAAGCCGCCACCACAAGAAATGATTTCTAGGGTTTTTAGCCCAAACTTGGGGGCTTTTATATCTTCTTCAAAATTACCATTTTAGCCCCTGAACTTTCAGCTTTACAATTCTCCCCAAAACTTTAATCTTTACGAATTAAATCTTGGTTATTACAACATTAGTTCCACCCCTTTCAGGTTGATTTTCCGCAAGTTCGTTTGCCGTCCTATCTTCTAAAGAAGTAGAAGATCTGTTTGGTGTATTAACCATCGTATTCTGCTGCAGACATACGAATAACCATAAGAAATGGCTATACGCACCCGAACATAAGAAACGTACTTTAACGTTCGTTAATCACTATAACAATTAGAAACAAGTATGCTTACGTAACAATATATTCATAATAACAGTAGCTAATTGAAATTATGAACATACTATACATAAGAATTCTCGTTACCATCATCACAGTTTGTAATTCACATATTTCCGTCGACTCTAAGACTATCCCGTCTTAGTATTTCTACCCAATCTCACAAATCATAACATAATCATCTCAGCTTAAGTCTAGGTATCTTGTAACACCCCAAATTCCCAGGTAAACTTCCAAATTCTAATTATTGGTCTTAATTGGAGTTCTTGGTATTTTCTTTGACCTTCTTTCTCGTTGCGAGCCTCGTGTAGGTGTGTGCGAGTATGCATGTATGCAATGCAAGTGTTAAGCTTTTCACGTAACCGTTTTGTGCATGCATTCAACTTCTTGGTATTCCATGGGTTTATGGTGTGTGATCGGTTCTAATCAGTTTTGAAGGTAAATTCGTTTGTTGTTTTCTCGTGGGACTTCTGCAGTTCAATTTCTCGCCCTCGGTACTAGAATGGCGAGAGTGCCATGGTGAGAATGCCATGGTCACTCTCACGAGTGGCAAGGTCGCCCCATGTTCGCTGCAGCCTCATTCGACTCTCGGTACATTGGTGGCGATTGTGACCGGCGATAGTGACGTATCACAATCGCGAGGTGTCACAATCGCTAGAGGTGTTAGGCTAGGTCTGGTGCTCGCGGTACAAGTTTGGCGGAAGTGACCGGCGATAGTGCCGTGTCACAACAGCGAGGGCACAATCGCCGGCGGACTGATTGAGATCTTTTGACGGGAAGCAACTACTTAAAGGGGGGGAACGTTTTGATTATTTTTGGTGTGGCTGAGTACGACCCCTCTCTCTCTTTCTTGGCGATTCTCACACTTTCATCCTCTCTCCTCATTTATTTCTCTTCTACAAACCCTAGTTACAATTAATAAGGATCATCTAGGGATCTAGTTCCTTGATTTCTTTCTTGCAAGAAGATCTTCAAGTCCTGATAGCTAGGGTTCAAGTCAACTTCAAGTGAAGCTAGGGTTTTTTAAATTTTAAGGTTTCCCTATAATACCCTTAAGTAAGTGTTTTTACCCTTAATCTATTTACTTGGGTTACGATTTACATCAATTTTAGAATCTAATCATTGATTTTGTTGAAACTAGGGTTTTTCTCCATTTCTTGGGATTTTCTCTTTACAAATCCCATTTGGTGAGCATTTCTCTACCTTTAAGTAAATATTAAGTTTCTTTGTATCTAAATGAAGAATTACTCATGAGTTTATGTCTTTGTTCAAAAGGCTAGGGTTTACCTAATTTATTTGGGTTTGGTTAATACATGTATACGTACGTACTTATGTTCATCTCTTGTATCAATGTGTTCTTGTATATGTATGCATATATATATATATGCATATATAAATACCCATATATATATATATATATAGATGTATGTATAAATATATATATGTATGTATGAATACATACATGTGTAAATATATGTAAATACGTATGTATACATATATATATATATATATATATATATATATATATATATATACATGCATGGTCGCATATATTTGGAATCTTCATGAGGTTGAGTATTACATGTTAAGTATTTGTTATATGGAGATTGTCATTGTGCTATAACTTGTATGAATTGATTTATACGCTTTCACTACTATGGTACGGATTTTATTGATGTCTATCTCCTTGTGCACGAGGATTTAGACCCCAATGGGATTTATGTCTATTTTGGTTAAGCCATTGGTGGCTACTAGCGAGTAGGCAATAAGGGACATCCGTCCTTGAGGTGTAACTCGTCTAGAATGGATAGGCACTATGGTCTCCGTAAGTCCTTGAGGTGTAACTCGACGGAGTAGGCAATAAAGGCAATAATTATATGGTTTGAGGTTGTGATGCCTAAATGGCATGGGAACTAGGACCGGGACTTGAGATGTAATCCATAACATCAAAGGTGACTCCACTCACGTGTCCGTGTCACCTAGATGGTAACGGGTCTCCCCCGTTTTAGAGAAATATCTCTTTTATTTTATGATCAGGTGTGGATCACTGTAACTCATGGAAAATTGGTAATTTGAGTATCGAGCGGAATCGGTATCTTTACATAACGCAACTGTTATATTTCTTTTATATGACATCAATGATTTAAATCTTACTAGACTTTTGGTCTAACACTTGGTGTATGTTGTGGATTACAGGTTCCACTTAGCGGCGTGTCTAGATTGCGTCGTGTTGCCGACCTTGCTTAGGAGCTTGGAGGGTCGGGCTTTTGGGATGGAGATGAGAGAGAGACTTTTTGGAGATATAGTGACACCCGGATTAATCTAGCTTACTTTAAATCTAGATTAATAGGTTGTTGTGTATTATGTCTTATTACTCTATTGTTTACACTTTTACCAAACTACCCCGTTGCAATTAAGGGTTTAGTTGGTTTAATTTATGAAATTTTAATTTACCCATTTTCCGGAATTCCCTATATTTATTGTCTAAATTTTTAGGGTGTTACAAGTTGCTATCAGAGCTCTAGTTTAAGTGAACTAGGTGTGCTAGTATGATGCCTAGACTTAAGCTGAGACCATTAGGTGATGAAATGTGAGGAAATTGGGTAGACACATTAAGATGGGACGTTTCAGAGTCGACATAAATTACATTATTGTGGATTATGAAAGTGGTAACGAGAATTCTTATGTGTAATGTGTTCATATTTTCAATTAGCTACTCTATTATGAATATATTGTTACTTGAGCATGCTTGATTGCCATGATTATGAGAATCAATGACTGTTTTAGTATGTTTCTTTATGTTATCTTGTAGAAATGGTAAATGCTCGGGGTAGAACTCAGACTTCGCCGGAAGGTATTGCCGTGACAGAATCCACGGCCGATCAACCGAACATCGATGCGTCAACTTTGCCTCCTCCACTTCCGTTTTTGTTGGGCGGGAGAGTGGAGCAGATTCCAAGAAGGAACATTGCCTCTACCAACCCGGTCATAACGGAGGTGACCCCTCAAACTCAAATGATGGACATGATGCGGGCCATGAATGATACCATGGTAAAACAACAAGAATTGTTCATTAAATTGTTAGAGGACAGGAACGCTCAATCGCGTCGTCATGAAACGATTCAATAAAATATAGTTGTTGGGGGATCCGGGGGATCAGGCGACGAAAACTGGACAGATGGGCTAATTACTTTGGAAGCGAGACCGACGAGAAGGGTATGTTCCTACAAGACTTTCCTATGTTGCAAACCACCAGAATTAGCCGGTTCTGACAATCCAGTTGCTTGCATGAACTGGATTCGGGAGATCGAACAGGCCTTCAGGGCTTGTGACTATGAGGAGAACCATAAAGTAAAGTTTGGTTCTTAAATGCTTCGGAGTTCGGCTTTGACTTGGTGGAATGTTTACACATCCACCATGGAGACTTCTGTTTTGACCAAGATGACTTGGGCCACTTTTAAGAAGAAGATTTTAGAAGAGTATTGCAACGAACAAGAGATGGATTTGATCGAGGAAGAGTTCCGATCCATCAAGAAGGGAAATTTGTCAGTCAAAGAATACACTCGACTCTTCATGGAGAAGCTGAACCTTGTGGGGCATGTGGCCCCAACTGAGAAGGAAAAGATGAAGGCGTATTTGAAGTGATTGCCCGCGGATATGATGGCAATGGTTCGGAACTCCAAAGCGACTAATCTCTGAGAGACTATTGAAGAGGCCAAGGTCATGGAAAGGGTCTATGCTAGAGATAAAGAGGAGAAAACTAAAGTTGGGGAGAAGAGGAAGTGGGAGAGCCCACACAATTCGTTTAAAAAACCGAGGTTCCAACCAAGTGGTAGAGGAGGGGACAACCGCCGCGAGGCACCTTTGTCTAAAGCTTCGAATGAAACTTCATATCCGAAACGCAGGAACGGCAAGGTGGTGTCCTAAGTGCAAGAGCAAACACTTCGGGTATTGCAGTCTGAGTCAAGTTACTTGTTATAAATGCGGGAAGACGGGGCACACTAGTCCGGAGTGAACATAAGGGGAACAGTTTGTTTTGAACGCAAGGAAATTGGGCATGTGAAGCTGAGAGGGGACACAAGAGGGACCGGTTCGGGGAGTCAACCGAGGCGGGAGGCCATTCCCAAACCTCAAGGGAGGGCTTTTCAAATGACGAAAGAAGAAGCGAAGGAAACCAACGACGTGGTGAGGGGTACGTTCTTACTCAACTCTTTACCCGCTAGAGTATTGTTTGATTCGGGTGCAAATTGCTCTTTTGTGTCGGATGTGTTTTGCAAGTCTTTGAATGTGCCTAGTAGTACTTTGTGCAATGCATTATTCATTGAGGTAGCAAATGGGGAAAAGGTAGTCTTGCGGGAAATCTTGGAAAAGTGTCGTCTAGAGATTAGCGGTGAAACTTTCGAAGTGGACCTACTTCCTATGTCGATTGGGAGCTTTGACGTGGTGATCGGGATGGACTGGTTGGCTTAACACAAGGCGGAGATTTTGTGCTTAAAGAATTTTCTAGTTCGACTTTAAAGTCTTTATCTTTAAAAATAGGTTTCTATTAAAGCGAAAACTAAATAGAACACAACATAATGGAGAGAATGAATCGTAATTCTCATTAATCACAAGCCCTTTAAATAGGGATGAGATACAAGTAGATAATTATAAGATCTAACATATCTCTAATATGTTTATCTCTATCTATATCGTCATATCCTTTAGACGATGACACACTTATCCTACAACACTCCCCCTTGTGCCGAGTTAAAGGAGTGATGATGCACAATTGTTGCCTCTGTTAGGACCATAAATGTCCTACATATTAGAAAGATATATAAAGAATTATATAGAGCTTCATTAGTTTAAATTATTATTTGTAAAAGCCTTAATATTGATTATTGGGCTTATTTGTGTTAACGGGCTTGGGCCTTGGTTGTAATAGGTCCAAGTATATAAGGATTGTTTCCTTTAGAAATTAGAAAAAAGGTTAATCATTCTAATTTGTCAGCCGAATAGTTGAGAGAGAGATAGTTGAGAATATCATTCCAATACTTGTAACTATGTTGAATCATTCAATAAAATTAATCGTTTCGTGTTTATTCGTTGTTACCTGATCAAACTGGGATCTACACGTGGTATCAGAGCCGAATCGGTGATTTGAAGAAAGAAAAGAAGCCAATCGAAAGCAAGATAAAGCAAGAAATTTTCGTATTCAAATTTCTGGAAAAACGCAGCTGTGCCGTTTTGCCTATTTCCGGAGTTTGAACCGTCGGATCGTTGCGATTTTTGGACAGTAGCTTCACGACATCTTGTTCTATATTCTGAACGGTGGGATTAATCTTTTGAGGTCCAGAAGGCACCTATTTTTGTTTTCGACATAGTGCAGTAATTTTTTTTGGTAAATCGATCATCAATCGGGTTTGCAAAGTTCTTTCGTTGATTTAATAATTCGTTTGTTAGATCTCGATTGTTTAATCGCTTTAATCTAGCTTTAATCTGCATCTATATCAATTCTCAAAGGTATCAATTTTTTAATTTAAAAATCAGTTCTTGAGTTTTGGTGTTGCTCTTAAATTGTTTGTGGTGATTATTGAAAAATAGGATATATTTTGCTTATAAATTGATTTGGGTATGTTTGTTTTTGTGTTTTTGGTCAAAATCTAATACAGGAGTGAAGCAACCCTATCGAACCCTGATCCGGATTTCTCAACCAGCCGCAGTGTCCGAAAGTTCCTTATTGTTTCCGGGTAAGTTTCCTAATTCTCGCCACTATCCGGATGAATTGATTCTGGTTCCTGGGTAAGTCCGTTCGGACACTTCAATTGTTTCCGGATAAAATATTTTTTCCCGGACAAAACTTCAATTTACCGGACAATTTTTTCCCGGATGTAACCCACTTTTCCGGACAACACAACTTTCCGGATAAGCAATTTCCGGGTGCAATTTTTTTCCGGACAATCGTTTCCTGGAAGTACATCTCTGTTTTACAGATAACCTCCACTTTCCGGATAAGCCTTCGTGTTTGACCGTAGTCTTTGACTTTTCTGGTTTGCGTGTTTTTGATCATCAACATATTGGATATATTCACAGATTGGATATACATCGCTGTGAGTGCATGTCGATATATTTAAATCGCTGCTGCATGTTCTTCTTCGCTGCCATCATTCTTATGCACACATATACTGCATCCATATAAGCCGCATGTTTGTCTTTCACCCATATATCACCTACATACATAAGAAAGTTATCATCTTTGACTATATTGTTTCTTTCACTCACAATTACCATCGAGTTCTTCCATCTCATGCATGAGTTCAATATATATATATATATATATATATATATATATATATATATATATATATATATAGAGGAAGGTTCAAACGAGGAGCGTACCTATTTACGAGAACGCGAGGAGCGCATGCCATGTACTGGATCACATGTGATCCACAACTGCGAAAAATTCGGATAGCGGGCGACCTGGTTCGCGAGTCGGCCAAGTCGCCCGGATCACATGTGATTTTAGTTGTGAATCACATGTGATTAGCAGTAGTGAATCACATGTGATTCAGTACATGGGCGGTGCTCCTCACGTTTTCTTAAATTGGTACGCTTCTCGTTTGAACCCGCCTCTCTCTCTCTCTCTCTCTCTCTCTCTCTCTCTATATATATATATATATATATATATTGCATAACTTTTTTTGTTGCGGCTCTCGTTGGAGAATCTCGAATATATCGCAAGTTTTGCTTCGTCCGGTAAGTTTTGATTGGTAAGTTGCGAGATTTTAACGTTTAGTTTGAGATTTTTTTGAGACGATTTGCATGTTTTGCATGGTTTATGATTTTGAGCTTTAGCGACAATTTTGAGATCTTTTGCGACAGTTTGATCTATTTTCGACGGATATCATTCATGTGATTTATTTCACCATTATAGATCTAACAGTTTGTTTTCTTACAGGTTTCATTTTCGAAGATTGATTTTGTTCGTTCGAATTCGATAATCAAAATTTAATTTTTGGAAACAAATTTAGTTCTTAAATTTGCTTCTCAATTTTAAATTTTCGATTTTTCTTCCGCATTGTTTGATTCTTCAAAAGTAACACCGATTAACGATCATATATTTTTCAGGTAACAATGTCGAGTTATTGCTTCAATCGGGATTGTAGAGAAAGTGAAAAATTATACAAAACGAATATCAAGCAAGCAGATGAATTGTGCATAAAGTACTTCAAAGAACTGAAGGAACAGAAACTGCAAATATCTGAAAGTTCTGATAAACTTGCTAAATCTGAAGAAAAGGCAACGATCTTAGAATCTGAAAACACTGAGCTGAAAAGGAAGATTTCTGAATTGTCATCACAAGACGACATGAAGGCACTTGAAGAGAAAGAGCAAGCAAGACTATATGAAAAGAAAATCAAGCAAGCAGATGAATTGTGCAGCAAGTACGTCAAAGAACTGAAGGAACAGAAATATCAATTCTGGATTAGTTCTGAGAAACTCGCTAAATCTGAAGAAAAGGCAACAATATTAGAGTCTGAAAACACCGAGCTGAAAAGGAAGATTTCTGATTTGTCATCACAAGACGAGATAAAGGCACTTGAAAAGAAAGGTAACCTCTTGAACAGTGAAAACCTTGAGCTTAAAAGTAAATTAACTACTTTTGAAAAGTTTTTTGAAAAGGAGAATGTAACGTCCCAAAAATTTCAATAAATTTTAACTTTAAAAAAATAGGCATTTTAATAAATAAAACCTTATTAAATATCCAACACCGTTTCGTTTGCAAATTCAATAATAAATATTCTCAGTAATAATAAACAGCGGAAATTAAATCGTTTAATAATAACTCTAATCTCATGATTATAAAACTCTTCACGCGCGCCAGTGTGTACCCGTCACGCCTTGGAGCCACAAACACCTGAAACCACATTAAAATAGGAAAGGGTAAGCACAAGGCTTAGTGAATTCCATCACATGCGCAGATAGCAATTATATACACATCACTCCTATCCGCACATGTGCAACAACACCACAATTACATAATGCAAGTAAACACATACAAGTAATTATGTACCCAACTCCTCGGTCCCACCGAGTTCTCGGTCCCACCGAGTTCACACAACATTTCCATCCACTTCCTCGGTCCCACCGAGCCCTCGGTCCCACCGAGTTGTATTGTAACACACTCGTCCCACCGAGTTCCCACAACATTTCTATCCACTTACTCGGTCCCACCGAGTCCTCGGTCTCACCGAGATGTAATGTAACACACATTTATACTAAGCATTTAACCCAAGCAAATATTACACACCACAAACAACTAGTTCATGTTGGGTAATCTTGATGGGTCAAGTGTGGGTTGCGGATCAGCGGGTCATGGAGCGGGTCAGTTGTCATGGGTCAGTTTAGCCACTGTGGATAGTCCATGCTAGTGACCGAATAAGAAGAAGTGGGTTTACCAATTCTGTGTGTTTGACCAAGTTTCCAGCAGAAGTTTAGGAGTCTGAGTTACTATTTCCTATTTTCTAGCTTAGTGGGTTAGTTGTTAGTTTAGGGTTTAGTTACTGTTTTGTTTCATTATAAATAGCGTAGGTTACTGTTTTGTTTAGCATGTAATCAGTTTTTCCAGTTTAATATATACAAACACATTGAAACCCCATATTGCTGTTTTGATTGGCGTGTTCGGGGTATGAGTTCAGGTGGGTTAAGGGACTGATTTCCAACAATTGGTATCAGAGCCCAAGGCTCGTTGAAGGGGCTGTGGGACGTTTTTGATCAGCTTGTTCGTGTGGCGAGAGAATAACCGAGCTGCGTGAAAACAGACGAACGAAAAAGGATATGTCAAAGCAGGTGGCTTTGGATTTGGTTCGTTGCTGCAGGTGCAAGAAGACGGTAAAGCGGTAGCTTGTTTTCTTGGTCGGTGTTGGTGAGAGACTAACCGGGGTTGCGGAATAAACGGACGGGACGACATCAAAACAGTTGGGTTTTTTGAGTCGGTTCGTTTTGCGGATGACGGAAGACGGTAAAGGCGGGTGTGACGTTGTCTTCTTGATCGGTGGAAAAGGGCTCTCGGAACAAGCTTGATTGAAGGTGATAAAGGCGGTGGCATGGGCGGTCGTGGATGACTCCTACAACAACTTGGGATGACTCGATGAAGGCTTACAAAGTGTATCCAAGTGATCAAGACAGCGCTGGACGGTGGGCAGATCCTCGTATCGACAGCAAAGCTTCTGCCTACATTGACACCATCACAAACAATAGGAACCACGTTGAGGTATCAGGCTGATGATTTCATGGGTTTAAAATGCTGGGCTTGAAAGAATGCCAATTTTGTTGGAGGTTCAAATCGGAAAGACTTTGGACGTGACCAGGGAAGAGGTCGTGGGTCCGGGAAAAGTCAGGATATTGAGACTTTAGACGTGACCGGGGAAGAGGTCGTGTGTCCGGGAAAAGTCGGGATGTTGATGAAAGTTTTCCAACGGGTCAAGATCATCAAGATTACGGGGGTGAATGTTGGGTAATCTTGATGGGTCAAGTGTGGGTTGCGGATCAGCGGGTCATGGAGCGGGTCAGTTGTCATGGGTCAGTTTAGCCACTGTGGATAGTCCATGCTAGTGACCGAATAAGAAGAAGTGGGTTTACCAATTCTGTGTGTTTGACCAAGTTTCCAGCAGAAGTTTAGGAGTCTGAGTTACTATTTCCTATTTTCTAGCTTAGTGGGTTAGTTGTTAGTTTAGGGTTTAGTTGTTTACTTTCATTATAAATAGCGTAGGTTACTGTTTTGTTTAGCATGTAATCAGTTTTTCCAGTTTAATATATACAAACACATTGAAACCCCATATTGCTGTTTTGATTGGCGTGTTCGGGGTGTGAGTTCAGGTGGGTTAAGGGACTGATTTCCAACAGTTCACACCACAAGTACAGTAGTACATACAAACTACCATAACATGCATACAATTCCTATCTACACAGTGAGAGAACTCACCTTAAAGCAATGCAAAGCTCTCGCAATCAGCAACACCAACCCGCCAACTTCCCTCACCTTTTTCCACCTAAATACGTGTTAACAAACGTCAAAGGGAAGTCCCAACCCAAACCACCGTTACTAGCTTACAAACTAAACATTCCAGCTTTTAATCTACAAAACACAGGTCTGTTCGGGACCTGTTTAACCCTTTTTAAACTGATAATTCCAGAAATAAAATTCCATAATAACAAAGTCCCATGTCTTAGGGTTCCAGGGACACATCGCACGCGTTCTAACGATGTTCCTAGCATCCTATATGAATTTTACAAAATCGACTCGCAGAACAGCGAAAAACAGGACCTGTCAGTACAAAACGACAATTTGACACTAGCTATGGTCCGAACTGATTTTTTCGTAAAACATATGAAACTTTATAGACTCAGAGTGGGAGATTTTGGCACTGGTTTCACCCCGATCCGATGTTCCTAGAATAAGTTATGACTTTTACAAAACAGTGGCAGAAACTATACAATTCACATGAAAAGACAACCATTGCTTAATAATCCATTAAATCATGACTTAAACCAAACAGACCCGGAAAGCCTAATAGCTTACTGGAATAAGGTTATACTAGGCTGGTCAACAGCCGTGCACCACCCACTGCCGCCCCCGGCGGTGGTGGTGGTTGGCGGCGGCGACGGTGGTTACGGTAACACCCTCCGACGAAACCTCCCAACATCACCCACCCCGACTCACCCGCAACCTCACACCCGCACACACCCACACACCTGCACACACCCGCACCCCCCCCCCCTGCCGCCACCACGGCGGCGTGCAGCGGCGGCCCCACCGCCGGAAGCCGTGGCTGCGGCGGTGGTGGTGGCGGTTTACGGCGTTTCTTTGACAAACGACAACAACAAACGAGAAAAATAGACGAACCTACCTCGACGAACCCTTCTTCCTCCTCTTTTCCGACCACACCCGCCGATGATTCCCTCATGCCGGCGATCACCTTCTTCCTCCTCTCGACTCTCGCTCTCTTTCTCTCTCGGCCGAACACAACAAGGGGGAAGGGAAGGGGGTATCTTAGGGTTTCTTGGTGGGTTGCAAAAGTGAAAACGAAGGAGGAAGGGGAGGGGGTCGGTCCTTTGGCCGATCCCTTGCATAACTATGGCCCCCTTGCCACTTTTGGCCCCTCAACTAACCTCTTCTCGCAAACTAACAAACGATTTGACATATTTAACAATTAGGTCCAACTCGTCTAATCCCGTTAATGGAAACCACGTTAAATAATAGCTTAAAAAAGCTTAATAATAAGAAAATACATACCGGGATATGGGCTTTACAACTCTCCCCCACTTGGATTAGACTTCGTCCTCGAAGTCTCGACCGACAAATAACTCGGGATAGTTCTCGCGCATCTCCATTTCGGGTTCCCACGTCCACTCCGAACCCTTTCGGTGTTGCCACTGGACTTTCACTAACTGGAATCTAAGTCTAAAAAAAATCTCTCGAATACTTTTCTTACCAACGAAACTCCTTCAAGAACACTTAAAATACGATCGGAAGAACACTCCAACAACTGGAATCATTCCTAGCCAAACGACTTCGGTTGTCTCCCAACCTTAGATATTCCATACATCCCGATTCAAGTTTCAAGCTCTAACCATTCTAAAGTTGCTCACCAATATACCCTACAGGATACTCGAATCCGATCATTCCTACCATTAACTGTCGATTAACTTCCACGAGTTCTAAAAGACTCCCAAAATTTATTTCACACGAATCATCAAATCAGCAGATTTATAAACACACACGAAGGTCATTCCACCATAACCATTCATCACAAGTGAGCATTTCAGGGTTACTACCACCATCACCATAATTATTTTAAAATCGGCTACAATTCTCCGATTACGCTAAAGGTGTTTGGCCTTAAGCCCAAAAGTCAACACCTAAATATACCACTTACCTCAAAAAGGTTACTATGCATTTATTCTCTTAAACACAAAGGGCATCATACCCTTAGCCGATACTATTCGGCCTACAGTACCAGCACGCGTGGAATACCCAGCCTTCCACCGTCTACTTATCCTCCACACTCGCTCTACGAAGCCTAGTTACACCGAATCGAGGATACACCTTGACGTCTACCTCCCAGGTAACGCCTCAAGGCCTGGCACATCGGATCTACCTCCCAGGTAAGTGCTCAAGACTATATCCTCCCAGTCCCTACTGGAAAGTCAAGGTCATAACATATGAATACCGGGGTCCCACCCCGAGATACCTAACCGACCATTACCAACGACTGACTGACGTGACCAAGGATCCAATGCAAAACAGTCTACCAACAACATGCCTATCCCGGAATGACTCACTCACCCAAACATGTAAATACTCCACGTGCAACAAAACAACCCATCAACAAGACTCCCCATCGAGCCCTTAAAACCGTGCAATTGACCCATTACTATCTCAATCTCAAAGTCAAAACCGAGCAAAATGCTCCACGCTTGCTAGACCCATGAGTCGGTCAAAAAGGCGTTTAAATAAAGTTTAAGCAAGCAATACTCTAAAATCAACATTAGTTCCAAACTCAACACGGGTTAAATAAAAGAGTTTTCCAAAAGGACTCACACCCTTAAAATTCTCAAAATGACACATAACACTTAAAAGCGCATTTCCCAAATGGTTTACAAAATCATTTACAAAATATTTTCAACGTCAAGATTTTTCATCTCAAAAAGATCGTATGCAATAAAACTACTATTACCAGGTTGGTAGTTACGCAAAAATGGACACGGTCGTCCCACATATGAAAATCATGTTGAAAATCATTCCATTGCAGCTCAGTTTACTCACAAAACGCAAAGCGAAACAAATAATTTCTTTAAAAATGATCCGTCACGGTTCTAGTATGGATTGACTCATGACATGTACTTAAAGTAACCGCTCGACCTTACCCCGGGTGCGACAAAAGTGTGCACATAATTTCAAAATCCGTTCCACGACATTTGACCCTAAAATTTCTCTTTTTGAACATAAAATGTCGTGGCACAGGGTTCACCAACAAATTTTTACGCGCGTCGGCTAGTCATACAAAATGATGAAACGGTTTACAAATATATTTTTGATAAAACACAACGGCCTCGTGCAAGTTTCAAACTTAAAGATAGAAACCAATCCGTTTCCATCATTTGAAAATATCGACTAAAACCTCATAAAATCTCAAAAGGTGGGGTTCTTTAAATTGATTTCCAAGATTTCCCCAAACGGTCACATAAACAAATAAGATATGCACCTCGTGAAATTAAACCCACACGACTCAAGATGCCGTAAAACAAAACTTATTTTACCCAAATCACTCAAATAGTTTTATACATACATCGTGGAATGTAACTTTCCGTCTCAACTCTAACATATGTGGAGGAGTTCCAATGTTAAAGTCCAAGCCGTAGTCACTTGCCCAACATTTTAAACACCACAAAACATGGATATCATCTTACCCGAAAGAACCGTTGGAAAATAACGAAATGAGGTAATTTCTAACAAAGTTTGCAACTCCCGTGATAAAACGGTTTCATGCACTTTCAAAACCATAATTCGAAATCTTGTGTGTATGCTAAACATTTCTCAAAATTCTAAAACACAATCCCCATAAGGATTGGAAACACAAGAATAGATAATGCAATTTTATTTCAAAATAAACTTTGTGCATGACTCAGTCGGCATTCGACGTCTCGACTCGTACCCCTCCAAATCTCTCTGGTCCACAATCGTCATCCGGACATTTACACCTCTTAGGCAAGTTGGGAAATTACGTCCAATAATCCTTACGGTTTTTCCTCAATTCAAAGTCGGCTCCATAAGCCTATGATTCTAGCACAATCATCAATCTTGACCCGAAATGGCCTACTTAAAACAAACCTCATCCTTATCGTCACTCCAAGGGATTAATACTAGAATCGTCCTTCTATTCCAACGACTACTAGTTTAGAACCTTCATCACTACCCCAACGATCATCTCCTCAAGCAAAACAAGTACACACCTGTACTAGTAGGTTCACTATTGTTGTTCCACCTTGTGATGGCTGTTCTGGGTAGATATTACAACGAGTTATTAGCACATAATAACTCACACCAACAACGCTCACGCTCAACTCATTGGATTCCTCGTGACTTTCCCCGACTCGAGCACGGATCCTGTGCTTCAAATAGTAGGAGCTCTACTACTACCTTCCACACCTATCCTCACTCGTTTCGAGTCCCGTCCCGAAGTGCCCAAGTAGTTCCTTTCCGAAAACTATACACATATGCCCACACCGGCATATGTACACACTCTTCCTAGCTCCCTAGGAATTCCACCCAACTCCACTACCCTTGCTATGACGAAATCCCCACTAGTCATGACGAGTCGCCTCGCGAATGCACAGTCGCACACAGTGTGAAACCAGATAGACATTCGAATATAAGATTCTATCCTACAACGGTTGGACTCAAACAAGAGCTGCGCAATAGAACTAAATCCGACATTCTAAGGCTATTCGGTTCCTACCGCATACAACCTATAGTGCATTCACTTAACAACCTATCAAGGCTAGCATAAACTCCTATTAGCAAGCAACAAACATGCAGTACAGTGTAATAAGCACCAAGCAATCTAGCATACATACTCCTATGTTCTAGAAAGCAATCTCGCATACATACTCATACGTAAACACTCTTCCCAACTCACTAGGAATTTCATCTCATCCCACTACCCTTGCTACGACGGAATCCCTATTAGCCATAACGAGTTGCCTCACGAATACCCAGTCGCATGCAACGTGAATCAAATAGATATTCGAATACAAGATTCTATCCTAGAACGGTTGGACTCAAACAAGAGCTGCGCAATAAGAATAAAACAAATAAAATATGGCTATGTGATTCTTACTGCATACAACCTATAGGGCCTTCACTTAACAACCTATTATAACTAGCATTAATTCCCACTAGCAAGCAATCATCATACAGTACAGTGTAAACCACATAGGCAATCTAGCATGCATACCCTATGATCTAGAAAGCGATAAATACAATAAGTACTGTAATTTTTCCTTTAGCTCCGGCTGACTGTACACACTACGCCATCGATCACCGTTTCTCAAACGGGTTTTCCTTTCTTTTATTTTCCAAAGATTTTAAGAGAAGAATTTCATAGCCGCGACTTGAGATGAAACACACCGAGATGTGTTTGATTCACTCAAGCTGTGCTCTGATACCAAGTTGTAACGTCCCAAAAATTTCAATAAATTTTAACTTTAAAAAATAGGCATTTTAATAAATAAAACCTTATTAAATATCCAACACCGTTTCGTTTGCAAATTCAATAATAAATATTCTCAGTAATAATAAACAGCGGAAATTAAATCGTTTAATAATAACTCTAATCTCATGATTATAAAAACTCTTCACGCGCGCCAGTGTGTACCCGTCACGCCTTGGAGCCACAAGCACCTGAAACCACATTAAAATAGGAAAGGGTAAGCACAAGGTTTAGTGAATTCCATCACATGCGCAGATAGCAATTATATACACATAACTCCTATCCGCACATGAGCAACAACACCACAATTACATAATGCAAGTAAACACATACAAGTAATTATGTACCCAACTCCTCGGTCCCACCGAGTTCACACAACATTTCCATCCACTTCCTCGGTCCCACCGAGCCCTCGGTCCCACCGAGTTGTATTGTAACACACTCGTCCCACCGAGTTCCCACAACAATTTTATCCACTTACTCGGTCTCACCGAGATGTAATGTAACACACATTTATACTAAGCAATTAACCCAAGCAAATATTACACACCACAAACAACTAGTTCACACCACAAGTATAGTAGTACATACAAACTACCATAACATGCATACAATTC
This sequence comes from Saussurea involucrata, assembly GCA_033807775.1. Lineage (NCBI taxonomy): Eukaryota > Viridiplantae > Streptophyta > Magnoliopsida > Asterales > Asteraceae > Saussurea > Saussurea involucrata. Next base: position 26,567,715 of record CM066320.1, read on the forward strand.
CTATCTACACAGTGAGAGAACTCACCTTAAAGCAATGCAAAGCTCTCGCAATCAGCAACACCAACCCGCCAACTTCCCTCACCTTTTTCCACCTAAATACGTGTTAACAAACGTCAAAGGGAAGTCCCAACCCAAACCACCGTTACTAGCTTACAAACTAAACATTCCAGCTTTTAATCTACAAAACACAGGTCTGTTCGGGACCTGTTTAACCCTTTTTAAACTGATAATTCCAGAAATAAAATTCCATAATCACAAAGTCCCATGTCTTAGGGTTCCAGGGACATATCGCACGCGTTCTAACGATGTTCCTAGCATCCTATATTAATTTTACAAAATCGACTCGCAGAACAGCGAAAAACAGGACCTGTCAGTACAAAACGACAATTTGACACTAGCTATGATCCGAACCGATTTTTTCGTAAAACATATGAAACTTTATAGACTCAGAGTGGGAGATTTTGGCACTGGTTTCACCCCGATCCGATGTTCCTAGAATAAGTTATGACTTTTACAAAACAGTGGCAGAAACTATACAATTCACATGAAAAGACAACTATTGCTTAATAATCCATTAAATCATGACTTAAACCAAACAGACCCGGAAAGCCTAATAGCTTACTGGAATAAGGTTATACTAGGCTGGTCAACAGCGGTGCACCACCCACTGCCGCCCCCGGCGGTGGTGGTGGTTGGCGGCGGCGACGGTGGTTACGGTAACACCCTCCGGCGAAACCTCCCAACATCACCCACCCCGACTCACCCGCAACCTCACACCCGCACACACCCACACACCTGCACACACCCGCACCCCCTGCCGCCCCCACGGCGGCGTGCAGCGGCGGTCCCACCGCCGGCGGCCGTGGCTGCGGCGGTGGTGGTGGCGGTTTACGGCGTTTCTTTGACAAACGACAACAACAAACGAGAAAAATAGACGAACCTACCTCGACGAACCCTTCTTCCTCCTCTTTTCCGACCACACCCGCCGATGATTCCCTCACGCCGGCGATCACCTTCTTCCTCCTCTCGACTCTCGCTCTCTTTCTCTCTCGGCCGAACACAACAAGGGGGAAGGGAAGGGGGTATCTTAGGGTTTCTTGGTGGGTTGCAAAAGTGAAAACGAAGGAGGAAGGGGAGGGGGTCGGTCCTTTGGCCGATCCCTTGCATAACTATGGCCCCCTTGTCACTTTTGGCCCCTCAACTAACCTCTTCTCGCAAACTAACAAACGATTTGACATATTTAACAATTAGGTCCAACTCGTCTAATCCCGTTAATGGAAACCACTTTAAATAATAGGCTTAAAAAAAGATTAATAATAAGAAAATACATACCGGGATACGGGCTTTACAGAGAAAGAAAGTTTTGCAAAGGAAAGGCAATTGCTTATACAAAAGCAATTCAATTTTCAAAGAAATCTCTTGAAGGGAAGAAGAGTCTTGAGCTTATATGTCTAAAACTTTCAACACAGATCTCCGACTTTGAAAAAGTTTTGATTTTAGAAAGAGAAAAATTTGAAATTGAACGCAAATCTTTTACTGAAAAGAATGGAGAACTTTCTTTGAAAATAACTGATTTGGAGAAAGAATTAGACATTCTAAGCAAAGAGTCTGAGAAGAAGAAGGTTGAAGGTTTTAGAGCAAAAAGTTTGAAAGATGATTTTGCATTCGAAAGAAAGATCTTTCAGACTGAGATTTCTAAGCTTACAAAGAAATTATCTATTTTGTCAACTGACATTATGATAGAAAAGAGGCTAAAATCAGTTCTCCAAAAGGAGCTAGATCTAATGCTTGAGAAGAAAAATGTTTTGTTTAACAATGACAAGGAACTTGAAGCCAAAAACTATGATGTTGAATTACCCAATCTTGTTAGTCCAGATACTATTAATCAGTCTCTTTACGGTGATTCAACTAATTTAGTTTGCTTTTCTAAGACTGCTTCAAGTTCTATCCACAAAAATGTTTCTTCAAAGACCGGCATTAGATCAAATAGCTCTTCAAAAGACCGGATCCGTACCTCTAATCCATTTTATGCACCTATTATTGATAAATCAGATAATCAATTTTTCAAGAAAGTAAACATGGTTTGGAGAGCTAAAGGATCCGCTCCTACTCCAAAGTCATTCGTTTATGTTAAGAGTGACAAGAACAACAAAGCTTTCCACTCTATACCTTTTGTGAAAATTGATCGTGTTTACTCTGTTAATAAGCTGATCAGCTTATCTACACAGAAGCTGTGTTGTTCTTATTGTGGAACAAGTGAGTTTGTGAATAAAGACCGTGCTAAGTATTGGTACGGAACTTATAGTATTCCTGGTCCTCATAGGGCATCTAACCAACAAGGATCCATCAATGGATGGATACCAAAATCTTTCTAATCTGTTTTGCAGGAATGTCATGTGCGCTTAGGTCAAAACATTCTTTTCACATGACTGCATTCAAAGGTTATGCCACATTTGAGGGGGGAGTACTATTCTATGAAAGGTAACTGAACTTCAACTGAATTCAAAGACCGTGGTAATTCATTCTGGATAACTTACTTGTGTGTGTTATTCTCCAATTTTAAATTCCATGATTGCCACGTGTCAATTTTTCTTGACTTAGTTATTTCCATGTCTCACATATTCGTTGATTTTTCGATGGAAATACATTCGTTTGAATTCCTAGTTGTTTTCAAAGTTCGCTATTTCTTGCAAATGATTCCATTCTTATCTGATATAATAATTGTGAGTTGTTCTTCACAATTAAACTTTCTAATCATTGTTTCATTTTTGAACATATAGTGTTTACTGAGTCATTCTGTTTAGCACTTGATCTTGTTTCTTGAAATTCCATATTTCAAATGATTTTTTAATGACTTCTGATTACTTCAAATCAGAACTCGGACTTAATTTTTATGACTTCTGATCAACTTAGATCAGGACTCGTTCTTAAATGTTATGACTTCTAAACACTTCAGTTTAGAACTCGTTCTTCACTGTTTCACTAAACTGTTCTACTCGATGCATGAAATGAGTGTTAGGAATTACATCGTTTCTATGGTCTATCCAGAACCGGAAGGACCTACCCAAGAAACACATCCCTTATAGACAACAGTAAGGGGTCTAGATTGATAGATGAGTTCGGAGTGAAAAGAATATGGTGAGGATGTGACAGGACTTAAAAGAATTATTGGTCCTTACCAAACCGAGTCAGTTATCCGGGTAACCACACAATCTATTCATTCTCGTTCTTTGGAGATGAATATTGAAACAGACATGGACCCAGTGTCGATAACTTGTGTCACCCCACCCAGCCACTCAAGTATCTCACAACAGATGCTTGTTTCATAAATTCACAGAGAATTAGCACACAATCTATCTATTCCTCACTCGGAGGTCTTAGATATTGAAAAAGGAAGACATCAGCTCCGGTCTCCGAACTTCATATTCTAATCACTGAGTCTATTGATTTTTAACTTGCGTCCCAGGTTAAATCAATTTTTGAGCCTAACATATATAATTCATTTCTTTCACACATGCACGAGTCTTTGTGATTCCATTTGCATATCTTCGTGATATTGCCGGAACAGTTTGAGAAGTAATTTTTAAAATTTTACTTCAGTGATAACTGGAAGTCCTATCAGAGATACCCCATTGCCAACTCTGAACATAGGCCACACAATTATTTTAATTGTTGTGATAACAGTTACTTTTGTGCTTCTGTGTTAGATTTTTACCCCATTCTGGTTACTTAATGTTTTGATCTGGAATTTTTGCTACTTGTCACCATTGTCTTTGAAAATACATGATGCTCCGGATGCGCCTACTCATCATGAGGGGGAGAACATATTCAAAGACACCGAATATCTAGTTGAGGGGGAGTTAGCAAAAGCCGAGGGGAATAACTGTTGATTGATCAGTTCCGTTATTTGGTCAAGTTCCGAAATCCGAAAAGTGATCAAAGCGCTTACAAGTGATCAACTTTTCTCATCCTTTATCAAGTGGTGTTCGCTACAATTCATTCAAAGACTGATTCATTGAAGACCAAGAGCTTTATTCAAGGGGGAGCGCTGAAAAGACATGAAGACAAGCAACACCGAAGTGTTTCAAGGATTCAAAAGGAAGAGAAGATCAAGACCTGAAGGTTTCAAAGACCGATTTTTCTTTATATATCTTTAGGGGAGATTGTTAGGACCATAAATGTACTACATATAAGAAAGATATATAAAGAATTATATAGAGCTTAATTAGTTTAAATTATTATTTGTAAAAGCCTTAATATTGATTATTGGGCTTATTTGTGTTAATGGGCTTGGGCCTTGGTTGTAATAGGTCCAAGTATATAAGGGTTGTTTCCTTTAGAAATTAGAAAAAGGTTAATCATTCTAATTTGTGAGCTTAATAGTTGAGAATATCATTCCAATACTTGTAACTATCTTGAATCATTCAATAAGATTAATCGTTTCGTGTTTATTCGTTGTTACCTGATCAAACTGGGATCTACAGCCTCGTTAAAACCTTACGCCAAAATAAAAACCCAGTGGGAAAAATACAAAGGAAAAAGTACAACGTACCAGTTTCTTTACAATACATAGACTTTTACTTGAGTCTAATTTTCTCTTAGATTCGTACATTAATCATGAGAGTTAAGAAAACATGATGGTATATAAAATGTTGTCTCACTAAAACCTTACACCAAGGAACAAAACCCAATGGGAAAAATAAAACCTTGGTTGAAGGAAAGAGCACAACATACCAATATTACATATATAGTAGACTCCCCCTTTTGCCTACCCCCCCTGATTCGTGTATTAATCAAAGGAGGTTTAAAACATTTCCATTTTAATACTTTCTACATGTTTCCCAAATATGGTTTTACGTATTGATTTGGTAAACCAACATGTCACATTTTCCTCGCATCTTATTCAGTTCACTTGAATCTTGAGGAGAATTGATTATATAAAAACTTAAGCAAAATATGCTTTGTGTTATAACCCTTGATATATCTTACTTTCATTTCTTCGATACATGATGCATTATTTCCATACATGCAATATAGTGGTCAAACTCAAAATTACTCGCTCCTCTTATATGTGTAATGATAGTCCTTAACCATATACACTCTTGAATAGTCTCATGGAGAGTAAGATTGTTGATAATATAAGAAGATAGCTATTAAGGGTTTGCTTAGTTTACTTCCAAGCAATCGGCATGTTCCATATGATAATTCCTTATCCAGTTTGGGAACAATCTTTATATGAGTCAAACATATACCTAATATCAGCAAATATATACCAAGGCATTGTTTGGTGTTTTTCTACAAGAGCCAGTACTTTTGCCGCTCACAATCTAAGTGGGTATTGAAGTTTCATTACCAATCCATTTTTCTCCGTAGGAAAATTATAAGCCCACGCCAATGGTGCCAAAAGATTAATTTGAAATCATTCCAATGACGTTGCGTTGGCGCTGAGCTAAATCTAGCTGACAAGTTCAGTGAGAAGTACAATATACGGTCAAGTGTATTATGTTGAGTACAATAATGCTCCTATTGTACTTAGGTATGGAATTCCAGCTCCCAACACCTCTTCGTCCTCATCCTTAGACGAAATGGATCTTTCCTTATATCCAACACTTTGACCGATCATGGGAGTGCTAATCGGATGCGCTTTGTCCATATTAGGTCGCCTGATCATATTCTAGACATATGCGGATCAGTGGATCAATATTCCACAAACTCGGTGTCATTGCTCAAGTATCTAGATAAAACCAAGTTTTCCCAATATCTTTTATCTCAAATTCAGATTTCAAATAGCTTGTGTTTTCTCTTATTTCATCAAGAGTGTATATTATGTTCATAACATCGACATATAAAGCTATTATGAAAATCTGGAACTTTTTTCCTAAACAAATATTCAAGGGCACAGTTCATCATTCTTATATATCGTTTCCCAATCAAATATTCACTCAGGCGGGTATACCACATCCGCATAGATTGCTTTAATCTATAAAGTGAGTGTTTCAATTTTATTGTAAACGCATTTCATGGTTTAGAGTTACTTGATATTGGTATAATGTCATCAAGCACTTTTATATATCTCTGAATTTAGATCCCCATATAAATATGTAGCAACCACATCCATGAGCTGCATTTCCAGTCCTTCGGGAACTACTAGGCTAGTAAGTAACCTCGTGGGCAATCCAAGGCGTTGTGAGAAACCTTGCGCCAAAGGAGAGCCTTATACATTACGACTTTTTTATTCTCGTTACGCTTTCTGACAAAGACTCAGTTATATCCTACGGGCTTTACACTTGGTGGGTTAGCACTACCGGACCAAATACCCTATCCTTTGTCAAAGAATATAATTCTTTCTGGATTGTTCTTTAGGTCAATATGCACTTTGTTGATATTATTCAACTGAGCGTGGTTCGATGTCGTCGTGCTCTATCGTCTTACGAGCAATAGTATATGCGAATAAATCATGAATGAGTATATATGATATGTCCATTGACTCATATGTACTCTCATAGTTCATTTAAGATTTTCTTTATCTCTAGAATCAATATTAACTTCGGAGCGTCCTCCAGTGATGATTCATGGACATAATTAGAGATAATCTCATGAGAGTTTTATGTATTGATGATAAATGGATGTGCCTTAATATTCTCTTCCTTTAGAATAGTATTCATCGAACCAAGTAGCTTCCACCACTTCCATTTGGTAGCTACGACCTCAACCACACCTCCACTATGTGTGATTGCAACGCACTTTTCAATGGCGTTGTGCCCCTGTTGAGGACTTTTAACCTTACGGGTATATTAGCAGCTCGTATGTGTGATCTTGTCACTTCTGGAATATCATTTAACGTATCAGGTATCGAGTCTGATTCGTTTGACTTCAACTTTACGTTGTGAAGTTTGGGGATCAAAAGGAGACAAAGTGGGAACATTCCATGACAGTTCCTGTCGTTCCCTTGGAAAATACTTTTTCCTATCTCCCCCTAACGACAAGAAGACTGTCATCAAAGTGACTATTCGCAAATCATACGATATTAGGATCACCCGTCAAAGGTTCTAAATAGCGGATAATTGTTGGAGATTCATATCCAACATATATACTTAAATTGTTTTTAAGGACCCATTTTGGTGCGCTGTGGGGGCGTAAGTGGCACATATACTACAACCAAACATGTGTATGTAGAAGATCAGGCTTATATCCAGTTACCAACTGGTACACATGATATTGGTTGACTAGTAGTAGGTCTAAAAACAAATAAGTAAAGTTGCATATAATATTGCATAACCCCAGGAAGATGTGGGTAAATTGGTGCGCATAACCAATGCTCTAGCTACCATCTATATTCTTTTGATGATAATTTCTACGAGACCTTTTTATATACACATGGGGTATAGGAAACTGTACGTTAATCCTAGTACATATGCAATAATTATCAAATCCTTATGATGTATATTCTCCAACATTCCAAGCCATGTACAATTGATGAGATAATCAGGGTGGTGAGCCCTTAACCGTATAGCTAGTGATAGGAGTGCAGCATTGCATGTGGACAATAATACGACATGCATCCATCGTGTCGAAACCAGAACCATAAAATACTTTAATGGCCCACATCTAGATGTTTATGTCCATAAATATCACCTTGTATTCGTTGTAAGAATGGAATATTTTGGTATTATGTCCTTAGCTTTAGGATGGTCTCGTTATTATATTGGCTAAGAATCAGGGTATACATAATTTCTAGGTATTCGAGACGGCATATTACAATGGTGGTGTTGCTTCTTGTAATGCAGAAGTCAATAGTTGCAATTTGGTTAATCGCCTCATTGTATCTTTCAATGGAAAGAGAATGTGTCTATGTGTGTTTTTCATCACCCAGATCATTATGCTATGACCATGATGTCCCACGTGGTCATGTCAAAACATATATGTGTCATTGTCCCAAATTTCTTTTTTGGTGACAAAATATGATTTAATGACCTAGAGAATCCATTAATTTGACACATTAATTTCTCTAATATATGTTCCTTTGATATCATTAGACTTGATATGCCCATTTCCATTCTTATAAAATGATTTTCAATTGATACGAATATCTTAACAAGGTTTTTATTAATATGGTGTTTTAGTAACTGTTAATCTTGTATTAACGACAATCCATCGTCTGCGTATTATGGTGAGGGGGGAATAAATATGTAACACCCTAAAAATCAGGGCTACTTTAAACCTCAATTTGTAACAAGATTTTAACATAAACCTTCTAAACTTTATATATAAACAGAGAATTAATGATGAGGGTCATATTTACAAATATTGAATTCTCCAAATAACCTATTAATCTAATCATGTCACTATAATCAGATTAACTAGGTTATCTAAGTAATCCATCAAAAACCTCAATGTTCATTAACTTCTCCGCTATTCCAAAAGCTCTCGTCCCACATCCCTTTATTTCCCGGAGCTAGTACCTGGTAAGAAAATATAATTTGAAACGATTAGGCTAACGCCTAGTGAGAACATTCGGTTTCAAAATAATACTTTTAAAATCAATGTAAACAAGGCATAACAAACTTGGTTTACCCTTTTCTTACCATATGTATCAACATCTTACGATGACGGGGTTAAACACGATTCCATGAATATGACCGACACCAAGTCAGTCATGATATCATGTTCAAGAGCCCACTACGAATCTCTACGGATTCTATATTAATGCCAATATCCAAGAAATCACAACTACACATGTCAATTTCTTGGAAAGGAAGTAGAGATTACAATTAAACCATGCCTATCTCTTTCCTTCCTTAGAAATCGGGAATTACGATTAGTCCACGCCTATCCCACAATTTCTCATCAATGTGAAATGGGAATTACGATTAGTCCACGCCTATTCCTCATTTCACCTAAACGGGAATTACGATTAGTCCACGCCTATTCCACGTTTATCATACACACTGGAATTACGATTAATCCACGCCTATTCCATGTGTTTATAAAAACTAGTGCCTATGGATCCATTACACTTATTTGTACTCGTGCAGATTATTGCTTAATATAAATCATTTTCAAATAACGTTAATGAAATTAAGCAAAACCATCAATTTAAGATAACCGATTTTACTTCATAAAATCATTCTTCCAAAATCCATCCAAAACGTTTCATTATAAAAATGCACCTTACCATAATTTAAAAACGTTATAAAAGGGTAAGGTAAGAATGAACTCACCTGACAGCAATTAGCGTCACTCTTACATTACTTCTTAAAGTTGTAAGGATTTCTGTCACCAAACTTCACAAAATCTGAAATACCCAAATACATATTGTACTTGTATCAATTTACTGATTAGGACTCTTAAAATCCTAAATAACCAAAATCTCGTCACTTATCGCAACCCAAAGGAATGCACCTACACTTGTCGCAACCTACTACTTGCGACACCATACTTATCGCAACCCATTGTTGCGATATCCTTCTTATCGCAACCAACTGTTGCGACATAACATCTTATCGCAACCAACTGTTGAGACATAACATCTTATCGCAACTCATTATTGCGATATAACAATATTGTCGCAACCCAAAGCTTGCGACATTCATCTTTATCGCAACTATCATCTATATCGCAACTTACTGTTCATCTTTATCTCAACTAACTGAAAAACGTAATTAAGCCAAAACTGACACTTTTAAGCCATAATATATTCTACAAACTTGCAGATACGCTTAAGGTTACTGATAGAAGAGATATGACCTCAGAATCTTCATAACTTCCAAAAACGTAGTAACCAAATTTCTAAACCAATAAGTAGTTTAATACACATAAGGAGAGCAATTTATATGAAATCATACCTTTGATTTTCACAGTTTGCACCTTAATTTCCAGCAAAATAATTCAGCTTTCTTCTTCTTCTTTTTCCTTTCTTTCGGCTCTCTCTCTCTCTCTCTTTGTACGATACACACATACACAACTAAAAATGAAGAAAATATCTCATTTGCCTCCTTTACACAAATGAGGCGGTGGATGGTGAATAACTTTCATCATCTTAACCAATCTAACCCCACACTTCCATTAATTGGTAAAACATACCCTCAAACTTCTAAATTAAAATTAAAGTTTACCCCTTAACTTATAATTCTAATAAAACACATAACGTAACTTATTTGGGGATAAACTCTAAAATTAATATGTCAAATAATTATACTCTAATTATTTAATAAACCAAACGTAACACTTTATATAAAAATCGAGATGTTATTGTAATTTGGTATGAATCTCCTAGCCTCAGTTGAAAAGAGAAGTTACAATATATATACAACAATTAGAATCAATTGTACGCTAAAATCAAGGCTAAACTATTGTAACTGAATATACATAAATACAATAATATATATTCCTAAAATAGACTGCTAACACTCCCCCGCAGTCGAAATGGGAGCCTTGTGAATGTGAAGACTGTCTCTAAAATCTGTGAATAGGATGCGTGGAAGTCCTTTGGTGAAAATATCGGCTATTTGGTAACGAGAGGGTATATGATGAACCCGAACTTGACCCCGGGCAACTTTTTCACGTACAAAATGTATGTCCATTTCAATATGCTTCGTACGTTGATGTTGAACAGGATTACCGGAAAGGTATATTGCGCTTACATTGTCGCAATATACGAGAGTAGCCTTCGAAATTGGGACATGTAGTTCCAAGAGAAGGTTTCGGATCCAACAAGATTCGGCGACGGCATTTGCAACACCCCGATATTCGGCTTCTGCAGATGATCGCGACAAAGTTGGTTGTCGCTTCGAGGACCATGAGATCAAATTATTGCCGAGAAAGAGACAATACCCGGATGTGGACCGACGTGTGTCGGGGCACCCGCCCCAATCAGCATCCGTATAAGCAACGAGATCGGAAATAGGCGATTTGGAGAGAGTGATGCCATAAGAGAGAGTGCCTTGGATGTAACGAAGAATGCATTTCAAGGCTGTTATGTGTTCAATTCGAGGATCATGCATATGTAGACAAATCTGTTGGACCGCATACGTGATATCGGGTCTGGTAAAAGTGAGGTATTGGAGAGCCCCTGCTAAACTTCTATAGAGTGTGGGGTCTTCATAAGGAGTGCCAGAATGTGAGCTCTGCTTGGGTTTTGTGTCGACTGGTGTTGGCATTGGTTTGCAGGATGTCATGCCGTCTCGATCAATAATGTGTTCGCATATTTTTGTTGATTTAGGAAAAGAGAGGATTGGGTCCTCGTGACGGCGATACCCAAAAAATAACTCAAAGGACCTAAATCTTTCATGGCAAATTCTGAGGCGAGTTGTTGCATGATAGTATGACGAAGAGAAGTGGATGAAGTTGTCAGAATAATATCGTCGACATAGAGGAGAATGTAAGCCATGTCTTGTCCTTTATGATAGATGAATAGGGAGTTGTCGGATTTGCTGTGTGAAAATCCGATTGTAGAGACAAAATCGGTAAACCTTTGATACCAAGCCCGGGGGGCCTACTTTAGGCCATAGAGAGATTTCTTTAAGAGGCAGACGTGATCCGGATGTTCTTTACTTCGGAAGCCAAGTGGTTGGTACATGTAAACTGTTTCTTGAAGTTCACCATGTAAAAAGCTGTTTTTTACGTCCAATTGGTGAATAGACCATGACTGAGAAAGAGCAATGCTTAGAACTGTTCGAATGGTGGCCGGTTTGACAACCGGACTGAAAGTTTCTTCGCAATCCACGCCAACCTGTTGAGACCTGCCATCACCAACAAGACGAGCTTTGTATCACTCAAATGAACCATCAGATTTCTTTTTATGTCTAAAAATCCACATTGAACGTATAATATTTGTGTTAGGTGGACAGGGTACTAGATCCCACGTCTTATTCTTTATAAGTGCACTAAATTCATCTTGCATGGCAGCGTACCAGTTTGGGTCGGAAAGGGCGAGTTTTGGGTTTCGGGGTAGAGGGGAAGGAGTAGGAGTCGTGTGTAAGTTGAAATGGCGTTTTGGACAGAAAATCCCATGCATGCTACGAGTTGATATTGTTCGAGTAGAAGTAGGTGGGGGAGGATCGGAAGACAGTATCTGGTGTGGAAGATGGGGCTGTGTGGTTTGGCTTATAGTAGTAGAGGTCGGGTGGTTTGGGGAAGTCCCAACCGGAGACGGGGTTGGTGGTGAGGATGGTTGGGCCGTAGACGAAGTTGATTGAGAGGGAGATGGTGGCGAGAACGTATGGGTCGAAGAAGGAGCTGGTTGAGCTGTGGTTTGTGCTGAGTGGTAACGGGAGGTCCGAAAAATAGGATGAATGCCATTATCGAGAAAAGTATAAGAAGTTGGAGATGGGTTGTGTATGGTGGAGAAAGGAAAGATTGATTCATCAAAAATAACGTGTCTAGATATAATTATTTTATGGTTGGATAGGTCGTAACATTTATATCCTCGATGGTGGGAGGGATAGCCGAGGAAAACACATGGCATGGATCTCGATTGAAGTTTATTGATGGTGGAGGAAGGGTGTAGAGGATAACATAAGCACCCGAATGTACGGAGGTGTGTGTAAGAGGGGGGGTCGTTGATATAGGATTTCTGTAGGGGATGTGTTTTTAAGAGTTGTAGTGGGTAGAATGTTAGCGAGATATGTTGCCGTTTCAAGAGCGTGATGCCAAAAGGACGGTGGCATTGAAGAGTGGGCGAGAAGAGTCCGTATGATATTATTTAAAGTGCGGATCTTACGTTCCGCTTTACCATTTTGTGGTGATGTGTAAGGGCACGAAAATCGAAATTGGAGACCATGAGTGTGACAAAACATTTTAAACGAGTCATTTGCAAATTCTTTACCGTTGTCACATTGTAGACTTTTTATATGCATGGCAAATTGGGTTTTTATGAGAGTGGCAAAAGATGAAAAGATGGAAAAAACTTGAGACTTTTTACCAATCGGAAAAGTCCATAAGAAATTAGTGTGATCGTCCAAGAAAAGGACATAATACTTGTGCCCTGCAGAACTTAAAACGGGTGAGGTCCATACATCACTATGTATAATATCAAAAGGTAGAGAAGTGCAATTTATTGGAGATTGAAACGGAAATTTAGAATGTTTCCCATAAACACAAGAGGCACAAACTGAATTGTTTAAATGTTTATTGAAAGAAATATAATTATGACTAAAAAGAGAGCGTAAAATATGTGCGCCCGGGTGACCAAGGCGAGAATGCCATATCGTAGGTGAAATGACTTGTAACGTCCCAATAATTACAAGGAATTTTAAAATTTTAAAAATAATGCATTTCGTTACAATCAAACCATAAGTTAACAAATCCCATTACAATAAAAATAAACGTCGTTAATTAAAACCGTCAAATGAAATTTAAGCAGCGGAAAAGTTATATAATTAAATCCCCATTTAAAAAGTTAAACTTAAACAGCCTTCGCCTTGCGCCCGTGTGTACCGTCATGCCCGACTGCTACTCGCACCTGAAATCATAAGATATTGGGAAGGGGTAAGCACGAAGCTTAGTGAATTCCATCACATGCGCAGATAGGAATTATATACACATCACCCCTATCCGCACATAAGCAACAACATCACAGTTACATAAAACGAGTAAACATCTACAAGTAATTATGTATCCAACACCTCGGTCCCACCGAGCCCTCGGTCCCACCGAGTTGTAATGTAACACACTCGTCAGACCGAGTTCCCACAACGTTTCTTTCCACTTCCTCGGTCCCACCGAGCCCTCGGTTCCACCGAGTTGTAATGTAACACACTCGTCACACCGAGTTCCCACAGCGTTTCTTTCCACTTCCTCAGTCCCACCGAGCCCTCGGTCCCACCGAGTTGTAATGTAACACATTTATACTAAGCATTTAAACCAATCAAATATTACGCACCACAAACAACTAGTTCACACCACAAAGACAGTAGTACATACAAATACTATGACATGCATACAACCCCTAACTACACAGTGAGAGAACTCACCTCAAACGCACAGCTTATGACCTCAACCGCAACACGAACCGGCCAACACCAGTTCACCTTGTTCCACCTAAATAAGCGTTAACAATTGTCAAAGTGACGCCCCAAACCAAAACCACGACTACTAACTTTAAAACACATCTTTCCAGTTTTTTTACTCTCAACACGCAGGTCTGTTCGGGACCTGTTTTACCCCTTATAAACTGATTAAACCAGAAATATTTTTCCATAAACACAAAGTCCCACGTCTTAGGGTTCCAGGGACATATCGCACGCGCTCTAACAATTTTTCTACAATTTATTATGGATTTTACAAAACCAACCTGCTGCACAGCGAAAAACAGTACCTTTCAGTACAAAATAGCAGTTTGACACTAGCTATGGTCCGAACGGGTTTTTCCGCAAAAAATAAGAAACTTACTAGACTCAAAATGGGAGCTTTTGGCACTGGTTTCACCCCAATACAACGTTCCTATAAAAAGTTATGGTTTTCCCAAAAACAGTGGCAGAAACTGCCAATTTCACATAAAATGACAAACAATGCTTATCTTAAAAACTTAACCCATTAAGCCACGACTTAAGCACTCAGACCTGGAACCCGCTGACTTATTGATCGAGACTAAGTGGGCTGAGCAGCCCGAGCACCACCCTCTGCCACCTACGGCAGAGGCGGCCGTTGGCGGCGGCGGTGGTTAAGAACATCCGGCGAAACCACACCCAAAAACACCGCCCATTCCGACTTACCCGCAACCTCATACCCGCACACACCCACACACCCGCCCACGTACACATTCCTCCTGCCGCCACCCGGCGGCACGCAGCGGCGGCCCCATCGCCGGCAGTCGTGGCTGCGGCGGTGGTGGTGGTGGTTTTGTGATCGAAAAGACAACGGAAAAGAAACGGGTTAGATTCTTACCTCGAGACGGCGACGACACGATGGTAACCACACCGAAACCGACGGTGGTTCTCCTACGCCGGCGACCTCCTTCCTCCTCCTCTCGGTTTCTCTCTCTAACCCTCTCGGTTTCTCTCTCTCTCTCTTCTCTTTCTCCGGCCGACGACAACCACAAAGGGGGGGGGGAAGGGGATGGCCGTAGGTTTTTCTTTTCTTTTTCTTTGGTTTGCTCCTCACGTCACCAACCCAAACAAACCAAAACAAATATGAGCCGTAGGTTTCTTTGTTCTAACCTAAATTCCATTTGCTTCTCATTCACGACATCCACATCAACAAAACTAAAAGAAATGGGTTTTGGGTTCTAACTTGCATGGGCCGAATCCAAAGGGTGTTTTGGCCCTTGACACAATTGGTCCCTCAACTAACAACCTTCTCGCAACTAACCAAGAATTCCGACATTTTTAACGATTAGGTCCAACTCGACTAACCCCGTTAACGGAAATCACATTAAAATCAAACTTAAAGGAAAAGAATTAATAAAAGAAATTACGTACCGGGATACGGGCTTTACAACTCTCCCCCACTTGGATTAGACTTCGTCCTCGAAGTCTCTGCCTACGAATAGCTCCGGATAGTTCTCCCTCATCTCAACCTCAGGTTCCTAAGTCCACTTGAAATCCCTTCTAAAACTTCTCGAATACTTTCCTTACTAACGTACTCCTTCTAGGACACTGAAATTATGATCGATAGAACGCTTCACCAATTGGAATCATTCATAGCCAAGCGACTTCGGTTGTCTCCCAACCTTAGATATTCTATACCTCCCGATTCAAATCTCAAGCTCTAATATTCTAAAGTTGCTTACCGATATACCCAACTGGATACTCGGATCCGATCATTCCTACTATTAACTGTCGATTAACTCCTACGAGTTCTACTAGACTCCCAAAATTTACCCTACACGAATCGTCAAACCAGTAAATTTAAAATCACTCACGAAGGTCACTCCACCATAACCATTCACCACAAGCAAACATCTCAGGATTACTACTACCATTAACATAATTTCCTTAAAATCGGCTACCATTCCTCAATTACACTAAGGCGTTTGGCCTCAAGCCCAAAAGTCGACACCTAAGTATACTATTTAC
The DNA here is from genome assembly GCA_033807775.1 of Saussurea involucrata. Classification (NCBI taxonomy): domain Eukaryota; kingdom Viridiplantae; phylum Streptophyta; class Magnoliopsida; order Asterales; family Asteraceae; genus Saussurea; species Saussurea involucrata. Next base: position 26,583,731 of record CM066320.1, read on the forward strand.
CTCAAAAATTCTACGCATTAATCCTCTTTATTACAAAGGGCATCATTCCCTAACCGATACTATTCGGTCTACACTAACCTCACGTGTGGAACACCCAAACATGTAAATGCTCAAAATGACACATAACACTTAAAAGCGTTTTTCCCAAATGGTTTACAAAATCATTTACAAAATATTTTCAACGTCAAGATTTTTCACTTCAAAAAGACCGTATGCAATAAACTACTATTACCAGGTCGGTGATTACGCAAAAATGAACACGTTCGTCTCACATAGTAAAATCATGTTGAAAATCATTCCATTGTCGTTCAGTTTACTTACAAAATTCAAAATGATATGGAACGAAGCTTACCAACCAAATTTTGCGCGCATCAGTTATTTATACAAACAAGGAAACGGTTTGTTGACAATAAAACATTTAGCTGACTAAAAAGCACACCAAACCACTCATGATAAAATGCTACCAAAAATATTCTCTCAAAATTTTACAACACAATCCATAAGGATAGGAAACACAAGAATTAGTTAAGGCAAATTTTATTTTCAAAATCAAACTTTGTGCATGGCTTAGTCGGCATTCTACGTCTCGACTCGTACTACTCCAAATCTCTCCGGTCCACTATCGTCATCCGGACATTTAAACCTCTAAGGGCAAGTTGGAATTCACGTCAAATTATCTTACAACTTTTCCTTAAAACAAAGTCGGCTCAAAAGCCTATAATTCTAGCTCAATCATCAATCTTGACCCGAAACGGTCTACTTAAAACAACTATTACATCAGCAACCTCAACCACAAGTGGACAACCTAGCCGTCCTATACTACGGCCTAAACGCTCACTACAAGCGTGAGGCACGAGATAATGGGTAGCCCCGCTCTCAAACATCACTACAGAAGACACCGAGTTAACTAAGAATGTACTTAATCACACAGCTTAAGCAAAAAGCAACTACATACCATATCCAATAAAAGAAAACAAGTGATGAAATATACCTGTCACCACTTTAGGCGTAGTCTGTGCCTCCTTCACCGTCAGTTGATGAACTCCACCTCGGCCGCCTCGGGTCCAGCCTGACCCACACGACCATCAGTAATACGCAAGGGAGCAACCACAGGGGCTTCTTGTGCCCCACTCCCAACAGAAATCCTCGGATTTTGGCAGTTGACTCCTTGGATTCCTCGCGACTTTCCCCGACTCGAACATTGATCCTGTGCTTCCGGTAGTAGGAGCCCTACTACTACCATCTACACCTATCATTGCCCGCTCCGAGTCCCATCCCGAGTGCCCAAGTAGTTACTCGCCAAACAAAAACTATGCACATATGCCTGCACTGACACATGTATACACTCTTCCTAGCTCCCTAGGAAAAATCATAATGCCCCACTACCCTTGCTAGGGCGGAACCCCCACTAACCCTGACGAGTCGCCTCGTAAACGCACAGTCGTATACAGTGGAAACCAGATAGACATTCGAATATAAGATTCTATCCTACAACGGTTGGACTCAAACAAGAGTTGCGCAATAGAACTAAATCCAACATTCTAAGGCTATTCGGTTCCTACCGCATACAACCTATAGTGCATTCGCTTAACAACCTCTCAAAGTTAGCATAAGTACCTAATAGCAAGTAACAACCATACAATACAGTGTATTAAGCACCAAGCAATCTAGCATACATACTCCTATGTTCTAGAAAGAAATTTTGCATACGTACTCATATGTAAACGCTATTCCCAGCTCACTAGGAATTTCATCTCATCCCACTACCCTTGCTACAACGGAATCTCTTTTAGCCATAACGAGTTGCCTTGCGAATACCCAGTCGCATGCAGCGTGAATCAAATAGACATTCGAATACAAGATTCTATCCTAGAACGGTTGGACTCAAACAAGAGCTGCGCAATAGAATTAAATCAAATATTCTAAGGCTATATGATTCTTACTGCATACAACCTATAGGGCCTTCACTTAACAACCTACTATAACTAGCATTGATTCCTACTAGCAAGCAGTCATCATACAGCACAGTGTAAACAACATAGGCAATCTAGCATGCATACCCTATGCCTAGAAAGCAATAAATACACTAAGCACCGTACCTTCCCACATAGCGTCGGTTGACTGTACACACTGCGCCCCCGATCAACGTTTCCCAAACGGGTTTTCCTTTTTCCTTTATTCTCAAAGATTTTAGTAAAAGAGTTTAAAACTTCATAGCCGCAACTTGAGACCAAACACACCGAGATGTGTTTGATTCACTCAAGCTGTGCTCTGATACCAAGTTGTAACGTCCCAAAAATTACAAGGAATTTTAAAATTTTAAAAATAATGCATTTCGTTACAATCAAACCATAAGTTAACAAATCCCATTACAATAAAAATAAACGTCGTTAATTAAAACCGTCAAATGAAATTTAAGCAGCGGAAAAGTTATATAATTAAATCCCCATTTAAAAAGTTAAACTTAAACAGCCTTCGCCTTGCGCCCGTGTGTACCGTCATGCCCGACTGCTACTCGCACCTGAAATCATAAGATATTGGGAAGGGGTAAGCACGAAGCTTAGTGAATTCCATCACATGCGCAGATAGGAATTATATACACATCACCCCTATCCGCACATAAGCAACAACATCACAGTTACATAAAACGAGTAAACATCTACAAGTAATTATGTATCCAACACCTCGGTCCCACCGAGCCCTCGGTCCCACCGAGTTGTAATGTAACACACTCGTCAGACCGAGTTCCCACAACGTTTCTTTCCACTTCCTCGGTCCCACCGAGTTGTAATGTAACACACTCGTCACACCGAGTTCCCACAGCGTTTCTTTCCACTTCCTCGGTCCCACCGAGCCCTCGGTCCCACCGAGTTGTAATGTAACACATTTATACTAAGCATTTAAACCAATCAAATATTACGCACCACAAACAACTAGTTCACACCACAAAGATAGTAGTACATACAAACTACTATGACATGCATACAACCCCTAACTATACAGTGAGAGAACTCACCTCAAACGCACAACTTATGACCTCAACCGCAACACGAACCGGCCAACACCAGTTCACCTTGTTCCACCTAAATAAGCGTTAACAATTGTCAAAGTGACGCCCCAAACCAAAACCACGACTACTAACTTTAAAACACATCTTTCCAGTTTTTTTACTCTCAACACGCAGGTCTGTTCGGGACCTGTTTAACCCCTTATAAACTGCTTAAACCAGAAATATTTTTCCATAAACACAAAGTCCCACGTCTTAGGGTTCCAGGGACATATCGCACGTGCTCTAACGATTTTTCTACAATTTATTATGGATTTTACAAAACCAACCTGCTGCACAGCGAAAAACAGTACCTTTCAGTACAAAACAGCAGTTTGACACTAGCTATGGTCCGAACGGGTTTTTCCGCAAAACATAAGAAACTTACTAGACTCAAAATGGGAGCTTTTGGCACTGGTTTTACCCCAATACGACTTTCCTATAAAAAGTTATGGCTTTCCCAAAAACAGTGGCAGAAACTGCCAATTTCACATAAAATGACAAACAATGCTTATCTTAAAAACTTAACCCATTAAGCCACGACTTAAGCACTCAGACCTGGAACCCGCTGACTTATTGATCGAGACTAAGGGGTTGTTTACCAAAATTTTCATTAAGTCCTGTATGGATAAATGTGTCTGTCTGGTTAAATTTTTCTGTATGGATAAATTGTTGCTGTTGTTTACTTTTTTATCTGAATCAACAGTCTGAATAGCAGAAATGACCGATTTACCCCTGAATATGAATTATAAGCTGTTTTATATATTCTGTTTATTTTTTAAGCCAAATTATATATCTGAAACACAAAATTATTTTATCATCAAATTATATATCTGAAACACAAAATTATTTAATCATTTCAGAGGGAAAACACTCTTAAAATAGACCCTCTCTTTGGATTTCATTTGGGTGTTGCTTCGGTATATTAGGGAAACAATACCACTACATATATATATATATATATATATATATATATATATATATATATATATATATATATATATATCTACCAAATCAAATCCATATATTCTGCCAAACTAATTTGGATCTTGCTTATACTTCTTCCCTTTTCAATTTGCAATTTTAGCCCTAAAGAATCAAGAACCCTCATCAAGAATTGCAATGGGTATGTCGTTTTCTTTTTTCTCTTTTGTATCTCTGCTAATTTATGAGGTTTTCTGGGTTTTTTTTGTGATCATATTGGGTTGCTTTTGAAGAATTCAACTCATATGATCTTGTAAGTATTTGGGTTTTCTTGGGTGATTGGAGCCTGCGAAACGAGTGTTTGAAAGGTTTAATATAAACAGAATCAAGAAAATCAGAAGCAACCCGCCTTGCCGGAGAAAATCAGAAGCAAATAGCGAGCCGAAGAAGAAAGCTGCTGCTGCCGCCGGATAAAGAAGGTGTCGCCGGAGAAGAAAGTTGTTGCTGCCGCCGGAGAAGAAAGTTGCTGCTGTCGCCGGAGAAACAACGTGTCGCCGGAGAAGAATTTAGTGGGAGAGAGAGCTGACTGTTGGAGGAGGCGATAGAATGATAGAGAGAATGGGAGAAATTAGAATTTAGGTTTTAGCCGTTCTTTTCTAAGGGGGGTAATATGGTCAACTTTTTGTCTGAATGGGGACAAGAGCCATAATCTTGTTGTGCGAATAAGCTGGTTTCTGTCCCATTAAGTCGTAAGTAAACACTCAATTTTGTCTGCGCGAATAAGCCGTTTTCTCTATTAAGCCCAATAAGTCACAAGTAAACACACCCTAAGTGGGCTGAGCAGCCCGAGCACCACCCTCTGCCACCTCCGGCAGAGGCGGCCGTTGGCGGCGGCGGTGGTTAAGAACTTCCGGCGAAACCACACCCAAAAACACCGCCCATTCCGACTTACCCGCAACCTCATACCCGCACACACCCACACACCCGCCCACGTACACATTCCTCCTGCCGCCACCCGGCGGCACGCAGCGGCGGCCCCATCGCCGGCAGTCGTGGCTGCGGCGGTGGTGGTGGTGGTTTTGGGATCGAAAAGACAACGGAAAAGAAACGGGTTAGATTCTTACCTCGAGACGGCGACGACACGACGGTAACCACACCGAAACCGACGGTGGTTCTCCTACGCCGGCGACCTCCTTCCTCCTCCTCTCGGTTTCTCTCTCTAACCCTCTCGGTTTCTCTCTCTCTCTTCTCTTTCTCCGGCCGGCGACAACCACAAAGGGGGGGGGGGAAGTGGATGGCCGTAGGTTTTTCTTTTCTTTTTCTTTGGTTTGCTCCTCACGTCACCAACACAAACAAACCAAAACAAATATGAGCCGTAGGTTTCTTTGTTCTAACCTTAATTCCCTTTGCTTCTCATTCACGACATCCACATCAACAAAACTAAAAGAAATGGGTTTTGGGTTCTAACTTGCATGGGCTGAAACCAAAGGGTGTTTTGGCCCTTGACACAATTGGTCCCTCAACTAACAACCTTCTCGCAACTAACCAAGAATTCCGACATTTTTAACGATTAGGTCCAACTCGACTAACCCCGTTAACGGAAATCACATTAAAATCAAACTTAAAGGAAAAGAATTAATAAAAGAAATTACGTACCGGGATACGGGCTTTACATGACTGTCAAAGCGGAAGTCTTAGTAGGTGGAAGGTTGTTTTCCGTTAAAGGGTAAAGATCACCGGTACTGTTACATCGCATGAGAAGGTTCCCTGTCTGAAAATCATGCACAGAAAAACCGAACGGATCAAAAGCAACAGAAACATTATTATCAAGTGTAAAACGGCGAACATAAACGAGATTTTTGATTAATTTAGGAGCATGGAGGACATTGGTTAATTTTAAAGGTGGAGATGGTGGGAGTAGAGAAGAATGTCCAACACCATGAATGGGAATTGTGTGTCCACTGCCAACAATAATGTTTCTAGTACCATTTATATTGAAATAAGACGAGAGAGTACCTTGTGAAGATGTCATGTGGGACGTGGCACCGGTATCCATATACCAATTGTTATCCGGAGTGTTGAGAGACATCGTGTGCATAGCCGAATCTATATCGGTTGGGACATAACTTGGTTCAGATGGGGCAGATGCGGTGTGAGCCTGTTGTGGGCGGCTGCCAAGAATGCCGGGTTGATTCGTCGGAGTAGGTCGCTGCCAATTTGAAGTCGGGTATGGGCATGGAGGTGGAGCGGCCCATTGTTGAGACATCCAGGGACCCCAAGGAGTATAAGGAGCCCATGGTGGAGAGTAGTGAGTCTGCCCATTTCCAGATCGATTTCCACCACGGTTTCTTCGATGTCTTCCTCTCCCTCGAAAGGAACCATTTCGGTTTTGCCCGGAAGTTCGGTTGCTACCGGAATGAGGAGTGCGATTTGGCTGTCCAGAAGTTGAACCATGAGAGTGATGGGGTGGATCAGCGGTATGGACAAGCCCGGTATTGGCAGCAGAAGACTCGACCTGCGTTTGTTTGGCCTTTCGAGTCTCATCCAGAATGAGACGAGATCGGGCATCGAAAAAATCAGGAAGAGGATCGCTCTGTTGAATCATTGAAGCGATGATGTCGTAGTTTTCATTGAGTCTCGAGATTAATTGAAGGACTAACCTGTTGTTCGAGACCGGTGCATCGACATTAGCAAGTTGGTCCGCAAGCATCTTCACTTGTTGACAGTAATCGGTCATTGACGGGAAATCATCTAGGTGCACGGAGGTGAACTGTTTTTCAAGATAAACAGCCCTTGCATTTTTGTTATCTTGAAAAATGCTTTCCAACTTCATCCAGGCTTGAGAGGCTGTGGCATCTTTGACGAGAATTATTTGTAACAGTTCATTAGAAATTGTGCCATAGATCCATTGAAGAACAATGGCGTCCAGGCGTGACCAAAGCTCTTTATCAACAACAGTAGCGGTGGCAGCCTTGTCGGCGTTGGTGGGTGCAGCAGCGGGAGCGGGAAGGATGTGATCAAAAACTTGGTATGCACGACAATGTATTTTAAAGAGTTCCACCCATGATGTGTAGAGACCGTTTTTCATCTCGAGTTGGATAGGAATGAATGTGCGGACATTGCTTACGGCCAAGGCTGGATGAAATTTGTTTTCAGCCATTGAAGAAGAGAAAAGCAAGAATGAGAGTGAAGAAGGAATAAAGATACAGTAGGGATTAGAGCTCTGATACCATGTAATTTGGTATGAATCTCCTTGCCTCAGTTGAAAAGAGAAGTTACAATATATATACAACAATTAGAATCAATTGTACGCTAAAATCAAGGCTAAACTATTGTAACTGAATATACATAAATACAATAATATATATTCCTAAAATAGACTGCTAATAGTTACAAAATATTAGTCTATATCTTAGGATTAGAGGTCCTAAAAAATCTACTCGATACATTCCTACACGGAACAGAGAATATTGAGAGTTTTGTGTTTATTTTGATGTATTTCTTTACATCTATAATGGTTATATTTTCAGTTTTACATAAGCAAAATAAACTAATTTATATAAAATAAGTTTCAAAGAAACCTATGTTCATTTAATCTTAAATTAATATGATATAGTTCATTTCAATTTGTTCCCCCTTTTTTAAGAAAAAAGAACGGTTCATTGATTATCCCTTATCAACTACGCAGTAGTTGTATCTCTAATACAAGGATTGGAAAATGCTTCCCAACTATTGTCATGCCCCTGACACTTTCTACTGTTTCGTCCACGTGGTACATAGATGTCATGTGTGAGAATTTTTTATTTAACTTACTATTCTTTGGAGTTGTTTCCACCTCTAACATTTCATTATTGGCCTCGAGAATTGTCTTTGACCCAACATGTCTATCATTGTTATTCGAAAGAACCTTGTTATATCTCTCAACCACTTGCAGTAGGTTGATGAATTTGTCTAAAGGTTATATTTCAGTTTATATTGGTTCACCAATATATTAAAAGGTGGAATAATGTTATGAATCATGTCATCTTTGTGAGTTCCTTGCCACGAAGATTAATATGTCTTTTGAGACAACATCATTTTTTTGTTGAAATCAGTTAACTCTTTGTAGTAAGTGGGTTTTATTCCACTATAAGATTAGCTCGAGAAGTACTTGTTCATGAATATTCCCGATTCTCTGTTTTAGGCCCGTATTTCTTTAGGGTTGCTAGTAGAAGGTTGTCTCTATGAAATCTACGACTGATATGTCATCACAAAAACTTAAAGGTGGTGGTTGATTTTTAGGGCATTGATAGGTTTTAGGTATTTTCTTGTACCTTTTCAAAGAAAATTTGTATACCTATTTATGGTACTCAAGCTCTTTTGAGTTTACGACGTTGATTTTGGGATGAGTTGTTTCAACCATTTACGTATATAATGGATAATATATGATTTTCCGTTTGATACGATAATGGATTATGGTTATAGTTATTATTTTATGTATGAAATTTCATTATCATAACAATATTGGATTTTTTTTTTGTATGCTTACATTTTGTTGATAATACTTCATTGATGTTTCAATTTGCGAAAAGAAATCACTCAATCTATTGGATTTCCAGGTAGTAGGGGAATCACATGGATTGCTTAAGTCCCTACAAACCTTAGGGCTATTTACACCCGTTTGACAAAATCTAAATCGATATCTTGCGATTTAATTAATTTGAACATTGTTAATTATAGAGCTTTTGGCAAGAGGCCAAAATGAATATGGATTTGGCATATTAAGCCAATTTCAATCTTTTAATACCTAATAGTATTTTAAGAGTTTTTGTCATTAGACAAATAAATATTAGTTTTGACACAAAGTCAAATTCAAATCTTTAACATCTTAATTGTGTTTATGGATCTTTAGGTAAAATACCAAATATAAGGGGGGTTGGAAGTGTAACTTCCAAAAATTCTTTATAAGATTAGAATTAATGAGTAGGAACTCATAACCAAGATAAATATTTAAACAAGATAAACATATAAATAAGATAAACATTAAAATATTGTGTGATAAATCAATCAAATGTTAGTCCATATTGAGTTAATAATTGGTAATTGAATTACCTAATTAAATAAAACGACAAAAGCAATTAATAAATTTACTGTTCGTCTAAATAATAACTGATAAGTCAAGGTAACATGTATCAACAGCCAAAAAAATTGAATCAATAAAATAATACTAATCCGATAAAGTTATAGTCGATTAGGGTTAAATATTTAGCACCATTCAAGCCAGGAACATGGTAACAAAGCATGGTGAATATTAATTACTAAGTACACTTTTACATGCATTGATTACTTGTACCCAAAACTATCTTATCTTGTACACATAAAATCAAGGAAAAGAAAGCATGGTGGAATATTAATTGATAGGTAGATTTTATTTAGTGATATAATTAAAAAAAATCTTTCAAATCCAGGAAAAGAAATTTGAAGCTTAACCTTGTGGAGAATCAAGTTCATCAAATCTTACAAGCATATTGTGTATTATTGTTTGTCTAACAGTATATATATACCTATTTTGTTAACTAACTATAAACAAATCAAACAATAGGGGCTACATTAAATGGGTCCAAAAGATAGTTAATACAAAGGGGATAGTGGGATGGTTATAGACCTATAAAACATAGATCCATACAAGTTACCTAACAATCATCTAAAAAGTATAAGATACTAACCTCTTGCTCCTCGAATCAAAAGAGATGGATATTTGGTTGAAACCCTAAATTTGATCGACGGACTGATCGGTGGAGCTTTCATGTTGATAGCGTGTTAAAGGGAAAACTAAATAGAACACAACAGAATGGAGAGAATGAATCGTAATTCTCATTAATCATAAGTCCTTTAAATAGGGATGAGATACAAGTAGATAACTATAGGATCTAAAGTATCTCTAATATGTTTTTCTCTATATATATCGTCATATCCTTTAGACGATGACACACTTATCCTACAACAGTTTCTACCTTATTTTGCCAGACAATACCTATATATGGTGTGAACTTTTGTATTTTGTTTTGTTTTGGTACAAGCGTAACTAAGACTCCAAAAAGATTGGAACAACCATGATAAAGAAATATTCATAAAAATCTTACAAACTATATGATCATCGTTTATATTAATAAACAACCAAAATATTTATGAAATAAGATCAAGGTTTTTTTTTTTTTTGAAGAGAAGATCAAGGTTTATTCAATAGGATATTAGGATTCGTTTGAGATAACCATTATAAGACAGAATATATTAGGTTAGATGAACATTTAATTAGTTTTTTATTTTTTTAATTTGGATATTTTAACTATGTCGTTTTATACCCACTTATATTTCTGTACTTTGGGATGCAATCTTTGTTGAGACTGTTTATGACTTTCATGTCTTCATTCTTATTGTCAAATGCAAATTTTCATATCATACAGATTAATTAATTCTAATTCATTAATAATTTCTTCTTTCATCTTATTGTAGCATTTTCAATATATTATATATTAATTTTAATGGTTTTAAGAATAATGCATGCAGTGGAACTGAATTATTGAGAATGTGTTATTGAGACACCATTAAAAACTAGGGCAATAGGTAATTGGTGTCTTTATATCAAATTCAATTAAATGTGTACATATTTGGCATTGTTCTTAAAGGCTCGCCGCAACAGTCGTCATGGCGCGCCATGACTTAAGGCTTGTGTCTCACGCCACGCCATGCTTGTGTACGCCATGGCCTAATGTGCGGTCTTTTGTGACGCGATAATTGATTTTTCTTTACGTTTTTATGTTTTATTTCCTAACTTTTAGTATATGAACGTGTAGTTAATTATTTCAAATGGAGAGAGAGAGAGAGAGAGAGGCTGGGAAAAACAAGTTACATACAACCCAAATCAATTTCCAGGGCCAAACTTTTCCAATCACATGTTTCTTCATGTATGTAGCAAGAACCATAAAGCTAGAGAGAGAAGTTGAGGATTGGAAGTAGAAGATGATTCAAAAGTGTGTAGAGTGTTTAGATAATGGATTTGTATGTTCAAGGTATAAATCCATCACAATATATTTTGTTTGTACGTGAATCAGTAGCAATCCATGTCTAGACACGAAAATAGCATGGAATCAGAGGCCTTAAGGCCATCAATTGAATGAATGAAAAGAGAATATAAAGTTCATGGATTGATTAATGCATTAGATTATTATTTGATGCTTATATTGCTAGTTATTTTGTAAACTTAGTATGTCATTATGTAGTATTGCATGTTAGATGTGAACCAAGGCAAAAGAGAATCGGTAAATAATTTAGAAGCACAACTAGAACGGTACTTTCAGCTGTGAATTTAATCAAAACCGTCATTAGAGGTTAACTTTATTACCGAAAAATTGTCGCAGTAAAATGCCTAGTTTTATGGAAACAATATTCGGAAAAAGTACTCTTTTGCCAACTATATTGATGAAATGTGCCGACAAAAGTATAAGTGTTCTCAAAATTTATTCATGCCCCTTCCCCCAGTTTATTCACTAAAATTGATTCACACAACTTTCTATTTCCCTAAAATTGATACCCCAACCTCTTTTAACTCAGTTTTTTCTCTCTCTCTAAGATTTCACAATGAGTATATAAGGCAACCTCTAGATCTTAAAAGGTGAGTTTTCTTTTTGCTCATTGATTGAACTCCAAAGTTTTATGTGTAACACTCGTGTCCTAAAATGTTAAGCCTTCGGTGTGTTGTGGTTAAAAGTTAAAAAACGAAACTTGAGGGACTCAAGTAGAAATTTAAACAAGGTATAAATGGGGACCAAAACCCCTAATTCTTCCATTTTGTATGAAAAATTCCATCAGGAAGAGAGAGGTGGCGGCTGAGAAGAAATTATAGCAAGGGTTTGGTTCAAAGAAATCGTTTGTGAAGAATCATCATCTGAAGGTAAGTCTAAAACCTTGCAATCTTTTTCAATCCTGCAATCTTGGTAAAGTAAATTTGTTAAGGAAAAACCCTTTTTGAGTTCACTGTGTTCTTCTCCAAAAAAGATATGTGGGTTTTGGGATGTTTTGGATCGATTTGAGACTGTTTTGTGGGAATAAGTGATCATTTAAAGTTGAAATATAAATCCTTTGGGTTTTCTAATATGGTCAATGGCTTAATCAATGCTTAAATCGATTTTTGGGAGTTCTGGGGTTTTCACAGTACGAATTATCCGAACGTCGCCCTGTCTGGATAAGTTCCCGGATGGATTTTCGGTAGTTCCCAGATGGATTTCCGGTAGTTCTCAGATGGATTCCTGGTAGTTCCCGGATGGATTTCTCGAATGGAGTTCCCGGTAATTTTTCCCGGATAGTGATGTCCGGATAGTTTGTTCGGATAGTTGTTCGGATTGTGGAGAAACTTTCTGATCTTTTAGGTGTCGTTTTGGGAGGACGTGAAGTGTGAGCATCTTCCTATACTGTGATCAGGTGAGTTCCCTTGTACCCCTTTTATGTGAAAATCAACTTGAGCGTGTTTTCCATAACTATGATATCGACATTTTGTACACTGACCTGAGAAATGTTATTTTATAACTATGAGATCGTTTTACCGCATATTCATGATTTGTATTGCTTTCATGTTTATATGCTTGTATGTGGAGTCGGGTTTCACAGTGGGGGATGGTTGTACCTTGAATCCTTGAGGATCCTTGGGAGTTTGGTGAACCGTGTGCCTTGAATCTGTTTCTCGTGCACATGGATATTGCATCTACTGGGGGCCCCGAGTGTGGACATCACGTGGAGGTGATGGACGTGGAGACCATTGTGCAAATACCCTTTTATTCATTGATATGACAGTTACGTGATATAAAGATGAGATTCTTTTAAACTGTTTTCGAGAGGGAATTCACTAGACCTCATGGTCTAACCCTCACTTTTCAAAACTAAAACAATTTTCAGGCAAGAGGTTTTGTGATGCTACTTCCAAAGGGAAGGAGAAGTTCAGAAGGCTTAGAGACGAAGATAGCTGGTCTAGAGCACTATAGTAGTTTTGCTTAGCTTTAGACATCTCGGCTGTGGAAGTGTGTTTTCGCTGCTATTTTCTTATGTAAACTTTGATTATAATGGGATGTATTGGGACCCATTTTGTGATGTTTTTTTGTGCATGTGGTGTATGTTTTTTTTGGGTTGTTACATTATGTTTTTTCTTAACTAAAAGTTTGTAATAAATGTGTGATGCCCGGATTCTATGGGTACAACATTTTGGGATCGATAATCTTTTTATGATCTTTTGGAGGTCTCATAGTAAGTGGAATGCATTATACCATGAAAACATTTGGCGCGTGAGAGTTTTGGTAGGAGAAAGGGTGTTTTGGGAGTGAACATAGAGTTGGGCACTTGTCCAACCACTTTAAGTTGCGGGCCAAGTCTAGCAACTTTCTGTTCTAGAATTTCTAGGTTTTTTACAAGCGCGACTAGCCCCTCTACTTAGGCCGCATGAAGCCTCTAGAACATCTTTTAGGATGTGTTTGGTACATGGGACAAGATAGGACAGGATGGGACAAAACTCGCTGTTCTATGTTTGGCGTGACATGGATAGGACAAGAATTCACTGTCCCACGTTTGGCGCTACAATGGACAGTGACTGGACAGGATGGGACAAAAAGGGCATTTTCTTGTTCCACCTAAATAGGTGGAACAACATGGGACAAAAGTGAGACAGAAACAAAAAAATCACTGACCTACCATTATTTGATATATAAACCCAATATGATATTAGTCTTAAAGGTCACCACCACAGATCGCCACCGCCATCAGCAACCACCGGTAGCCACCGCCAACCACCCTAGGCCACTACTACTTATTCCTCCACTATAACAACCTTCTCGACCATCTCCACAACCATTCTCCCGTCACCACCACCATTACCATCATCGACCACCTCCACCTCCACTTACAATGACACCGATCACCACCACCTATGGCTCCTACCACCATCGACGACCGCCAGTAGCCACCACCGACCATGGTTAACCACTTCCATCTCTTCCTCCGCTACAAAAACGTTCTCCACCACCTCCACATCCACCGCCCATCGCCACCTCCACCAATAATCAGTATCATCGTCGACCACATTCACCTCCATCGATCACCACCACCCATCGCCGTTGCAATCATGTCTCTACTAATTCATAAAGATCTTCTAAATTGAATCAAATACAATAATTTATTAGTATGAATCGAATTTTTTCGAACAACCATCAATTACTTCAGACTCTTCATTCAAATTTCGTACTATTATTTATGTATGTATTTTATGTGTATGAAAATTGTGTAAATATATTTAAATATGTACTTTATTTGTGTCATTTATAACTATTATATGATATATTAAATCATCAAACAACTTTTAGGGAAAATTGTCTAGTCCTGTCATATCTAGTCCTAGTCATACCAAACACAAGACATACACTAGTTTTGTCCAGTCCAGTTTTGTCCTGCTCTCTTGTCCTCTCCTGTCTAGTCCTGTCCAGTCCCGTCCAATCATGTCTGCGTACCAAACGCTACCTTAAGGGCCGATTTTTCTACATTTTTGCCCATACTTCATCCACTTCAATCCCTCTCGGTTTGGGGAGATATGGGGAGGTTTGGAGGTTGTTTTTGGGGTTTGTTTTTTGGACCTGGAAGGGTTAACATGGAGATTGAAGATCTTTGATAGGTGGTTTCAAGATATTGAGAGGTAAGCGTATTTTGGTGTTTTGAGATCCATTTTAGGAAAACCTCTTGGATCTAACTTGTGGTTGGTATTCATTACATTTCTAGACATGGGTTGTAGCCTAAAAAAGATTTGTAGAATTTTTTTCTCATAATCAAGTCTTCACCGATGGAAGCTAAATATTTGGGTTTGGAACCTAGGTTTAACGTAACCTAGCAAGACGAGTTCAAGTTACTTTGTGAGAACTATGTACATGCCAAAAATGTCCATTTTGAAGTATTCATGTATTTTACTTTATGTTTATCAAATGTGTTATTTATTTGATGAGATTTGCTCTTTTGGTACATTTGGTTTTATAAATCTTGTAATATGCTTTTATTTGGGATTTTAGGCATTTTGATAAATAAATCATAAGTATGAGTATTTTTAATGGTTTATCTTATAAATGGTGATTATTTGAGGAAAATTCATTTTTAGTGTATTTGGTTTGGAAAATACACATTGTTGTATTATGGGACATTTGAAAAAAAAGATGATATGGTTTTAATTTGGAAAATGATTTGTCCCCAATTCACGATGGGTTTTGAATGCTCATGTCTTTTGAGCATGTATCTGTATAAACGTCAGTTACATACATTTTAGTGCTTTTGATGACTTATATTGTATAGTCAATTGAATTGTTGAGTTTTTGGCTCGATTTTGACTTAAATGAGTCTTGTAGGGTACTTGTCCAGTTTAATTGACTCTATGTAGAGATTTTGGAGTTATATGTAGTTATGGGATATTGATTTCAAAGATTACATACTTTGAGTGCGTTGGTCATTCATTTGGGGTCATGTATTTTTTACTGTAATGTAATGGATCCGTTAGGCATATGAGTCAGATGGTTTGGAATGGGATTGTTGTCCCTGTATTCTTGCTAGAAACTCGGATGTAATGGGGGACTCGAGGTACAAACCTTGGGTGGTTGAACTTTTGTGGATTACTTTGTGTTTGCAATATTCAATAGATACGAGTCCCTCCCTTCACCAAAGGGTGTTATTTTCTGATACTGTATTATCCATGTTTTCGGTGGTTTTTTGAGTATGGAGTGTTTTCCATCATTTATGATTTGGGTATTGAACCTTATATGTGTTTTAGAGTATTTTTGGATAATAGAGATTTTGCCCATGTTTTCAATATTTGGACCTTATTTACGCTTGGAGTAAGTACTGTGATTCTGATTTCATGATTTAACAGGTGCTTCGGTCGCCGAGATTTAATTACTAACACGATGGGTTTTGGGAAAGGGTTGAGTGTTTCGGTCACACACACACACATATATATATATATATATATATATACACACATTGCATATTAGAAGTTGTGATATAAATAATTTTCTTCCAAATATACCATTTCACATTGAAAATGAAAACTCACTAGGCGTTAAGCCTAACCTTTTATTTGTTGGCAGGTGTATTTGGTCATTGTTAGGGTGGTAGTAGCGACACTGTGAATAGTTGAGTGCTAGTTATATTCACGATAGCGATTTAGCTATTCGACGACGTCTTCCACACCAGGGAGATAGCGACAATTCTTGGGATTTAGTAACACCTAACTTTAACCTAGTCTTGACATAAGACTTGGTTTACCTATTGGTGATGTTAAATCTAGTTTTTCTATTTGAGTTAATTTAAGTATTGATTTATAGAATGAGATTTATTCTTAACTTGATGTATTAATGAAAATTTTAATTTAGTCGCTCTTTCCCGGTTTAATGGTGTTAGAAGTTGAATCGGAGCATAGGTTTGAGAGAATTAGATATTGATTTCAAATTAGCAATTTTCTAAGTAGATGAAAGTGGGATTGTAAGATTAGGTACTTTAAAATAGAATAATTTGAGGACAATAGAGACACGTGAATCAAGAATTATAAAGATGGTAGTAAGGATTCTTATGTATGGTACGTTCATGGTTACACTTGGCCAGTGTTATAATGCATTTACAGTTACATGTGTGTCTTCTTAAATTGCCTTTCTATGATGATCGATGGGGGTAGAGGGTGAATTCCCAGTGAATAGTTTTTAGAACAATTGATGTTTGTCGCATTGTCACTTGAGTGACAATTAAGTATGGTGATTACGTTAAGCCGACCATTTTGAGGTTAGAGATATTGCTCAAATTTGAACCATATGCTTGTTGAATCATCATTATTTTGGGGAGAAATTGTAAGGTTATTCGACTTCGATGTGGGTTATCGCTTTAAGATATTTGAACTTTCCAAGGTTAGCAATGTTACTAGTAGACTTGGCATCCCTAGTTTCAAGACTTCGGGTCTCGGCCAAATGCATGGACGACATTTAGTTTTGAAATAAATGTCATGAACTATTTCACGCTTATCAAAACTTTTACACATGTTAGGTTACCAATTTTGGAAAATGTTTTAGCACACGCAAAAGTGTAGCCCATGTTTTGAAAATTCCAAAATTGTTATGGTTGTATAAGGGTACATACAAGTTTTATTGAAAGATTTCCTCATACTATTTTGCTACCATTGCAATCTATTGAACATCATATTGTCTAATGGTTTTAAATTTGAAGCATACAACAATTGTTTCATTTCTGACCCAAAATGCATGTATCTATTTTGTTACCAATTTTGAGAGGAAAGTTGTTGCATCCAAGAGTTGGGTCAAGTTTTGAGATGCATGAAACTACTTTATTATATATGGCTACATGTGAATTTTATTTCACGTCTTATGTGACTCAAGGGTGAAATTTGAAATGCATAGGTTTGTTTTATTGCGTGTGTTTGCGTTTAAAGTTTTATTGAGAAATTTATCATAATTTTGTCGTTAGATGTGAATATTTTTATGGCGTTCAACGGTTCAAGTTGCGTTGTGAAAACTATGTACATGCCAAATTTGTCCATTTTGAAATATTAATGGACTTTACTTGATGTTTATCAAACATTTTCATCAAATAATCACCATTTATAATATAAATCATTAAAAGTATCCATACTTATGATTTATTTATCAAAATGCCTAAAATCTTAAATAAAAGCATTTTAAAAGATTTTTGAAATCAAATGCACCAAAAGAGAAAATCTCATCAAATAAGTAACATGCATTTTTAGCGTATTTGGTTTGGAAAATACACATTGTTGTTGTAACAACCCAAAATCCACACAAGACGAAATCCATAAATAAAAGTCGAACGGTCCCAAAAATACATCAGATTCTATCCATAACAATATTCTCGTTGTTTAGCAGCGGAAAACTCAACCACAACTGAGATATTACAAATTTGAAGAAGACTAAAGGAGTTCATTCTAAGTCTGACTCTACCTGCCTTCACAACTTTTCTTTGCCCTTAGAAGAGCCTCCCACCAATTTCCCACCTAAAGGAGTTCATGCATTGCGTTTTTTAAGGTGTTACATGAGATCTTTTATAATTAAAAGTAGATGCGTACATAACGAATTTCTTGTCTTGGAAATAAGTCGAAGCGTGCAAGTGTGTGCTTGAAGAAAAAGACAAACCTATTTTCGTTACATGATAAAGATTTTGAACTTAGTGATTGCGAATTATATCCCCTTTTTCATGTTGAGATGAACTTCGTTGTGTTGATCATGAAAATGTTTAGCTGTAAAGTTTTTATAACCAAAATGAGCATTGACACGTTGTTATCATATAAACGAGTGTGGGAGTCGACTGATGTGCTTCGTGTAAATGATTTCGTTCAGAACTTATCTAGTCGTATAGGAAATATTTCATTCAATATATTCATGTGGTAACGACATCGTTTGGTTGGTCAAGGTTGTGTTTTACCGTACTGTTGAATGTGAACGATCATCGAGATCGTTACGGTTGGCTTTGAAGAAGTGAGAGTGTTGAGTCATGTGTACTCAAGTCGTTTTCAGGTGTTGTACTTTTAAAATTTTCAAACGTGTGAAATGATTTAAATTATTGTGTCGTCATGCATGAAGGCTGTGAGCTCACTAGGTCGTGGAGATTATTGCATTTAAAGATAAGGAAGGGTTTCGAGACGGATGATTTGTAATCTGGGTGTCCTTATTAAGGAAGAGAGGTGGATAGTGAATACGTCAGAAATAGATTTTGGTATTGTTCGTATGATGGTAACTTGAATTCTTTTTCGGTAACTCGAGATATGGTTGTCGGTGGACGGTTATGTCCGGGGTGAAACACTTGAAGTCGTAAAGTATTACTAATAGAAACTTGTTTAATGTAGCATTGTTATGCACTGATGGAGTATACGCGGTGTTGAGCCTGAGTATTGGGGATGGTCTTGTAATTTTGACCTCGCACCAAGTAAATCTTGAAATTTTTCCTCGGGTGAGGGTGGCAGGGTATAAAGTTAATTATGATACGTTGGGGGGGAGTAAGTTCCATAGGAATCCTAGTTGTCGGGAAGGCAATCGAAGCATTATCGGGTCGTCTTTTGATGATTGAAGTCAGCAACTGTTTAAGATGTCTGGAGATGAAGGCTTGTTCAAGAGTTTAAGATTTGGGAAAATCACCCTGGTACGGGTAAATGTAGGAGGTTGTTTAGAAAAAGGTGTATGCTCGCGTGATGTTAGACCACCTTGTGAGGGCGTTTTGGCAGTCTGTAAAAGGGTGAAGTATTTGGCATGACCAAAGTGGGTGCATTGATTACACTGATCTGTAAGGGAATGTACTTTGTCGTTGGAATGATTTCTTGGAAATCACATTGAACCGATAAGGAATGTATAGTGAACAATTTGGGAAGTCGCGAGTTGTGGTTCATCTAGATTCGGGGAAGGATGAAGGCATGCGTTAGACTTGGTTATATGTGTGCTGGCGGGTATAAAAGTAAGGTTGATTATGTGTACCAAGGACCGTGAGAGCCTTATCGGCAGTGCGATGTTGTGATGGAGATTGTGTAGATGAGTTAGTGACTTCTCTTGCTAAGGGAGACGTACGAGGTAGTGGTATGGTAATGTGTTGTGAAGGAGGATAAGTGCAGATGGAGGTCCTTTTCGGAGAGTTATACAAAGTGTTAAACATGTTGTTGGGATGCATGGATTGTAAGCTGGCGTTATGACCTGGCTACTTTCAGAGCGAGAAGGGGTGGAGCGGTAGTTGGTGGTTACCGAAAAAGGAACCATGTGCTTTTGGTTGCGTGAGTCGTTAAGTGGGTTTATTTTAGGTTCGTTGAAAGCCTGATGAAATGCTGGATTGATTAGTCTACAATACGACGTGGTAGATATGGAATATCTGAAATTATGACTTAATCCTTGTGTACATTGGGTGATCATTTCAGGATGACTGGGTTAAAAATTTCAAGTGAGATTGATAATGAAACCGTCTGGTTAGGCATACCAATGTTTATGTGCTATCATCGCATTTGGAATGGTAGGAGAATGGAGTGGCCAATGTTCCATACTAACCGGAGGTGATAGAGGTGGTATGTTGAAATATGTGAGTAAACTGGAAATAGGAAGTTCGGCAAGTGACACCTAATATGTGAAACAACGTTTACAAATGGCCATCGTCGGGTACATGAACTCCTAGTGAGAATAGGAGGAAGAGAACTCGTGTGTATGTTATGGTTCTAGGGTCGTGGAGAGCTAACTCACGTGGTAGGTCAAAAGTGTGCATCTACTAGTGAGCCGCTCTTTGGAGGCGCGATTTATGTTTTCGAGAAGAAAATGGGGAAAGTGGTGGAATGTGCTGCTCGGAATGGAGGACCATTGGCTTAGGCGTGGTATTGTCGTGGGAAAGATTCCAAGTGAGTTTGTTGTTCAGTGTTAAGCCCATGGGAGTAGTTATGCGTGAACTTAGTCAATCATTCTTGTTGAGCGAATGAAACTTGAATCTATTTCATATATGGTTGGACGGTTGTCAGATGCTGTGAGAATTTGAATGTATCTTCAGGTTTGGTTCAACGTGGATTGGCAGACACTTCAAATAATGGGTTGTGGAGGCTTCCTACTATTCGTTGTTGATAATTGCTCAATTTTGAGTACTTAAGCACTTATTTCTTTTGTTTAGATAGGACCTTTTCATTCTAAAATCCCAACTTTGAGTCCTTTTTATCTTGTTTTACATTCTTGGAGCTAGGGATCATGGTTTTCTTGTTTTACTATGTTGGTAGACTAATTTAAGTGTTTTTGGCAAAATCTCTCAAAGCAGGGCATTGCTGCAGCATTGGAACAACATGGATCTGCTGATCAAGTGGATGAAGAAACCGAATGGATGAGCTGGAAATTGATATTTTGGATTAAACTGATATTTTGTAACCCTTGAAACACTATTTGGTTTGTCTTGTTTGTTTAACTAGTTGTTTAGTTGATCCTTGTACTTTTGGTTAGCTTATTGTAATTTCTAGTTAGCATTTAGTTGCTTTTATTTACATTGATGCCCCTCACTTTGGCTATTAATAGAGGGGGTCATTTAGCTTTAGAAACACACCATCTTAGAGTTGATCTTAATCAGTTCTAAGCTCTGTCTCTTTATTTCCAGAATCATATGAATGTTCTTCAAATCTTCAAGTCTTCAAGTGTCCTTATTTACTTTTTCTTTTTCTTTAATTACACTTATGCATTGTTGTAGCATTGGAATTGATCTGTTGGTAATATTGAACCAGTCAACATCATTGACCTTGCAAATTTGAAAGATGGAAGAATTATGGACTATGCAATCCCTAATTTTGAGCAATTGAATTCGGGGATTGTTAGACCACAATTAGAAACATTACATTTTGAACCAAAACCCATCATGTTTCATATGTTGCAAGCCAATGGTCAATTTGCCGGATTACCATCGGAGGATCCTCGTTCTCATTTAAAATCTTTTATGGAGATCACTGATGTTTTTCTAATCCCTGGAGTATCTTCTAAAGCCTTAAGGCTCACGTTGTTTCCATTTTCTCTAAGGGATAAGGCAAGAATATGGTTCAATTCTTTAGCACCAGGTTCAGTACCATCTTGGAGTGATATGGCTGAGAAATTTTTGCAAAAATATTTTCCACCTACCCGAAATGCTGAGTCCAGAAACGAAATTTGTATGTTTAAACAAATGGACGATGAAGCAATTCCCGATGCTTGGGAAAGGTTTAAAGAATTATTAAGGAAATGCCCTCACCATGGCATTCCCTACTGTATTCAACTCGAGACGTTTTATAATGGACTCGATTCCAATGCAAAACAAATGCTCGATGCGACTTCAGGAGGGGCCTTTACTTTTAACACCTACAACACCGGGTATGAAATTTTTGAAAAGATTTCAGCAAACAATGGACAGTGGGCTGATCCAAGAGCTCAAATTTCAATTCAAAAGAAGACTGCTGGAAAGCATGAGGTAGATGCTTACACTGCACTGACAGCTCAACTTGCTTCCATGACTAATATGCTTTAAAACATCACTTTCGGTCAAAGAGCACAGCCAACTTTCAGTACACCACCTCCTGCACCTGTCCTTTCTGTTCAATGTGTATGTTGTGGTGAGGAACATTCTTATGAACACTGTCCTCATAATTCTGAATCTGTAAACTATGTTCAAAATAGACCCAATCCTCACTCCAACACATACAATGCCAGTTGGAAGCAGCACCCAAACTTCTCTTGGAGTAGTCCATGTTTGAATCCACCTGCACAAAATCCACAAGGGAATTCTAATTTTCAAAATCAAGCAAGCAGTTCCCAAAACCATTACAAGGGAATTTTTCAAAACAATCATCATCAGAATAATCGTCATCAAGGTTTTCAAAACGCACCACCTTTTCAAACCCAAAATCATGCACCTCCACATGATGACCCAAATCGTTCTTTGGAAGCAATCATGAAAGGGTTTATGACTCAAACCCAGGCTTCAATCAGGAATTTGGAAACTCAAGTCAGTCAACTTGCCTTAAATCAAAGTACTAGGGCCTCAGGAACTTTACCTAGTAACACTGAAATCCCAAAGGCCCCAGGAAAAGAACATGTGAAAGTTGTAACTCTTAGGAGTGGAAAAGAATTACCTGAAGCTGTGGAAAAGGAATTAGGCCCTTTAACCAAAACAGATTTTGAAAAATTATCCAAAGCTACTCCTACTCCAGACATTCAGGTTATTCCAAAACCACCAAGTCAAAAAGAAGACCAAGACCCTAAGATTACAAGTTCAAGTGCAACCAATGTGACCAAAAGCATATTGGAGCCATATGGCTCAAAACTTTCAAACAAAGTTGTCATCAAACCAGTTCCCCCTTACATCCCTTATCCCCAAACGATGAGGAATGAGAAGGAGGAATTGCAATTTAAAAAGTTTTTGGATGTTTTCAAACAATTGCACATCAACATACCTCTTGTTGAAGCAATTGAGCAGATGCCCAACTATGCAAAGTTCCTTAAAGACTATTTAGTAAGAAAAAGAAGTTGACTGAGTATGAGACTGTTGCCCTCACTGAAGGTTGCAGTGCTCTGTTTTCCAACAAAATACCCCTAAGCAAAAAGACCCAGGGAGTTTTACCATTCATTGTTCCATAGGTGGGAAAGAAGTTGGACAACCTTTGTGTGATTTAGGTGCCAGTGCCAATCTTATGCCCTTAACAATTTTCAAAAGCTTAGGCATAGGAGAAGCCAGACCTACCACAGTCACACTCATATTAGCAGATAAGACCATTGCCTATCCAAAGGGTAAGATTGAAGATGTGTTAGTTCAGGTTGACAAATTCATCTTTCTGGCTGATTTTATCATTTTAGACTTTGAGGCTGACAAAGATATTCCTATTCTTTTAGGAAGACCTTTCTTAGCCACGGGTAGAACTTTGATAGATGTCCAGAAAGGAGAATTGACCATGAGACTTCAGGACCAAAAAGTCACATTTAATGTTTTCAATTCTTTAAAGTACCCTAATGATATGGAAGACTGTTCTAGCTTAGGTACCATTGAGTCATTATGTCATAAGGAAGGAATAGAATAGACCTATAGGATAGAAGAGGAGGATGAGGAAGAAACTGAGGAATATGATGATGATGATGATGAGATTTCCAATAGAAGAGGAGACTGTCCCTTTGGTTGCTGCAGCATTTGAGTTGTTGAAAAATAGTGAGCAAACTCCCATCTCACCTTTGAAACACTATTTGGTGTATCTTGTTTATTTAACTAGTTGTTTAGTTGATCCTTGTACTTTTGGTTAGCTTATTGTACTTTCTAGTTAGCAATTAGTTGCTTTTATTTACATTAGAGCCCCTCACTTTGGCTATTAATAGAGGGGGTCATTTAGCTTTAGAAACACACCATCTTAGAGATGATCTTAATCAATTCTAAGTTCTCTCTCTTTATTTCCAGAATCATATGAATGTTCTTCAAATCTTCAAGTCTTCAAGTGTTCTTTATTTACTTTTTCTTTTTCTTTAATTACACTTATGCATTGTTGTAGCATTGGAATAGCATCCTAACTGCACATTTTACTTTCTTTATTTATCTTGTATCTTTGGCCTTGCTTGTTACATTCTTGTCTTTACTTTTCAGTATTTACTTTTGTTAGTTATAGATCCACATTCCATATTGTACTATTGTCATTTATTGCTTACATCTTACATTCTTGTCTTTACTTTTAAAGTCATTTTTACTTCCAAGTCTTTATACTTCCAAGCATCATGTTTACTTTCCAAGTATCTTGCATTTTACTTTGTTTCATTTATTATAATGAGTAGCTAATCATATTAGCTTGGGTGTGAGGCAAAGGGTGTTATGATGACCAAAAGAAAGTAGGCATTTTTGTGGCAAAAATAATGTTTTATTATTCCAACCCAAGTTTCTTCAAGATAATACAATCCCTTGACAAATTGATCACTTTGATAGTGTTAAAGTGTCATGGACCTAGAGATAGGCCATTGAATAGCACGTCAATTTGGATGACATAAGGGGTAATATCGAGAGAGTTACTTGCAACGAGAGTTGTTACTTTTGTTTTCTAAAATGATTCATTCTTGATAAGTTATCTTTTTCTCAATGGGTTAAAATGGAGTAGACTTAGAGATAAGCTACTTAGGATTACACAAACTTGGGGGGTATGGGGGTCATATCGAGAGAATGACTTTTAACAAACAGAATTTGTTTTGCCATATACTTTGAGAACTCCATTTCCATCGTTCCAGTATCTTGGGTTCTGCTCAGAGATGAGATTGCTCTAGCTACTGGAATTATGGGATGGTGAGAGTCCGAGAGGAACGTGTCTCAAAGTAGATAATAAAACTAGTTTTTGTCACTGCTATGCTGCAGCATCACTGCAGCATCACTGCAGCATCATGCTGTAGCATCACTGCAGCATCATGCTGTAGCATTGTTGTAGCATTGGTCTGCTGGAATTCGGTTTATCATAACATCACAAGTCTTACACCCTTGCTTCTCTTTTAATCTTGTTAATTAGAATCTATGTTAATCACCAACCAACCAACCAAAATATTTGCTTCCAAATCGTCATCTGAAATCATTTCTTTCATCATACTTTTATAGCAATTTTAAATCCAATCTCTGTGGGACGATAATCGGTATTTTACCACTTTATTAATTGATAGACGACATAGTTACATGTAAGTATACTTGCTTATTGGTTCTATTAGCACACGTCTTTAGGTGTATTCCACGCACTCATCAGCTGTGTATAAGTGTGGGGTGTTGACGTGGTGGGATCATATGAGTATTTAGTTAACATCGATGATTCGTATCCGATGTGTTTTGAGAAAGAAAGTACTAATTGCGAGAGACGTAAGTCGTATTGGAAAAGTAATCTAGAATTGCATGTTATTCGATGAAAGAACTCTTGACTGAGTTTATTGGATATACAAGTGACGTCGTGCTAAGTTGGCAAGTTGGATGACTATATATTTTCTAAAGGATTTACGTATTTGTGGCGGGGATTTCGGCAAAGTTCCTTCTTTTAAGGAAGTGGAGTTGTACGAGAAAATCTCGACTAGACGCGTTTTAAAACCGTGAGTCCAGGTGTGTGGACAAAGCGGACAATATCTGGTACGCTTGGCCAGGGATGTTACAGATGGTATAATCGATCAGAGAGGTTGCAAGTGTATCATACGCAATAACCCGTCGTAAGGAACTGGTGGTTAATTGAGGGGCCGTGCCAAAGGATCGGGTTCGGCTATGATTTCAATCGGAATGGTTTGGACAGTTAAATGGAGCTTAGTTGTTTGCCTTAAAAGTATAAGACTCGTGAGCCCTGAGTATGGGAAGGGGGCAGTTGATGCGGAAGATGTTCCCATAGATTTGGGGTGGTGTGTTTGAGTGAAAAATGGAATTGGTACACGTTCTTCTTTGGATCTGTCGAAATTACGAGAAGAGTTAGAGGTTAGCGTATGAACTGGTTGTGCTCGATGAAACTTTGGAGAATTCATAATGTGCTTCACGCCTCTATTATAGAGGGCAAATGTTGGAAGTTGGGGTGACGATAACTTTACAAGGAATGCAAGCGATAAGAAGTTGACCCTTGTCTTAGGGGCCAAGAGGCAACTTGGGGAGTGAAAGCGGACATGAGGTCCGAATAGCCATACTTATTCGAAGATGGAATTTCGGGGATGGAATTCCTTTGAGAGGTGGATGTTGTAATAACCCGGACCATTTGGGAAAATAAAAGGAAAATTTAGTGGTAAAAATGAGAAAAAGAAAAGTTTGGGGGAGTAGTGAGAGGGTATAAAAAGGGTCAAAACCCTAATGAAAGGTATTCTCTTAAGGAATTGGCGGCGGCTAAAGGTGTGTGTCTGTGTGTGTGCGATTTAGGGAAGAATGCATAATCGATTTGTGTAGGCAAAAGCTTGGAGTTGGGAACTCAAGGGAGTGCATCTCAATCATTTCTCAAGGTAATATTCTCTTCTTTAATCTCTTCTCTAATGGAAAATTTTAGAGTTTGATTGGGAATTTCTACCTTCAATAACCTCAGTGATGAGAGGCAATCTGCGTATGAAGTGGTAGCCTAATCGGGCAAGAAATGGGTTAGAGATGTCAGAGTTATTCTTTGATGACTTAAATCCAACTCCTACTTTGGTTTATTATTGTAATTAGAAAGAGTATGTTTACTCTTTGAAGAATATGTGCTTGCTCGGGAGTAGAAGTCTGGAAAGAGCATCCAGACTAAGTTGTCCGGAAGATAGGGTTCCAGAAAAGATATAATCCGGAAAGATTCGGAGTCCGAAACAAGTTATCCAGAATAGGGCTTCGATCCGGAAAAAACCGGAAGTCGACGAGTGGTCCAGAAGTTTTAGGACTCCGGAAGAATCCGGAGTAATGGCATCCGGATTGATAGCGGAATCCGGACACTTCCGGAAAATGTCAGAATCCGGAAACCGAGCTATCCGATAGTTGTTATCCGGACTCTTGGGTCTGGGAAGCTGCGGTTGGTGAGTTGTGGGTATTCTCTTATTGTGAGATGTTGGGCGTTACTGTGTGAGATTAAAGATCTACTAGGGAGGATTGTAGGAACGACCCTCACTATTTCTTGGGATTTAAAATGCTAGGTGTGCAGTTATAAGTGTGGTGATTCCAATTGAAGGAGTTTATCGTGGACGCCAGGTGAGTCTCCCTAACCCAATATCTTTACCAAATGTGTTTATATATGCAAATGCTGCATAAACTGCACATTTTACTTAAAGCTGTTAGACATACATGGTAGTGTGATTTAAAGGTGTGATTACTTGTGTGAGGGCATGCGTTGGCTTAGGTGTGTATATGGGGGGTGTCCCATAAAGAATGTGTTTATATATATGAATTTGTTTCATATAATTTATCAAGGGCGGGTGTGTGCCCTAACACGCTGTCACGGGTGTGTGTGACCATAGCGTGGGCCATCAATGCATGCCGTTTGTGTGCATATCCTGAAATAAATGTGTAATGTTCATGATCCCTTATATCTTGTCTCTTATTGTGTATTCGTGGTGTGGAGCTGTTTTGAGGGAACTCACTAGATCTCATGGTCTAACCCTCGCCTTTCAAAAACTAAACCCTTTTCAGGTAGGCGCGTAGTAGAAGGTTCTAGTAAGGGCAAAGGAGAAGGTGTGAGTGGGAAGTTTCAGACTAGAAGAATGTGACTTTATCTAGCATGCCAAGCATATTTCTTTCGTGATCTCAGTTGTGTAATAGGTTGTTTCCGCAAACCTTGTGTTGTACTCGTTGTATTGAGATGGTATTTTGAGGCCGTTCCGGCGAGTTATTGATTTATTGTTGTTATACTTTATTCGTTGAGATGGGTTGTTACAGTTGGTATCAGAGCCTTGGTTTAAGGGATTTAGGTGAACGGATGGGCCTAAACTTAAACTGTGGGGTAGAGAGTGACACAACTGAGATGTAGGATGCCTTAAGGGAGATCACTCTAAGTGCACTAAAGATGAAGAAATAAGGGCTGTCATGTAAGATAAATTTACATTACACCTGGCCAGTGTAATTGCGAATTTACACGTACATGTATGTGCTCAAATTGCTATATTTTGCGAGGTCGTCAAAAGAATGTTGGTTATATGTGGTTAGTTTAGTTCTCGTCATGTCTGGAAGGTTATTATTGATAAGACAATCGATGAAGGTGTGGTGGAGTGAAGTAAATTCTAGCCTTATGGCGATAGCAACGGTTTTGATACGATGTGTGAGGTCGCTCATGGTGTAACTGATGACACCCTCTAGAAGGAGTATTGTTCGGGATGGTAATGAATCGACCAAAGGTAGAACTTCTTGGATTCAAAATGGATGAACGACGGATTAAGGGTACTCTCCTAGTTTCTGGTGAGCCCATTCTCAGAATTCTTGTGTCGTTCAGTTGGGATGGTAAGGAAGAACGGCGTCGGGATCTTGAAAGTTTCAATTCAAAAGCGAGTGAAGGATTTGAGTCTTGACTCTTTGGTCAAGCTTTCAGCAACAAGAATAATGAAGGGAAGATATCAGTGTTGGATTGAAATACGCATAGGGGTAGAATGTGAAGTAATTGGTCAAAACGAAAACTGTGTGGGATGGTTGAACAGGTAGGGTGTGAAACATCTGTACAACAAGTTGTTACAAGGACGAGAGGGCGACCGCTTGTCAGAGGTAGAGTGCCAATTATAAGTTGTGTGGGTACAAATGTTGACTTTGTTTGAGTGAATAGCCTTCAATTGCAAGTTTAGTTTCATGCATTGCGTTTTTTAAGGTGCTACATGAGATCTTTTGCGTACATAACGAATTTCTTGTCTTGGAAATAAGTCGAAACGTGCAAGCGTGTGCTAGAAGGAAAAGACAAACCTATTTTCGTTACATGATCAAGATTTTGAACTTAGTGATTGCGAATTATATCACCTTTTTCATGTTGAGATGAACTTCGTTGCGTTGATCATGAAAATGTTTAGTTGTAAAGTTTTTATAACAAAATGAGCTTGGACACGTTGTTATCATATAAACGAGTGTGCTAGCTGACTGATATGCTTCGTGTAAACGATTTCGTTCAAAACTTTTCTAGTCGTATAGGAAATATTTCATTCAATATATTCATGTGGTAACGACATCGTTTGGTTGGTCAAGGTTGTGTTTTACCGTACTGTTGCCTGTGAACGATCTTCGAGATCGTTACGCTTGGCTTTGAATAAGTGAGAATGTTGAGTCATGTGTACTCAAGTCGTTTACAGGTGTTGTACTTTTAAAATTTTCAAACGTGTGAAATGATTTAAATTATTGTGTCGTCATGCATGAAGGCTATGAACTCACTAGGTCGTGGAGATTATTGCATTTAAAGATAAGGAAGGGTTTCGAGAGGGGAGATGTGCCAGTCAAGCCGGTAACGGATGATTTGTAATCTTGGTATCCTTATTAAGGAAGAGACGTGGATAGTGAATATGTCATAAATGGATCTTGGTATTGTTCGTATGATGGTAACTTGAATTCTTGTTCGGTAACTCGAGATATGGTTGTCGGTGGACGGTTATGTCTGGGGTGAAAGACTTGAAGTCGTAAAGTATTGCTAATAGAAATTTGTTTAATGTAGCATTGTTATGCACTGATGGAGTACAATCGGTGTTAAACTTGAGTATTGGGGATGGTCTTGTAATTTTGACCTCGCACCAAGTAAATCTTGAAATATTTCCTCGGGTGAAGGTGGAAGGGTATAAAATTAACTATGATTCGTTGGGGTTGAGTAAGTTCCGTAGGAATCCTAGTTGTCAGGAAGGCTATCGAAGCATTATTGGGTCATCTTTTGATGATTGAAGTCATCAACTGTTTAAGATGTCTGGAGATGAAGGTTTTTTCAAGAGTTTAAGATTTGGGAAAATCATCCTGGTACGGGTAAATGTTGGAGGTTGTTCAGAAAAAGGTGTATGCTCGCATGATGTTAGACCACCTTGTGAGGGCGTTATGATAGTGGGAGATTGCTAATTGGATGAGTGTTTTCCCTGCAAAGTTTTGGCTGTCTGTAAAAGGGTGAAGTATTTGGCATGACCAAAGTGGGTGCATTGATTATACCGATCTGTAAGGGAATGTGCTTTGTCGTTGGAATGATTTCTTGGAAATCACATTGAACCGATAAGGAATGTATATTGAACAATTTGGGAAGTCGCGAGTTGTGGTTCATCTAGATTCGGGGGAGGATGAAGGCGTGAGTTAGACTTGGTTATATGTGTGCTGGCGGGTATAAAGGTAAGGTTAATTATGTGTACCAAGGACCGTGAGAGCCTTATCGGCGGTGCGATGTTGTGATGGAGATTGTGTAGATGAGTTAGTGACTTCTCTTGCTAAGGGAGACATACGAGGTAGTGGTATGGTAATGTGTTGTTGAAGGAGGATAAGTGCAGATGGAGGTCCTTTTCGGAGAGTTATACAAAGTGTTAAACATGTTGTTGGGATGCATGGATTGTAAGTTGGCGTTATGACCTGGCTACTTTCAGAACGAGAAGGGGTGGGGCGGAAGTTGGTGGTTACCGAAAAGAGGAACCATGTGCTTTTGGTTGCGTGAGTCGTTAAGTGGGTTTGTTTTAGGATCGTTGAAAGATTGATGAAATGTTGGATTGATTAGTCTACAATGTGATGTGGTAGATATGGAATAACTGAAATTGTGACTTAATCCTTGTGTGCATTGGGTGATCATTTCAGGATGACTGGGTTAAAAATTTCGAGTGAGATTGATGATAAAACCGTCTGGTTAGGCATAACAATGTTTATGTGCTATCATCGCATTTGGAATGGTCGGAGAATGGAGTGGCCAATGTTCCATACTAACCGGAGGTGGTGGAGGTGGTATGTTGAAATATGTGAGTAAACTGGAAATAGGAAGTTCGGCAAGTGACACCGAATATGTGAAACAACGTTTACAAATGGCCATCGTCGGGTACATGAACTCCTAGTGAGAATAGGAGGAAGAGGACTCGTGTGTATGTTATGGTTCAAGGGTCGTGGAGAGCTAACTCACGTGGTGGGTCAAAAGTGTGCATCTACTAGTGTGCCGTTCTTTGGAGGCGCGATTTATGTCTTAGAGAAGAAAATGGGGAAAAGTGGTGGAATGTGCTGCTCGGAATGGAGGACCATTGGTTTAGGCATGGTATTGTCGTGGGAAAAGATTCCAAGTGAGTTTGTTGCTCAGTGTTAAGCCGATGGGAGTAGTTATGCGTGAACTTAGTCACTCTTTCTTGTAGAGCGAATGAATCTTGAATCTATTTCATAAATGGTTGGACGGTTGTCGGATGCTGTGAGAATTTGAATGTGTCTTCAGGTGTGGTTCAGCGTGGATTGGCGGACACTTCAGATAATGGGTTGTGGAGGTTTCCTACTATTCGCTATGTATAAGTGTGGGGTGTTGACGTGGTGGGAGCGTATGAATATTTGGTTAACATCGATGATTCGTAGCCGATGTGTTTTGAGAAAGAAAGTACTAATTGCGAGAGATGTAAGTCGTATTGAAAAGTAATCTAGAATTGCATGTTATTCAATGAAAGAACTCTTGACTGAGTTTATTGGGATATACAAGTGACGTCGTGATAAGTTGGCAAGTTGGATGACTATATATGTTGTAAAGGATTTACGTATTTATGGCGGGGATTTCGGCAAAGTTCCTTCTTTTAAGAAAGTGGAGTTGTACGATAAAATCTCGATTAGATGCGTTTTAAAACTGTGAGTCCAGATGTGTGGACAAAGCGGACAATATCTGGTACGGTTGGCCTAGGATGTTACAGATGGTATAATTGATCGGAGAGGTTGCAAGTATGTCATACGCAATAACCCGTCGTAAGAAACTCGTGGTTAATTGAGGGGCAGTGCCAAAGGATCGGGTTCGGCTATGATTTCAATCGGAATGGTTTGAACAGTTGAATGGAGCGTAGTTGTTTGAGATTAAAAGTATAAGACACCTGAGCCCTGAGTATGGGAAGGGGGCGGTTGATGCGGAAGATGTTCCCATAGATTTGGGGTGGTGTGTTCGAGTGAAAAATGGAATTGGTACACGTTCTTTTTTGGATCCGTCGAAATTATGGGAAGAGTTGGAGGGTTAGCGTATGAACTGGTTGTGCTCGATGAAACTTTGGAGAATTCATAATGTGCTTCACGTCTCTATTATAGAGGGCAATTGTTGGAAGTTTGGGTGACGATAACTCCACAAGGAATGCAAGCGATAAGAAGTTGACCCTTGTCTTAGGGGCCAAAAGGCATCTTGGGGAGTGGAAGAGGACATGAGGTCCGAATAGCCGTACTTATTCGAAGCTGGAATTTCGGGGACGGAATTCTTTTGAGGGGTGGATGTTGTAATAACCCGAACCATTTGGGAAAATAAAAGGAAAATTTAGTGGTAAAAGTGAGAAAAAGAAAAGTTTGGGGGAGTAGTGAGAGGGTATAAAAAGGGTCAAAACCCTAATGGAAGGTATTCTCTTAAGGAATTGCCAGCGGCTAAAGGTGTGTGTGTGTGTGTGTGTGTGTGTGTGTATGTGTGTGTGTGTGTGTGTGTGTGTGCGTGCGTGATTTAGGGAAGAATGCAGAATCGATTTGTGGAGGCAAAAGCTTGGAGTTGGGAACTCAAGGAAGTGCATCTCAATCATTCCTCAAGGTAATATTCTCTGCTTTAATCTCTTCTCTAATGGAAATTTTTAGAGTTTGATTGGGAATTTCTACCTTTGATAACCTTAGTGATGAGAGGCTATCTGTGTGTGAAGTGGTAGCCTAATCGGGCAAGAAATGGGTTAGAGATGTCAGAGTTATTCTTTGATGACTTACATCCAACTCCTACTTTGGTTTATTATTGTAATTAGAAAGGGTATGTTTACTCTCTGAGGAATTTGTGCTTGCTCGGGAGTAGAAGTCTTGAAAGAGCATCCGGACTAAGTTGTCCGGAAAATAGGGTTCCGGAAAAGATATAATCCGGAAAGATTCGGAGTCCGGAACAAGTTATCCGGAATAGGGCTTCGATCCGGAAAAAACCGGAAGTCGACGAGTGGTCCGGAAGTTTTAGGACTCCGGAAGAATACGAAGCAATGGCATCCGGATTGATAGCGAAATCCCGACACTTCCAGAAAATGTCAGAATCCGGAAACCGAGCTATCCGATAGTTGTTATCCGGACTCTTGGGTCCGGGAAGCTGCGGTTGGTGAGTTTTGGGTGTTCTCTTATTTTGAGATGTTGGGCGTTACTGCGTGAGATTAAAGATCTACTAGGTAGGATTTGTAACACCCTCAAAATTGGAACGAGCAACTAACTTTAATTTCGGTAAAATAACCAAAAGATGATAAAATCATTTCTACATGTCATCCTTGAAAATACCTCAGATTTAAAACATCAAAGTTTCCACAACTAATAACTCAAGACAGGTGTTACTTAACACAATTACAAGTTGCTAATTCCCAAACAAGTGCGGAAGACTTCACTAAGCGAAATCACACCTCGTGCACGCTACTAGCACTCATCCCTTCACATTGTAGCTATAGCTATTCCCCAACCTGAACCTGTTGCACATGTCGACAAATAAAAAGGTTAGGCTAACGCCTAGTGAGTTCAAGAGTTTACATCATGAGCAAATCATTTGATGGACCAAAAGATTCAACTTAATTTATGATTTCCAAAAAGGGGTTTGTATAAAATACACCGACAGCCCAATTTCCAAGCGCACACCATTCCTGTGAGGAAAGCTTCCAATGAAAATCATTTCGCCGCATGGACTCAAATCCAAACTCACATCAGGAGGTAAATAAATAATAATTTCTCAAATAATCGCCAATGCGAATAATACTCAAATAGTTGAAAACGTCCAACAAGGATGAAACATAAAATCCGTCCATCAATCATGGAAAACAATCCATACGCATATAATATGACACCGACAACGCGGATAAACAAAATACCCGAAAACAACACCCTTCGGTGACGGGGGAGACCCGATTTCATCGAATGTGGCGAACACACAAATTGAACCACAATTAATAAACACAAGTAAGCCTCATGGATGGGAAACACATGACATCAACCATCCGTCGGTCTCTAGTCAGTTTTAGACATCAACCCAAACCGGGTCTTTAGTCCATCTTAGACATCAACCAAACTAGGTCTTTAGTCCATATTTGACATCAACCAAACTAGGTCTTTAGTCCATCTTTGACATCAATCCAAACCGGATCTTTAGTCTAATGTCACATCAATCCAAACCGGATCTTTAGTCAAATGAGGCATCAACCCGAACCGGTCTCTAGCCTAGTGCGACATCAACCCAAACCGAGTCTTTAGTCCACAGAGACATCAATCCAAACCGGATCTCTAGTCTAAGCCACCAAGTTCAATCCTACTGGATCTTTACCTTGGAAGCCCACCATCCCAAACAAGCTTACTCGACTTAAACATCTATACATGACCTCAAAAGAATAACCAATGCATT
Organism: Saussurea involucrata; assembly: GCA_033807775.1. NCBI lineage: Eukaryota > Viridiplantae > Streptophyta > Magnoliopsida > Asterales > Asteraceae > Saussurea > Saussurea involucrata. Next base: position 26,618,200 of record CM066320.1, read on the forward strand.
CAAATCATGTAAATCTCACATACAATGCAATTCATGCAAATCAAACCCCAAGCCCACGTCGAACTTATTAAAACCGGGGGAATGCCCTCAAGACTCAACCAAGTCCAAAATCGAGCCATCTGCTCAAAGGATCTAATGATCGTTTATCAAAACCAACTCACGCAAATGAAGTGCATTTAACCCTCATCATGCAAACACATGCTCCGATGCATGATAATCTCACAACCCCTTCATTGCCACTTTCCAAATGAAGTCAAATCATATATGCATCTATATGTGTGTGTGTGTATACGTATACGCAAATCTTTTATAACTCAACAATGCATGCAACCCACCAAAGTTCATTAGTCCCGAAGGTACTAAAAATATGAAATCATCAAACGGTCTTCACACATAAGACCAAACACTCAAACCGGCACATACTCAAATAAAACGCAATTAAGCATATAACACATCCAAGGCTCCACCTCGAGCTACTAAAACCGGCAAACACTCACAAGACTCATTTGCGTATAAATCAAGCCTTTAAAGGCCAAAATAAACGTTTGGCTAAATACGTGTTGCTCACACGGTTACGTAAACCAAAATACATCGTTACCTAAAATCTTTACCCTTTTAAATTCTCAATTGTCCATCGGCCCAAAACAAAAGGTTTACAACTCTCAAAATATTCATACGGTCAAGAATGACCAAAATCCCCGACTCACACGTTCACATTTTCAAAATGTAACATATCATAGTTATCGCATAATCACAACAAACACTAAAAGTGTATTTCGACCAAATAACCTTCACTTATGCAAAAAATTAACAAAACCACTTTCACTCGTGATTTATTTATCAATCACTCAAAATCCCCAAATGTGGGTGTTTTACAAGATTTGTAAAGCTCAACACTTTGATTAATGCAAACCCGCTAATTAACTCAACAAGTGTTAATTTCATATAAAGCACACAAATACTTTAAAATAAACATTTTGGCATGTACAACGTTTTCACAAATCAACTTGAACTCACCTTGCTAGATTAGGCTAAATCAAGATTTTCCCAAACGTAAGCTCCTTTGAGGAAACCCGAATCTTCAAGTCCAAATCTTCCAAAACCTAGATCCATAAGTTTCCAACCATAAATATCCAGATCCAACCATGTAGAATCATTCCCCAAATGTAATACATCAAAACCTAACTTACACCAAAACCCTAGTTCTTATAGATGTAGAAAAATAAGGTTTTCCTTAACCAATCACCACCAAAACGACACCAATAAAGCTCACGATGGAAGATAAGATGAAAACCACAAAACCCTAGCTTTTTGGGTAGAGAGATATTACCTTTATCACTTGAATCTCCAAGCAAAAGCTCCTAATCACCCACAAAAGCTCCAAGCTTCCATATCTTCAACAATGGTGGAAAGGGGTTTAGATTAGGTGAGGAAAATGAAGAAGGAGAATGGTTTGTGTTTCTCTTGGGGAAAATCGGCTGAGAGGGGGGGGGAGAGATTGAGTTAGGCTTGTGAAATGGAATGAGGAAAGAGAGAGGGAAAATGTCTCTTTTAAAATAAAAAGCACCATCAGACGCGTCGCGGACGTCCGCATGGTTCCTCGCGGACGTCTGGCCTCAACCGAATAGTTTTCTTCCTACACTCTGTTACTTCCGCGGACAACCCGCGGACTTCCGCGCATCGCGGACATCCGGCCCTTGGCCCATGCGGACGTCCGCAATTTCAATTTATGTTCATCAAATTTTGGGGTGTTACAATCCTCCCAACCTTAGAATGATTTCGTCCTCGAAATCTAGATCCCTTACAACCAAAGGCTATCCAATTCAACACCGGCTACGTTCCAATAGCTTTTAACCGAAATCCAAACATTCCCCACATAGACTGCTATGACAAACCTCAAGCAACCCTTACCAACAATGTCCTCTCAGGCACATTGTACTTATGTCTGGGTGAACGCTCCATCTACTGGATTAACTGCCAACCAACTACCTCGGTTGTCTCCCAACCATAGGTGTTCCATACTCCCCCGACAACGGATCCCGACTCTAAACCAATCCGTGTCCACGCACTCTTAGATTTCTACAATTAGTCCAAGGTTTGATTACATCTAAAACCAACGAACCTCCAAATCACTGCTGAACTGGCACTTACTTCTAACGAGTCCTGTTAGACTCCAACACCAACAGTCGTCACTGACCCATCAGTTACACCACTCTCAAAACACGTCCAATTTCAAATCATCTAGTCGACAGATTCTTTTACCACGTGAGGAGGGTCATCCCGCTAAACTATTCGTCACAATTGAACTTAAGTTCATCATAACCGATACCACCATTTATTAAAATTGGACTACACCCTCCAATTGCACTAGTGGTCCTTGTCCTCGAACTCCCAAAGTTGACACCTAGTCACACCACCAAAACTCGACCCATCACAGAGCTCTACACACGAGCTTCATTCCTCAAATGTCCCCACCGATCCATGGTCATCCCCACGGTCTAAAGGATCCTACACGACCTTCACACAACACCGACAACCCAAGACAAGGTTGTCGAAGTGAACGGTTACCAAAGCACTAACAAGAGACACCGCAAGTCCCCCTTTTAGTTGCCCACAATAAGTAATTCGACCCCGCAAACGACATCATATGGATCACGACAATAACACGCGTTAGAAACCCAATCTTTCATCGAAAGGTTCTACATGCCCTCACCCCTAACTGGGGTCGCTCAACTTCACCAAGCCTAAAGAGTTCAAGGTTTTCAAGTGATAGACTCAATAAATATGCCAATAAAGTTTTCACTAGATTTTTCAACACGAAGGTTTTTATACTAACATCACATACGTACAAAAACTTACCACTACCCAGCTGGTGGATGCACAAACATGGACACTCGTCCCACGTATGAAAAAAATCATCTTTGAAAACCTTTTCATCGCAAATCAGTTTACTACTGAAACGTCAAAACGTACTCGACAACTTTAAAATGAACTGACAGGGTCCCATCACGGATTTACTTATGCCAAACGCACAAAGTAAACTCCGACATTAAAATAGTGTCCAGCAGCCTGTTTATACGAACTTCAAAAGAAGGATTTACACCACATCACTTTCCATAATTCTCTTTTTAACCATAAAACGACATGAACTGTAATTCATTAACAACTTTGCATGTGTCAGTTTTGTTCACAGAGAAACGAAGCAAATCATCTACACACCTAGGTTAAAACACGACATGGTCTGGGCCATCACCCAGTTTTAAATCGAATAACAAGATATTTTCATCATTTGGAAATATCGTTTTAAACAGTTAAAGGAATCTCAAATCAAAATTTTGCATGCCAATCTGTAGCACCTTCTTAGTAGTCACTCTGAAATGGTATAGCACATACCGGATAGTCAATACTAATTTTCAAAATAGAAATTTATTAACTCAAATTTCAAAACTTCTCATTCAGTCGTATAATGACAAGTAAATAAAATCCTTTGACCAGGCTCGCACACCTCAATGTGTTTTTCTCAAAACCTCATAAAACAATACGTGCACATAATTTGATTGACACATAACATAATTCAAGTCAACTTCAAACCTTAAACCACACAGGCGATGCACACTAACGTCCCAAAATAGTGGCTATAAAACTATTTATGTCAATGAACCAATACAGTGCATGTGCGAGAAAGAACATCAACAATGCCAACAAATGAGGGTGCACAAAACAAAACATTAGAGATGTACTATCATGATGCTCCTATATGCATGACTCACGCCACGTATAAATCAATTTGCACACCTAGCAAGTTGCTACAAAGTATGCTACCACGATTCTCAAAAGAGGATCCATGTGGCATCAAAACTCCAAAACCACTCTTTTGATGCAAAACGTCATAAAGCACATTTGGCAACAAAATTCGCATGAGACACATTACTCACTTAACCCCATATATTAACGCACGCAATCATTCAAGTATGCACATGACAAAGTGTCACCCATGCTCCGCAAAACGTCGTAAAACGAAACTCCATCTTACTCCACAAAACCTGCATCAAACTCGATGGAACTCAACAACATCCAACCAAGTAAAGGGTGTCAAAGTTTTCCTTTTCAATAATCAAATCGCGTAAAACAATATGATCAAATCCTCAAAATTCCAAAATCTCCTTCTTACGAGATAAAACAACACCTCTTTGTTAAGACTCGCAAAATCCAAATTCCCATTAGGGTCAACACCGAAAAAAGAGAATGTAACTCTCCGTCCAGACTTTAGCATACGTGGAGGAGATCCAATGTTAAAGTCGTAAGTCGTGGTTACTTATCCAAAACCATAAACGACATTAAAACATGGATATCACCGAGTCGAGCTTATTAAAACCGGGCGAATGCCCTCAAGACTCAACCGAGTCCAAAACCGAGCCATCTGCTCAAAGGATTTAATGATCGTTTATCAAAACCAACTCACGCAAATGAAGTGCATTTAACCCTCATCATGCAAACACATGCTCAGAGGCATGATAATCTCACAACCCCTTCATTGCCACTTTCCCAATGAAGTCAAATCATATATGCATCTATATGTATGTGTGTGTATGTATACGCAAATCTTTTATAACTCAACAATGCATGCAACCCATCAAAGTTCATTAGTCCCGAAGGTACTAAAAATATAAAATCATCAAACGGTCTTCAGACATAAGACCAAACACTCAAACCGGCACATACTCAAATAAAATGCAATTAATCATATAACACATCCAAGGCTCCACCTCGAGCTACTAAAACCGGCAAACACTCACAAGACTCATTTGAGTATAAATCAAGCCTTTAAAGGCCAAAATAAACGTTTGGCTAAATACGTGTTGCTCACACGGTTACGTAAACCAAAATACATCGTTACCTAAAATCTTTACCCTTTTAAATTCTCAATTGGCCATCGACCCAAAACAAAAGGTTTACAACTCTTAAAATATTCATACGGTCAAGAATGACCAAAATCCCCAACTCACACGTTCACATTTTTAAAATGTAACATATTATAGTTATCGCATAATCACAACAAACACTAGAAGTGTATTTCGACCAAATAACCTTCACTTATGCAATAAATTAACAAAACCACTATCACTCGTGATTTATTTATCAATCACTCAAAATCCCCAAATGTGGGTGTTTTACAAGATTTGTAAAGCTCAACACTTTGAATAATCAAAACCCACTAATTAACTCAACAAGTGATAATTTCATATAAAGCACACAAATACTTTAAAATAAACATTTTGGCATGTACAACGTTTTCACAAATCAACTTGAACTCACCTTGCTAGATTAGGCTAAATCTAGATTTTCCCAAACGTAAGCTCCTTTGAGGAAATCCGAATCTTCAAGTCCAAATCTTCCAAAACTTAGATCCATAAGTTTCCAACCATAAATATCCAGATCCAACCATGTAGAATCATTCCCCAAATGTAATACATCAAAACCCAACTTACACCAAAACCCTAGTTCTTATAGATGAAGAAAAATAAGGTTTTCCTTAACCAATCACCACCAAAACCACACCAATAAAGCTCACAATGGAAGAGAAGATGAAAACCACAAAACCTTAGCTTTTTGGGTAGAGAGATATTATCTTTATCACTTGAATCTCCAAGCAAAAGCTCATAATCACCCATAAAATCTCCAAGCTTCCATATCTTCAACAATGGTGGAAAGGGGTTTAGATTAGGTAAGGAAGATGAAGAAAGAGAAGGGTTTGTGTTTCTCTTGGGGAAAATCGGCTGAGAGGGGGGAGAGAGATTGAGTTAGGGTTGTGAAATGGAATGAGGAAAGAGAGAGGGAAAAGGTCTCTCTTAAAACAAAAAGCATCATCAGACGCGTAACAGACGTCCGCATGGTTCCACGCGGACGTCCGCCCTCAGCCGAATATTTTTCTTCCCACACTCTGTTGCTTCCGCGGATGACCCGCGGATGATCTGCGGACTTCCGCGCATCGCGGACGTCCGGTCCTTGGCCCATGTAGACGTCCGCAATTTCAATTTCTGTTCTTCATATTTTTGGGTGTTACAGGATTGTAGAAACGACCCTTACTATTTCTTGGGATTTAAAATGCTAGGTGTGCAGTTATAAGTGTGGTGATTTCAATTGAAGGAGTTTATCGTGGACGCTAGGTGAGTCTCCCTAACCCAATATCTTTATCAAATGTGTTTATATATGCAAATACTATATAAACTGCACATTTTACTTAAAGTTGTTAGACATGCATGGTAGTGTGATTTAAAGGTGTGATTACTTGTGTGTGGGCATGCGATGGCTTAGGTGTGTATATGGGGGGTGTCCCATAAAGAATGCGTTTATATATATGAATTTGTTTCATATAATTTATCAAGGGAGGGTGTGTGCCCTAACACGCTGTCACAGGTGTGTGTGACCATAGCGTGGGCCATCAATGCATGTCGTTTGTGTACATATCCTGAAATAAAGGTGTAATGTTCATGATCCCATATATCTTGTCTCTTATTGTGTATTCGTGGTGTGGAGCTGTTTTGAGGGAACTCACTAGATCTCATGGTCTAACCCTCGCCTTTCAAAAACTAAACCCTTTTCAGGTAGGCGCTTAGTAGAAGGTTCTAGTAAGGGCAAAGGAGAAGGTGTGAGCGGGAAGTTTCAGACTAGAAGAATGTCACTTTATCTAGTATGACAAGCATATTTCTTTAGTGATCTGAGTTGTGTAATAGGTTGTTTCCGCAAACCTTGTGTTGTACTCGTTGTATTGAGATGGTATTTTGAGGCTGTTCCGGCGAGTTATTGATTTATTGTTGTTATACTTTATTCGTTGAGATGGGTTGTTACAGTGTTGAAAACATGTATCAATCATATCACAAGTAAAACGGTTTAAAGGAACTCACCTAGGCCTTAACAATGTGCTACAAGTCCTTAAGCTAACTTTCGCCCAAACCGAACACCTGAAGTGGATGTCATATGAATGGTGTTAAACCACCCAATTACTCTCCAAAAACATTCATAATTATCCTTAAGATAAACCCCTAATCGACGCCTTGATCCTAGCCCGAAACGAGAAACGAGTCAGAATTGGAAATTGCCCAAACAGGGTTTGGGGCAACTTCCCGCGCGACCAAACCCGCGCCATAAGTCACCCCTGACACTTGTTTGGGTTTGCACGACTTTCAACCAAAAACCCTCAAAACCCAAATCTCCCCAAACTCTCCCAAATCGATTTTTAAGCCACTAAATCAAGGGAATCAAAGTTACAGATTGATTTAATCAAATCCAAACATCAAAACACTATTTTACCCAACAAAATCCATCCATGGGTGAAGGTTTTATCCATCAAAAACTTTAAAAAGAAACCTTTGAAGATATCATCAACAATGGTGATTGTTCTCAAATGAACCATTGAATACCATCCATAATTGACCAAAATCTTTATAATCAAGTTTCCAACCTTGAAAATCCCGTACTCCAAGATATTTGACAAAAACTCCAAGAATCAACAAGATAAATAAGCTTTAGTGCTCAAACCAAAATTAGATTCAAACCTAAAATGGTTTTTCACCTTAAATCCATCATTTTCTCAACCAAGAAGCATTATAAATCAACAATCCCCAAGAACATAACAACCCTAAAAGAAGAGGGATATTTCACATTAGAAAAGGAAGCAATAATCATACCTCAATATATCCATTTAATCAACTTCATTTCCTTCAAAATCACCATAATTTCCTCTCCAAGACTTTTCTAGCTCCCAATTGAGCTCTCTTCTCTCTCACACACATAAAGTGAAAACTCAAAATTCCAGAGGAAATGAGCAAATGAGATGAAATCCCACCTTTTTACCTTTTAGGCATCAATTTGCCTATTTGGTCCTCTAAGAACATACCATAACCCAAATCATCCTCACACTTCCATTAAATTGTCAACTTAAAAAAATTGGGTTATTACAGTTGTATTATATTAAAACTAGTTTTTATTTTCGAGTTAATTTAAGTATTGAATTATAGAAATGGATTTATTCTTTTCTTGATGAAGTATAGAAAATATTAATTTAATTGGTGTTTCCAGATTTGAAGGTGTTACAACATGAATCATCGATCCAGTGGCTTGATCAAGATTGTCTTTTTGTAATACATGAATCATACTCAAACCCACTAGTAAACACTATAACACAATATCAAATATACCAAGCGTTCTTTTAGGACGTTTTGGACTGATGATTGCCTTAAGCCAACGGTTTAGGGAGAAAATTAATATACTCCATGTCTTGAATATGATACTTTATATGATTGGAGTATGCACTGCCATGCCATGTTGTAACGTCTATAATCATCTTTGTTATCTTTCTTATATCCAATTGACATTTTATGCTAAGTTTACTTCTTTTCCTTTCAACGTGGAAACTCATAATAATATATAAAAGATATAAAAAGACTTTTGCCGACGAATTTTTACATCATCAAAAGTTTGACCAAAGTAGTTGAAAGAGACTTTTGCCAACGATTATATGTGTTGGCAAAATGCATCAAGCAGTTGGGAAAATATGGTCGTTCGATCGCGTACAATTAATTTTTGCGAACAACTTTTTGTTGCACCAGTAAATTATGTTTTATTGGCGACGCCTGTTTTTTGTCGGCAAAAAGGTTCCATGACTGGCCATTTTCAGGCGCAAAATCTTCCACCAAAATGAAATAAGTTGTTTGTGCACGAAAAACAATACAGAGGTAATGCCACGTCAAAATTAGTTCCATGTTGCATACAAGATCTATTATTTATGTTCAGATGTTTTATATTGCACACATACATTGGTTCAGTATGGTATATGCATATAATATGTTTTTTAACAAAATTGATGTTCAAAATAGTGTGATCAACTGATATATGTGTTGTCTGATGTTCATATTCTAATGTTTCATAAAGTACGATAGGCATCAAGGATGCCAAGTTGTGATGGTACATGTTTAGCAATATACAATGCACTCACTTAGCCTAAATCTAATAAACTTGTATATCCTATGAATTGGTAAGAATGGAACACGAAAAGTCATGAAAAGAATCGATGTAGTTTTTTCGATTGGAGTTTATTTATGTTATCTTTTTTAATTTGCTAGACATGTGTAGTTTCAATGTTTGCGTTTGGATCGGTTCGGTTACATCTATTAGATATTCTTATTGGATGTCAACTGGATTGGATTGGATATCCGTCAGATATTCTTATTGGATATCCATTGGATCGGGTTGGATCCATCCGACATCCAATGGATGGTCAAATCGGATTCATTCAATGTGTTAATTTAATCCAATTATTTAACAATGAAACAAATTGATTAATCACTTTTAATATGTGTTAAACCCAACACAAGTGAGATTAAACATTCAAAAACCAACACAAAACAAATTCAGATTTAAGAAAATAACAAACAAAATAATTGGATGATAGGTGGATAGATGATTGGATCGTAATCGGATGGTCATTGGATGGTTAATTGGATTGGTAATTAGATGTTGGTATGTTCGGTTCAGTTCGGTCTGTTATGGACTGCCATCCAAGAATTGACCAATCCAAGTTGGATGTTTAAATTTTCAGTCCGATCCCAATATGGTCAGTCGGTTCTAATTGGATCGGTTGGTTCCTATTAGATCAGTTGATTTTCTGCACACCCATAATATTTATCTCATAATTAATGGTAGAATTTAAGGTTGAACACGGGTTGGGTTTGTCCATTTGAACAACTCAACCCAATGTTTACGGTTTGAAAAATCTCAACCCAACATAACTCAATCCAAAGTACAACCCAACCCCAACAATGTGGGTTGGGTTAGTAAGGTTGAAACTCTGGTACATCATTTTATAATCGAGCTAAGAGATTGTATTTAAACGAAGTAAAAGCAAAATGATAACATAGAAATAAGGCTAAGAAATTGAAAGAAGAATGTTGAAGGTTCATGCAAATAATCACGGGTTGCGGGTGGTCTAATGCCTAATGTGTATATATTAATTAATGAGTTGACAAACATATTAAATTCATGGTATGAAAAAACATCGGGTTGAATTGAATTTAAATGATCCTAATCCAATACCTACAATTTAAAGTTTTTACGACTTGATTAAGCATAGAATCGCTTCGGGTTTGGTTTAGGTTGAGTTATTTTGGATTAGATTGACCAAGTTAATCAAAATTTTGAGCATCCCTTTTGGAATTGAAAAATAAATACATACTTCTAAAAGTAAACCCCCATTGTAAAACATTTAAAAAAAATATCGACATTTTTTTAAGTGAATAAAAACAGTTTTATTTATTCTTTAAATTGTTCAAAGTTGAAACCAAGAATATAAGTTTGTGCCTTTTTGTTCCCACTTTGAGTCAACATTAAGGAGCAATCTATTTTGATTTCCTACATGGCTACATGTGATTAAATAACGGAAAAAGCATCTAACCTAATTGTTGAACAAATTATTTATTAGTGTATGTATAATGGAAAAATCTTGTATATATTTCAACAAATATTTATTAGTATATATATATATATATATATATAAAAGTTTAATCGTTTGAGTTAATTAAAAACTCTAAAACTTATGAGATCTAATCTAATTTACTAATTTAGTTTAATTGATTTAATTTATTAATTAAACATAAAAAGTTATTGTAGTAATTTATTCATTAATGACAACTTATAAAATACTCTTTTTTGAAAAGTCAACTACTATAAAAGTACATTTATGTAAAATGTACAGTTAAAACACTAAGTTTTAAATAATAAAAATACTGAAATCATAGTGTGAACATATAAAAATAGTAAGGTTTATACTAATAAATATTTATGAACGTTACGACTATATTATATATTGTAAACCAAACATATCACATTGTATACTTTAACCAAGTATATACACAATGTGAATGATGTATATTAGTATTGTGTATATACCATAAAATGGTTGATTTATAACTTATAAATGATCCATATAATTAAAGTTTTTTTAGTAAACTACAAAAATGGTCTCTGAGGTTTAGTGTTTGTAACACATTTGATCCTTATAATTTAAAAATTACACTTTAGCCACTGCAATATGCTATTTGGTCCGGATTTGGTCCCTCTGTCAAACGTCCGTCCATTGAGTGCCGTTAGGGGAGACCACGTGACTTTCACACGAGGGCAAAACAGTCATTTTATGTTTAAACCCCTTTTACCCTTTTATTTAATAAGCTTCTTTCCCACTCTCATTTATTTCCCTCCAAATCCAAACCGAAGAAGACGAACAGCCTTTGCTCTCTCTCAATCAATACATCTGCTCTCTCTCTCAATCAATAATGGTGATCTGCGTGTGTGGCTACCCTGCTAACTTGCGAACCTCGTGGACGAACAACAACCCTGGATGCATGTTCTATTGTTGTTCAAACCCAGTAAGTGGTGTGCTCTCAAACCCTTTCAAAAACCCTAAATCCTTCCTAAAAATTTCTGCTTTTTTGTTTGACAGGCTACAATTTATGGGTTTGTAAGATGGTTTGACAGACCAATGTGTCCACGTGGCATGCAAGTGATTCCTGGGTGGATAAAGAGCAAAAACATTGTTGATCAACAGTTGCATGAGAAGACAATTGAAGCTCGAAATTGGAAACTTTTGTTGATTAGCAGTTGGGTTTTTTTTGTCTATCTTTATTTCTATTAGAACATGGATGTTGTTTAGGTACTTATTCTAGTGTAGGTACTTTTGTTGTTGGTGGTGGTTTTTGTGGTTTTTGTAATGGTTATGAAAGTGTTGTACCTTTGACAAATCGATGTTAATGGAAATTGGTTTACTTTTGACAAATCTATGTTAATGGAAATTGTTGCAATTGCCATTGGAAATTATTGCACTTTTGACAAATCTATGTTAATGGAATTGATCAAACATAAATAATCACCAACATAAAACATGAACATGTTTAAAACAAGGGAATTGATCAACCAAAAATAGTGACCATTTCCATGTAATCGATGAACCAAAAACAAATCTAGTGGCAAATCTATGTTAATGGAATTGACCAAAAACATCAATAACCAACATGTGACCAAAACAGGGGAATTGAAGATCAAAAACAGTGGAATTGATAACATGTGACCAAACAATAATTGTTCAAAACATAATTGATAAGTTACCATAATTGTTCTACATAATTGATAACAACCCATAACAAAATATACCAAAACATACCAACACATCCTATTTGATCAACTAAAACAAAAGATACCAAAACATCCTATTTGATCAAACCAAACACCCTCATGATGCCCTATCTTCTTGCCCTTTGCTGGTCCTGGAATTGTGACCTTTCTTCATGCACTTGTTTCATGTAATTGTTTTTCCCCTCCTGACAAGCTTTGCACCCTTCACAATGGGTTGAATCAATTCTTCTACAGTCTTTCTTTTTTTCTTTTTGGGCCTCCCAACAGGAGTGTGATACCTTGGTGCAATGAGAGTGAGTGTGCAACCTGATTGAGGCCAATGCTCTCTACCACTTATTGGCTCAATGTTGAATACATAAACAGATTTCCATGTATTGAAGTTGTAACTATGATGCACCCACTTCTCTGGTATCTCAACATCCTCTCAATTTGCTTGCATGTACCGTATACAAGCCACATCATGCATACAGGGTATGCCTGTTAGTTCCCATTTCCTGCAAGTGCATACCTTCTCAATAGGATCTACAACACACTATTCCATCCAGGGGCCACTAACGTGATACTTCTGCCCCCACTCCATAGCACAGTGTATTGTGAAGCTTGTGTCTTGATTTCATTCATGAGCTTTGTTGTTGGGGGAGTAAGGAATCTTTCTGACATGTCACTTAGCTTCCTTACATTGACAATCCTTTTCATCAAGTACTCCCTAATATACTCTAGGGCCATGATTATAGGCTTGTCTCTCCCATCAATGAGTTGTCTATTAAAGACCTCACACATGTTGTTCAGTACAACATCACAATGAGCTCTACCTGTGCATACCATAATTGGGTATTAATTTACAAGAACAAACTTAAAGGTGTTATTAGCTTAAGTTTAAAGGTTTTGTACCTATAAAGTGAGATCTGCTCCAACTCTGTGGTGGAATATCTCTTAACCAGTCATGTGCAGCTTTGTTCAAATTCCTCAGCTCTTTCATACATCTCCTAAATTGGTTAACAGTAGTTGCAGTAGCACACTTCCACAACAGATCCTTGTATTCCCTGCCTTTCCAGGTTTTCTTCATGTTCTTATGTATGTGCCTCAAGCAAAACCTACGCTCTGCACTTGGAAAGATCCTTGCTAATGCTGGTATAATACCCTGTAAAAGCAAATGTTCATTAGCATACAAATTGAACAAACAAACTACAAAAACAGAATACAAAATACAGAATACAAATTACCTTATGTCTGTCAGTAATGAATGTGAAGTTAGAGTTTCTATCCAACTCTAGATCATCTCCTAAATATTCAAAAAACCAACACTAGGAATCTGTGTTTTCAGCCTCTACAGTGGCATAAGTTGGTGGATAAGTCCCATGGTTTGGATCAATTCCTACAACAGATAAGATCTGACCAGGAAAGGGACCTTTCATGAAAGCCCCATCTAGTCCCAACAACTCCCTGTCACAGGCTTTGAATCCTTTCTTTAGGGCACCAAGTCAGACATAAATCCTCTTAAACTGCCTAGTGCTTGAGTATACCATGTTTGGTTCACTTTCAACCTCCAACTTCACTGTTGTCTCTGGATTTGTCTTCTGTAGCTCCATATTGTAGTCTCTCAACAAACTGTATTGTGCAGTGTAAGTCCCCTACATTTTATCCAAAGCTTTTGCTTTTGCCCTAAATACTTCTGCCTTGAAAGTTGCAATTGAAGCTTGGATTGCAGTTGGTCTTTCAGGGCTCCAATAGGAATAGTTGGGTTAGGGAGGATTGTTCCCTCTATTTGTGATGAGAGAAAGGATGATGTACATTGTCTAACTTTTCCGCATTAAAGACATTTATGCACATCATTGTAGGTTTTTGCTACCCATGTTTTGTCTTCACCACTTGTAGAGATGTGCAATACCCATGGGCAGATGGGCCCATCAACTTTTGACTGTTTTGACTTTGAGAGGGAGCAGAGGTATTGATTGCGAGAGAGCGAAGGTTGTTCATCTTCTTCGGTTTGGATTTGGAGGGAAATAAATGAGAGTGGGAAAGAAGCTTATTAAATAAAAGGGTAAAAGGGGTTTAAATATAAAATGACTGTTTTGCCCTCGTGTGGAAGTCACGTGGTCTCCCCTAACGGCACTCAACTTTTGACAGAGGGACCAAATCCGGACCAATAGCATATTGCAGTGGCTAAAGTGTAATTTTTAAATTGTAGGGATCAAATGTGTTACAAACACTAAACCTCATGGACCATTTTTGTAGTTTACTTTTTTTTTAATTTTTATCCATTTATATTGATGATTTATCAATGTATAAGCAATTAATATAAAATTAGTGAATGAATCAAAAAGGGAACACACTAATTATACGTGTTGAATTTAATGGAAATGCGTTTACTTGTTGACTTGTGAAGTGACTTTAACTCAATTATTTCCGTCAACTAAAGTATCTTTGACTATGCCCCTTTTAAAACTTCACGTTTTGCAGCCCTAAACTTTCCTCCACTTGTCATAATAGGTAACTTTACAAAAACAATTTCAACCTAAAAGTATGATGTCTATAACATTTTTTACTTTATTCAAATATTAGATCATTATTTAATTATTATTGGAACCATATATATAAACATGTTAATTACTTAATAAGTTTAAAAAAAGTTATGAGTCAATCAAACTCATCATCTTTCACACCAGTATATATAAAATAAGGCTTACCGATGAAAATATTTGTTGTTGTAACTGATTATCAGCGATTTTAAGTAGCGTTTGATGCATAGGGAAAGACTAGACGGTATATGAACTCTCCAATTGTTTGTTAAGCGTTTGGTATGAGTAGAATAGGACTGGGAAAGGCTGTTAAAATGACTAGATTGCCCTAAAATGTTTTTTAATTATTTTATTATAAAAATAAAAATTGTAATTAATATAAATTATTTGGGTTAAATTTCATAAGCCTAATGGTCGAAGATTACATCTACGACTTACCACACTTGTCTTGGTCGAACGACCTAGTTCCAACGACAAAGATATCCTCGATCAATATTATTTCTATGTACTACTAACAGTCGATTTCTTACGACAACCCGTTAGTTCTTTGTTTTATATTTATTGGAGGTCTCACATTAACAGAAGAACTAAATGTCAATCAATGATCAAAACACAACCGACGACCGAAATCATGGCTTTACCGTTTTTCATTATTACCCTCATCAACGAGACAACGGTTACAACATTTAAAGGAGCAATTACTACAAACCAAGTATAAAAATGACCACAAAGGAATTCAAAAGGACACAACTTCTACAATACGACAATAAGAACACCAAAGCTACTACTGCATTCTCGCTCAGAAGCACCTTCAATCCTTTGCATGACAATCGCTCGTTATTATCCCCGACGTACTAGTTTACTCTAGTTTATTTTACATCCATCCACGTTCTGTAATAGTAATCGTTGTTAATATAGACGACGTCCCTAACTGACGCTCATAGTACTGACTACTCCTACGATCGTCCACGGTTCTTACCCTCGACGGGGTTTTCTGCACAAATACAATCATCCAGATGAAAGGCTACCACGATATTTCTCAGTTTTTCCATTTTTTGAAGTTTTCATCTGAACCTCTCTCTCTAAGTTTAATCTAATAATGAAGCTATAACTAATAATAAATATAATTTTCAAAGATGATTAAAATCGAGAATCACATTATATGTATAAAAATTAAGGAAGACGTTACTCACGTTAGTGTGTGTTGTCCATATCATTCTCTTGACTAGAAATTGGCTTTAAATGAACGTGCTTCACATGGTGTCGACTAATATATATATATATATATATATATATATATATATATATATATATATATATATATATATTATATATATATATTATATATAGGGGTGGTATTTTTTACAAACCAGTGTATTTGTACAAACTCGTACAAACCATACCTACCTTCATGATTTTGTAAATTTGGCTTCATGAATATATATATATATTTTGGCTTCATGAATATATAATTTGGTTTCATGAATATATCATTTGGCATTTTTAACTAATTTTTTTACAAAAATAAGGGTATTTTAGCGCTCCACCGAAAAAAATTAGTTAAAAATGCCAAATGATATATTCATGAAGCCAAATTATATATTCATGAAGCCAAAATATATATAAATATATTCATGAAGCCAAATTTACAAAATC
Organism: Saussurea involucrata; assembly: GCA_033807775.1. Classification (NCBI taxonomy): domain Eukaryota; kingdom Viridiplantae; phylum Streptophyta; class Magnoliopsida; order Asterales; family Asteraceae; genus Saussurea; species Saussurea involucrata. The sequence continues at coordinate 26,634,558 of CM066320.1, forward strand.
ATGAAGGTATGTATGGTTTGTACGAGTTTGTACAAATACACTGGTTTGCAAAAGATACCCAGCCTATATATATATATATATATATATATATATATATATAGGGAATGGTTCAATTGAGAAGTCTAAATATTTTGAGAAATAGAGAAGTAAAAAAACACGGGAGTGTTCATATATGAACGTTCATATATAAACAGTCATATATGAACATTCATATATGAACACTCCAACGTTCATATATGAACACTCCCGTGTTTTTTTACTTCTCCATTTCTCAAAATATTTAGACTTCTCAAATTAACCTAACACTATATATATATATATATATATATATATATATGGTCAGGTTCAAGGGAAAACCCTAAAGAACTGGAAAACCGGAAAACCACGAAAATACGGAGGAAAAAGTATATCAATATGGATGTCAAATTAACGAGAAAAATATGATCGTTTATTTGGTGTAATTTATTTCGTTCAATTTTTTTTTATTTTTCATCTTTTTTCGAATAAAAAATAGGGGGTGGGATTTTTTAATTAATTAATATTGTTGTAACCGTCCGTCTAATCACATCCATCAGATTATCTAATCTAACGGTTGATAAAGTTTTTTTTAGTTTTCCATTTATTTAAGGTTTTCCCCTGAACCTCCCTATATATATATATATATATATATATATATATATATATACATATATAGAGAGAGAGATCTTCAAATGTAAATCATCATTTTCGTGTAAACGTGTAAACCCTCGATTTTATAGGTTTTTTTGATAAAATTTTTTTATAGAATTGTTTATTTTGATGAAATTGTTTCATATCATTCATTTCTTGATGATTTTTTTGTACGAAATTTGTAGTTTCATAGGTGAAAACGAAAATGTATGAAACGGTTTCATAAGAATGAAAAAAAACCTATGAAACTACAAATTTCATAAAAAAAATCATCAAGAAATAAATGATATGGAACAATTTCATCAAAATAAACAATTTCATCAAAAAAACCCTATGAAATCGACGGTTTACACGAAAATGATGGTTTACATTTGAAGAGGACTATATATATATATATATATATATATATATATATATATATATATATAGAAGAGTTCAATAGAGAAGTCCAAATATTTAGAGAAATAGAGAAGTGATCTTGGCCATTTATTCGGTCAAGATCGGCGGCTTTGACCGAGAAGCAGCGGATAATTACTCGCGTGATCTGCATAAGATAGAGGGGTAATTTCGTAAAAAATACACGGGCTGAGTTCATATATGAATCTGTGTGATTCACATATGAACTATACGTTCATATATGAACCTTTGTAATTCACATATAAACTCTTTTTAACTAATTCATATATGAACCTTTGTGATTCATATATAAACCTTTGTGATTCATATATGAACCATTGTGATTCATATATGAATCAGTTAATTTGTTCATATGAGAAGTAGTGAAAAAAATTTCATATATGAATCACAAAGATTCATATATGAACACAAAGGTTCATATATGAATTAGTTAAAAAAATTCATATATGAATCACAAACGTTCATATATGAACACAAAGATTCATATATGAATCAATTAATTTGTTCAACTGATTCATATATGAACATACAGTTAATTAGTTTTATATATGAAATACAAAGGTTCATATATGAATCACAAGATTCATATATGAATTAGTTATAAAGAGTTCATATGTGAATTACAAAGATTCATATATGAACGTATAGTTCATATGTGAATCACACAGATTCATATATGAACTCAGCCCGTGTTTTTTGTAAAAGTTACGAAATTGCCCTTCTAGTTTTGGAACAGCCGCAACTTTTGACCAGTCAAAGCCGCAATTTTTGACTAGTCAAAGCCGCAACTTTTGACCAATTATAACATATCTTGACCGAATAAATGGCCAAGATCACTTCTCTATTTCTCTAAATATTTGGACTTCTCTATTGAACCTAAGGCTATATATATATATATATATATATATAGAGAGAGAGAGAGAGAGAGGGTTGGGTTCCGATTAAAAGTTGAGGTTAACGTGAGAAACGGTTATCAACCGTTGGATGAGAAATGGACGCACATTAGGATGAGAAACACCTAGATACACCAGATCAATTCCCTTCTAAGGCGCAATTCATGGGTATGCATTTGATTAAAAGTGATCAACAATTGAGATCCACTTCTCACCCTTCTCATGTTAATCTCAACTTTTCACACGATCCTTCACCTATATATATTGTAAGATTAAATGAGAATCATAAATATTATGAAAACATTAGAATTTGTATGGTTAGGTATTACCTTATCTGTTTTTGTCATTTATACTATAATGGAAGGTATTGATCATTATATATATAGTCATAGGTTCAATCGATATATGTTAAGTGTATGAGAAATAGAGAAGTAATCTTAGTCATTCATTCGGTCAAGATCGGCTTTGACTGGTCAAAAGTTGCGTCTTTGACTGATCAAAAATTGCGGTTGTTCCAAAAATAGGGCACTTTCGTAACTTTTACAAATACGCAGGACGAGTTCACATGTGAACATGTGTGATTCACATATAAACTATATGTTCATATGTGAACCCATGTAATTCACATATGGATCTTTGATATTCATATATGAACTAATTAACTGATTCACATATGAACTAATTAACTGTAAGTTCATATATGAATCATTTGAACTAACTAACTGATTCACATATGAACCTTTGTGATTCATATATGAACTAATTAATTGATTCACATATGAACTAATTAACTGTAGGTTCATATGTGAATCAGTTGAACTAATTAACAGATTCACATATTAACCTTTGTGATTCACATATGAACTAATAAACTAATTCTTATATGAACTAATTAAATGATTCACATATGAACGTATAGCTCATGTGTGAATCACACAGGTTCACATATGAACTCGTCTGCGTATTTTCCGAAACTACCCCTCTATCTTGTGCAGACCATACGAGGAATTATCCGCTACTTCTCCGTCAAAGCCGTAAATGTTGACCGAATGAATGACTAAGATTACTTCTCTATTTCTCACACACTTGGCATTTCTCAATTAAACCTCTCCCTATATATATATATATATATATATAGGGGTTAAATCATGTGAGAACCAAAAAAAGATTGAGGACCATGAAAACCGATCTAAGCCATAATTTGGTTTTGATCCCATGGTTATACTTAAACTTTTGATCACATGGTTATAATTAAAAGATTAAGAACCGTGAGAACCCATCTAAGCCGTAATAGATTAAATCAATTAATGGATTAGATCGGTTTTTCATGGTTCTCAACCTTTTTACGGTTCTCATTTGATTACCGTCCTATATATATATATTTGTTTCAATGTTTGTTTTACATGTACTTATATCATGATGCGAAACCTTTTTAAAAAAAATTAGCGAACACGAACATATAGAAAAATTCACATTGTAAAACAAGTAAATGTGAAATAAATAAATTTTGAAACAAACATATATGTTAATAAAACTTTAAATATTAGCTTAGATGGAAAAAGTTTATGTAAATTAACAATTGATGTACTGATTCTTATGGGTCTCATAATTTTGTAGATTCTTGTATGATTAGCCTACAAATATACAAATATGTAGAGATATATATATATATATATATATATAATTATATATATATATATATAGAGAGAGAGCTTCAAATGTAAAAAAAAAATTCGTGTAAATCGTGTAAACTCTCGATTTCATAGGTTTTTTTGATAAAAAATTTTTATGGAATCGTTTATTTTGATGAAATTGTTTCATATCATTCATTTCTTGACGAATTGTTTTTGCGAAATTTGTAGTTTCATACGTGAAAACGAAAAGTTTCATAGGGAGGTTTAGGGGAAAATCTCAAATAAATGAAAAACTAAAAAAACATTTTATCAACCGTTAGATTAGATCATCTGATAGATGTAATTAAACGGGCAGTTACAACAATATTAATTAAATTAAAAAACCTCACCCCCCTATTTTTTATTCGAAATAATACGAAAAATAAATCAAATTCGAACGAAATAAATTACACCAAATAAACGATTATATTTTTCTCGTTAATTTGACATCCATATTGATATACTTTTTTCTCCGTATTTTCGTGGTTTTTCGGTTTTCCAGTTATTTAGGGGTTTCCCTTGAACCTGACCCTATATATATATACACATATATATATATATATATATATATATATATATATATATATATATATATATATATATATATATATATATATAGGGGCAGGTTCAAATGAGGAGCGCATCAAAACGTGAGAACGTGAGGAGCAATTGACAGTTATGAATCACATGTGATTGGCAGTTGTGGATCACATGTGATTCACAACTGATCTGGAGGAGCAATTGACAGTTATGAATCACATATGATTTACAACTAAAATCATTAATGATCCGCGACTTGCACGCCTCGCGAACCACCTCGCGCCACTTTTGCGCGAATTTTCGAGTTAATCCGATTTTTTAGGGTTGTAAATCATATGTGATCAGAAGCATGGGAGTGCTCCTCACGTTCTCTTAAATTGATGCGCTCCTCACGTGAACCTTCCTCTATATATATATATACATATATATACATATATATATATATATATATATATATATATATATATATATATATTTGTTCAATTAAGAAAGTTAAATATTGTATGAAAATAAGATGAAGGTTAATGGAAGATAAATATTTGAATAATTGTAAAAATGCATTTAAACGTGCATATGTGAACTCATATGAATAATTAACATTGGTTCAATTGGGTTGTGTTTGGTATGTGACAGGACGGGACAAAACTCATTGTCTCACGTTTGGCGCGACATGAGACATGACAAGAATTCATAGTCCCACGTTTGGTGTGACATGGGACAAAGACAAAAATTGGGACAAAGTGGGACAATATGGGACAAAAAATGTTTTTCTGTTCCACTAAAATAGGTGGAACAAGATGGGACAAGACTGAGACAAGAACTAAAATATTACTAATTAACCATCGTTTGATATATAACCTTAATTTAGGGCCTGCATCGGGCGGGTCGGGCGGGTTTGGGTGGGCAAATCAAAAGCCCAATCGGATTTCGAATATAGAAACCAAGACCCGAATTTTAGGTTTCGGATTTCGGATTATTTCAGATTCGAGTTGGTCGGTTTTCGGGTTAATATCAGTTGCGTTCGGATATTATAACGCAAAAAGTATGTATAAATTCAATCGATTTTGAGGATGGATTCAATCGATTGAGAGATTTAAGAAATTGATGGTAAATTTAGATATTAGATAACATTTCAAACGATTAAAATTTACGATTTTTAAAAGATAATTAGATAAATAAATATATTTATATAATATAATAATATATATGTATATTATTTCGGGTTTTCAGACGTGTCAGGTGGCCAATGATCAAACCCAACCCGAACCCAAATATCTCCCATAAGTCGGGTTTCAGATAATCAAGTTTTGGGGCATTCGGGTTTTGCACAAACACCTTATTTTTTGTTCGGATTCGGGTTCAGATTTCGGACTAGTCGGGTTTTGCACACCCCTAACCTTAAATAGGGTATTCGTTTTAGTGGTCACCACCCTTAGTCGCGGCGACCACCACCACCGGTAGCCACCGTAGACCACCCCCACCTTCTCTTACACTACAACAAACTCCACCTACACCTCTACAACCACCGTTGACCATCGACCACCACCGTTCATCGCCACCACCACTACCACCGTCGACCACCAACTACCACCGCCCATTGCCAACTCCACTAATATCGCTGGCCATCACCACATCCACCATAACCACTACCACTGCCTCCATCACATCGTTCACAACTACCTCATGTACCACTGTCAATCGCCACTACCGCTACTAGATGCTATATGCACGTCCTCCACAACCACCGATCATCGCCACCACCAATAGTATCGTCGAATGCCATCCCTATCACCACTACCACCACCTCTATCATAACCAACACCAACACCAACACCACCTCCACCTACACCATAACCACCACTACCTCCGCCACATCGACAACAACTACTCCCTCCATCATAGTCGACTGCCACCACCATCATTATCCACCATCCGTGCCTTCACCAATTGATAAGAATCTTCCAAACCCAATAAAACATAATTCTCCTTTGTACGAATCAGATTTTTTTAATCTACCATCAATAATACCAGAATTTTCATTCAAATTTGGAACCATTATATATGTATGTGTTTATGTATATGAAAATTGTATAAAAATACATATTATTTAATTAATTCACTTTATTTGTGTTAACTATAACTATCATATGATATATAAAATCTTTAAATAACTTTTAGGGGGAACTTGCTCTAGTTTTGTCATGTTCAGTCCTAGGTCATACCTAGGGGTGTAAATGATGCGAGTCGAGCTCGAGTATCAGTATACTCGACTCGAACTCAAAAACCAATACTCGAGCTCGAACTCGACTCGAAAACTCGCGAGTAGTAAAAACCCAAACTCGAACTCTACTCGAAACCTAATTCCCGAGCTCGAACTCGAACTCGAACTCGTTTCAAGCTCGAATCAAGCTCGAACTCGAGCTCGAACTTGAACTCGAGCTCGAACGTTTTTAATATATAACATTATTAGAAGCTCAAAATAAGTCTAAATTACCAACTAGAAAATCCAGAAAATTTAAAGTTTACAACCAAATACAAAATAAAGCCGAAACTAGTCGTAACTTGCAACCAAAAGCAAAACAAAGTCGAAAATTACAATATTAAAACCAAAGTACATTATAAATTCATCAAAAAGCAAAATACGATTTAATTTCAATTCAATGGTTGGGTTCCTTGAACGGTACTTTCGGGTTCCTTGAACGGTACTTGAATGAAGATTTCTTTTGGATGTTCTTCACTCTCCTACAATAAAAAGAAAAACAAATTAGTATACTTAATAAAAGTGAAGATAATTAACTAAACATATTTAAATATATACCTTGTTCTTCCTTTTCACTCCATGGAGGGATCTACACCAATCACCCGTGCACATCAACATTTGCACCGTTTCCGGAGCAAGAGAAGCTCTATAAGTATCTATTACACGACCACCGGCACTAAAAGTTGCCTCCGAAGCCACGATAGTGATAGGAACCGCCAAGATATTTACGGCCATTCTAGAAAAAATTCGAAACTTGTTTGATTTTTCCTTCCACCAAGCTAAGACATCAAATTTGTAGTCTTGACTAAAGAAACACCCCTCTTCTAGATACATATCAAGCTCAGATTTCACACGAGTTACCGATGTCTCCCCACTAAACATATCTAACAAAAGTTCGGATAAACCACTAGATCCAACATTTCCTTCATGGGTATTTGATCCAAATTCACACTCTCCACTTTCATCCACAATAGAAGAAGAATACATTCTCACATATTCACCACCGTTCATCGCCACCACCACTACCACCGTCGACCACCAACTACCACCGCCCATTGCCAACTCCACTAATATCGTTGGCCATCACCACCTCCACCATAACCACTACTGTAACACCCCAAAATTTCCATTGTAAATTAATAAGAGATAAATTGTATTTCGGTACGATTCATGTGTGAGAAAATTAATTTGGAGGGTTGATTGGCATTTAATTGGAAGTTTGGGGTATAAATTGGAAATGGGTTAATGACTCATGTAATTATTATGAGGTGTCAGCTGGAGATTAATCAGTATTTGAAATACTGATTTCCTTAGTATTTGTTTAGCAAAAAGGAAATTTAAAATTGGAACAGTGTGATATAGAGGAAACGAGACAGAGAGAAAGATTTCGAGAAAGAGAAGAAGAAAGAAAGCTGTTGATTTGGATTTGTGGTAAGAAACTTGAATCTTCCTACTGATTCTAGTAAGAAGGTTAATTAATTTCATAATTAATTGGTTAGAACTGTTTCTGGAAGATTAAATTGAAGCTGTGAAGATTTCGATCAGAGTTCAGTTTCAAATTGAGGTGAGTTATTCGATTCTCTTTGAAATTAAGCAATGAAAATGGGAATAGATGTGTTATATCTATATTTAAAACCCTTAAAATGCTTAATGGTTAAGAAAAGTCGAAACTGGTTTAAATGGTGAAAGTGACGATGAACAGTAAGGTTTTCGCAACCAAGGGTTGCGAGTTCTGAACTTTTCGCAACCAATGGTTGCGAGTTCTAGAGTTTGCGCTATAGAGGGTTGCGAAAAGTAGGGTTTTCACAACAGTGGGTTACGAATAGTGGAGGTTTTCGCAGCTTTGGCTTGCGAAAAGTAGAGCTTTTCGCTACAGTGGCTTGCGAAAAGTTTGACTTTCAGTAGCAGTTTTGAGGCTTTTATGTGAAATGCAATCTGATATCTATATGCTATTTGTTATACGAATATAACTCAAATATTGATACGAAAGCCATGTTATGAGTAATTGTAAAGGAATTATTTATGAGCCCGATCTTGTAGTTTACATTTGAGATATTGATCCCCGTGCTAATTAGCAAAGAGGGGAGAGTTGAGATGTAACAGCCCAGAAATTTAATAAAATATAAGACTTAACATTTCTATCAAAAACGGTCCCAAAGTCTACAATGCATCTGAATTACTCTAAACTCGCAGCGGAAACTACCTTCACAACTGAGATACTACAAGAAGCTCGGCGGTACTCTACAAGTCTTCACTACCTCTCGCCCCTTTTGCCACGACCCAACCTTCCAATATCATCAGATGAAACTCCATACACGGTTAATACCTGAAAATGGTTTTTATTTTTGAAAAGCGAGGGTTAGACCATAAGGTCTAGTGAATTCCCTCCTAAAAGCGTAACCACAAAACATTTAAAGAAAAAACACTTTTCCATGCAAATAACACTTAACAAGTTTGAGCTCAAACAAGGGTATACACAGTGGTACGGACCAATAACACCTTACAAAGCCAGGCACGGCAACTCATCACCTTACAAAGCCAGGGACGGCAACTCATCACCTTACAAAGCCAGGGACGGCAACTCGGGGGTCCTCCACTGTGTAACCCGACTCTATCACCAGCATAAACACTTAGAACATGCTTTAAACTTACTCGAGGAATATCCTCCTTCCACATTTCAAACTAACACTTTTCATGCATAAGAAAACATAAGATTCATGATAATCAAGTAACTCATTTTCAGACATATCAATTCTTCGCATTTCATTTTAAAAGACAGAAATAATGCATAAGGGAACTCACCTGATGCTCGGCTAAACGACTCACTACTTGGAGCTCACTTAAACACCAAACGATCACCTGAATTGGGGTTAACAAATGAGGTATTAGACTCCCCAATTATGCTCTAAAACATTCCCCATAATGTCCTAAGACAATCCCCTAAACCAAGCCTCGAACCCAAGCCCAAACGACCAACGAAGCAAAAGGGAAAAACAAGAAACAGCGACTGGCGTCGATGCTGGCGCCAGTCCATCGGCGCCGCCATCGGCGCGGACCCCTGGACAGATTTTCCTGCACGAGATTTCTTCCCAAAACTCAAAGATTTCTCATCCCCAAACTTCCCCAAATCAGATTCAGCTCTCCTAAAACAATATTTTAGAATCAACACCCAAAATGGATGAACAAAACTTATAAACCTCCCTTGAAAAGGTGAACTATCACCAAGAGTTCTCAAACTCCTTAAGGGATTCATCCAACACACCCTTCCACAAGATCTCATCTCAAAATACAAAAATGAGAAGAGATTGGGATTAAGAACATGCATCTAAACCCCATTCTAGACACAAAACTTAAAGAAAGGTGGGTGGAGTTATACCTTAGCAGCAACTTCTTCAATCTCTAGCTGATCCACCTTCTCCAAACCTTCAATGGTGGAACTTGAGCTCCTTTCCTCTCTAGAGAAGTTCCAGCCAAAAACAAGAAATGGAAATAGGGTTTTTGAAGGGTTTTGTCTTAATAAACTTCTCTCTATCACACTCCAGCCACATAACTTTCAGGTTTTTACAAAAGAGCCCCAGAATTCTTATTTCTGCACTAAATACCACAAGAGATGAAATATGGGATGTTACATCACCTCCCCCTTAACAGGATTCCGTCCCCGGAATCTCATCACTGAAAAGGTGCGGGTACCTTGCCCTCATATCGATCTCGGGTTCCCACGTTGCCTCAAAATTTTCTTAGGAAGTTACCACTACATCCCTACCAAACTAACTTCTTTGTCTGTCCAATTCTCAACCATCCGGCCTCAATTGCTCACACTGACTGCGAAGCTACACCAAACTTCTTCCCAACCAACATTCCCCAAACATGGGTTAAGACATACCAAAAGCACTCTAGATTTTCACCGAGTGCCTCTAAACGAATCAATAATTCCCAGTTCTTTCGAAAACTGCCACTACTCCATTACAATGTAGTCCAATTCAATCTCCTATTGAAACACACTACTCCAAACCACGGGAATATTTTCCCATCCAACTGTTCTCCCGACTTGAGATTGACAATGCTCGAACCTTCTAATCCAATCATCTTAGTTCCATTCACCTATCCATCCACTCCCGATCAGCATCGACAACGTACAGTATTCTTTGACATCGTCCCTAGGCCAACCACTACACTCTCGGGTCTGCAGCACGCCCAGCCACACACTTGTAATCTCTTCGTTCAAACATACTACTCATCCAAAATACTCTCTTTAATAGAATACGACTCCACTCGAGTTAACACCGCAATAACCCGAATTTCTAAACGGAGGCTTATCACTCCTTTCGTCGACATTACACACTACCATTCTCATAACGTTACCGCATTCTCACCACCACATAACATTCATCAAAGGAAGAACGCCCTCCTACCAAAATAGCGTTCGCCTGGCACAATTGTGTTTCCTCAAATCACCGATCACACGTGCCTTAACAGTTACAAATCACCGATCACACGTGCCATAATTCCATTCTATACACAATCATGTCCTTCGCTCAAATCCACTGAATGGTTCCACTAACTAGGAACTGCCTCCAACGTTCACTTGCCCTCTCACACGGAGGAGTGACCAAGCTCATTCTAACTATCTCCCTTAATCGGACACTGATCAACACGCTCGTGTGAAACATTCTCCTCGACGATATCGCATCTAAACCCACGGTCTCTCAACTAGAGCACCACATTCGACCACCTGTTCCCATCCTAACCTGATACATTAAAGATCCCTCAAAAGAATGACTCACCCACAAGCACCAACTTTTAGGCCGGTCGCATGAACTTAGCTTTCTCAACTCATTAACCAAGACATAACAACAATCCCTTATCTTATGCCTTAACAAGAACAGTTCTTCAACTATAGTCCGCCCAATCAACGTCTCATGACATCGTCTTACCGCGAGTCTGTCAATACTTGATCTTTTATACTGTCAACATCTTCTCTCATGTTTACACAAACCTTCCATTGCACACCGCTACAGCCTAACAGAACAACTTCTCCATACTTATCAGTCAAGACCTTTAGCCAAGTTCTCATGAGGTACTTAACACCAAGAACTACCAAGAGTTCCTAACTTTCCAACACCGCCGACCCGCTCATTCTAATTCATTACATCCACGAAATACTCCAACGCTCTTGCCTAAACTTCACGACGAAGCACTACAACTTAACGGGTACATTATCCTGCTCGACAATCGAGTGAAGCATGAAAACTCACCCAAATCCAATGGAATCGAAAAGGACAAGGGTTCTCCTATCATCTCGTTACCAACCGCAACTTAATCTCTTGATCTCAACCTAGTATTAACGTATACCGCCCGCAAAACCACACACTTAAACCAGGCATGCTCATTACCTTTGACTATTCCAACATTACAGCAATTCAACATTACATCTATGACCTACACGTTCCTTTGATTCCAAGTGCTACCACTTCCTCATGCTACTATCGCACCACACGACTACTTTGCAATCAGGCTATCATGATTTCCTTACACACACAAAGGATACTACTTACTTCACGACACCCATAACACCAAACCAAACAAAGCCGAAACGTTAATCGACTTTGCCCTTCCCGGGTCTAAAATGAACCACTTGACAAGGTCAATTACTCAAGGTACACCTGTTTCGATTACCCTAAATTTTCGTTCTTAAATGGATCATCATACCCCATAAGAAAATCACTTAAGCAATCACGACCTCTTACTTTTGTACACCCACACAAAGTGGTCAAACGTCACGTCGGATACCTACCTTTCTCCAAACAACTTCTTGCCTCTTTGTAAGAAAACTCAACAAGATAGCCACAATATAGCTACTTCTCCAATACCAACCTCCCGACAACTATCCAACAAACGGCCACTGATTCGACATCGATAATCGACATGCAATTGCCCAGTCGCCTCACGACGAATCAGGATTCTCGAAAGAATCTATTTCTCCTAACTCCCGAACCAGTTCTCGCTCCTCGTTAACTCCTCGCAATTTATCTCCGCTGTACTAGACACCTTACCCATAAGCTAATCATCCAAAGCCTCAATGGACATTACATTCACACCGGTGATCTCCCGTTCTCCCAATGCCTTCACTAGGTATTCCTATTCCATACCATTTACACAATTCAACGACCTCATCCACCCACACCCAACGGGTTCACTCTCACGTTTCAATCTCCTGACAAAACCTCCACATTAATGGACTACATGATGATTTCGTTCTTTCCTGACCATCTAGGATTCCTAACATAACCCACTTCGTCCTATGCCTTATAACCAACTTATACCCCACCATTCTCCCTCGAGAGACTAAACACAAGACCTTTCTTAGCAAGATCTAATTATCAAACCATCTCAGTACTCCAACTCGAAACCGAAAACATTACATTAGGTAACGTAACGCTACTGATTACTATTCCACCAACAGAAACACTTTGGCCATTTCAACTTTACTGCGATTAAAACTATTCTCACATAGCCAAGCGATAGCTAGAACTACAATCATACCGACATTCCCAAATTCACTGCCTGAGACTCCCGGTAATCACCCACTTCCTCTAACGGAAACACTAAGGTCATAACTCGACCACATCTTATCCAACTGAAAATTTTCCTCACCCAAAGCCTTTCTTCAACATCAATCGAATACCCTTCCCGACCTAGCGAGTTCATAGCCTTCATGCATAATGACACAACGATTGAAATCGTTTTGAACACTTTTTTTTTTAAAATACAGTAGACACAAAATCATAACACAAGCTTGAGTATGTATGAACCAACACCACTAAAGATGATTAGTAAAAACACAACGATCGCAAGGATCGCTCACAGGCACTCTTACGATACTTCGTACCCTTGTCTATCCAACTCGATGCCGACACAACGGTCATCTCCAACGAAACCCTTTTCCAATATGGCTAGAGAATTCAGAACGAAATCACTTACCCAAAGTGGGTCAGTTAACTCCAACACTCGCTTACATGAAAATAACGAGTCAGCACTCATTTTGTTTGTAAAACAAACCTCGCAATAAAATGTTTTCAATATTTTCGTAACGAAGATTCTCTGTACAAGAAAAACGTGAAATAATTCGTAAATCACTAAGTTCAAAGCTTTATCGTAAAATGGAAACAAGTTTGTCTTTTACTTTAAAGAAAACACGCTCGCACGCGTCAACTCATTTCCCCAAAACAAGAAAACATATCATGCACGCACATGCTTTTTAACATGAAAGAGTCTCGTATAATACTTTTAGCAGCAAAATGCATGGAATTCAATATGCAAAAGGAAGGCTATTCACTCTAACTAAGTCAATCGTTGCACTCACTTTAACTCTTCACTGGTACCATACTACAACCAACAACCGCTTCCTTACTTATGCTACAACTTGTAGCACAGGTGCTTCATAACCCTCCTGACTGATCACTCTTACATGGTTTAACAATCGACCACTTAGCTCACCTTCCATTCTCATTCATACCTCAAAACAACACTGATATCTTACAATCATTAACCTTGCCACTAAACCGTTTGACTAAGGAATCCAAGACTAGATTCCCTCACTCGATCTTGAATTGAAGGTTTTCAAGATGCCAACATACTTCTCACTTCCTATCCCAGAGAGTTTACCTCCAGACAGCTCATCAACATTCTAGACCACACTCCTTCTAGACGTTACAAACACCACATTACAAGGGTCTCCCATGACACACCAACTCTTTGCTATCAAGCACAAGGTTAGAACCTTCTACATACTGCCACTCTCACCACCCATCCCGACATTAGCGATTGATTACACCCATGCACCTGTAAACCCATAATAGCATTGGCCAGATGCTACTTGAATTTACCTTACATGAGGGTTCTCACTACTATTGTCAAGATATCCTACGATCACGGTCATTCCTAATGGCTTCCTATATCTCAGTTGTGTCCCACTCTACTCCACAGTTTAAGTTTAGGCCCATCCGGTCACCTAAATCCCTTAAACTATGGCTCTGATACCATTTGTAACAGCCCAGAAATTTAATAAAATATAAGACTTAACATTTCTATCAAAAACGGTCCCAAAGTCTACAATGCATCTGAATTACTCTAAACTCGCAGCGGAAACTACCTTCACAACTGAGATACTACAAGAAGCTCGGCGGTACTCTACAAGTCTTCACTACCTCTCGCCCCTTTTGCCACGACCCAACCTTCCAATATCATCAGATGAAACTCCATACACGGTTAATACCTGAAAATGGTTTTTATTTTTGAAAAGCGAGGGTTAGACCATAAGGTCTAGTGAATTCCCTCCTAAAAGCGTAACCACAAAACATTTAAAGAAAAAACACTTTTCCATGCAAATAACACTTAACAAGTTTGAGCTCAAACAAGGGTATACACAGTGGTACGGACCAATAACACCTTACAAAGCCAGGCACGACAACTCATCACCTTACAAAGCCAGGGACGGCAACTCATCACCTTACAAAGCCAGGGACGGCAACTCGGGGGTCCTCCACTGTGTAACCCGACTCTATCACCAGCATAAACACTTAGAACATGCTTTAAACTTACTCGAGGAATATCCTCCTTCCACATTTCAAACTAACACTTTTCATGCATAAGAAAACATAAGATTCATGATAATCAAGTAACTCATTTTCAGACATATCAATTCTTCGCATTTCATTTTAAAAGACAGAAATAATGCATAAGGGAACTCACCTGATGCTCGGCTAAACGACTCACTACTTGGAGCTCACTTAAACACCAAACGATCACCTGAATTGGGGTTAACAAATGAGGTATTAGACTCCCCAATTATGCTCTAAAACATTCCCCATAATGTCCTAAGACAATCCCCTAAACCAAGCCTCGAACCCAAGCCCAAACGACCAACGAAGCAAAAGGGAAAAACAAGAAACAGCGACTGGCGTCGATGCTGGCGCCAGTCCATCGGCGCCGCCATCGGCGCGGACCCCTGGACAGATTTTCCTGCACGAGATTTCTTCCCAAAACTCAAAGATTTCTCATCCCCAAACTTCCCCAAATCAGATTCAGCTCTCCTAAAACAATATTTTAGAATCAACACCCAAAATGGATGAACAAAACTTATAAACCTCCCTTGAAAAGGTGAACTATCACCAAGAGTTCTCAAACTCCTCAAGGGATTCATCCAACACACCCTTCCACAAGATCTCATCTCAAAATACAAAAATGAGAAGAGATTGGGATTAAGAACATGCATCTAAACCCCATTCTAGACACAAAACTTAAAGAAAGGTGGGTGGAGTTATACCTTAGCAGCAACTTCTTCAATCTCTAGCTGATCCACCTTCTCCAAACCTTCAATGGTGGAACTTGAGCTCCTTTCCTCTCTAGAGAAGTTCCAGCCGAAAACAAGAAATGGAAATAGGGTTTTTGAAGGGTTTTGTCTTAATAAACTTCTCTCTATCACACTCCAGCCACATAACTTTCAGGTTTTTACAAAAGAGCCCCAGAATTCTTATTTCTGCACTAAATACCACAAGAGATGAAATATGGGATGTTACATGAGAAGTCGAGGTGTCGAGATTATATTTTTATAAATGTATATGGAATATGTTATGGGATATAGCACATAGTATTGTATATACTCATGATAGAGTGTAATGGATCCATAGGCACTAGTTTATATGAACACATGGGATTGACGTGAGTAATCGTAATTCCAATATGTGTATGTTGAATGTGGAATTGACGTGAGTAATCGTAATTCCAGTATATGTGATAAATGTGGAATTGATGTGAGTAATCGTAATTCCCATTTATATGAATTAAGGAATTGATGTGAGTAATCATAATTCCTGAGTGTATGTTAAATATGGAATTGATGTGAGTAATCGTAATTCCTATTTTGCATTATTGAGAAATCATGGGATTGATGTGAGTAATCGTAATTCCTGATTTCTGAGGAAAAATAGAGATTGACATGAGTAATTGTAATCCCTACTTCCTTTCTAATAAATGAGCATGTGTAATTGCGATTTATTAGATAAGAGCATAGATCTAGAATCTGGGATTGATTCGTAGTTGGCTCTGGTTTGTACTAATATGACTTACTGAAGGTTAGTCATAGTTTTGAGATTGGGGTAGGTTCCCGTTGTTGAGATTAAGCACGT
This sequence comes from Saussurea involucrata, assembly GCA_033807775.1. Lineage (NCBI taxonomy): Eukaryota > Viridiplantae > Streptophyta > Magnoliopsida > Asterales > Asteraceae > Saussurea > Saussurea involucrata. The sequence goes on from CM066320.1 coordinate 26,651,197, forward strand.
GTACAGTAAGGTGGGTGAGAACAGGTTTGATATATCTGTTAATATTTTGTTATTTAATTTTAATTTGATTTGGATAATCTCACTAGGCGAAAGCCTAATGTTTCAAATTAAGCTGTCTTACCAGGTACAGGCTCCGGGATATAGTTGGGAAGTGAGATGACAGTTGAAGAACAATCAGATTTGGCGATATCAAGGATCAGGATATTTTGATGATTTTTGGGACAAGCCCTAGATAATCTAGTTCATCTTATTATGATGTATAATTAGATTGATCAGATTATTTAAGTTAGTCGATCTTATGTATATAAAGACTTACTTTTGATCCTTTGGTTTATAAAAGTCTGATATTTTGATGATCATAACATGTGTATTTTGAGGTTTAAATTGGCCCTGAATTTTAGGGTGTTACAGTATGGTATCAGAGCTTTAGTTTAAGCGAACTAGGTATGAATTTGAGATACCTAGACTTAAGCTGTGATGAAATTAAGTTATGATCTACGAGAGATGGGTAAAATTACTAAGACTGGGTAGTCTTAGGATGGACGGAAATACACTAATTTAGTATTGTAAGGATGGGGACGAGAATTCTCGTGTATAATATGTTCGCAATTTCAATTAGCTACTGTTATTATGGATATATTGATACATAAGCATGTTTGTTTCTCAATTGTTACAAGAGCTAATTAGTGATAAAGTACGTTTAGTATGTTAGAGTTCTGTTTAACCATTTGTATGGTTATTTGTGTTTGATCAGAGAAATGGTGAATACGCCACCTAGAGAAAGAGTTGGAAACGATGAGGCAGAAGTGAGTAATATGCATGATGCACCTATAGATTTTCTTTCTTTAGGAGGTATGCATACTCCAGCTCAGAGGGTGGGAACTAGCAATGTTAGTCAGACAACAGATTCTAATATGGAGGCAAGAATAATGGAGAACGTGTCAAGAATGATGAATGCTTCGGTAGAAAGACAAGCTGATTTGATGAACGCCTCCATGGAAAGACAAACCGAAATGTTTACAAAGCTATTCAATGACAGAAATATGGAACCGAGACGTCCAGTGATTGATACTGGGGTGATAAATCCGATAGGTAATCCAAGGTTAGAGGCGGAACGAAGGATAGACAGAATTTGTTCTTACAAAACATTTCTAAGCTGCAGGCCGCCTGAATTTAAAGGAGAAGACAGTCCAGTTGCGTGTATGAACTGGCTGCGGGAGATAGAACAAGCTTTCCGAGCCTGTGAATGTCAGGAAGGATCAAAAGTCAGATTTGCTTCTCAAATGTTAAGAGGTAATGCTTTGAACTGGTGGAATGTTTTGACAGCTTCTTTGACGACAACTGTGTTAGATGCTATGACTTGGGGATCATTTAAAGAGAAGATATTGAAAGAATATTGTAACGAACAAGAGATGGATCGAATAGAGGAGCAGTTTAGCAATCTTAAAAAGGATAACATGTCGGTGAGAAGGTATACAGAGTTATTTATGGAGAAACTGAACTTGGTAGGACATGTGGCTCCTACTGAAAAAGATAAAGTTAAAGCCTACCTGAAAGGGTTGCCGGCTGAAATGATGTCCCGAGTGCGAAATTCAAAAGCTGTAACACTCCGGGAAACGATTGAAGAAACCAAGATAATAGAGGAGATGTATGTTAGAGATAAGGAAGAGAAAGCACATGTAGGAGAGAAAAGAAAAGGGGAAGTTCGATCGGAATCATCGTATATATCAAAGTCTTTTTCTGATGGCCCACATTTAGAACCTCGTCAAGAATCGAAATGGTGTTCGAAATGTCAAAGTAGGCATTTTGGTCCATGTCAGAGGGCCACGTTTGAATGTTATAAGTGTGGGAAGAGTGGACATTCTATGAATAATTGTCCTATTCAAGGATCGACGTGCTATGAATGCTATGTGCACGTCCTCCACAACCACCGATCATCGCCACCACCAATTGTACCACTGTCAATCGCCACTACCACTGCCTCCATCACATCGTTCACAACTACCTCATGTACCACTGTCAATCGCCACTACCGCTACTAGATGTTATATGCACGTCCTCCACAACCACCGATCATCGCCACCACCAATTGTACCGTCGAATGCCATCCCTATCACCACTACCACCACCTCTATCATAACCAACACCACATCCACCTACACCATAACCACCACTACCTCCGCCACATCGACAACAACTACTCCCTCCATCATAGTCGACTGCCACCACCATCATTATCCACCATCCGTGCCTTCACCAATTGATAAGAATCTTCCAAACCCAATAAAACATAATTCTCCTTTGTACGAATCAGATTTTTTCAATCTACCATCAATAATACCAGAATTTTCATTCAAATTTGGAACCATTATATATGTATGTGTTTATGTATATGAAAATTGTATAAAAATACATATTATTTAATTAATTCACTTTATTTGTGTTAACTATAACTATTATATGATATATAAAATCTTTAAATAACTTTTAGGGGGAACTTGTTCTAGTTTTGTCATGTTCAGTCCTAGGTCATACCAAACACCATACAAACACTTGTTTTGGTCTGTCCAGTCCCGTCCAATTCAGTCATGTCTTGTGCAGTCCAATAATATCCGCATACCAAACACTAACTTGTGTATATTCAAATAGAGTTTTTTTCATTATATTTTCAATAATTTCACAATGTACATTTCCATTTCACAACATTTAGGGGCCGTTTACCTAATCACTTACTCGGGTAAGTGCTTACCAGTAAAATTCAATACTATCACTTACTTCCCAGGTAAGATTTTTAGTCCTTGTCATATTCATCCGGTAAGCTAATGTGACTTGATAAACACTTATCCGGGTAAACGCTTTGTAAACAGCCCCTTAGTTTTCTTATTTAAATATTGTACTACATGTATATGTATATGTGATGAAATAAAACACATTACAACAGATATATTATCAAATTGAAAAATTCGAAAATATAAGAACGGACAAAATGAATGAAAAAATGTAACAATATAGATGTTAAGTTAAATAGCTAGAATAAAATGTTTGACTCCAATATTAATTATGTTCAGTATATTTTTGTTTAGAAAAATGAAAATTAAACTAGATATTAAAGTCATTCAACATTTGAGATCTGTTTTCATGTTTTAAATATTTTTATATTAAAGTCATTCAACAACGTTGGACCACAAAGCTTCAAGGTCGTTGTTTTATTATTATTTTGCTTGTGTTGTCAATTATTAATGTTGTTTTAACCTTTTACAAATGTTGCTTTGTTATGCATGGTCTTGAAATTGACAAGATAATATCTAAAAATATTCTATTTGAACTTTATATTAACGTCTTGTTAAATCATTTTTACACACAAAAACTATAATGCTTTGGTTTATTCAAATATGAACGTCATTTTTTGGATCTTTTTGAAACGAAATTATTTGTAAAAGACAAACGAAATAAAAGAATATCGTGACCCCAAGTTTGGGGATCCAACAGTCGAGAATTCTAGGTCATATAAGAAATAAAACAAAATGTACCATGACCTACAAAATATGCATAGATCTAGAAAATCAGTATGCATTTTTAATTAAATTAAATGAAAATATATTGGTATTTAGTATGTATGTATGTATGTATGTATGTATATAACAAAAAATTTAGATCATTAAAATAGTAAAAAGATGGAGATTTTGGTTTTGTATTAAATCTTGTTTCAATGAATTCTCTATATTGTTATCTAAAATAGAGAAAATAACATGAAACCCAAATTATAGAAAATTCTTTAAAATGTATTATGAAGGGAGAGAATTTTTTTAGTCTTTCTCATCAATAGATTGAATCATTAGAGCATCTCCTACAACTATGCTGAAATGGAAAAAAATGGGATTTAGCATTTTTGTTGCTCCAACAGTTATGCTATCCTCTATTTTAAATTAGAAAAAAGATGAAAGAAATTATAAAAATCTCTAAATTTAAACAAATCTCTATTTAGATGGTTTCCCCCCAAAACTAATCATTACCCAAAAAAAAGAAAAAATTTGTTTTCTCTCAACTTTCCATATATTGAATATTTTAATTATATAATTAATATTTTAATAAGATAATTAATAGTAGAGTTGCTAAAATAATATAGTTGTTGGAGTTGGATGCAAATTTTTTTAGAGATTTTAATTTTTTTTACTCTATTAAAAAAAAAACTTTAGCATAGCTGTTGGAAATGCTCTTAATATCTTATATATAGTTTTTTTTTTAAATGTATTGGGATTATAAAAATTATATGTAGATTATCTCGAAATTGAGTATAAAATTTTTATTTTTTGAGATTATAACTTATAGTTCTCTTTTTTTTAAATAGTCAATCATTAATATATCAATCAATATATATATATATATATATATATATATATATATATATAGCCATAGGTTCAATAGAGAAGTCCAAATATTTAGAGAAATAGAGAAGTGATATTGACCATTCATTCGGTCAAGATTGGTTATAATTGGTCAAAAGTTGCAGCTTTGACAGGTCAAAAGTTGCGGCTTTGACTGGTCAAAAGTTGCGGCTGTTCCAAAAATATAATGGCAATTTCGTAATTTTACACCAAAGGGGTGTTAGCTCAGTGGCAAAGACTTGGGGATAGTGCTGGAGGCCTATGTCTCAAGTCCGAACAACGGCGGCTGCACTTCGACGGTATCAAGACTTTGGGCTTGGTCCTTTGGGGTCGGGGCCGGTTGCGGAGGATCCAGTCTATGGGATCCACTTCCGGGCCGTTCGGGTCAGTCCAAAGGGCTGGCCGGGTCGCCGGGGATTAGTCGGGTGGCACCCTTAAGTGGGAGCCCGGATACCTCGGAAAAGTGTGCGTGTGTGCTGCCTTTCAAAAAAAATTCGTAACTTTTACAAAAAACACGGGCTGAGTTCATATATGAATCTGTGTGTTTCACATATGAACTATACGTTCATATATGAACCTTTGTAATTCACATATGAACTCTTTATAACTAATTCATATATTAATCTTGTGATTCATATATGAACTTTTGTGTTTCATATATGAAACTAATTAACTGTAGGTTCATATATGAATCAGTTGAACCAATTAACTGATTCATATATGAATCTTTGTGTTCATATATGAACATTTGTAATTTACATATAAACGTTTTTTAACTAATTCATATATGAACCTTTGTGTTCATATGTGAATCTTTGTGATTTATATATGAATTTTTTTTAACTAATTCTTATATGAACAAATTAACTGATTCATATATGAATCACAAAGGTTCATATATGAATTAGTTAAAAATATTTGATATGTGAATTACAAAGGTTTATATATGAATCACACAAATTCATATATGAACCTGTCCCGCGTATTTTTTACGAAAGTACCCCTCTATCTTGTGCAGGCCACGTGCAGACCACGCGAGGAATTATCCTCTGCTTCTCGGTCAAAGCCGTCGATCTTGACCGAATGCATGGTCAAGATCACTTCTCAATTTCTCTAAATATTTGGACTTCTCTATTGAACACTTCCCTATATATATATATAGCCCTAGGTTCAATAGAGAAGTGCATATATTTAGAGAAATAAAGAAGTGATCATGTCCCTTAGATTATATTAGCTGATTTTTATCACGCGAGGGTAATTTGGTAATTACTGTCATACGGTTTAGAATCAAATTCAAATAAAACAGATTCTTTCCTTAATCAAATTCGATCGTATCCTTATTAGTTCTCGTTTGATTTCGTATCGTCAATCAATCTATTTCAATTTTATCGATTCCAGTCTCTTGATTTGCTCTCGTTTTCTTCTTCTATCGCAAAATTTAGGTTTTGAAAAGTTAGGTTTCAATCGTAATATCATGTCTGATTCAATAACCGTTCCTGATCAAGAAGTTGATCAGTTATCGAACGAAGAAGATCTGTTTGATGAAGATGAAGGTATTGTGTTTTAATTTTGTGCTTTTTTACTGTTTTTTTATGTATATGTGATTTGATGAAGATGAATTGTAAATAATTAATCCTTCAAATTGAAATTCGAACAATTTTAGTTTTTTACAACTTTTTGAGTTTTAAATTGAATATGAAGATTTGTTTTATGTCTGTTAGAAACATTATAGATTGATATATGAACTTGATGAATTTAGTTTGATTTGATTTTTGAATTTGTGTTATTATAAAACATTCATATATGAATTTATTTGAACGTTCATATATGAATTATTTTGTTTCTTAGTTCATTAATTAGTTAGTTGTAAATAATTAAATTGATTCATATATGAACATTTGTTTAGTTCTGAGTTGCTTTTAAAAATTTTATAGTATAAAGCATTCATATATGAATTGTTTGAATTGTTATAATACATTCATATATGAACATTTGTTTAATTGATTTAAAAATGTTTATAGTCTAAAACATTCATATATGAATTATTAGAATTGCTATAAAACGTTTATATTATGTGTAGGTTCAAATCATTGTTTGTCATCCACAAATTCTGTTCATCAATTAGTTTTTTCACCGTCTGGTTCGAAGTTTTGGATACCGAATGTGCATCTAGATTTGAAGCCAAGAGTAGGTATCTTTTTTCAGTCTGTTCAGCAGGGAATTTCAATGTATGAACGGTATGCTCAGAAAGGCGGTTTTGATGTTAGACTTTCAACAACTGTTAATGGTAATCATGGTGTTGTCAAGATAAAGTATGTTGTGTGTAGTAAGGAAGGGGATCCACCAAAAAGGAGTTTTAATACGGTTCATGATAGTATTGAAGTTAAAAATCACCGTAATTCAAATACGAAGAAGACAGGTTGTAGAGCATGCATTAAGTTGCGTTTTGTACCTTCAAAATCATTGTATGAAGTTTATTATTTTGAAGAGAAGCATAATCATATGTTTCTTGATGAAAATGAAATGAGTATGTCTAGAAAACGAAGGCAGCTGTCTTTAAACGATCAAGTGTTTATTCACAATGCTGCTAGTTGTAATATTGGAGCAACGAAGGCGCATACGTTGCATATGTCTTTGAAAGGGGGTTTTGATGTTTCTGGTTGCACTGTTGATGATTATAAGAACTTTAGGAGGGATTTGAATGCATTTGTTGGTTCTGGTGATGGTGAAATGGTTCTTTCTATGTTGGAAGATAGATCAAAGGATGATTCAGGATTTTCTTTTGAATATAATCGGCAGGATAATCAATTATGTGGTATTTTTTGGGCTGATGAAATTGCTAAGCTGAATTACCAAGAATTTGGAGATGTTATTTCATTTGATGCTACGTTCCGCACAAACCAGTATAGAATGGTGTTTGTTCCATTTACTGCTATTAATAATCATAAAAAATCTATTACTGTTGGTGCAGCTTTGTTGTCGGCTGAAACTCTTGATAATTTTAAGTGGCTTCTTGAGGCGTTTTTGAAAGCACATTGTGGGAAGCAGCCTAGTTTGGTTCTAACAGATCAGTGTTTGGCAATGAAACAAGCTATTCCATTGGTTTTTACCGAATCACGTCACAGATTATGTATGTGGCATATCATGGCCAAAGTTCCAAACAAGGTTAGTATCTGTTCATATATGAATTATTAATAAGTTATTAAAATTTTAATGTGATCCCATAGTTCATCATAAATACATTTTCAAATATGAACTTGAAGGTTCATATATGAAGACAAAGGTTCATAGTAAATACATGTTCATATATTAATTCGAATGTTCATATATGAATGTAAGGTTCATACTAAATATATGATCATATATGAACATGAATGTTCATATATGAATGTAAGGTTGAGACTAAATACATTTTTAAATATGAAAACAAAAGTATATATATGAACTTGAAGGTTCATATTTGAAGAAAAAGGTTCATACTAATTACATATTCATACATGAACACCAAGGTTCATATATGAATTATATCAATCATTATTTAGAGTATTTTGTTTTTTTTTGTAGGTTAGCACAGAGATATATAGGGAGACAGATTTTAACAAACGCTTTAATAAACTTGTTTGGAATGTTCAATTGGAGCCTGAAGAATTTGAAACTATGTGGTTGGATTTGATTAGTGAGTTCAAACTTCAGAAAAGCAAATGGCTTTCACACATGTTTCGTATTCGTCAACGATGGATTCCTGCTTATTTCAAGTCTATTCCTTTTTGTTCATTGATGAAAACTACATCAAGGTCCGAGAGCATAAATTCATTCTTCAACAAATTTGCTCACCATGGTAATAACTTTGTCACATTCATGCTTGCATTTGAAAATGCAATGCGTAAGCAAAGAAATTCTCAACGTAAGCTTGATCATGCGACAAAGACAACTGTCCCCCATATGTGCACTCCGAAAGCAATTGAGAAACATGCAAATGAAGTTTACACACGGGCTATGTTTTTGGAAGTTCAAAAGGAAATTAATAAAGGAGCATGGTCGTGTGTTCAACAAAATGTTGTTGAAAAGGATGGATGCCAACTTTATACAATTTTGCAAAATGAGAAAGATTGTAAAAGGAAGAAGTTGTTCAAGGTAAAAAGAATTAATAATATATGCATATTTATTATTATTTATTAGCACAACTTACGTTTTCATGTTCATGTGTCTTGTAGGTTGTGTGGAATCAACTGGATTCAACATTTGAATGTGAATGCAATCATTTTGGTCAACATGGATTTTTATGTCGTCATGTTTTCAAAGTGTTAATGAATGAGAACTTCAATCAAATACCAGAGAAGTATATATGTCGACGATGGAGAAGAGACTTGATATGTTTCAATCTTAGACACATTTCGTGGAGACAAGGCGATCCAAATGGTGAAATGGTAAGAATTTGCTATGATGCACAAGCATCTTTGGATTATATTTTGATGAGTCTTAGAAGTGATAAAAAGAAGCTTACAGAGTTTGCAGAGAAGATTCATTGTTTGAAAGCTGAGATAAATGCTAATATTCCTTACCAAAGCAAATTGGAAAAGAAGAAAGAGACAATAAGAAATCTTATTGGTGTTAATAAACCAGAAAAAATAGATATCCAGGCACCATCAGGCATCCGCAACAAAGGATGTGGAACAGGAAAACGTTTGATCGGTGCAGGTGAGAAAGCTGCAATAAAGAGTCAAAAGGCTAAGCGATTGTGTAGAAATTGTCAAGAGTTGGGTAATCATGATTCTCGAAATTGCCCATTGAAGAATGTTAATGATTAGATACATAGTCTAGGTTACTTTTTAACTCTACAATTTAAATAATAAATGTTGATTGATTTTTTAATGAATAATACAAGTTTATTTTGTAGTTGTTTTTTTTTTCATGTTTATATATGAAGTTAAGGGTTCATATATGAATGTTCGAAATATATAAACATTCATATATGAACTTTCATATTTGCACTTTCGAATACCTGAACATTGATATTTGAACATTCATATATGAACTTTCGAATATATGAGCATTCATATATGAAGTTTCGAAATATATTAACATTCATATTTGAACTTTCATATTTGCACTTTCTAATATGTGAACATTCATATATGAACATTCGACTATATAAAGATTCATAGATGAACATTCATATTTGAACTTTCTAATATGTGAACATTCATATATGAACGTTCATATATGAACTTTCTCATGTTAACATTCATATATGAAGATGTAACGTCCCAAAAATTACAAGGAATTTATAATTTTTAAAGTAACCCTTCATTAATAAAAACGCATTTAATAATTAAATCGTTTCATTCGCAAACCACTAAATAAAATTATTACGAACAATAAACAGCGGAATAATTGTTTTAAATATTAAGATCATAAAATAGTCAGCTCTTTCCGCGCGCCAGTGTGTACCCGTCACGCCTTGGAGCTACTCACACCTGAAACAATGATTTATTGGGAAAGGGTAAGCACGAATCTTAGTGAATTCAACCACTATAGATAACACAGTTATTCCACATTACCCCTATAACAGATAGATACACATAAACAAACATACCAGTCTACGAACAAATCATAAACATGCATATCCACACACACCCACCTGAAAGGCACAAGTCGGTCCCACCGACCACATGATAACATCTTCGGCCCCGCCGAATCCTCGGTCCCACCGAGTCTCTACGCCACCCGCGTATAAAACCTCCGGCCCCGCCGGATCCTCGGCCCCACCGAGTTAACATGACAACATAGTATCAACTAGACACCCCACTATCTAGTTCCACAACACAATCACATAAAGCTACCACACACGTACTACAGCAATGATAAAACAACCGTTATTAGATATAGTGAGAGAACTCACCTCAAATGCGCGCCTAGCTCAACAATACAAATTCAAGCTTCCCAATTACGGTCACTTCCCAGCACCTAAACGCACGTTAAAACTTATCAATACGAGACTCGGACCCTACGACACGACACCCGCTTAAACCGTCACTAAAACTACTTCCCGGTCTCGCCAAACAGGTCTGTTCGGGACCTGTTTCGACCTCCTTAAACCCAGTAAATCCTCAATATTATTACATGATTAGAAAGTACTCTGAGATAGGGTTTCAAGGACATATTATACACCTCCTAACGATTTTTCTACAATTAAATACGGATTTTATAAGAATGGTTCGCAGAACAGTGAAAAACAGCAGCTATCGGTATAAAACGACGATTTGGCCTATGCTACGTTCCGAACTGGATTTTTCACAAAACACAGAAAAGTTACTAGACTCGAAAAGGGAACTTTTGGCACCGGTTTCACCCCAATCCGAGTTACGAGTAAAGAGTTACGGCTAACGCAAAACAGTGGCAGAAAAGGACGTTTTTCACATAAAATGATAACTTTATAAAACGGTTTACGCGTTCGGTTTATACGATTCGGATTCCGCTATGGCGGTTTAGGGTTACGGCCAGAGGTGGTTTTAGGGTTCCGCCACGGGCACCACCCACTGCCACCTCCGGCAGCGGGGTACGGCGGCGGCGGCGACGCGGTGGTTGTTTTGCCGGAAAAGAAAAGAAAAGGAAACGAGACGAAGGAAACGACTTACCTCGCTACAACACCACACACCCGCACCTGCTCCTCTCTCTCTCGAAACTTCTGACGAACGGCAGTGGTGGCAGTGGTCTCCGGCGACAACAGCGGCGGACAGCAGCAGTTTCCGGCGACCTCTCTCTATCACTCTCTCTCTCGCGCTGTTCTCTCTCTCTACCTCTCTCTCTCTCTCGCGCTGTTCTCTCTCTCTCTCCGGCAAACACCAGCAGCGGCGCTGGTGTGGTGGTGGTGGTTTCACGGCAGCCGCAGAAAAGGAGAAATGGAATGAGGTGCTCGGTGAAGGAAAAAGAAATAGGGTTTCAACCTCCTTTCTTTGTTTGCGACGTGAAGAGAAAGAAACAATAGAGAATGGGTCGGTTCCTATTATGGGCCGACCCCCCCCCCCCATGCACTTTCCCACTTAGTCACTTTTAGCCCCTGCACTTCTCTCATCTTGCGAAAGGGTCAAAGTTCACTAACATTTTAACCTACACTACACTGACCCTATGTTAACAAATTGGTCCGACTCGACTAACCCCGCTAACGGAAACCTCAAAAACTCAAACTTAAAAGAAAAGGATTAATACTAATAAATTACATACCGGGATACGGGCTTTACAACTCTCCCCCACTTGGATTAGACTTCGTCCTCGAAGTCTACGTCCGCAAACAGCTCTGGATAGTTTTACCACACCACAACCTCGGGTTCCCAAGTCCACTCAGAGCCCTTTCTGTGTTGCCACTGGACTTTCCTCAACTAGGATTTAAATTTCTCACCCCGACAAGAATTTCTCGAATACTTTTCTTACTAGCAAAACTCCTTGAATAACACTGGGATTATGATCGGAAGAACACTCCAACAATTGGGATCAATCTTAGCCAAGCGACTTCGGTTGTCCCCCAACATTAGATATTCCATACATCCCGAGTCAAAACTCAAGCTCTAACCACTCTAACGTTGCTTACCAATATACTCAGCTGGATACTCGGATCCGATCATTCCTACTATTAACTGTCGATTAACTCCTACGAGTTCTACTAGACTCCCAGAATTTACCTTACACGAATCGTCAAACCAATAAATTTAAAATCACTCACGAAGGTCATTCCACCATAACCATTCACCACAAGCAAACATCTCAGGAACTACTACCATCAACATAATTTCCTTAAAATCGGCTACAATTATCCAATTACCCTAAGGTGTTTGGCCTCAAGCCCAAAAATCGACACTTAAGTATACTATTTACTTCAAAAATTCCACGCATTTATCCTCTTTATTACAAAAGGCATCAATCCCTAGCCGATACTATTCGGCCTGCAGTACCCACACGCGTGGAATACCCAACCTTCCACCGTCGACGTATCTCCCACACTCGCTCTACAAAGCCTAGTTACACCGTATCAAGATACACCTTAACGTCTACTTCCCAGGTACGTGCTCAAGACTATATCCTCCTAGTGCCCACTGGAAAGTCAAATTCGTAACACATGAATACCGGGGTCCCACCCCGAGATACCCAGCCGACCGTTACCAACGACTGACTGACATGACCAAGGCTCCAATGCAAACAGTCTACCAACAACATGCATATCTCGGAATGACTCACTCCCCCAAATATGTAAGTACTCAAACTGACACATAACACTTAAAAGCGCCTTACCCAAAATTCTACAACACAATCCAAATAAGAATTGGAAACACAAGAATTAGATAATGCAATTCTATTTCAAAATCAAACTTTGTGCATGACTCAGTCGGCATTCTACGCCTCGACTCCTACTCCTCCAAATCTCTTCGATCCGCTAACGTCATCCGGACATTTAAACCTCTTAGGCAAGATGGGAAATTACGTCAAATAATCCCTACGATTTTCCTCGAATCAAAGTCGGCTCTATAAGCCTATGATTCTAGCACAATCATCCATCTTGGCCCGAAACAAACATCATCCTCATCGTCACTCCAAGTGACTATTACTAGAATCGTCCTTTTATTCCAACGACTACTAAATTATAACCTTCGACACTACCCCAACGACCATCCCATCAAAGCAAAACAAGTACACACCTGTACTAGTAGGTTTACTATAGTCGTTCCTCCTTGTGATGGCTATTCAGGGTAGATATTACAACGAGTTATTAGCACATAATAATTCACACTAACAACGCTCACGCTCAACTCCTTGGATTCCTCGTGACTTTCCCCGACTCGAGCATTGATCCTGTGTTTCCGATAGTAGGAGCTCTACTACTACCTTCCACACCTATCATCACTCGTTCCGAGTTCCATCCGATGGGTCCAAGTAGTTTCTCGCCGATAACTACACACATATGCCCGCACCGGCATATGTACACGCTTCTCCTAGCTCCCTAGGAATTCCACCCAACTCCACTACCCTTGCTATGACGAAATCCCCACTAGTCATGACGGGTCGTCTCGCGAATGCACAGTCGCATACAGTGTAAAACCAGATAGACATTCGAAAATAAGATTCCATCCTACAACGGTTGGACTCAAATGTTGGACAACCTAGGGGGGGTAAGGTTGTATTTAAAACTTTTACTTTCAAAAATTCTTTTATAAAAATATCTTAATAATGTAAATACAACAGAGTATATGAAAACACAACAGATACGTATAAATACAGGATAGTATAAATACAGTAAATAAAGCAGAGTATATATACAATAATTATATAAACAGATATAATTAAATGCACAGCGGAAATATAAAGAGATAAGGGATAGAGATACTTGACACGGAGATTTAGTGATTTACCACAACTTGGTAAATCACTAGCCGAGACACTTCCCGACACGATCCAATAAACGTATTCTTTATGGTAGAATACAAACCAAATACAAAGGAAAGCAATAGGCTCTCAAGCTCTAGCTTATTGAGATATACAGGATCACACACCCGTTATTCAAACACTTACAAGAGGAGTATAACTCACAATGGAAATCACTCTTGTATAATATTTATCACTTGGATATTTTATAAAAAATGTTTTATAAAATAAATATGTAGTGATAATATGTAGTATGGAATATTAGTTGGGAGAGATTAGATGGATAGATGGTTGTTGGTTGTAGTTGTATTGTATATATTTCTTCTCCACCATCGCATGCATTATATAGCAGCTCTTCCAACGGATACATGCATCCGCGGTATACCGCCAAAAGCACGCGGTATACCGTGCAGTAATAAAAGTACTTTTGCAGAAGAGAAAGTCAACCCTGCAAAACAAACGTAAACTTGTACCCGCGGTATACCTGCTAAACACCGCGGTATACCGCCCAGACAAAAGTACGACCAATCAATCAGAGATCTACAGTAAGCCGCCGCGGTATACCTGCTGAACCTCGCGGTATACCTGCGTCAGAAAAGGACAGTTTCTCAAAAACCTTATTTAATTAAAATCATTTATGGTTTTTAGAAATATCCAAGTGGTATATTATTTTAGGGTGTTTATCATTATAAATTATAAACACTAATGACAACGTAAATCTTCCGTCTTGAACTCTTCAGATAAAATCTTCGTGTTCTTCAAGAACTGTACACTTGGATTGGATTGTTAGATAAACAATAATACGGTGTGTTTGTAATCATCAAAATAAATATATATAAATATATAGAGATGTGGTACACTTGCACCAACAATCTCCCCCTTTTTGATGATGACAAACACAACCGCTAAGCATGAGCATATGCGGTTTCTCTCCCCCGTTTGTCGAAACAAAAAAGGTCAAGAAAGACGGTATGCTTCCCCTCGAGAGATGCTCCCCCTCAAAATATGCATATATTTGAGAGAGCATAATCTCATGGTTAAAAGATAAAAAGCTCCCCCTCAAATTAATAACAAATTATAAAATTTGAGGGACAATAAAATATGCATAAAAAAGCATATAATAGACATAAAACAAAATAACCAAAAAGAAACACTTGCACCAAAAAAAAGATCTTAAGGCTTCGATTTTTCGGTTAATTTTATGTGAGCAAAAATTACCACGTATTATGACCTCGTCAGGGAACACGTATTATATCCTCGTCAGGAAACACGTATTATATCCTCGTCAGGAAACACGTATTATATCCTCGCCAGGAAACACGTATTGTATCCTCGCCAGGAAACACGTACAAAAGGCAAAGAAAATTTTCGTGGTACCCTTTTCTTATGGGTCCTTTTAACAGTTAGTATAAAACATAAACTGCAAATAAAAAATTAAAATATGTTGTCGACATAAAATAAAACATGACAACATACAATCCACAAAATTTGTTTAAAACCACAAACGCATCCCACCGGGATTGTCAACATTAAACATTCCTTTCGGAATCCATTTTCTAACCATTCTAATTTTGCGATTGTATTTATCATACACATAAAATGAAGCATTTATATTCGCATTAGGTCTAGAAAAATTACTATTATACATGCGAGCATACGGTTTCCTCCCATAATTCACATTTTTTATTTTTGACATATATGGGGGTTTTTGCACATAAGGTTTTCTCGTTTCAACTTTAGGTGGTTCAAAACACTTTTTAATTTGAATACACGAGCACGTATCAATACATGTATTAGAACCAATGCCTTTTCTACAATTAATGCGATTAGACATATTTAGCATTTTTAACACTTTATCATTGCTATTTTGAAATGCTTTAGCTAACATATTATCTTTTTCATAAAAATCGCATTTAGCTTTTAAACAAGCATTATCATTTATGAGAATATCACATTTTGCACATATGTCATTTTCTTCTATTCTTTTATCTAAACATGCAAGTTTCTTATTTAAAACATCACAAGATTTGCAAACATCTTTTTTACTTAATTTATTTTCTAACTTAGTGATAACATCTAAATCATAAGTAGATTTTTGTTTACCGTCATCTATTTCCTTTTTATATGCAGATACGGTTTCTTTTAATTTAGTGATTTCATCTTTATATTTATTTGCAAGAGCGGCCATGTCATTGAATGATTCATATAATAATTCAAGGTTATTTTCATTATCACTATCATAATAATTATTACTATCATAATTATTGTCATGAAAACATGATGTAGATACCTCATCATCACGGTCGGCCATGAGACAAATATTATTGTCTTCATCTTTGTTTGCGCTCCACGCGGCTCCGACGAATGTTTTTGGTGTGTTGATTTGTTTAGCACGTTTTGGACACACATTTGCATAGTGATTTTTATCACCACACACATAGCAAAAGCCTTTCTTTTTATTGGCTTTTTCATCGTCACTAGATTCGTCATATTTGTTATGGACGTTGCGACTTTGATTTTTACCACCACGATGGTAGTCTCCATTTCCTTGAAACCTATCAATATTGGCAAACTTTTTGTTAGATAAAAGTTTAGAGAGTTTTCTTACCATCTCGATTAAATCGTCAAGACTTTCGGATTCGTCATTTGAGGAACTTGCTTCTTCCTCCTCTTCTTCTTCCTCATCTTTAGGGGCAACGGCTTTGAGAGCAATGGATTTCTTTTTGACTCGATCCCGAACTTGATTTCTTTTTAGTGCAATTTCGTGCACTTTAAGATTGCCGATCAAGTCATCTATCTTCATTATGGAAAGGTCACGGGAGTCTTCTAAAGATGTTATCTTTTGCATCCACTCCGAAGGAAGGGCTCGTAGGATTTTCCTTATATAGTCCTCGTTAGGATAAGTGCGATCCAAACCTTTCAACGTAGTCACAATAAGGTTAAATCTTTTAAACATTGAGTCAATCGACTCATCTTGTTTCATTTCGAACAGTTCATAATCGTGAACTAAAATATTCACTTTACTAGATTTAACTTCCGTGTTTCCACGATGAGTATTATTTAAACTTTCCCATATTTGATTTGCAGTTTTATATGTATATACTCTTTCAATTTCATCAGTTGTTAAAGCAGCATATAATATATTCTTAGCTTCAAAGTTTAAACAAAAATGAGTTTCATCAGAAGTAGTCCATTCATCTATAGGTTTATCAATAAAAACATCATCTTTCACAATGGTGGGTTTAAAATTCCCTTTTTCTATAATATCCCAAATCTTTTGATTTTTGCCACGCACGTGACATTCAAACAGCTCGGCCCAAATGCCAAACTTTTCAGTATCTATCAAAGGGGGTTTTGTAAACACAAAATTAGTTTGTTGAGCCATTTAAAGGAATAAAAGAAATTTATGCAGAATATTTTTGAAAGACCTGCTCTGATACCAATTGTTGGACAACCTAGGGGGGGTAAGGTTGTATTTAAAACTTTTACTTTCAAAAATTCTTTTATAAAAATATCTTAATAATGTAAATACAACAGAGTATATGAAAACACAACAGATACGTATAAATACAGGATAGTATAAATACAGTAAATAAAGCAGAGTATATATACAATAATTATATAAACAGATATAATTAAATGCACAGCGGAAATATAAAGAGATAAGGGATAGAGATACTTGAC
The DNA here is from genome assembly GCA_033807775.1 of Saussurea involucrata. Taxonomy (NCBI): domain Eukaryota; kingdom Viridiplantae; phylum Streptophyta; class Magnoliopsida; order Asterales; family Asteraceae; genus Saussurea; species Saussurea involucrata. The sequence continues at coordinate 26,668,680 of CM066320.1, forward strand.
ACGGAGATTTAGTGATTTACCACAACTTGGTAAATCACTAGCCGAGACACTTCCCGACACGATCCAATAAACGTATTCTTTATGGTAGAATACAAACCAAATACAAAGGAAAGCAATAGGCTCTCAAGCTCTAGCTTATTGAGATATACAGGATCACACACCCGTTATTCAAACACTTACAAGAGGAGTATAACTCACAATGGAAATCACTCTTGTATAATATTTATCACTTGGATATTTTATAAAAAATGTTTTATAAAATAAATATGTAGTGATAATATGTAGTATGGAATATTAGTTGGGAGAGATTAGATGGATAGATGGCTGTTGGTTGTAGTTGTATTGTATATATTTCTTCTCCACCATCGCATGCATTATATAGCAGCTCTTCCAACGGATACATGCATCCGCGGTATACCGCCAAAAGCACGCGGTATACCGTGCAGTAATAAAAGTACTTTTGCAGAAGAGAAAGTCAACCCTGCAAAACAAACGTAAACTTGTACCCGCGGTATACCTGCTAAACACCGCGGTATACCGCCCAGACAAAAGTACGACCAATCAATCAGAGATCTACAGTAAGCCGCCGCGGTATACCTGCTGAACCTCGCGGTATACCTGCGTCAGAAAAGGACAGTTTCTCAAAAACCTTATTTAATTAAAATCATTTATGGTTTTTAGAAATATCCAAGTGGTATATTATTTTAGGGTGTTTATCATTATAAATTATAAACACTAATGACAACGTAAATCTTCCGTCTTGAACTCTTCAGATAAAATCTTCGTGTTCTTCAAGAACTGTACACTTGGATTGGATTGTTAGATAAACAATAATACGGTGTGTTTGTAATCATCAAAATAAATATATATAAATATATAGAGATGTGGTACACTTGCACCAACATCAAACAAGAGCTGCGCAATAGAACTAAATCTAACATTCTAAGGCTATTCGGTTCCTACCGCATACAACCTATAGTGCATTCACTTAACAACTTATCAGGGCTAGCATGAACTCCTATTAGCAAACAACAAACATGCAGTACAGTGTAATAAGCACCAAACAATCCAGCACACATACTCCTATGTTCTAGAAAGCAATCTAACATACATACTCATATGTAAACACTCTTCCCAGCTCCCTAGGAATTTCATCTCATCCCACTACCATTGCTACTACGGAATCCCTACTAGCCATAACGAGTTGCCTCGCGAATACCCAGTCGCATGCAGCGCGAAACAAATAGACATTCGAATATAAGATTCTATCCTAGAACGGTTGGACTCAAACAAGAGCTGCGCAATAGAACTAAATCGAATATTCTAAGGCTATAAATTTCTTACTGCATACAACCTAGAGGGCATTCACTTAGTAACCGATTATAACTAGTATAAATCCCTAATAGCAAGCAGTACAAACTACAACATAGTATTAACAACAGGCAATCTAGCATGCATACCCTATGATCTAGAAAGCAATTTTGCATACTTACTCATATGTAAACGCTATTCCCAGCTCACTAGGAATTTCATCTCATCCCACTACCCTTGCTACAACGAAATCCCCGTTAGCCATAACGAGTTGCCTCGCGAATACCCAGTCGCATGCAGCGTGAATCAAATAGACATTCGAATACAAGATTCTATCCTAGAACGGTTGGACTCAAACAAGAGCTGCGCAATAGAACTAAATCAAATATTCTAAGGCTATATGATTCTTACTGCATACAACCTATAAGGCCTTCACTTAACAACCCACTATAACTAGCATTGATTCCTATTAGCAAGCAGTCACCATACAGCATAGTGTCAACAACAAGCAATCTAGCATGCATACCCTATGCCTAGAAAGCAATACAACACTAAGCAATGTACCTTTCCTCCTTGGCTCCGGCTGACTGTACACACTGCGCCCTCGATCACTGTTCCTCAACCGGATTTTTCCTTCTTTTTATTTCCCAAAAACTTTAAAGAAAATTTTTATAGCCGCAAACTTGAGAATAAACACACCGAAATGCGTTTGATTCACTCAAGCCGTGCTCTGATACCAAGTTGTAACGTCCCAAAAATTACAAGGAATTTATAATTTTTAAAGTAACCCTTCATTAATAAAAACGCATTTAATAATTAAATCGTTTCATTCGCAAACCACTAAATAAAATTATTACGAACAATAAACAGCGGAATAATTGTTTTAAATATTAAGATCATAAAATAGTCAGCTCTTCCCGCGCGCCAGTGTGTACCCGTCACGCCTTGGAGCTACTCGCACCTGAAACAATGATTTATTGGGAAAGGGTAAGCACGAAGCTTAGTGAATTCAACCACTATAGATAACACAGTTATTCCACATTACCCCTATAACAGATAGATACACATAAACAAGCATACCAGTCTACGAACAAATCATAAACATGCATATCCACACACACCCACCTGAAAGGCACAAGTCGGTCCCACCGACCACATGATAACATCTCCGGCCCCGCCGAATCCCCGGTCCCACCGAGTCTCTACGCCACCCGCGTATAAAACCTCCGGCCCCGCCGGATCCTCGGTCCCACCGAGTTAACATGACAACATAGTATCAACTAGACACCCCACTATCTAGTTCCACAACACAATCACATAAAGCTACCACACACGTACTACAGCAATGATAAAACAACCGTTATTAGATATAGTGAGAGAACTCACCTCGAATGCGCGCCTAGCTCAACAATACAAATTCAAGCTTCCCAATTACGGTCACTTCCCAACACCTAAACGCACGTTAAAACGTATCAATACGAGACCCGGACCCTACGACACGACACCCGCTTAAACCGTCACTAAAACTACTTCCCGGTCTCGCCAAACAGGTCTGTTCGGGACCTGTTTCGACCTCCTTAAACCCAGTAAATCCTCAATATTATTACATGATTAGAAAGTACTCTGAGATAGGGTTTCAAGGACATATTATACACCTCCTAACGATTTTTCTACAATTAAATACGGATTTTATAAGAATGGTTCGCAGAACAGTGAAAAACAGCAGCTATCGGTATAAAACGACGATTTGGCCTATGCTACGTTCCGAACTGGATTTTGCACAAAACACAGAAAAGTTACTAGACTCGAAAAGGGAAATTTTGGCACCGGTTTCACCCCAATCCGAGTTACGAATAAAGAGTTACGGCTAACGCAAAACAGTGGCAGAAAAGGACGTTTTTCACATAAAATGATAACTTTATAAAACGGTTTACGCGTTCGGTTTATACGATTCGGATTCCGCTATGGAGGTTTAGGGTTACGGCCAGAGGTGGTTTTAGGGTTCCGCCACGGGCACCACCCACTGCCACCTCCGGCAGCGGGGTACGGCGGCGGCGGCGACGCGGTGGTTGTTTTGCCGGAAAATAAAAGAAAAGGAAACGAGACGAAGGAAACGACTTACCTCGCTACAACACCACACACCCGCACCTGCTCCTCTCTCTCTCGAAACTTCTGACGAACGGCAGTGGTGGCGGTGGTCTCCGGCGACAACAGCGGCGGACAGCAGCAGTTTCCGGCGACCTCTCTCTATCACTCTCTCTCGCGCTGTTCTCTCTCTCTACCTCTCTCTCTCTCTCGCGATGTTCTCTCTCTCTCTCCGGCCAACACAAGCAGCGGCGCTGGTGTGGTGGTGGTGGTTTCACGGCAGCCGCAGAAAAGGAGAAATGGAATGAGGTGCTCGGTGAAGGAAAAAGAAATAGGGTTTCAACCTCCTTTCTTTGTTTGCGACGTGAAGAGAAAGAAACAATAGAGAATGGGTCGGTTCCTATTATGGGCCGACCCCCCCCCCCCCCCCCATGCACTTTCCCACTTAGTCACTTTTAGCCCCTGCACTTCTCTCATCTTGCGAAAGGGTCAAAGTTCACTAACATTTTAACCTACACTACACTGACCCTATGTTAACAAATTGGTCCGACTCGACTAACCCCGCTAACGGAAACCTCAAAAACTCAAACTTAAAAGAAAATGATTAATACTAATAAATTACATACCGGGATACGGGCTTTACAGAAGACGAAGATTTAAATGTGAACTTGAAGGATCACATTCATATATAAACATAAAAAAGTTCATATATGAACTTCAATGTTCAAATATGAACTCAAAGGTTCATATATGAATATTTTCTGATATATGAACTCAAGAGTTCATATATGAAGTTATATAAACTTATATGAACACTAAGGTTCATATATGAACAATAAGGTTCACATTAATATATAAACAACCAATCAATAGACCAAAACAGATCAAAAATATTATTTTATAAACTATATATTACTACCAAAATTACAACCATTCAACATATATGTACCATTGTTTAAAAATATCCGAACCAAAACAACCATAATTGTATCTTCATGCTATCATTCTAGCAATCCTTCAACCACCATACACAAACAAACAACCATAATTGCACAAAAAAGTATTGTTTTTTAAACCATAGAACCATCAAAACCAACCACCAAATGTATGCTGCCAAATGTATCAAACCATCAAACCCAACCAATCATTTACAACATATCCTGTCTCTGGTTCTTCAGTGTCTTTGCCAGTGATTCCAAGTATTTCTTCTTTACTTCATTGTATGAATCAAACTGATTTGTTTCTGCTATAACTTTCTCTCTATGCAGATTCTTCTCTGAAAGTAACAATTTTGTCGCATACTTGTATCGTAAGCGATAAATTTGTTGTTTCTGAGTGTTTACCTTTGTTTGAAATCCACAATCCCACTTTTGGATCTCTTGCCCAATGTATGTCTCCATATGCCTCATGATGAATATCCCACAGTCAATTTTGTTTTTTTCAGAGCACCATTTCATTATATATCTCTCTGGTTGAAGTGGTGCTATTGCTTCTGCTCTGGGATGCTTAACGGACCTCAAGTATTCAACAAATAATCCTTGCTGCATAATATTTTTATTATCATAAGTAAAGTTGATAATATATTCATTTATGAACTTACAAAAATTTAAACATAAGTAACTTTACCAGAATAGATGGAACGTCTCCATATTTGTTTTCAATTGGTACATTTGTTGACATGTTGTCTATAATGTAGATTTTTGGGTGCTTGATGTTGTATACAAACAAGAAGTAGTGGTTTGATTGTATAACTGGAAAGAACACCTGTTTTCATTATATATAATTAGAATATTTAAAAGTTCAGTCAAATTTGTATGTTTTGTATATAATTTAGATACGTACCAGATCATATTCCCGCAAATTTGCCAAATCTTCTTTATTCTTTAATGCATCTCTAATATTCGATTTGAAGATTTGGAAACTTTCTTCTGCTGTGTTCTTTTTCTTCAGCACCCCATCCGGCTAGGTAAAGAAAGTAATTAAATGTAAATTTTTGATTTTCAGAACAGTTCATATTCATATATAAACATGAAGATTCATATATGAACCTAAATGCTAAGGTTCATATTCAATTCATTTTTATATATGAACTCAATGGTTCTAATCATTCAAATATGAATGAAAACAGATTTTTGTAAATAAAGTTCATAAGTGACAATCATTCATATATGAAAACAAACACATGTAAAAGTGATTCATATATGAACTAGGCTAAAAATATATATAACTATTGACATACCATTATGGCTGTGTTAAAAAAAAGTCTATGTGGGGATTGTCGGCTTCTTAATGCTTCTTCTGCGTTCAATAGAGCAGCCCATGTATCAACGACATTGGCCACTACATAGGTGTTTGGCATTAAACTTTCTGCTGCAACCTTTATCATATTTTCCCCATTGCTTGTTTCATATATCATCTCACTATAAGACAATTAAATGAAATAAAATTTATCATATATGCACATCATTAATTTTTTAAAATAACATATATAATATTAAAGGTGTCACTTACCTCCACTCTCCGGTCAGTGCAAACAGCCATCTACCAAGCTTTGTTTCAGTCGTTGACAAAATTTTTGATATCAAAACAGGTCTGTTAACATAAGGTGATCTCATGCTTTCTGGCAGTTTGATTTCTCTCTTGCCTTCCTTCTTTTCTTCTTCCTCTTCCTTTTCTTCGTCTTCTATCATTTCATCCTCTGTCTTTTCTTCATCTGTCTTTTCTTCCTCTTCTCTCACTTCTTTCTCTGCCTTTGTTTCCTCTTCTCTCATTCTTTTCTTACTCTTTTCTTCCTCTTTCTTTTTATTCTCAGCCTTTTCTTTCTCAGCCTTCTCTTCTTCCTCTTGTGATGAGAACCCTAAACCCAAACGGTAACTAGGTGCACCATTCACATATGAAGCTGCAATTTTTTTCACAACATCCGAAGTGTTTTCTGTTGTAACTTCATGTTGCATATCAGTTTCACTCTCCTTCTCATGTCTCTCCATCTCAGTCTCTTTATTCTCGATCTCTTTCTCTTTTTCATCATTCTTTTTCTTCTCCTCTTTTTCCTCTTTCTCCTTCTCTTTTTCCTCTTTCTCCTTCTCTTTCTCTTCTTTTGATGCTTCATAATTTTTCATCACAACTTCAACTTCCCCATGAGTTTGTGGGTCTTCCCAAAATTCATCTGTATCCGTCATCATCCTGGTTGTTTGTGTAACAGGTGTCATGAACAATTCATCATTTATACCCGTAACCAGGTTTAGATTCTCTTTAACCAGGCAATCTTCTTCTTCAACTTCAACTAATATCTCACTTTCCAAATTCTTCTTCTTTGTTCCTCTGTTCATGAACTCATCATACTCTTCTTTGTATTTTTTAATTACTTCATTACCAGGAAAATTGATAAAAGATTCTTCAAAAGCCTGATCTAGGATCATTGAGTCACACATCAAACAATTCATTTTGTCTCTTATCATACTCTGAACAACCTACAATTTGTATAAAAATTAAGAGTTATATATGAAGTATAAAGTATTAAGGATTCATATATGAAGTATATAAGATTCAAATATGAATTCATATATAAAAATTAATATATGAAGTATACAATATTCATATATAGGAATTCACATATGAACTTTCATATATGAATTTATATATATGAATTTATATATAAGAATTCATATATGAACTTTATATATAAAAGTTCATATATGAACTTTCATATATGAAAAATCATATATGAACTTTCATATACGAATTCATATATGAATTTTCATATATCAACTTTGATATATGAGTTCATATATGAACTTTCATATACGAGTTCATATATGAACTTTCATATGTATAGTTTATAATATATGAATTCATGTATGAATTCATATATGAACTTTCATATATGTACTTTCATATATGAAAGTTCATATAAGAAACTTTCATATATTAACTTTCATATGTATAGTTTATAATATATGAATTCATACATGAATTCATATATGAACTTTCAAAATATATAAACATTCATATATGAACTTTCATATATGAAATTTCTTATGTGAACTTTCATTTATTGAACTCACATAGGAACATTTATATATTAACTTTTATATATGAACTTTAATACGTGATTTCATAAATGAACTTTCATATGTATAGTTTATAATATATGAATTCATACATGAATTCATATATGAATATTCATATTCAAATATGAATATTAATGTTATATTATACTTACATTTTGTTTTTCTTCTTCAGTAGGTTCTTTTTCGACAATCATCTTTCCTTTACCAAATGCACCTTGATCAATTTCATACCCCTCTCTTCTTCTCAATCTCTCTGCAGTCCACATCTTGATCAATGGTCTATGTCGTTGAACAGACACACCCTCACATTCATAGTTATCAACATACAATAGCTGCAAATAAGAATCAATTAATACATTGTTGTAAGATATATTTTAAATTTATGAATGTTATAGTATACTTACGAGCAAGTATGTGATAGATCCAACATAGAAACTCAAGTCAGAGTCTCTCACCCAACCCTTTTTGCTGTCTTTCAAACATTCAAGAATGTATGAACACCAGTTTATCTTTGATATATTTGTCTCTGGTTTTATGTAATTTATGACAGTCATATTGAGGGTCCCACTTTTTAGTCCTTCGGCCATTGTATTGCAAAAAAGAGTGATAAAGTTCAACTTGAAGTTGAAATCTGCTTCTTTGCTATCAATGATCTTTTGCTTGACATCTGTTGGTCGGACTACTTTGTTTGAAAATTGTGATCTCCGGTTCACCAACAATTCATTGTCATCTTTAACAAACTTTTCTTCAAATATTCTTTTTCCTTCTGCAGGAACACCAAGCATATGTTCGATTGATTCTTCAGTTATTGGCAGCCTGTTTTCTCCAATAACCATCTCCATCGAATCACAGTTCAAGCAGTCAACGACAAAAAATGCTAGCTTTGAAGGGATCCCATCCATCTTCATGTCCAATAGAGCTCCAAAACCCATGGTTTTTACGCATTCTCTCTGTTGTTTGCTCAATGCTTGAATGGCTTCATACAGTGGTTTTGGTGATGTTCTAACTTTGATGACCGGGAAATTTGGTTTTTCTTGCTCTTTTCCCTTCTTTTGTCTCTTTGTTATCTTTTGTACTGGGTTTTCAAAATCATCATCAGAATCTATTAGCTTCGTCACTTTTCTTTTTCTCTTTTCTTTATTTGACCCAGTCCCTGTATCTGTTTATAGACATTTGTCAATATAATTAATCAAACATCATGATAATATAAATTTTTATCATTATTTATTATAGATTACATACATGAAACTATTTGTTTTGTTTGCTCTTGATTCGTTTTCAGTAGCCTTATCTTGCTCTTTGTCATCTTCTTTCCTGGATTACAAATGTTTTTATATGTAATGAATCTATGAAAATTTTAAATTACTAAGATATATATTTTTACCTTCTTCTGGGTCTTTCAATTCAGTTGTCTTTTCCACTTCTGCTGTTGTTGTTGGTTGATCTTCAGGTACTATAAACAACAAATCAATAAAAAACATTCATATATGAAATTTGGACTATTCAACATTCGTATATGAATTTTCAGATTTTCGAACGTTCATATATGAACTTTCATATATGAATTTTCAGATTTTCGAACGTTCATATATGAACTTTCATATATGAACGTTCATATATGAAGGTTCATACATTCTAAAGTTCAAATAAGAATGTTCATACATGAAGTTTCGAAATATATAAACATTCATATATGAACTTTCATATACGAATTTTCAGATTTTCGAACGTTCATATATGAACATTCATATACGAACTTTCATATATGAACGTTCATATATTCTAAAGTTCAAATAAGAATGTTCATATATGAACATTCATATACGAACATTCATATACGAACTTTCATATACGAACATTCATATATGAACGTTCATATATTCTAAAGTTCAAATAAGAACGTTCATATATGAACGTTCATATACGAAGTTTCATATATGAACATTCATATATGAACGTTCATATATTCTAAAGTTCAAATAAGAACTTTCATATATGAACATTCATATACGAACTTTCGAGTATTATTAATTTTCATATATGAACTTTCGAATATCCAAAACCCTAGATCTACTTAAAAGTATGTTATAAAACGAAAAAATATTGAACATTCATATATGAACTTTCAAATTTCTTAACATTCATATATGAATGTTCATCTGTAAACCCTAGATCTGGTGAAAAATATCATAATAAAACAACAAACATTCATATATGAACTATTTATTATTGAACATTCATATATGAACTTTCAAATTTCTTAACATTCATATATGAATGTTCATCTGTAAACCCTAGATCTAGTGAAAAATATCATAATAAAACAATAAACATTCATATATGAACTATTTATTATTGAACATTCATATATGAACGAATATACCTGTGGTTGCTTTGGCTTTTTTGCTTCGTTTTATTTTAATTTTTGGAATCGCAGACGTGTTCTTCGCTGTAATGAAAAAACAAAACAACATTTATGAACTTTATTTAAACCCTAAATTTTTTCTAAATCATTTCATCATGTTCTTAAACGTAGATTCATTGTATATAACGATGAACTTTCAAACATTTATAATAAATATGTATAAAATACCGTCTCTAACAAGCGTAATCAACGTTTCATCTTCTGTATTCGGATTTTCGTCGTTCCTCTGATTTTTTGCTTGTTCATCTTCAGGATTTGTATAATGCTTTCGAGTTTTTGCCCTTTGTTACAGATTTACGATGAATCAGAGATGGATTTTTGATGTTTTTGGTGATGAATGAGGGTTTTGGAGGTTACGGTTTTTGATAAAATAGCGTAATGAGTAGTATTGTGTAGTGTTATGATTCAATTGCCGCCTATTTTTATTTACATGTGCATATTACGAAAATACCCCTAAGCGTCCTATTTTAATTACTGTGCACGCGAATTTATCCGGTGTATTCCATTTTGACCTTGATTTCCTGACCGTGGATTATTTAATCCAAGGGATATGATGACTTCTTTATTTCTCCAAATATTTACACTTCTCTATTGAACCCTTCCCTATATATATATATATATATATATATATATATATATATAAAGAAAAATCAAAGATAGTGACTTGACAACATAAGATTTCGGTAATCCTCAAATCTTGATATGCGACAATGGTAAAAATATGGAAGCTTGTAATTAGAAGTGAATATAATAAACGAAGGATGGGTGTTTAAAAAACTCTATTTATATATATAAAAAAAATACTTTGTGTTAACTAATAGAGTTAACTCATTTTAGATTACTCAATTTTTATCATGAGAAATTGGTGTATTCAATGAGTAAGGTAGGATATATAAAATGAGAAAAGAATGAACTGAAACCATTCATCAATTAATAGAAAATATTAAAGGAATACCAACCAAAGAATACAAAATGTAGTTATGAAATTCCAGGGTTAAAATGAAAACCAAATAAATGATAGAAGTTATAGTTGTGAAATATAGTGTATATATATATATATATACACACACACACACAAAATGTAGTTATGAAATTCCAAGGTTAAAATGAAAACCAAATAAATGATAGAAGTTATAGTTGTGAAATATAGTGTGTATATACATAGGTTCTTATTTTGTAAATTGAAATAAAAGTATAAATTTGTAAACCAAGGGTATTTGTTTTTTTTTTCAAATTCGTAATTTTAGGAATAATTCATATTTTTAGCAACAAACAAACTTTCTTAATTCTCTTAATTATCTCTCTCTCTCTCTCTCTCTCTCCGCGCCACCTCCCACTCCTCGACTTACACTCTGGCGACCTCCTTTGAATTCCGGCAAGTTTCATAATTTTTTCGAGTTTAAAAAATTGTTTTTTCGAAAGTTTCAAGTTTTTTGAGTTTCGAAAACCGTTTTTTTCGAAATTTTCACGTTTCATAGATGAAAGAACATATGAAATGAAACAACCCAGACCAAACCATCAAACCAAAAGATACTATTTTAATTAAAAGGCCAAAATGGCTCAACATCGTCACACTATCAAAATTACAAAACTGGGTTCGCGGAACTAACCTAACTACAACTGAGAAATGTAACTAGACAATTAAAAGGAAGGTCTTCTAATTCCTCTATACGCAAGCTCCAACTCACAGCTTGCCCTTGCCCTTAATCGAGCCTTCGGCTACCTGCTTACCTGAAAAGATTTTAATTTTCAAAAGCGAGGGTTAGACCATGAGATCTAGTGAGATCCCTCTAGATACCAACGTCACACCACGCAAGTCAACTAAAAAGAGTTTATAAGAAGTTATAAACAGTTACACCTTTATCAGCTAAAGTATATGCACGCATGCTGATGGTTCACTGATGAGTGCGTGAAATACACCTACAAACGTGTGCTAATAGAACCAATAAGCAAGTATACTTATACGGAACTATGTCGTCTATCAAGTAATAAAGTGGTAAAATACTGATTATCGTCCTACAGAGATTGGAGTTAAAATTGCTATAAAAGTATGATGAAAGAAATGATTTCGGAAGATGATTTGGAAGAAAATATCTTTAATTGGTTGGTTGATGAGTATCACAGATTATAACAAACAGTAATAAAAGAAAAGCAATGGTGTAAGACTTGTGATGTTATGTTAAACCAACTTCCAGTAGACAAATGCTGCAGCATCACAGTGACAAAAACTAGCTTTATTATCTATTTTAAGACACGTTCCTCTCGGACTCTCACCATCCCATGGTTCCAGTAGCAGTAAGCAATCTTATCTCTGAGCAGAACCTAAGGTAAAGGAACGATGGAATGGATTTCTTAAAATATACGGCAAAACAAATTCTCTTTGTTAAAAGTTACTCTCTCGATATAACCCCCGAACCTCCCAAGTTTGTGTAATCCTATGTAGCTTATCTCTAAGTCTACTCCATTTTAACCCTTTGAGAAAAAGACAACTTATCAAGAATGAATCATTTTAGAAAACAAAAGTAACAACTCTTGTTGCAAGTAACTCTCTCGATATTACCCCTTATGTCATCCAAATTGACGTGCTATTCAATGGCCTATCTCTAGGTCCATGACACTTTAACACTATCAAAGTGATCAATTTGTCAAAGGATTGTATTATCTTGAAGAAACTTGGGTTGGAATAATAAAACATCATTTTTGCCACAAAAATGTCTACTTTCTTTTGGTCAACATAACACCATTTGCCTCACACCCAAGCTAATATGATTGCTACTCATGACAATAAATAAAGTAAATAAAATGCAAGAGACTTGAAAAGTAAACATGATGCTAGAATGTAAATGATACTTGAAAAGTAAAAGTCTATAATTAATAAATGACAAGAAAATAAAATTACAAAGAAGTAAATGACAATATTAAAGGATGGAATGTAAGAACAATAATGTAAAATGCTTAAACTAAGTGCAATAAAATTAAGACGTAAAGTAAATAACAAGATTAAAGATGCAAGAAGGAATTAAATAAAGCAAAGTAAAACTTTATGCCCAGTGCTACAGACGATGTTCGAAGCATTCATACGGGTGGATGAAGATTTGAAGATGTTAAGAACATTAAATGAAGAACACTAAAAAACTGAAAAGATTCTGGAAATTTAGAGAGAATTGGAGTTGATTAAGATCAACCCAAAAGTGGGAAGTGGGATACAAAGAGGGATGCTAATAAAGACACCCAAAGCCTCCTATTTATAGCAAATAGGGAGGGACTAAAGGTATAAAATAGCAACCAATGTTGATGGAAATAAACTACAAGTTACCTAAACTAAACTAGAAAAGTACATAAAGTCATTACAATACAACCAAGAGTTCTACTCAGCTGAATATTTGCTTTGACCGCTGGACAAAAGAAATGCCACTTCCACTCCCTTTTAATCAACTTCCAATTCTTCCATTCCCCAAAAGATCGGTTGTCCAATGTTGCAGAGATGCTGCAACATGACCTGTTCATCAAAGAGTTTTTCCAAAAGAAGTTAGAATTAACCTAAACACCCCATGAAAACAAGTAAATCATCATCCTAAGCTCCAAATCAGTAAATTGTAAAATAATGAAATAAAAGACTCAAATTGGGATGTAAAAGTGTAAAATCCTACCTAAAAGAGAAAAAGAAATAAGTGCTTAAGTACTCAAAATTGAGCACTTATCACCACCCCAAACTAAGAAATTTGCTTGTCCCCAAGCAATAAGAAGACAAAAGAAACGACTCAAATTTTTGAAAAGTATGCAAATGGATGGTAATAAGTGCACATCATAATCTTGAAACATAGCATAGCCTTTCATAATTCTAAAATAACCAACACCTCATTCTATTTATGATTATGAACCATAAGCTAAACACATAGTCTTTTTGTTATGATCACACCATTCACATCACAGATTACCAAAGCTTTTAAAAGGAAAGCGTTTCTCTCTTTTTGGCATATTCTTTTCTCACCTTGCCTTTTCTCACACCATGTTCCAACACTTGCAATTTTTTTGAAATCTTGGCACTTTTTGTGCTCTTTTGGTTGGAAACATACACCTACCCCTATAGGGTATTGTTGGTGTTCATTAGACCACATTTTCATGGCTTTTAAATAATGTTTTTGCTGCCATTTTTAGGCACCCCCACCCTAAACTAAGAATTTAACAATGTCCTCATTGTTGTGGAGAATGGATGTGTTTAGATGTTTTTAGTGGCTAAAAGTGAGCAAACACATGGATCATTTCTGTGATTGGTGTTGAATGTGGACCAAATTGTGTCCCAAGCACCATTGTGGTTAGTTATAGCAAGAATCAATCTTAGAAATTACATGTGAACTTTGAAAATTATTTGGGCTATGCAAGTACTTTGAACTTATCAAAACATGATCCCAAGTGCATGAAAATCAACTTTTAAAACAACAAAACTAATCCCAGACTCAAATAAAAGAAAATGAAATGAAAATGGAGCTAAAGAGAGTGATTTGAACCTGTCCCATTTAAGGGATGAAGCTTAATCCTTTCCAACAGCATCAATGGATGCTGTAGCAGTGGATGCTGCAGTACCAGTCCTCACAGCAGCATGTGCCCGTAGAGTGGCATTTTCATCAATCAACTTAGCAATCTGCTCCCTCAGCTTGACATTCTTATCCTTCTTGTCATGCACTTTAAACTCCATACTCCTTACTTCTCTTACCACATCCAACCCCTCATCATCTTGTTTCTTCTTGCTTTCCACAGCCTTGAGCATTTCCTCCCTCAAGGCTTCAAACTTTACCTTGAAATCCTCTTTTTGCTTGCTTAACTCCTCCATCAAACGGCTGTTTTGAGACAGCAGATCCTGTACCAATCCCATTAGATCATTGGCTTCCACTCCTTTCTCTCTTCGGTTGCAAAGCCTATTGACAGCCTTCATGTGAATTTCCCACTTCTCCCTCTGTTCTCGCACTATAAGATCATCTTTGTACCGTGGAACTCCATCCTGAATCAGCAGTCTTGTGAGCATCCCAGGGAAGTACAGTTTGCCTCTTGTGCGTGTGGCACATTCCCTAATGTTTTGTACCATGATCCTCCCCAAGTTTATGCTCCTTCCTGTAAGCAAACAATACAACAGAAACATCCTATCCACTGATATAATGATATCATGCGTGGTAGGTGATATGGAATGCCTTACAAAATTAATCCATACATTGGATGTGGAAGTGAGGTTGAGGGCTTTAAAGGTGCTCAACATGAAGTTTGCATGGATGTCCCATTCGGATTTCGGCTTTCCCAAAATAGTTGCTGCTTCTGCCAAATCATAAGGCTTCCCTTTCTTCATCAACTTGCCATATTCTGTCTTCTTGGGAGGAAAAAGGCTAAGAAAGTCATTGAATGTTTTGGCCCTCAACTTAATGGTTACACCCCGTATTTGGATCCTAGGGGAAGAGGTAACAGAAACCTCACAACAAAACTCTCTCATCATGGTCAGGTTGTAAGAAGAGTACACCTCAGCCACTTTCTCCAAACCTTGAGTATCAACCACATCCCTAATGAAATGGAATTATTTCAAGCTTTGTTCATCAAACCCTTATCTGGTAAACCCACCCTGTTGCTATGCTTAGGCCAGACCTTAGCTGCTGCTTTGGAGCTAAATCCCTTATGGGGAGCCTTTGGTTTGTCCATAAATTCCTCAAATGGCTTGGCCTTCTTACCTTTTTTTCTCTCAGCATGTTCATGCTGCAGGGGTGCTGCAGCATCACAGTTAGTTTCCTTAGGTTTGGTTCTTGAAGGTTCACCTGTTTCTAAGGTTTTTCTGGCTTTCTTTTTGGGAGGCTGTTTGGTCACGGTTTTCTTAGCATGGACCTTTCCCAAGGGTTTTCTTTTCTTAGGTTGAAGGGTTTCCACAATAAGTTCATCAGAAGAGTAATAAAGCCTTTCATTAAGATCAGGCAACTCAACCCCAACATTCTCCTCATTTAGAGTCCTTCCTACCCCTGTGTCTATGTACATTTCCTCAACATGAACTACACCCTCCCCTGTATTTTCAGAATGAACCATTCCCCCCTCTGTGTCTTTTTCTTTTTTTCAGTCTCAACCACCCCTCCCCTGTTTCTATAATTTCAGTTGTATCAGTGGGGTTGGTGGTGGTTTGCTCAGTTTCCACACAAAAGAAGGAGTCAAATGGTTCATTTCTTGAAAAGATATAGGTGTTTACTTTGGTGGACATGATGGGTTCATCTTGTTCATCTTATGAACAAGAAGTGATTTGGCCCTCCTCCAAAGTATGGATGAATTTGGTTAAGAAAGTGGGTAGCATTTTTGGTTTTTCAATGACTTTGCTCTTGGGGGTGGGTGGTTTTTTTGATTTCTGGGTAGATGAGGGTTTAGAGAATACCTTTGTAGGATCAGAGTAGAGTACAATGGCCATGGATTATGATGGTGGTGTTGGTTTGGTTGCTTCGGTGGTTCCATATGACTCACCCACGATAGCATTCTTCTTTTTCTTCAAGATTTCTTCACGGGTCAGTGGTGGAGTAGAGTCATCCTCCAAAATGACGGTTTGTGGTGGCTGATTGGTGGTGGCCGAAGGCCGAACCACCGCCTGGTTTCGGCCACTTCGCCGAACAGGGCGATTCTCCTCAACATTAGGGTTTCTTGGTGCAGTCCGTTTCACTCGTGCCATGGAATCGACAAAGAGAAAGGAGGATTTTTGGGTGTTTGATGGTGGTTCTCGGTGGTTGCAGGGAGAAGAGAAGAGAGTGAGAGAGATGACGGTTGGGAGAGAGGGAAACAAGAAAGAAGTTGAAAGGATGTTTTGGAAAAAGGGTTGTCCTTATCTGATTAAAGAAGAGGAGTGTGGGTGTTTTACAGCTATACAAATGAGGGTAATGTAAAAATCCAAAGGGTAAGGGTTAAGGTTAGTACAAAGAAGCATCCTAGATTGTACTTCTCAAAAGATTTTTCATCCTTTGCCCAAAGGTATAGGATGGTATATTTTTTTTAAAAAAAATTCAAATACTGATACTTGCTTTGTACACTCCTTAAATACCCTTTGAATTTATTCTTCCAGATTTTCCTCATTAAATACTGTTGGTCCCGAAGGCCTATACAAGTTTGTAGAAGGGGGGGGGGTTGAATACAAACACACAGATTTTACTTTTCTAAATTGTTTATTGATAAATCATTAACAATTTACAGCTTGTTTCGGAAACAAGATTAAGGATAAACCTAAATCTAAACAAGTTGGAACACTAAGGTTTCTTGCACTAAGAGAGATAAGGAAATTACTAATAATAACCTATCTTGAGATAAGAGATTGAACTTGTCCAGAGTTAGCAAGTTACTTCAAATGAAGTGGGTTCATCTCTTTATATACTGCATGCATTTAATGCAAGTCAGTATACACTTTACACGTGTCATCAGCTGGTTGGTTGCATGTCATTGACCTTGGTTGACAACCTTAGTAGCCGCATGGATGAACAGTGTAGTATCAGAGTGGTTGTACGATTTCAGACATTCGGAGGTTCTTTTCTGACATTTCGTACGGAGTCGTGCAAGGGAGGTTAAGACAAAAGTACTTTGTACGGAGGACTTCATGATCAGCTTTCGTTGATTCAGCGATCTATCATTTCATATCAGCGAATGATAGAGTTCAGCGATAGCTGAAGTCTTGTACTTGATACTTCACGTTGAGTGGACAAATCTGAGTCTTCGTTGATCCGCATCAGTTCATTAGGAGACTTGTCGCTGGTTCTTGAGCTTGATCTTCGACTTCAGCGTAGAACCTTTGTTGACGTGAAACTTGTCTTCAGGGATCATAAGTAAACAACTAACTTATCAGCGATTGATAGGATTTATATAAACCCTAAACCGGATCTTTAAGCTCAAAAATGATTAGTTCTAGATCATGGAATAAACATATACAAATCACAACATGAACAGCGGAATTAAACGACAAATTTGTATAGCTAACAAGGTTCATTAATTTAAACATACTGATTACATACTCACGCCCCAATTTGTTGACCTAAGTTATCAACAAACGAATACTTCTTCTCAAGTATTAGGATTAAGAACCTTGGGGCTCATGCACACACATCTACACGTTTTTGTTTAAACGTGGGTTTCAAGAACGTCTAATTCTATATCTCTAGGTTTCTTTATATACTAGAAACCTAGATAAACTAGAAACTAGATAAATACCAATCCTAGATAAACTAGAATTTACAAGGATAACTATAAAATAAACATATTACAATTTGAACCCTTGTAAGTTGAAGTTTTGACACATCAAATCTATATGAAATATTCCTAACAATCTTCCCCTATTTGATGATGACAAAACTTAGCATCAGAATCTTCAAGTAGCTCTTCCCCTTTTTGACATAATCAAATCCAAAACTTATCAAACTTGAATCTTCCCCTTGAATGATCAACACTTCTTCTTCCCCTGAATTTATGCTAACCATCCTTGTGTCTTCGAGGTTATATCAATTACGTTGTAAAGAAAATCAACCATTATCTATTTGAAGTTGAAGTAAAAAACCAAACCTTGAGTCTTATATCCCGTAGAAACCAAGTGAACAACAACGTCATTCTCATGAATGAGGGGATCCCTGTCCTTCGACCAATCTTCTTCTCTAAGATTTCGTCAAATTGAAGTCACATTCTTCGAACAATTACGTTAATAATCTTCATAATATCACGGGTTATCTTTAACAGGTGAAGGATACCTTTAAAGATATGATAAGAACACAAACTCTAACTTTCACTTCTTCTTCAAACAAACTCTAATTAATCTTCCTTTTTGTAATCAACTGATGACGATCAAAGGGTAGTCATTTAAGCATTCTTC
The DNA here is from genome assembly GCA_033807775.1 of Saussurea involucrata. Classification (NCBI taxonomy): domain Eukaryota; kingdom Viridiplantae; phylum Streptophyta; class Magnoliopsida; order Asterales; family Asteraceae; genus Saussurea; species Saussurea involucrata. The sequence goes on from CM066320.1 coordinate 26,687,425, forward strand.
CTCTATCGTTCATCAAACCTTCATACCTTGTGTGTGTGAATTTTCTTGAAACAAACAAAAATCATCCTCCTTTTGTCGAGCATGATCCTAACATGGTGTGTGACATGTATTCTCCATTGCATCGCGGCTTTGATTTCATGGCTTTGAGGAATTCTGAGTGAAGAACAATTTTTATCAAGAAAAAAAAAACTGCTGGATTTCGAGAATTTCTGGGAGCGTTATGGACGTCGTACGGCCAATCCAACCAGACATAATGTTAAACAATGTGTCCCGAAGCTGCTGTCCAAAAATCGCGACGATCCGACGGTTCAATCTCCGGGAATAGGCGAAACGGCCGGCTGTGATTTTCCAGAAAATTTCTGCGAAAAATCTGATTTTTCTTTCTTTCGTTCGTCTTCTTTCGTCTCTTCAAATCTTCCATTAAACCTTGTTTTTCTTCCAGATCAGAGAGCACCATGTGCTCTGATACCACCTGATAGGATTTATATAAACCCTAAACCGGATCTTTAAGCTCAAGAATGATTAGTTCTAGATCATGGAATAAACATATACAAATCACAACATGAACAGCGGAATTAAACGACAAATTTGTATAGCTAACAAGGTTCATTAATTTAAACATACTGATTACATACTCACGCCCCAATTTGTTGACCTAAGTTATCAACAAACGAATACTTCTTCTCAAGTATTAGGATTAAGAACCTTGGGGCTCATGCACACACATCTACACGTTTTTGTTTAAACGTGGGTTTCAAGAACGTCTAATTCTATATCTCTAGGTTTCTTTATATACTAGAAACCTAGATAAACTAGAAACTAGATAAATACCAATCCTAGATAAACTAGAATTTACAAGGATAACTATAAAATAAACATATTACAATTCGAACCCTTGTAAGTTGAAGTTTTGACACATCAAATCTATATGAAATATTCCTAACAGCGATCATCATAATGACTGAACAGACTCAGAGCATTTATGGCGAACAGTTTCGCTGAATGTTTAACTTAAAGAGCGAGAGTTCCTATCAGCGGTACTGGAAGATCTTAGTACTTATCAGCGATAGTGAAACTCTGATACATATTGTTTACTTACAATTTTCACTAAGTATATAAGAGAGGGTCATTATCAAATCACTGAGGGTTTGGATCAACAATCTCCCCCTATTTGATTATGACATAGCAACAAAGAAAATTGCTATTAAATGAAAACATAAGGATAAAAAGAACTCATAAAATATTTGTCCCTTTTACTGTTTTCTGGGATCTTTTCAGTACTGATGGAGTAAAGTACATTCGCTGAAATCTTTCTTTAAAACTTTGAATCAGGATACAAAGAGAAATGAAAAGATTACAAGTACAAGCGAAATAAATTACAAGTACAAAAGGATAACTGATAAAATAGATGAAAGAGGCGATCCTATCAGCTTACAAAGGTTCTTAATGAGAAGTTCATCAAGGGTCATTGATGTGGTGGGAATCATCCAGTCAGGAACGGTTACACCTTGTTTTCTTTTGATCAGCGCTTCTTCAAAAATCAAGGGTTTCAGATGTCGTGCCTGAGGGTCATTTCTGAAGTCACACCAGTAGATGAGATCTCTGAGCTGTTCGATTGGAGTGATTGGAAGCTCAGCGATCCGTTGAAAACGCTTTCCACCATCGTAGTCATGAAAAAATATCCCGTAGGGTTCGCTTATGACTTTGCCAGGGATGAAAGTCTCACCAGGAGGAAGAGATGTGTCAAGCATGGAAAGATCAGGATCAGGACCAAGGACTTCAGCACGTGAAAAACCAATACCTGTTTCATTTCGAATGACAGGGCCATCAATTGAAGATATAGATTTCTTCTTCTTCTTTGCTGAGGCCTTTCTTTTCTGACTTTCGAGAGGAGGAGGAGGAGGAATATCCACACAGGAGTAGACTAAGTTGATTTGTTTGTTGATCAGCTTTTCAACATGTTCCTTGTATTTCGACTTGGACTTCTGGATGGCTAACCTGATCTCCAACCATTCAGAGAGACCGTACTTCGTTATGGCTTCAGCATAGAATTTTTCGGACTTCTTATCTTCTCTGAATATCTCAATTTCAGCGATTGAAACAAGGGTTGTTCTTCCAGAGATGAATACCTTGTTGATTTTGGCAGTAGAGTCTCTGTAGTTGACCTTTTCTTTGCACCAGGCTAAAGTTGACTGAGACACAGTTCTCTTTTCTTCAGTTATCTTCTTGGCGTTTTCCCAGAGCTGACGTTGAACATTAATGGGAACTCTTTTAAGCTTGGGGTCTTTTATTGAATGTTTAGAAAGCTGGATGGCGTATTCTCTGTCTTTTTCTTCAGCTTCTTTTCTTTCAGCTATTAGACGTTTAGCTCTGAGATGTTCCTTGTATTCCTTTTTGGAAATTCTGAACTTTGGAGGAACTGAAGAATGTTGATCACGCCTCAGAATGATTCGCTGATCCTCGAATCGCTTTATTATCTCCTCTCTTCTTTTCTGATCCTCTTCACTTAGCTTTTGAGGAGCTAAGGAAGGTCTGCCTCTGTGCGAGAGTAGCTGTTCTTCTGGTTCATCAGTCTCAGAGATTAAATCTAAGACTGGGATTATTTCTTCAGCAGCAGCTGGTATTTTTGGTGAAGTCGCAGTTGTGGAGCCTTCAGCGATATCCTCAAACAGGGGAGAGGACTAGCTGAAACACAGCGATCTTACGAGTAAGAACTTGGGTAGAATCAGATAGAGAGAATTGGTTCAAGTGTATAGGCTTGGGTAGTAGAACTGATAGGTATGATAGAGGAGGGATGGAGTGAGATGTTTAGCATACCTGACAAACTGGCTTTTCAAGCAAGATCATCAGATTGTCATCTTCAGCGACGCTTTTGCCTTTGCCTTTCTCAGCTCCAGAGGCTGAGGGCTTTGTCTTTGTCCGCTCCCCTGAAGGTTCATTTATCGAGATTCCCTTAAGAGCTTTGATCTTTTGAGCAGGTTTGACGATAAAGAAGTCATCGTCATCTTCGTCATCATCATCATTCTTTGGAGAAGAAGATGGTTCATCATCAGGGATGTCGACGGCTTCATCATCTTCTGCTTCGGATTCAGTTTTCTCAGCTTCTTCTTCGAGTTGCTCCCCCTCAGATACAGAGGCGAGCTTCTCGGTTTCCTCAGGGTTTTCATCTCCCTGAGGTCCAGCGGTGGTTTCTTCAGTATTCGTCTTCTCTCCCCTGATAGATTCATCATGGGAAAGGTCAGCGCTCTTGGCGAGATCTTCAGCGCTCTTCTCCCCCTCTTTTTCATGATGACTGGGGGGGGGGAATGGCTAGATTCAGCATCGTTGGTAGGTTCTCTGTCTTCTTGGCCAGAGAGACCTACACAAACTTCAATCTTTGCTAATCTGTCTTCAAGGCCAGAAATAGCAGGATTGATCTTCCCGAGCTCAATGCGATCTGCCGCTGTAAAGTGTTCAGATTCAGGGACAGGGGCAGGAGCAGGAGTATTCGCCTTGTGCAGCAGCTGTTCGATCATAGTCTTCATCGAACCAACGTCAATCTTTACAGAGCTTAAGTCAGTCGTCAGAGTGTTGACATTTGTCTTCACATCAGACATATCTCCCTCTAGTGTTCCAACCGATGTCTTCAGCGTTGTAAATTCGCTGGACATGGACGAAACTGAGTTTTTGAGAGAGGTGTAGTCTGTGTAGATATCAGCGAGCACCTTGGCGAAGTCGCTGAGAGTTTTATCAACTTGCTTCATGTCATCTGTGGAAGCCTTCTTCTCTACCACTGTTGTCAGCTTGTTCAGATTCTCTCCAGCGTTTGTTACAGCTGTAGAGTTATTGGAGAGAGTAGTGGTGAGACCTGTCAGCTTTGTCTCTACGGACTTCAGAGAGGCGTTGATATCTCCAAAATTAGGGCCTGTAACATATAAAAACTTGTGAACAGAGGAAAGCTCAGAAGTTTGGGGTTTAGTCACAGTGTTTATGGGTTGTTGTTTACCTGCAGGAGGATTGGTGAATTCATCGAAATCACGGGTTCCTGAGTAAAGTTCCATGTCATCTTCAAAAGTGGCCATGGATTTTTCTGCAGGTCCTGTCTTCATCATTCCTGGAGAATCAGCTTTATGTTCCGAGGAAATGATGGCAGCTCCAGTTAGATCTGGAGTAGAGACCAAATGAGTGGAGGGAGGAGCGAAGGATAAGAGTGGGGGTTGGGTTCTGAGTTCAGCGTTGGATTCGCTGACAATCACTTCATCAGCCTTTTGAGAGACTGAAGGAGGTTGGGTAGGTTCCAAGTTTGTAACCTCAGCGTTTAGAGACGCTGAAGTTTGGAAAAAAAGGATGGCTTGTTCAGGTGTGGCAGAGCGTACCACTGAACGTTCCTTCAGCTCTGCAGAAAGAGCTGAGGAGTCTTCAGCATGAGATTGCTGGGGTTGCTCCTTTGTTTTCTTGATCCTTTTAGAATCAAGTGGGGTAGATGAATGTTTCCTTTTCTTAGAAGGAGAGGATTTTGTGGCCAGGGTATCAGCGATGGGTATTGTCGCTGAAGGAGCCACAGAAGTAGAAGAAGAAGGGTTGAGAAGAGTTAAGAGGGTAGAAAGACGTACCTCATTTTCAACAGGTTTGAAGTCGAGTACCTTAGGGCCAATCTGAGAGAGTTTCAGATCGCCCTCTTGCGGGTAGTTGTCCTTCAGGCCATATTGAAAGATAGCGCTGATGAATCGGGGGTAGGGAACCCAAGCAGGCCTATCAGCGACAGAGTCTACTCTTTGCAGCAAGTCATCATAGATGAGAGATGCCCAGTCAATGTGTAGACCTTTCAGCAGAGCGTATCCCATAGCTTGCTGAGGTTGAGCGGCTTGATCAGAAGAGCCGGTCTTGGCAGTCATGCAGCTGATAAGGTGAGCGAAGATGAAGTTCATCTCGCTGGGCATTTTCGATTTCTTCAGCAGTGTTAGCTTCTTCTCAGGCTTCTTGTCTCTGCCCATTTCCCATACATAGCCCATTGCATCAAAAAATGCAATAAGAGCATCTTTGTCAGCGAGCTTCTTATGGTCAGGGAAAGGAAGAAAAGGTTTTTCCTTTGTAGCGATGGGAAATTTCAGAGCTTTGCGAATGATGGCAGGTGTGATCTTTATCGTGCCATATCTAGTATCTTTGGCGGATGGTAGCTGAGAGTGTCTGGCAGAGTACCAGAACTGAGATAGTAGCAGCTGACTTGCAGGGGGTGAAATGGTCAGGGTTGTTGAAATGCAGCAATTCTTCAGGAAATTCACAACATCTGTCAGATGTGTGACTTGCTTTCGAGGAGGAAACTCGAGAAGCGCAGAAAGGTTGTTTATCTTAGTCCAGTCTAGTTGATCCAGAGAGAACTTAACCTGAGGAGCCTTGATGATTTCCATTTCCTCATTGTCAGAAGAGATGTTCTCAGCGGTAGAAGGAATGTTAGACGTTGCCATTTCCTGTATTATCAGTTCAACCAAAGATTAACAAATAAGAATAATCTTAATATGGAAAGATTTTCCATTAAGATGGTTCGAATTTTGTCCATTTCATTCAGACAAAAAGTCTTAATGAAGATTAGGGTTTTTCTTGATTTTTGAAACGAAATGTAAAACCCATTTTCTTGTTTTCCAGTTTTCTATGAAGAAATAGATTCTGGAAACGAATGAAGAACAAGTTTAAGATTTTGCAATTAAACTTGAAGAACAACCATGAAATGGTTGTATTCATAAAACCACGAAAGAAAATGATTTCATTTTACGAAGTTCTTTTGTTTGATCTTGTTAAAACAATGAGAAGATCGGAAACAAGTTATACGCATTCGGTAATAAATAAGAACATATTAACCTTGATGTTTGATGAAGAAGATGATGAACAGTTCTTGAAGTTTTTGAAATCACAAATGCAACAGTGAATTCTTTCTTGCGGAGGAAGATTGATCGCGTAAAAGAAAAATATAAACAAAGAATTTGTTTATATAGAGATTTTAGAAAGAGAAAATCTTGAGCGGGAAAAGATTTTCATCATGACACGGACACGTGTTTGCATTTGATTGGAAGTTTGAACGAGACGTGCAAACGTGTGTCAGGAAGAGAAAATGTGCCGGGGTTTTATCCGTTGTAATGACGTCACAACTGTCCTTTCATATTCTTGGTTGTCTCTGAGGTTTTGAAAAACTCAGAGATACTTTTGAAAACATGAAGCACTGAATGAAAATATTCAGTGAAGGTTTTAAGAAATTTCAAAAATATCGCTGTTAAGGAAGAGATATTCAGCGATGCATTTTGTTTTGAAATCTTGCATTTTCATGCGATTGTCAGAGAGAGAGAGAACATACCTTGATATCAGTGAATCAAGTTTATTCAGAGAGAAGATGATAGAATGGGTTATACAAGTTGATTTTATCCTTTCGCTGATCAAAGTGAACCGCTGAAGATTTTATCCTTCAAAGTTCAGCATTCCAAGCTCGCTGATGAGAAAGTTGAATCTTGTCTCATCAAGAGGTTTGGTAAATAAGTCAGCTAACTGATAATCAGTTGGGATAAAATGAAGTTCTATATCACCATTCATCACATGATCTCTGATAAAATGATATCTGATTTCTATATGTTTGGTCTTTGAATGTAGTACTGTATTGTTTGCTATAGCGATGGCACTTGTGCTGTCGCAATAGATTGGAATTTTGGAGAGCTGAAGATCATAGTCTAGTAGCTGATTTCTCATCCACAAGACTTGAGAACAACAGCTTCCAGCAGTTACATATTCAGCTTCAGCTGTGGAAGTGGACACTGAATTTTGCTTTTTACTTGTCCAACTTACCAGCTTTCCACCCAGGAGCTGACATCATCCTGTGGTGCTTTTCCTATCCATTTTGCAACCTGCAAAATCACTATCTGAATAGGCGGTTAGATCGAATCCTGAATCTTTGGGATACCAAAGACCTAGATTCGCTGTACCCTTAAGATATCGAAAGATTCGCTTTACAACTTTCATATGAGATATCTTAGGTTCAGCTTGATATCGTGCACACAAGCATGTTGCAAACATAATATCGGGTCGGCTAGCTGTAAGATACAATAGTGAGCCGTTCATCCCACGGTACAACGTGACATTGACAGGAACACCCTTAGTGTCCTTATCAAGTGTCAGCGGTGGTGCCATAGGGGTTTTCATAGCTGAACTTTCAGTTAAGTCGAATTTCTTTCAGCATATCTTTAACATATTTTCCCTGATTTATGAAAGTTCCTTTCTCATTTTGCTTTATCTGAAGACCAAGGAAATATGTTAGTTCACCCATCATGCTCATTTTATACTCATCTTTCATTCTATCAGCGAAACGAGTACAAAGCTCAGGGTTAGTAGAACCAAATATAATGTCATCAACATATATTTGAACTAAAATGATATGACCTTTCACTTTTCTAAAAAATAGAGTTTTGTCAATCTTACCTCGCTCAAATTTATCAATATGGAGATAAGTAGAAAGAGTGTCATACCATGCACGAGGAGCTTGCTTCAAACCATAAAGTACCTTATCCAGTTTATAAACATAACCTGGACGCTTAGAATCTGAGAATCCTGGAGGTTGTTCCACATACACTTCTTCATTCAGCTTTCCATTCAGAAACGCTGACTTAACATCCATCTGATGTACTTTGAAGTTTTTGTGTACAGCATATGCTAAGAATAGACGAATAGATTCAAGTCTTGCTACTGGAGCAAATGTTTCGTCATAATCTATACCTTCCTCTTGTCTGTATCCCTGAGCAACAAGACGAGCTTTGTTGCGGGTTACAGTACCATGTTCGTCCAACTTGTTTCGATAGACCCATTTAGTGCCTATTACCGTTTTATCAGTTGGTCTCCGAACAAGTTTCCAAACTTTGTTTCTTTCGAATTCAGTCAGCTCTTCTTGCATGGCGCTGACCCAGTTTGGATCTTTGAGGGCATCATCTACTTTCTTTGGTTCAGTTAGAGAAATAAAGTTTACAAATAAACAAATATTACCTGCACTTCGTCGAGTCTGAATCCCAGCGTTTGGATCACCAAGAATTTGATCAATTGGATGATTTATAGTCCATCGCTGAGCCAGAGCGTGAGACGCTGACTCAACTTGAACTGGAGGAGCTGAAGATGAAGCTTCAGCGACGTCAGGAGTATCAGCCAAGAGAGGAATGGATGCAGTTGTCATTGTATTAACTGATTGCTGAGAAGTAGATGGAATGTCTGAGACATTTGGTTCAGTGTTAGGTATAGTGTTTATAGGAACAGCTGAGACCCAAGAAGTTTCAGTTTCATTGTTCTGCATATTTGGAATGATAGGACTATCATCTTCTACTGGATGAGCATTAGTGGGAATATCTTCTGAATCACCAAGATGAGAAAACATCCATTGATTCAGTTCTTCAGTATCAGCGGACGGTTTAGAGTTCGCTGAACGGGATTCGTCAAACGTGATGTGAATAGTTTCTTCTACAGTTTGTCTTCTACGATTGAAGACTCTGAAGGCTTTGGAAACTGAGGAGTATCCAAGAAAGATTCCATCATCAGCCTTAGGATCAAACTTTCCAAGAGCATCTCTGTTGTTCAGTATAAAACACTGACATCCAAAGATGTGAAGAAAGTTGATTGAAGGCTTTCTCCCATGAAAGAGTTCATAGGCTGTCTTTTTGAATCTTTTAACTATCAGCGACCTGTTTTGCGTAAAACAAGCAGTGTTGACAGCTTCTGCCCAAAACTGAGTAGGCAGGTGAGAATCGCTGAGCATTGAACGTGCAGCTTCAATAATTGTTCTATTTCTTCTTTCAGCGACTCCATTTTGTTGCGGTGTTCTCACTGAATAGAAGTTGTGAGAAATACCCTTACTCTCAAGGAAGGAATCAAGAGAACTGTTTTTGAATTCAGTCCCATGATCACTCCTTATTGAGCGAACGGTCAGATTGTTCAGGGTTTCCATCTTCCGAACAAAGGTGATGAGTTCTTCAGGGGTGTCACTCTTAGAACGGAGAAACATTACCCAAGTGAAGCGAGAGAATTCATCAACTATGACCAGTGTATATTTCTTTCCAGCGATGGATTGTTTGTTAACAGGGCCAAACAAATCCATATGGAGTAGTTGTAGAGGAGATGACACTGAAGAAACTTGCTTTGATTTAAAGCTTGCTTTGGTCTACTTCCCTTTTTCACACGCTGAACATAACGACTCTTTGGCGTATGAATGTTGAGGTAGACCAGTGACTAACTCCTTTGAAGAAAGAGTGTTCAGTGTCTTGAAATTTAGATGAGATAGCCTCTTATGCCATAGCCAGTTGACATCAGATGAGGCCTTTGAGAAGAAACAGGAGTTCTCAGTGGTTGTTGAGTCCATGTTTATTACATAAACATTTTCCAAACGATAACCGCTGAGAGCTATCTTCTCCTTTTTGTCAGCGACAAAGAAGGATTCCTTAGTAAAGATTACTTTGTTATCCATGTCGCAAAGCTGACTGATGCTTAGAAGATTATGCTTCAGCCCTTCAACATATGCGACTCTTCTGAAGGAGGTTGTACCATTTGAAAGTACACCATACCCTCGGGTATGTCCTTTTCCATTTCCACCGAAAGTCACAGAGGGACACTTCTCTTCTTTGTATTCAGCTAGCAGGCTTTTCTTTCCAGTCATGTGTCTAGAGCATCCGCTATCAAGATACCAGATACCCTTCTTAACCTGCAATACAAAGGAAGATTAGTTTTTCTTGGGTACCCACTTAACCATGTATACACGTTTGTCAGTGGAAGTAGTTGGAATGGAAGGTTCAGCAGTCTTCGCAGCATTTGAAGATTCAACTTTGTCTTTCTTCACTTTGGTTAATTTCTTAACCTCAGTGGTAGAATTCACCTTGACCTGATTTGCACCAGGGTTGGTCTTCTTTGCCTTGGGGGCAATCTTCACCTTAGCTATCTTTTCAGCTTTGGTGGATGTGGGGCACTTACTAGCAATATGATCGGTAAGTCCACAGTGATAACATTTCCTATATCTAAAAGTAGTTCTAGGACAATTTGAATGCTGAGCTTTTAATTTCAAATTAGAAGTGCCAGCACCAAGTAAACTATTGGCTTTAGAAATGGGACGAACATTCAGTTCTTCAGATTTCTTACCAAGGACATCCAATCTGAGTCTAGGAGTAGATCGCTGAATAAATCCAGATATCTGCTTCCTTGATCCAGAGGGATGAGCCACTGAAGCTTTAGAAGCATTCAGTTTTGGTACTAAGGTACCCTTCTGAGGATTCTGGTAAATAACAATTCCTTTACCTTTGTCTTTAAAGACAGAGGTAGGTTTTGAATAAACCATTTTCTCCTTGCCTTTTGAGGAGGTAGGAGTTTCCTCAGGGATTGGTGTAACAGACGAGGAGCACTGAGAAGATGAAGTATCAGCGACTAAGGATACGAACGTTCCAAATTTAAGCATTGAACGCTCAGTGGTTGTTTTTGGAGTTTCATAATTGTAACCCAAACCACGTTTATCACTCAGGGGAATCTGAGACTTTATTATCTCAGTGATCTTTGTTGAAGAATTACACCATCCTTCAACAGTAGTTTTTTCAGCCTTTAATGCAGCGATAGCTTCTGCTCGTTCGATTTTGACTAGCTGATTTAAATATACTTGATCTTTAAAATCTTCTTCAATTTTAGAAAGCTTTTCTATTTGAAGGTGGCAGTTTTTAAGCTTTTCAGCGAGATCAAGATTTTGGTTTTCAACCACAGTTTTGCCGTTCATGGCTTCGTATAAACTTCTAGTCAAGAGATCGATCTTACGGAGACTATCAGCTTCATCAATATTTGCAATATTGGTAAAGAAAGAAGGTGATACCTGAATAGCAGATGTTGAAGTGGAGGGAATGTCTGAACTTTCTTCCTCTTCTTCAATCTTGGCCATAAGACATAGATTTGCTTCATCATCTTCAGAGTCAGATGATGATGCTTCTTCATCAGAAGCAGCCCAATCATAGTCAGCCATCAGGCCTTTATTCTTCTTCTTAAAGCTTTTCAGCTTTGCATATTTTTCTTTCAGCTTTGAATATTTGTCATCTTTATTTCTTGGAGCAAAGGGTTTCTTTGTAAAAACTGAGGGTCTAGAAACTTTCTTTGACCTGCACTCGTTAGCGAAATGTCCTGTCTTTTCGCAGTTAAAACAAGTAGCAGTAGCCTTGTCAACAAAAGCTGATGATCTAGGCTTGTCAGTTATGGAAAGAGGTTTGTTCTTTTTAAACATTTTCTTTTTGGCAAATCTCCTGAACTTCTTAGTTAGGAGAGCCAAAGATTCATCATTATCTGAATAATCAGAATCTGATGACCTTTCAGAGTTACTCTCTAACTCAGTGATAGTGACCGAGGGTCGCTGAGTAGAGAGTTCTTCTGAGATTAAAGCAACAGGGGTGCTTTTGGAATCTTTTACAAGATTCTTCTTAAGATGGCTTGATTGCTCATGATTCAGCAACGTGCCATATAAGGTAGCAAGGGTCATTGATTTTAGATCCTTTGACAGCTTTAGACACATAGAATAATTGTCCCAGCTTTCAGGTAAACATTCTAGAAACTTTGTCAGCTCTTCAAAGTTAGAATATTCCTTACCAACAGTTTTCAGATCTATAATTAAACAATTAAAACGTTGGTGAACTTCAGAGAGAGTTTCATTCTTACCAGAAATGAAGCTTTCGTATTGTCTTACCAGGTTGATCTTTCTTGAGTCCTGGACTTCAGACGTTCCTTCATACTGAACACATATTGTGTCCCACATGGCTTTTGATGTTTTCAGATTCATGACGGAATGGTAGACTTTGTCAGGAAGAGCCATGGATAGTATGGATCTGGCTTTTGTATCTATAGCCACTTTCTTCTTATCTTCGTCAGTCCATTGAAGGATTTCCTTAGGTACCAGCCTTTCTGGAATAGCAGGTCTATTCTCAGCGCCTGGAACTGCAACATCAATTCTTACAGGGATGAATGGACCATTCTCGAGATAGTAAGGCATAGTAGGGTCTACACCTTCTAAGAAGAGTGGCATCCTATTTTTCCATAAGTTGAAGTTATCTTTGGAAAATCTGGGAGGTTTAGCAAGAGAACCATTGTCTATATAATTTGTGTTTGTGTTGGTGGCCATTTTCAGATAATAGCAAGGAAGAGAAATATCTTAGATTAGATCTTGTTTATGAGATTAAACAAATCCGCTCTGATACCATTTGTTGGTCCCGAAGGCCTATACAAGTTTGTAGAAGGGGGGGTTGAATACAAACACACAGATTTTACTTTTCTAAATTGTTTATTGATAAATCATTAACAATTTACAGCTTGTTGCGGAAACAAGATTAAGGATAAACCTAAATCTAAACAAGTTGGAACACTAAGGTTTCTTGCACTAAGAGAGATAAGGAAATTACTAATAATAACCTATCTTGAGATAAGAGATTGAACTTGTCCAGAGTTAGCAAGTTACTTCAAATGAAGTGGGTTCATCTCTTTATATACTGCATACATTTAATGCAAGTCAGTATACACTTTACACGTGTCATCAGCTGGTTGGTTGCATGTCATTGACCTTGGTTGACAACCTTAGTAGCCGCATGGATGAACAGTGTAGTATCAGAGTGGTTGTACGATTTCAGACAGTCGGAGGTTCTTTTCTGACATTTCGTACGGAGTCGTGCAAGGGAGGTTAAGACAAAAGTACTTTGTACGGAGGACTTCATGATCAGCTTTCGTTGATTCAGCGATCTATCATTTCATATCAGCGAATGATAGAGTTCAGCGATACCTGAAGTCTTGTACTTGATACTTCACGTTGAGTGGACAAATCTGAGTCTTCGCTGATCCGCATCAGTTCATTAGGAGACTTGTCGCTGGTTCTTGAGCTTGATCTTCGACTTCAGCGTAGAACCTTTGTTGACGTGAAACTTGTCTTCAGGGATCATAAGTAAACAACTAACTTATCAGCGATCATCATAATGACTGAACAGACTCAGAGCATTTATGGCGAACAGTTTCGCTGAATGTTTAACTTAAAGAGCGAGAGTTCCTATCAGCGGTACTGGAAGATCTTAGTACTTATCAGCGATAGTGAAACTCTGATACATATTGTTTACTTACAATTTTCACTAAGTATATAAGAGAGGGTCATTATCAAATCACTGAGGGTTTTGATCAACAAATACAACTAAATTTTGGCTTTTGAAAATTCTAGGGTTTGGTTGCTGCAGCATTGGCTCAGCATCACCTAGTTGTCCTGTTTTCCCTTCTTCAGCTGCAAACTAACAAACATTAAACATATCTATTGTAGGAAACATAACATTAAGCATTAAAAAGATATTTACAAAGGCTTTTGGAACTCTGAGATAGTTCCCATCTATGATTGAAGCTTTTTAGCACAAAGAGATCATCTCCACAGGGTAATGCTGTGGAGAAGCTGCAGCATCATGGTATAACTTCACTCTCTGACCATTTACCTTGAACACACTATTGTCTTCCGGATTGACAAAGTCTACAGCCCCATATGGATAAACCTTGTGTATGACAAATGGGCCTGACCATCTAGACTTAAGTTTACCAGGAAACAATTTCAACCTAGAATTGAACAGAAGACATTTTTGACCAGCCTTCAACTCTCTGTGCCTGATTCTATTGTCATGCCATTTTTTGGTTTTCTCTTTATAGAGCTTGGCATTCTCATAGGACATGTTCCTATGTTCCTCTAGTTCACAGAGTTGTAACTTCCTCTTGTTACCAGCTTCATCTAGGTTCATGTTCAATTTCTTTATAGCCCAATATGCTTTGTGTTCTAACTCTAAAGGGAGGTGACAAGCCTTTCCAAAGACTAACTTGTATGGGGACATACCTAAAGGTGTTTTGAAAGCAGTCATGTATGCCCATAAAGCATCATCTAATTTGAAAGCCCAATCTTTTCGATTAGGCTTGACAACCTTTTCTAGAATCCCTTTAATTTCCCTGTTTGAGAGTTCAACTAAACCATTTGTTTGTGGGTGATAAGCAGTGGCAACTTTTTGTTTCACATTGTATTTTTCAAGAACTTTACTCAACAAATTGTTTATAAAATGGGTACCCTCATCACTAATTAGTGCACGGGGGTACCAAACCTTGTAAAAATTTGTTTTTTGTAAAAACTTAACAGTTGTTTTTGCATCATTTGAAACACATGCCATTGCTTCTACCCATTTTGACACATAATCAACAGCAACAATAATGTATTGGCAATTGTTTGATGATGGGAATGGTCCCATAAAATCTATTCCCCACACATCAAACAATTCAACCTCCAAGATACCATTCAAAGGCATTTCATTTTCTGAGAAATGGAACCACTTCTCTGGCATTCATTACACCTTTGAGCAAAGTTGTGGGCATCCCTGAAGAGAGTAGGCCAATAGAAACCAGATTGAAGAACTTTAGCTGCTGTTCTTTGGCCTCCAAAATGTCCTCCATAAGCTGACTGATGGCAATGCTGCAGAATTGTTGCCACTTCAGTTTCAGGGATGCACCTTCTTAGCAATTGATCTGTACCAAGTTTAAACAAAAAAGGATCATCCCATATGTAAAATTTACAATCATGGAGAAATTTCTTCAGCATATGGTGAGTATATTCAGAAGGTTTGATGCCACAAGCTAAATAATTAGCTATGTCAGCAAACCATGGCAGTTGTGATTGCACCATAAGAATTTTTCATCAGGGAAGGTCTCTATAATGTCTCCCCCTTCCCTACTTTCCACAAGCTTTTCTAACCTAGACAGGTGATCAGCCACTTGGTTCTCCACCCCTTTCCTATCAACTATTTCCAGGTCAAACTCTTGCAATAGCAAAACCCATCTTATTAGCCTTGGTTTTGCATATTTCTTTGAAATGAGATATTTAATGGCAGCATGATCAGTGTGAACAATGACCTTAGCTCCCATTAAATATGATCTAAAATTTTCAAATGCAAAAACCACTGCTAATAACTCTTTTTCAGTTGTTGTGTAATTAATTTGAGCTTCATTTAAGGTTTTGCTTGCATAGTAGATCGAATGAAAAATCTTTCCTTTTCTTTGACCTAAAACTGCATCAACAGCCCAATCACTTGCATCACACATGATTTCAAAAGGTTTGTCCCATTCAGGAGCAACAATCACTGGAGTAGTCACCAAAGCTTTCTTCAAAGTAAGGAATGCCTTTCTGCAATCCTCATTGAAATCAAATTTTTGGTCTTGCTGTAATAATAGACATAAAGGTTTTGAAATCTTTGAAAAATCTTTTATGAATCGTCTATAAAAACCAGCATGACCAAGAAAGCTTCTGATTCCTTTAACAGTGGTTGGTTCATGCATTTTTTCAATAACTTCAAGTTTAGCTTTATCTACCTCAACTACCCTTTTAGAAATTAAATGACCAAGGACAATTCCTTCTGCAACCATGAAATGACATTTTTCCCAGTTAAGAACCAAGTCAGTTTCTTCACACATTTTAAGACTTTGTTTTAAGTTTTCCAAACAATGATCAAAAGATGCACCATAAACAGAAAAATCATCCATAAATATTTCAATGGATTTTTCAAGCATATCAGAGAATATGGACATCATGCATCTTTGGAAAGTAGCAGGTGCATTGCAAAGTCCAAAATGCATTCTCCTAAAGGCATAAGTGCCAAAAGGACAAGTGAAAGTAGTCTTCTCTTGGTCTTCCGGTGCTATGGCTATCTGATTGTAATCTGAGTATCCATCTAAGAAACAGTAGAACTCCTTTCCAGCCAACCTGTCCAACATTTGATCAACAAAAGGTAAAGGAAAATGGTCTTTTTGAGTAGCATTGTTTAGTCTATGGTAGTCCATGCAAATTCTCCATCCGGAGACTATTCTAGTTGGGATGAGTTCATTCTTGTCTTTGGAAATGACAGTGATCCCTCCCTTGTTAGGCACACATTGGATTGGACTAACCCAAGAACTACTGGCTATAGGGAAAATAATTCCTGCATCTAACCATTTTAAATTTTCCTTTTTCACTACCTCTTTCATGACAGGGTTCAGCCTTCTTTGAGGTTCTTTGGACTTGAAGTTCTTTTCTTCTAAGATGATTTTATGTTGACAGATGGAAGGACTAATCCCCGTAAGGTCAGCAATGGTCCATCATATGGCTTTGGTGTGCAACTTCAACATATCCACTAACTTCTTCTCCTGATGCAATTCTAGGGTAGCTGATATGATAACAGGTAATTTGTCTTCTTTTCCTAGAAAGGCATATTTCAGGTGAGATGGGAGTTTCTTCAACTCCAGGTCAGGTGGTGAAACTATGGAAGGCATGGCTGGTTTTTGCTCACTATTTTCCAGCAGCTCAAATGCTGCAGCAACCAAAGGGACAGTCTCCTCTTCTATGGAAATATCATCATCATCATATTCCTCACTTTCTTCCTCATCCTCCTCTTCTATCCTACAGGTCTGTTTGATTCCTTCCTCATGACACAATGACTCAATGGTACCTAAGCTTGAACAATCTTCCACATCATTAGGGTATTTTAAAGAATTGAAAACATTAAATGTGACTTTTTGGTCTTGGAGTCTCATGGTCAACTCTCCCTTCTGGACATCTATCAAAGTTCTACCTGTGGCTAAGAAAGGTCTTCCTAACAGAATAGGAATATATTTGTCGGCCTCAAAGTCTAAAATGATAAAGTCAGCTGGAAAGATGAATTTGTCAACCTGGAGTAACACATCTTCAATCTTACCTTTTGGATAGGCAATGGTTTTATCTGCTAAGATGAGTGTGACTGTGGTAGGTCTGGCCTCTCCTATGCCTAAGCTTTTGAAAATTGACAAGGGCATAAGGTTGACACTGGCACCTAAATCACACAAAGCTTGTCCAACTTCTTTCCCACCTATGGAACAAGGAATAGTGAAACTCCCTGGGTCTTTTTGCTTAGGGGGTATTTTGTTGGAAAATAGAGCACTGCAACCTTCAGTGAGGGCTACAGTCTCATACTCAGTCAGCTTCATTTTCTTACTCAAAATATCCTTAAGGAACTTGGCATAATTGGGCATCTGCTCAATTGCTTCAACAAGAGGTATGTTGATGTGTAATTGTTTGAAAACATCCAAAAAAAAAATTAAACTGCAATTCCTCTTTCTCATTCCTCATCCTTTGGGGATAAGGGATGTAAAGGGGAACTGGTTTGATAACAGCTTTGTTTGAAGGTTTTAAGCCAGATGGTTCCAATATGCTTTTGGTGTTGGTCACATTGGGTGGACTTCAACTAGTGATCTTAGGGTCTTGGTCTTCTTTTTGACTTGGTGGTTTTGGAACAACCTGAATCTCAGGAGTAGGACTGGCTTTGGATAATTTTTCAAAATCAGTTTTGGGTAAAGGGCCAAATTCCTTTTCCAAAGTTTCAGGTAACTCCTTCCCACTCCTAAGAGTCACAGCTTTTACATGTTCTTTTCCTGGGGCCTTGGGGACTTCAGTGTTACTAGGTAAAGTACCTGTGGGCCTGTTGATCTGGTTAAGTGTCAATTGACTGATTTGAGTTTCTAAGTTACTCAAAAGTGTGATGTGTTGGTTAAAAAGAGACTGATTTTGTTGTTGCTGAACTTGTGATTGTTCCATGTAATTCTTGATCAGTGTCTCCAATGAGGCATTGGGATCATCTTGTGAAGGTGCATGATTTTGGTTTTGAAAAGGTGGTTGAGTGTTTTGAAAACCTTGATTACGGTTATTCTGATGATGGTTGTTTTGAAAATTTCCCTTGAAATTGTTTTGGGAACTGCTTGCTTGATTTTGAAAATTGGAATTCCCTTGTGGTTTTTGTACATGTGGATTCAAACATGAACTGGTCCAAGAGAAGTTTGGGTGCTGCTTCCAACTGGCATTGTATGTGTTGGAGTGAGGATTGGGTTTGTTTTGAACATAGTTTACAGATTCAGAATTATGAGGACAGTGTTCATAGGAATGTTCCTCACCACAACATACACATTGCACAGAAAGGACAGGTGCATGAGGTTTAGTGACAGCCGGCTGTGCTCCTTGACCTGAAGTGATGTTTTTAAGCATATTAGTCATGGAAGCAAGTTGACTTGTCAATGCAGTGTATGCATCAATTTCATGCAACCCGACAGTCTTCTTTGGAGTTTGAATTGGAGCCCTTGGATAAGCCCACTGTCCATTATTTGCTGAAATCTTTTCAAGAATTTCATACCCGGTATTGTAGGTGTTAAAGGTAAAGGCCCCTCATGAAGTCGCATCGAGCATTTGTTTTGCATTGGAATCAAGTCCATTGTAAAACGTCTCCAGTTGAATACAGTAGGGAATGCCATGGTGAGGGCATTTCCTTAATAATTCTTTAAACCTTTCCCATGCATCGGGAATTGCTTCATCGTCCATTTGTTTAAACATGCAACTTTCGTTTCTGGACTTAGCATTCCGGGTAGGTGGAAAATATTTTTGCAAAAATTTCTCAGCCATATCACTCCAAGATGATACCGAACCTGGTGTTAATGAATTGAACCATACTCTTACCTTATCCCTTAGAGAAAATAAAAACAATGTAAGCCTTAAGGCTTCGGGAGAAACTCCAGGGATTAGAAAAACATCGGTGATCTCCATAAAAGATTTTAAATGGGAATGGGGATCCTCCGATGGTAATCCGGCAAATTTACCATTGGCTTGCAACATATGAAACATGATGGGTTTTGGTTCAAAATGTAAAGTATCTAATTGTGGCCTAACAATCCCAGCATTTAATTGCTCAAAATTTGGGATTGCATAGTCCATAATTCTTCCATCTTTCGAGTTTGCAAGATCAATGATGTTAAGTGGTTCAACATTACCAATAGATCCATTATCATCTCCTTCCTCATTGTTATGATTGTGAAGTGGTAGATTTGGTTGAAAAGGTGGATTTGGTTGAAATGGATGAAACGGTGAATTACCAAAAAGTGGTAGATTACCAAAAAGTGGTGGATTAAAATTTGGCGGAGGCCGAATTGGATTTTCTAAAGGCGGTCTCACGGGATTTTCCAAAGGCGGCCGAACGGGATTTTCTAAAAGTGGTGGATTTGGTGGTCTATTTTCAAAACCGGGTGAGGGTCCGTCCATATTGAGAGAGTTTGATGTTCTTTGAATTCTTCTTCTTTGATGAAAAGTTCTCTCAATATCCGGATCTAACTCGACAAGTTCCCCACGTTGTATTCTTGGCATACACCACTTTCAAAAAATCTTTAAAATTCCCAAACGGTGCTAGAAAAATCAAATCTTTTAAAATACTTTTATAGACTTTTAGCTTACCAATCCCCGGCAACGGCGCCAAAAACATGATGAGTGCGTGGAATACACCTACATACGTGTGCTAATAGAACCAATAAGCAAGTATACTTATACGGAACTATGTCGTCTATCAAGTAATAAAGTGGTAAAATACCGATTATCGTCCCACAGAGATTGGAGTTAAAATTGCTATAAAAGTATGATGAAAAAAATGATTTCGGAAGATGATTTGGAAGAAAACAAACAGTAATAAAAGAAAAGCAAGGGTGTAAGACTTGTGATGTTATGTTAAACCAACTTCCAGTAGACTAATGCTGCAGCATCACATTGACAAAAACTAGCTTTATTATCTATTTTAAGACACATTCCTCTCGGACTCTCACCATCCCATGGTTCCAGTAGCAGTAAGCAATCTCATCTCTGAGCAGAACCTAAGGTAAAGGAACGATGGAATGGAGTTCTTAAAATATACGGCAAAACAAATTCTCTTTGTTAAAAGTTACTCTCTCGATATAACCCCCGAACCTCCCAAGTTTGTGTAATCCTAAGTAGCTTATCTCTAAGTCTACTCCATTTTAACCCTTTGAGAAAAAGATAACTTATCAAGAATGAATCATTTTAGAAAACAAAAGTAACAACTCTCGTTGCAAGTAACTCTCTCGATATTACCCCTTATGTCATCCAAATTGACGTACTATTCAATGGCCTATCTCTAGGTCCATGACACTTTAACACTATCAAAGTGATCAATTTGTCAAAGGATTGTATTATCTTGAAGAATCTTGGGTTGGAATAATAAAACATCATTTTTGCCACAAAAATGTCTACTTTCTTTTAGTCAACATAACACCATTTGCCTCACACCCAAGCTAATATGATTAGCTACTCATGACAATAAATAAAGTAAATAAAATGCAAGAGACTTGGAAAGTAAACATGATGCTAGAATGTAAATGATACTTGAAAGGTAAAAGACTATAACTAATAAATGACAAGAAAATAAAATTACAAAGAAGTAAATGACAATATTAAAGGATGGAATGTAAGAACAATAATGTAAAATGCTTAAACTAAGTGAAATAAAATAAAGACGTAAAGTAAAATAACAAGATTAAAGATGCAAGAAGGAATTAAATAAAGCAAAGTAAAACTTTATGCCCAGTGCTACAGACGATGCTCGAAGCATTCATACGGGTGGATGAAGATTTGAAGATGTTAAGAACATTAAATGAATAACACTAAATGTAACACCTTAGGCATATCCCACATCGGCCGTGGACAAGAGAGATGCTGGGTATATTAGTAAACCTTGGCCTTACCAGACACAACGCGTTTTGGGGCCACAAGCATGCGGGTTCCTTGGAAACTCTGTGGTTAAGCGTGCTTGGGTGGGAGTAGTACCAGGATGGGTGACCTCCTGGGAAGTCCTTGCGAAGTCCTTGCCAGGTCGCCAAGAACAAAGCCGTGAGCCAGTGGGGCAAAGCGGACAATATTGTGTCATGGTAAGCGGGGTGTTACAAATGGTATCAGAGCCGGGAACCGGACTGGTGTGCCAGCGAGGACGCTGGGCTCCCAAGCGGGGTGGATTGTAAGATCCCACATTGGTTGGGGAGGGGAACAAAGGTTGCCTTATAATGGACTTGATACCTCCTCTATCAGACGCGTTTTAAAACCGTGAGTCCAGGTGTGCGGACAAAGCGGACAATATCTGGTACGGTTGGCCTGGGATGTTACAGATGGTATCAGAGCCACTCCTGTGCCGTTCGGGATGGTGGGGCAAACCTCGTCGAGGACGATGAGTCCCTAAGGGGGGTGTGTGTAACACCTTAGGCATATCCCACATCGGCCGTGGACAGGAGAGATGCTGGGTAAATTAGTAAACCTTGGCCTTACCAGACACAACGCGTTTTGGGGCCACAAGCATGTGGGTTCCTTGGAAACTCTGTGGTTAAGCGTGCTTGGGTGGGAGTAGTACCAGGATGGGTGACCTCCTGGGAAGTCCTTGCGAAGTCCTTGCCAGGTCGCCAAGAACAAAGCCGTGAGCCAGTGGGGCAAAGCGGACAATATTGTGTCGTGGTAAGCGGGGTGTTACAAAAATGTAATACCCCGGGTAAGTCCGTTAAATTTATTTAACTAAGGGATTTTGATAATAAGGGGAAGTTTGAGATAAGTTATAAGATTTGGGGTGAGTTGGTCATTAATGAGTAGTTTGTGCCAAAAGTGTAAATTGGAGATATAAATATCTCTCACACTTCAGATATTATTTCAGAAACCTAAAAATAGAAGGACAATGTGTGTGCGTGTTCGTGAGGAGAAAAAGGAGCAGAAGTGGAAAAGATAGGTTTGAGCATCGATTGAGCGGGTTGAGTCGATTTTAAGGTATGTATCCTTTAGGTTTTATGTTTGGAATTATCTATAGACAGTTTCTATCGGATTAGAAAGTTTAAATCATAGCTGTATAGATTTGATTTTGGTTCTGGATTGGAAAAGCGACCGACTGTGTTCTTGAGACTCCCGGTAGTATCAACTCCCGGTGATGTCAAGTCCCGGTGGAGTCCCGGTCAGGTGGACTCCCGGTATGGCCGACTCCCGGTACCATGGACTCCCGGTACTATGGGAAGTCCCGGTAGTGTAGTCTCCCGGTAATCTAGGAAGTCCCGGTAGTGTAGTCTCCCGGTACTTTGGGAAGTCCCGGTAGTGTTGTTTCCCGGTACTCTGGGTAGTCCCGGTACGTTGTTATGTTTTGTTGTCAAGTCAGAAGGGAAAGAGTATAAGTGAAACATTGGAGGACCGGAACTTAGTAGGCTTTATGTGTTTGGCTAGTAAAGCGATATATGTATCTTAATTGGTTTCAGATTCTGTGGAGTCAAGGTGAAGGATAGGATCTTTTTGAAAGGAACTTGCAAGTGTTTTTGGATAAGCGATCGAGGTGAGTTTTACTTTAAAACGTTTTCAACTGGAATACATATATGTGTTTATATGTGTATGTGAGTATGTGTGAAATATATATATTGTATTTATATCGCACGAAACGAGTATAGGTGAGCCGAATTATTATTCGGTGGGGCTGTATGGAAATACAGCGGAGCTGCATGAAATTGCAGTGGAGCTGTAGGTAATTGCAGCGGGGCTGTATGTAATTACAGTGGAGTCGACTGTATTGTACAGTGACGATAATTAGTTGGCTTGCTACCGACTAATGTGGCCAGGGGAAAGAAGATGAGATGAGGAGAGATACACGGTGCACGAGTCCTAATGTGGTATTTATATACGTGTGGTATATGCGTGCTTATACGAAAGGTTTTATGTAAACTATTTTGATACAAAGTATTATGTGAAAAGAGTTTTATATTGATTTTGGAAAAGACCAGGATTAACTCACTAGACCCGTTTGGTCTAACCCTCATTTTGTTTTCAAAAATATGTTTTCCAGGTCGAGACATTGATAGCGGCAAAGGAAAGAATAAGGCGTAGACTGCTTTCGTGGACCGATGATGTTTAGGAAGATGTTATGTATTTTGTAGTTAGGAAACAAAAGGGACCGTACTTGGTTTATTATGTAATCTTGGTTGTAATTTAATGATATGCATGTATGTTATGTTAATTGTTGTATGATATGGATAACTGGGTCGTTACAAATGGTATCAGAGCCCTAGTTTAAGGGATTTAGGTATTTGTACCCGTACCTAGACTTAAACTGCATGTGAAGTAGGATGTCCTTAATATATTAGAACCTTGGGATGCTAAGTATAAAAGGTAGAAGGAACATCATGTAAGGTAATTTCATATTACACCTGGCCAGTGTAATTTTGATCTTACAGGTACATGTTTGAACTGGAATACCTTGTTATATGGGGTATGTGCTTATGTGTATGTTAACCTTGTTTAAATCTACAGAATGGCAAGCGGAACACGAAATTCGAATCGATGAGGAGGAAGAAATCCGAATAGAACTAATCCGCCAATAGGAACAGGGGACAGGGGAGGTAGAACTGGGGGCAAAGTCGGAGGTAGAACTGGGGGTAGAGCTGGAGGTCGAGCCGGAGGCAGAGTCCAACCACATGGTACAGAGTTCATTACCAGGGATGATCTAATGGCAGAAATGGGAAGATTACAAGCTAATATCCAAGCTATGTTCAACCAAACTCACAATACTGAAACAGAAAGACCAGATCCTACTCATGAAGAAGAGATGCCCATTACATCTACTGTCGTACCAGTAGTGAGGAAATGTGATTATAAAATGTTTTTAAGCTGTAGACCTCCGACCTACTCAGGAGACAGGGATCCCGTGAAAGCAATGATATGGATGAAGGAAATAGAAGCTATTTTCAAGACAAGCAAGTGTGCGGAGGAAGATAGGGTATTGTACGGGGCATCAATGTTAAAAGGGGATGCTTTGTATTGGTGGGAATCTTTTATTCACTCTAAGGGATCTGATGTTTATTCTACCCTCTCTTGGGAAGAATTTATGATAGCCTACAGGAATGCATTTTGTCCCCAAGCAGCCGTCAAACATCTGGAAGGGGAATTTATGAACTTACAACAAGGAAACTTATCCGTTCGAGACTACACCGCGAGCTTCCTGGAAAAGTCTCGGTTCGCAGAATACTACGTTGCTACGGAGGCGATGAAGACGGAAAGATTTATCTTTGGGTTAAATTCGGAAGTCAGAAAGTTAGTGACTGCAACAGGACCTGATAACTTCTCAGCCGCAGTAAATGCCGCGGAAAATGTAGAGCGAGATATTAAGAGAGATGCAAATGATAAGAGTGCTGGGAAAAGAAAATCGGAAGAGATGACACGTCGCTAAGAATTGTCGTGCAAATCGATTCTGTTTCGTTTGCAATTCCCCTGATCATATTCAGTCAGACTGTCCACAAAGAAAAATACAATAGGGTAATACGACGGGGAAACCAATAAGCGTCAGGACGGGAGAGATACAAAGGTCTGAAGAACCGAAAGCAAAGGGACGAGTATTCCAAATGACAACGCAAGATGTGGAGGAAATTCCGGATGAGGATACAGGTACATTTCTAATAAACTCTATACGTCCTAAGGTGTTATCTGACTTCGGTACGAAGTGGTTCTTGGTATTTCTGTGCTTATATTGCTGATCTGTGTTAGAGACATAGGTGAGTGTGGGGTGGCTATTCAGTTAGTTTTATGGTTTTGATTGGGTTCGAGGTAGTAGTGATAAGTATTTGTATCTTTTCGCTTAACTGAATTCCGGGACGGAATTCTTTTAAGGGGGAGATAATGTAATACCCCGGGTAAGTCCGTTAAATTTATTTAACTAAGGGATTTTGATATTAAGGGGAAGTTTGAGATAAGTTATAAGATTTGGGGTGAGTTGGTCATTAATGAGTAGTTTGTGCCAAAAGTGTAAATTGGAGATATAAATATCTCTCACACTTCAGATATTCCTTCAGAAACCTAAAAATAGAAGGACAGTGTGTGTGCGTGTTCGTGAGGAGAAAAAGGAGCAGAAGTGGAAAGGATCGGTTTGAGCATCGATTGAGCGGGTTGAGTCGATTTTAAGGTATGTATCCTTTAGGTTTTATGTTTGGAATTATCTATAGACAGTTTCTATCGGATTAGAAAGTTTAAATCATAGCTGTATAGATTTGATTTGGGTTCTGGATTGGAAAAGCGACCGACTGTGTTCTTGAGACTCCCGGTAGTATCAACTCCCGGTGATGTCAAGTCCCGGTGGAGTCCCGGTCAGGTGGACTCCCGGTATGGCCGACTCCCGGTACCATGGACTCCCGGTACTCTGGGAAGTCCCGGTAGTGTAGTCTCCCGGTACTCTGGGAAGTCCCGGTAGTGTAGTCTCCCGGTACTTTGGGAAGTCCCGGTAGTGTTGTTTCCCGGTACTCTGGGTAGTCCCGGTACGTTGTTATGTTTTGTTGTCAAGTCAGAAGGGAAAGAGTATAAGTGAAACATTGGAGGACCGGAACTTAGTAGGCTTTATGTGTTTGGCTAGTAAAGCGATATATGTATCTTAATTGGTTTCAGATTCTGTGGAGTCAAGGTGAAGGATAGGATCTTTTTGAAAGGAACTTGCAAGTGTTTTTGGATAAGCGATCGAGGTGAGTTTTACTTTAAAACGTTTTCAACTGGAATACATATATGTGTTTATATGTGTATGTGAGTATGTGTGAAATATATATATATTGTATTTATATCGCACGAAACGAGTATAGGTGAGCCGAATTATTATTCGGCGGGGCTGTATGGAAATACAGCGGGGCTGCATGAAATTGCAGTGGAGCTGTAGGTAATTGCAGCGGGGCTGTATGTAATTACAGTGGAGTCGACTGTATTGTACAGTGACGATAATTAGTTGGCTTGCTACCGACTAATGTGGCCAGGGGAAAGAAGATGAGATGAGGAGAGATACACGGTGCACGAGTCCTAATGTGGTATTTATATACGTGTGGTATATGCGTGCTTATACGAAAGGTTTTATGTAAACTATTTTGATACAAAGTATTATGTGAAAAGAGTTTTATATTGATTTTGGAAAAGACCAGGATTAACTCACTAGACCCGTTTGGTCTAACCCTCATTTTGTTTTCAAAAATATGTTTTCCAGGTCGAGACATTGATAGCGGCAAAGGAAAGAATAAGGCGTAGACTGCTTTCGTGGACCGATGATGTTTAGGAAGATGTTATGTATTTTGTAGTTAGGAAACAAAAGGGACCGTACTTGGTTTATTATGTAATCTTGGTTGTAATTTAATGATATGCATGTATGTTATGTTAATTGTTGTATGATATGGATAACTGGGTCGTTACACTAAAGAACTGA
The DNA here is from genome assembly GCA_033807775.1 of Saussurea involucrata. Classification (NCBI taxonomy): domain Eukaryota; kingdom Viridiplantae; phylum Streptophyta; class Magnoliopsida; order Asterales; family Asteraceae; genus Saussurea; species Saussurea involucrata. The sequence goes on from CM066320.1 coordinate 26,713,503, forward strand.
AAAGATTCTGGAAATTTAGAGAGAATTGGAGTTGATTACGATCAACCCAAAAGTGGGAAGTGGGATACAAAGAGGGATGCTAATAAAGACACCAAAAGCCTCCTATTTATAGCAAATAGGGAGGGACTAAAGGTGTAAAATAGCAACCAATGTTGTTGGAAATAAACTACAAGTTACCTAAACTAAACTAGAAAAGTACATAAAGTCATTACAATACAACCAAGAGTTCTACTCAGCTGAATATTTGCTTTGACCGCTGGACAAAAGAAATGCCACTTCTACTCCCTTTTAATCAACTTCCAATTCTTCCATTCCCCAAAAGATCGGCTGTCTAATGCTGCAGAGATGCTGCAGCATGACCTGTTCATCAAAGAGTTTTCCAAAAGAAGTTAGAATTAACCTAAACACCCCATGACAACAAGTAAATCATCATCCTAAGCTCCAAATCAGGAAATTGTAAAATAATGAAATAAAAGACTCAAATTGGGATGTAAAAGTGTAAAATCCTACCTAAAAGAGAAAAAAAAGTGCTTAAGTACTCAAAATTGAGCACTTATCATTCACGCTTTGGTCACGCACACTCGTGACAACGTGTTAGGGCACACACTCGCCCTTAGCAATAATATGAAATAGATTCATATCTCGTGCATGGGACACACTCCCCATTTATACATTAAAAGCTATCGCATTTCCCGCCCCACAAATACCCACAAATTTAAGTAACACACTTTTACCATGCATATTTAATGTCAACGTAAAAGCATACAATTTATTACCTCGATACAAGTAACGAGTTCATGTATTGATAAAGTTTTAGTTTAGAAAGACTCGCATGTTGTCCTTGCTTAAGCCTTCTCACCTACGCTTCTGATCCTTAACTTGCACACCTACGATATAAATTAAAACACGAGAGTGATAAGTCATTCGAACATCCCTTGGGATTTACTCTCAACTCTCACTTAAGGCCCCTTTAACCCATCTCGCAAATAACTCGAATTCTCTCAAAAGATAGAACCATTAGAACCCAGAAACCCATTCCCGGATATCGCATCCGGGTTCCTTACTTCTGGAAAACCGTTACCGGACAACAACATCCGGGTCTCAAACTTCCGGATTCTGCTCTATCCGGATTTGCCCGTCCGAAAACCTCCTATCTGGATTCTCCCCACAATTCGGATGCTACCGGATTTCGGCTCCCTGATCACAAACTTATTCGAATACCAAACTCCCGAATACAACCACATCCGGATAAAGTTACATCCAGATTGTGACCCTTTTCCGGGTTTCGGCGATTTGTCCGGATAATCGCACTGTACGACTGGGGAAACCCCATTTACATGATTAGTCCCAACATTCAAGCCTTCAAAATCACTAGGTTTTTATGTAAAACACTTATATAACAAAAACTAAGCATCCATAAACCCTTTTTCCATCAAAACTCACCAATTATTAACCTCATAAGCTTTAAAACCCATTAAGCTTGAACTTCCACCAAAAATGGCAATAAGAGTTAAAGGTTTAGAGTTACCTTGAAGAAGGTTGACGTACAACTTGTGGCCACTGAGGTTTAATCAGGGCCGATGTCTTACAGTCAAAATTTGTCAAGGGATTAGTCTAGGCATAGCCTAGGACAAGTTGACGTACAAGCTACCTTCAATCAAGCACCCTCCTTGATTTCTTCCAAGCCGCACTCTCAATTCCTCACACGCACTTCACGGTGTTTCCTCTTAGCCTCTTCAAATGCCAAAATGATTAGGAGAGTAGGGTTTTAGGGTTTTTAAACCCCATTTCTCACTATTTATATGTAGGTCCTTGCACTTTGGGCTTTTATTAAAAACCACCAATCATCCAAATTCTCTTACAAATGAGATCCCGATTATTACATGAAACTTCGAAAATATATGATAGTTTCGAAAAAAATCTGAATATTCCTATAGGAGAAAATATATGGAACTTAAAAAATTGATAATTCATATGAGAGAAAAAAATATGAAACCGTTTATGAAAATATATGAAACCATGGCCGAAATGTTTTTTGAGAGAGAGAGAGACGGTTCACTTTCTTGTTCATCATGGTGGCCGAGTTTTTTTTAGAGAGAGACGGGGCTTTGATTGAACGCAAAAAGGGTTGTGGGGCTGACAAGCATAAAAGAACATCATGATAGTGACGATGGTGACAAACTGAACCCTAAGGGACTCATGGGTGCAACCCAAGATGGCTTGTAAACCCGTGGTTGTGCGGCAGACAAACTTAACCCGAACGGACTCAAACCTCGAAATAATCCATCACCGGTGACTTTGAAGTTAACCGACCAGAATCAACTATTTTATTCAAGAAATTACAAAAACCCTGCGAAAAAACAAAAGCTGGTAGCGGGCTGATCATTGTACTTCCTCCACCTCCTGCCGCCGATGGTTTGGATCATCATGGTGGCCGAAATTTTGAGAGAGAGAGATATTAAGGTAAATATGGAGAAAATTAAGTATATAGTGTCACCATAATTAGATTAATTCAAATTAATTAATAGATTTTGAATTTAAAATACCTAAACATTATTCCCAAATACCTTTCCCTAAGTTTTTTAATAATTTAAATCCGAAAATTTCTCAACCTTCGATCAAAATAATGGATGGCCTAGATTGGTTTACATAGTTCACAGGATAACTGGTTTACAAAAGAAACTCCCTATATATATATATATATATATATATATATATATAGAGAGAGAGAGAGAGAGAGAGAGTGAGTGGGGTAGAGGGAGGGAGGATTAGAGGAAAAATCTCAAAAAAAAAAATGAAAACTACAAGTAAATTGAGGGAGGTTCAGAGGAACACTTTGCTAATCGTTCATCGGGATGGTATGCACATGTGCATGCAAGTAAATTGAGTTTTTGTTTTTGCTTTTATGCACGTGTGCATTTTACAAATCACTTATATGCACATATGCATATATATATATATATATATATATATATATATATATATATATATGTGTGTGTGTGTGTGTGTGTGTAAGATGTTGAAGTATCTCTCTCTCTCTCTCTCTCTCTGCGAAGGATCGTGTGAAAAGTTAAGGTTAACGTGAGAAGCGTGAGAAGTGGATTTGAACCGTTGATCACTTTTAATCAAATGTCTCCCATGAATTGTGTATTAGAAGGGAATTGATCTAGTACATCTAGGTGCATCTCATCCTTATGTGCGTTTATTTCTCATCCAACGGTTGATAACCACTTTTCACGTTTCTCACGTTAACCTCAACTTCTCACTCGAACCTAAAACCCTCTCTCAAGAGTCCTAATAAATTGTAAACCATCATTTTCGTGTAAACCGTCGATTTCATAGGTTTTTTTGATGAAATTTTTTTATGGAATTGTTTATTTTGATGAAATTTTTCATATCATTCATTTCTTGATGAATTTTTTTATGAAATTTGTGGTTTCATAGGTTTTTTTCATTCTTATGAAACTGTTTCATATATTTTCGTTTTCACCTATGAAACTACAAATTTCATAAAACTAATTCATCAAGAAATTAATGATATGAAACAATTTCATCAAAATAAACAATTCCATAAAAAAAATCATCAAAAAAACCTATGAAATCGAGGGTTTACACGATTTACACGAAAATGATGGTTTACAATTTATTATCCATATATATATATATATATAATGACAAAAAGAAAAAGTATTGGTGTGATACTCTAAACTTGTAATATTTTAAAATAATAAAATATGGTGTGTTTTGGTTTTTATATATTAATATCGATGTGGCATTGTAAGATGTAGTATACTTCAATTTTGAAATATGGTCTGGTTGATAGATAGAAAGAAAACATTGGTATATAAAAGGAAGAGAAAATTAAACAAAATGCCCCAAGTTCACATTCCTTTCATCTATTTGCCCTATCTCCATTTCAATTTGCCAAAATATCCTGAAAATCCGTGGGCTAACCCGTGGCCCACAGATTTGGTTCAAAAAATCTCGCCCACGGAAGTTTTGTGAAGACCCACGGATTTTAGGTCCGTGGCCCACGGAATTTTTTCATTGCCACGGATTTTTTTGCTGGTCCACGGATGTCCACGGATTTTTAGAGTATTTTGGTAAATTAGGAGAGAGAGGGCAAATGGATGAAAGGGTTGGTGAACTTGGGGCATTTTAATGAATCACTCTAAAAGGAAACTGTCTTTAATGATTAAAATCGAAGAATGGTTGAATAGAGGTTAAAGATGGTCAACTAGTAAGTAAGTTTGGCTAACCAACTCTCCCAACTCCTACCGTAGTGTGGGAACGTGCAAAATAGAAAAACATTTAACGAAAATTAGAAGCTATAAAAGGTCTTCATTGTCATTGTTTGCAAATTCTCCATTTTTAAAGAACTTCTCTATGAAAACTTCAAAGTAAATTCGACCTCACAATCTAAAAACTATCTCAGTTTTTCAGATCTTAAAGAGATCTTTTTTTTCATTTTCAGTGTTGGTAAATTTGTCACCAGTCAGATAGTTTAGGATTACATATCTCACCTTCCTATCTTTCGCAACATATCTTCAATTTCATGTTTGAATAAAATATAAAATTAAAATTTATTGTGTTTGTATTCACCCCTGCATATACAAACACCTACTATGTGAGTCATTGTGGTCTAGAACCAACAAAAACCATTAAATTAATTTCTTTAATTTAATATATATATATATATATATAGATAGATAGATAGATATATAGATAGATAGATAGACAGGGTCAAGTTATGGGTAAACCTCAAAAATAGAAAATACTAAGGAACACCGTGTTAGCCTGGCATGTGCACGGTATACACTTGTGTATACAAGTAATTTGTAACATACACACGTGCATATGCACACGTGCATATGCACAAGTCCAAAACTAAAAAAAAACTTAATTTACTTGTATGCACAAGTGTATACCGTCTATATGAATATAGATGGGCTACCAGGGTGTTCCTCACTTTTCCATTTTTTGAGGTTTTTCCCTTAACACCCTCTCTTTATATATTCATTTATTTGTATATTCATGTGTGATTAATTTCGTATGAATATACGGACTAAATTGTAAGAAAATTACCGATAACCTAGTAACTTCATATTCCATGAGTACATCTTTTAAATCTTCACGTGCCATATTCACAAAATTTAAATGTACGTGTTCAAATACTTAACAAAGGTTAACCTGCACTAATTCGGTATATACTCCATAACCCGATCTTTTAAAACCACATAAAACCAAAGAAATAAAATTTAGAGATACGGAGTATGGAACGAAACATGAAAGATAGTTAGAATTGTGAGTTCTCAACTTTATAATCTAGAGATTTGATCATCCTACTTTGTTACGTGAGTACATTTATAATATATTTTAATATTTATGAGAAGAGTTGAGAAAAGAAAAACCAACGCACTATCCTATTATGAAAGATTAAGTCCTTGGACTATTTTTAAATGGAAAAAATCATTAAACTTTCTCATTTTGAATGATTAAGTATTTGAACATTTTTTTCAATAAATAAACCACGGAATTTTAAAAATCAGTTACCTACCCTCTTTTAACAAAAAAAAAAAACAACCTGTAACCGACTATCAATGTTTTAAAGTAAAAAAAGAAATCTAAATCAGCTTTACCATCCTCAAACCCTACGCCATTCAAAGCATCCGCAAGCAACGACATCGCTCCCTCTCACCACTCCCCACCTCCCCCATGGTATATCTTCTCACGTTGTTGGCCCCTACCAATCTCCTTCTTTTTGTTTTACTTTTTATCTATCAAAGAGAGAGAATCAAAATATAAAAAAATAAATCAATAAGAAGGATATAGGAGCCAACAACTTGATAGGCGATATGGAAACAAATAACGACAGGGCGACGAAGAGTGGCGAGGGAGGAGTGATACCAGTGTTTGTGTGGGGTTTGAATGACTTAGGATTTGAGAACGGTATAACTGATTAAGGTTTATGTTTTACTTTATAACATTCCTATTCGGTGACCGAAGTTGGAGGTCTGTGGTGTATTCAATTGTAATCTCTTTAAAAAAGGGGGATTGGAGATACAGAACAACAACAGGTAACGAATGGCGACGAGTTTTGAAAATGCTACTTTGCCGACGACTTGTGGTGGTGCTTCGCCGGTAGATTATGGTGGTGTTGGTGAGAACGATGGGTGGGTTGTTGTTGCTCGATCGATGCAAAGGTGAAAAGGGGCTCGGTAAAGATAGACGGTGAATTGGCTAGGGTTTTACAGAGTTAATCTGTGTTATTATTATTATTTTTTTACATGGTTTTCAAAAAGTAATGGTAAAAAAAGGTTTAAAATCATGTAAATTTTTTTAATATGTGTTAAAATGTTTAAACTATGTAGAATGTATATCATTAAAATAGTCTTTACACGGTTTTAAAAAGAACTGTAAAAAGACTCAACTTTTTTACAAGGTTATTTACCCAAAGAAAAGTGTAAAAAAGTCATTAAAAAAATACGGGGACATTTTTACACGGTTTTTATTAAAACCGTGTAAAAATGTGCGTGTATTAAAATCCTTTTTTATAGTAGTGAAAGAATGTAACTAATTTCTAAAAATTCGTTTGTTCAATGGTTTATTTTATTGAAAATAAATGTTCAAAGGCTTAATTATTTAAAATGAAAAAAATTAATGTCTTTTTATTTAAAAACTTAATTATTCAAAATAAGATATTATTTTTTTCTATATTTATTATTATTAATAATATTGATAAAGAATTGGAAGTTATTGGGATAGGATAGGAGATGAGAAATCCAAAGAAGATCTTGAATCAAATGCAAATCAAACAACTTTTGAGCACCTAATGCAGTTGTTGTTTTCTTCATCTATACCACATACCAAATCTTTTCATTTGTTCTTTTTAATTGAATCAAGATCTCCACCATTAAATGTTACAAAAACCCAACTTCTTTTCTTTTTAGTGGTATGGGAGGGACATTTCTGGAATCGGCGAATTTATAATTAAACTAATGAGATTATGAATTTAACAAACAATAAAAGCTCTAATGACACCAAAGGGCCTTTTGGCTTAGCGGTATTGGAGCCCCTCATCTTCTAAGAGTTCAGGGGTTCAAACCTCACCAAATGTGAGGAGGGTGTGTGAGTTTATTTGTTGCATTTGCCGTATATAAATATTATATATTTCAAAAAAAAATCTCTAATGACGCCTCTCGCATGTAGCTCAGTTAGTAAAGAGGTGGAGTGACTTTGCCCAAATACATAACAGGTCATGGGTTTGATCACAAATACATAAATTTAAAACTCTTATAATTAGTTTTTTAGTTTCCTTTTAATCCCTGACTTTTACAATTTTATTTTAGACTCTTATCATATTAAACATAAATAATCGTATATGAATTAAAACGGATTAAAAATACATTACCTTTTTCACAAATTATATCATTATAATCATTTCGTCAATACCTTCAAAATGATCTCAATATTGAATATTTTTGGATTTAATCATATTATTAAATATCATAAATATATACAAATAACTTTGTTTTATATGTCTTATATTTTTATTTCATTTTACACCTTTATCATACTAAAAATACACAATCATAAATTAACTAAAATACTTCTAACATGTATTTTTTTTACAAATTATACCATTATAATTCTCTTGTCAATATATGTATGTATATATATATATATATATATATATATATGTGTGTGTGTATAGGGATGGGATCGGGAGAGAACAAGGAAAAATGAAAGAACCGAAGAACTCATCCAAGCCATTAGATTAAGATGATTCAATGGTTATGAATTAAAAGGTAGTTATAACCAATTTTTTAATAAAAAAAGGTATTTACCCTCTGTTTTTAAATTCAAAATTGGCAAAGTATGACAGAAATTAAAGCGAAACAAATTACACCAAAAAATTCATCATTTTATTATCTTTAATTTGACATCCATTTTGATATATTTTTTCATCCGTTTTTTCATGGTTCTTCGGTTCTTTCTTTTTTCAAGGTTCTCCCTTGATCCTTACCATATATGTATATATAGCGATATAGGATGATAATCAAATGCGAACCATAAATACGTTAAAAACTCGTGAAAACCAATATAAAAATATTTTTACATGATTTTTTTTAATCGAAACCTATGATTTAAGATATTGTTTCACATATGTTCGTGTTCACCTTGTGAAAAAATTACACGTGGAAATTTATTTTTGATTCACCTAATGAAACAAAAAATACACGTAAAAAAAATTCACATGGTGAATCAAATTCATGTGAAACTATCATATTATGAAACAAATATATGTGAAACAAAAAAATATTAAATCCTAACATTTGATGATAAATATCATGTAAACAAATATTTTTATATCAGTTCTCATGGGTTTGGGTTTGTAACATATTTGTGGTTCTCATTTAATTTAACCCCGATATATATATATATATATATATATATATATATATAAGTATATATATATATGAGAACCGATATAAAAATATTTGTTTACATGATATTTTGATGAAATTGTTTCATATCATTCATTTCTTAATGAATTTTTTTTACGAAATTTGTAGTTTCATAGGTGAAAACGAAAATGTATGAAACAGTTTCATAAGAATGAAAAAAACCTATGAAACTACAAATTTTCATAAAAAAATTCATCAAGAAATGAATGATATGAAACAATTTCATCAAAATAAACAATTCCATAAAAAAATTTCACCAAAAAAACCTATGAAATCGAAGGTTTACACAGTTTAAACGAAAATGATGGTTTACATTTGAAGAGGACTATATATATATATATATATATATATATAGAGAGAGAGAGAGAAAGAGAGAGACTTGAGATCATGTGAGAACAGACTATTTTCGTGAGACCGTGAGACCAAAAAATTAACACTTAGACCATCACACACCTGCAAGACCATACTCATTTCTAAAGTGTCACATCAGCTTTGCAATAACACATTCCACACACATGCAAGACCAAACTCATTTCTAAACTAATAAATTATAATATAAATAATATAGATAATTATAATATAACTAATAAATTAATTATAAAATATAGATAACTAAAATTTTAGTTTTGTTTTTGTTAGTCCGAGATGGCTAATAAGAACAAGAACATGTATTGTAGAAGGGGGAGGGGGGTGAATACAATACACAAAATTTTCACTTTAATTAATTCTTTTATTGATATATCAAATCAAGAATTACACATAGAACACTTAGATTGTTGCGGAAAGAATAGATGGAATCTATTCTAACAATCTTCACAAAGTAATAATGAAAACAACACAACTTCTAAAACACAAAGATTAAAAGCTATTTTAGTTCAAAGGAGGAGAGGAGCAGAATGTCTTGAGCACAGAGAAATCTTCAAGAGTTCGTGTGTCGTTTACATGGAGAAGTCTTCATCTTTATATAGTGTTATGATCATTTAATGCATGAGACACTTGTTACTTTGTCATTTGAAGGTCAGGTTTGACTCTCAAAAGTTGAGGTGTCTTTTCCTATGAGCTTTTATTGTGACAATATCTAAAAATGGGAAAAAGGACATATGAACCTTTTTCCTCCATACCCAGACATTTCTTCTTTAATGAGAAACTTCTTTGGAAGAGACAAGGGAGGATCCTCCTATTTGAGGATTCCACTGATTTGTCATGGACAACATATGTGAGAGTCTTCTGACAAAGGAGTCATGGGAGGATCCTCCTATTTTGAGGATCCCGCCGATTTGTCATGGACAAAATCGGTGAGATGGCAAAATTTACCTCTTATGATGAAAGTCTTCTTAGCAAGGAGATAATGGAGGATTCTCCTGTTTGAGGATCTCACCGATTTGTCATGGAGAAATCGGTGAGACAGCTTAGTTTGGGTTGAGATGTCCATCTTCGATCCGCATTGTTAGATTTACTTCTTCTTGATTTCGACTGATCTTTGACTTCACCGAACTTTGACAGTATGACTAAGCTATTACAAAGAACCTAAAATTTCTCTAAGTATAATAGATTTTTTTCAAAGAATGTAAAGAGATCAGGAGGTCATCTTCAAATCTTTGATGACCCAACAATCTCCCCCTATTTGAGGATGACATCCATACTTAGAAAAACATGAGTAAGACAATGAATAATACATGTTGGCCCTGTTTTACTCTTTTGGGTTCTTTTTCACATAGTCTTTTTTGTGTATATCTGATATTTACAAATAAATGAAGTGAATGAAAGAATAAAGAATAAACAATATGAAATGAAATAAAATGTACTTCCATCATAGAAGAGACTAATTTGCCTGATCCCAAATTGGTGACAATCTTTGAGGGAGTTTTAGTTTGAGTGAATTAGCCTTAGGATTCCTCTGCCCATATCTTGCATCTTCTTTCTTTCTCATAGCATCTTCAGCTTCCTATTCGGCAGTCATCACCCTTTTTCCTCTTGGTTTGCCTCCCCCTTAGTTACATTGGCTAGACTGATCTGCTCCCCCTGGGTTGCTTCGCCGATTCCCTTGTCTTTGACCTAAATTTGAGTTGGATGCTGAATATGAGTACTGAGGGTTGGTGTTGTTCGAGTTAGACACTGATATTTCTCCCCCTTAGATGGATGCTCCCCCTCAGATGGTTTCTCCCCCTCAGCGTCCGACGGAGAAGAAACACCAAAAAATTGGAAACAACGGCAATTTTTTTTTTAAGAACCACCGAAAGTTGAACACCTCCCACCAAAAATTAGCAAGGTTTGACTATAATTTCGGTAGGAAAATCGGGAATTTTTTTTTGCGTCCCCTTGAAATTGAAAGCCATCCCCACCGATTTTTAGAAGAAATTTGAAGAAAATCGGTAGGTATTTTCTGTAGGAATTTTCGAAGAGCAATTTTTTTTTGTCGACCGATGAACATCATCAAAGGAAAAGAGGTACACACCCGACTATCAGAAAACGACACACCACCTTGTGTGTATGTCCTACTCAATACCCAATTGGGATCTTGGTTGTTCCCAAACACAAATCGACGACCTTTCTTGCTTCCCTCAACCGTCTGGTGCCACAACTCTGTATCAACTATTGGATATGTGGAGGTATCATCGTCGTATTTTTGGGTGAGATTGGTTGAATAGTCACCCTGTGGTTTAAAAACTCATCAAGTCAATTTGGGCAGCATAAGGGTTGTAAATGAGACGTTTCCAACTAAAACAATCCTAAAGTTTTCTCAAAAAATGACAACCCAAACCAGATAGAGATATATACGAAATTTATAACTTAAACAATCATAATCTTTGGGATTTGGTTGTCCCACATAGACCAAAAGAGAAAATTAAGTTTGCCTTATATTGAGATTATCCTACCTCTTATCAAAATGGCTAACACTAAAGATTGGCCAAACACATATTAAATGTCAAAGATGGGTCTTGGGCCGGGTCTCATGGGTTGATAAAGAGGTGAAGGAACAGAGACATACACGGTTTGTTGTGCGACCTCAAGTCGCGTGCTATCCCGCGCGGCTCTCTGGATGTGTTGCCGAAACAGAGCCTTACGCGGGTTACCCCGCGGCCTCATCCCGCGCCACAAGTCGCGCAAGCGTCTGTTGGCAGTTTTTTCGGCAGTTTGCAATCGGTTGAAAGAGATATCTATAAATATCTCTAATGCTCTCGGTTTTTGGCAGACATAAACACACAAAAATGAATTCTCTCTGGTTTTTCTTGTTCTTCAACATCAATAATGGAAGCATAAAGATTCGTCGGGTTCGAGTTCTTACTTGAACGGATTGTTGAATCCTCTAGATAGAATCCGTACATGGGACAAATTTCTGTCTAAGGACACTGCATAGCAGGCCTCAATCCTCTTCACGATCATCATTAAAGTTCGATTACGTGTTCAAGTCAGTTTTTAATTCATCATCTTGTTTTCTATTCAATATACATATAATTGTATATATACGATTCTGTATATGTACGTATATATATCGTTTGTAATTCAATATTTTGTTGATTGATTCTTATATGAAAGTGTTGTTGTTTACGGGATTTCTGATTACTAATTCTAAGACATAACAATATTAGACAGAAATTTCGTGATGGATCAATCTTCCATGTTGAAATCCCATGTGGAAAATCCCGAGAAGTTCAAAGGGTAAGATTTCCGGAGATGGCAACAGTAAATGTTGTTCTATCTCACGACGCTTTGCGTCTCCAACGTGCTTACCGAAGAAGCACCAACACCACCGGTTGGAGAAGGACAAAATCCTCCTACCCAAATTCAAACGTCGGCATATCAAAGATCTTTGGATGCATGGGGGAGTAACGAATATAATTGCCGAAATTATATTCTAAACGCTCTTGACGATAGTGTCTATGACATATATTCCACTTTCTCTACCGCAAGAGAAATTTGGGAGTCCTTGGAAAGCAAATACAAGACCAAGGCTGCATGTTCCAAGAGATTTGTGGTGGGAAAATTCTTGAATTTCAAGATGAACGATTCAAAGTCCGTCGTGAAGCAAGTGGAAGAACTACAAGTCCTTGTCCACGAATTGGATGTAGAAGGTATGGGTATCAACTTAAACTTTCTTGTTGGTTCTATCATTGATAAATTACATCCTTCTTGGAAAAAGTTTTAAGCTTTATCTTAAACATTTGTCCGAGGACATGACGTTTGAGAAATTAATACTCAAACTCCGGGTGGAGGAGGACAATCGGACGACTGAAAGGGCTGATGAACGCTCTTTGGAACCGAATGCAAATATGGTCACCGGAAGCACATCAAAGGCCAAATTTCAAAAGGGGAAAGGTAAGGCGTTTGGTGGCAAACATAACATGAGTGATGTCAACCCACTCTCAACTCAAAAGAAGAACTTCAAGAAACGTGTCTTGACTTGTTGGGTGTGTGGGAAACCGGGACATCGAGCCAAAGATTGTCGTCACCGAAGAGATCATGGAGGAGGCGCCGGTGGAGGAGGTGCCGGTGGAAACCACAATCAAGCAAATGTGGCCAATTCTCCAAATCAATTTGTCGGAGTAATTGAAACCTTTTTAGCCACAAATATGAATGATTGGTGGGTTAACACCGGTGCCACAAGGCACATTTGCAATTCGAAGAGCATGTTCTCATCCTACCAAGAAGTCAATGATGAAGAGCCAATGTATATGGGGAATGCCACTACCGCCAAAGTTGAAGGAAGAGGAAGGGTGAACCTGAAGCTGACTTCGGGAAAAGACCTTGTATTGACAAACGTGTTACATGTACCCGCGATAACGAAGAACTTGATTTCTAGACCTACCCTTAGCAACAAAGGATTCAAGATGGTGTTTGAATCTGACAAATTTGTGATGACTAAGGGAGGTGTGTATGTTGGAAAGGGTTACCTACATGAGGGACTCTTTAAACTCTCTATTGTACATATGAACAATGATGTAAATGATGTAAATATGAATGATAATAAAACAAACGCAGGCTCTAACACTGCTTCCATGTACATGATTTACTCCTCTTCTTCTTTATGGCACACTCGACTTGGGCATGTAAACTACCGATCCTTACAAAGGATGATTTAACTTGGTATGTTGCCTAAGTGCACAATGGACAACAAGACTAAATGTGAAGTGTGTGTTGAATCTAAATACACAAGTCATCCACATAAATCCGTAGAGAAATCCAATGAAGTACTTGGACTAATCCACAACGATCTATGTGACTATAAAAACACAGCCACGCGTGGAGGAAAGAACTATTATGTATCCTTCATATATGATTGCAGCAAATTTCGTTATGTATATCTAATACATACCAAAGATGAAGCGTTGAGTATGTTTAAAACATACAAAGCTGAAGTTGAAAACCAACTTGAGAAAAGAATCAAAATTCTAAGGTCCGGTAGAGGTGGAGAATATGAATCAAAGGACTTTGCAGAATTTTGTTCCACTCATGGCATTATCCATCAAACTACTGCTCCCTATACTCCACAACAAAATGGAGTAGCCGAAAGGAAAAATCAAACATTGAAGAATATGATCAATTCAATGTTAATAACTTCGGGAGCACCACATAGTTTATGGGGAGAAGCATGCCTCGCTGCAAACTCTATACTTAAAAGAATTCCTCACAAAAAGAGTGACAAGTCACCCTATGAGTTATGGAAAGGTAAGATACCTTCCTATAAAATATTGAAAGTGTGGGGTTTCCTTGCAAAGGTTCAAGTGCCTCTCCCAAAAAGGACAAAACTTGGACCAAAAACCATTGATTGTATATATCTTGGTCCTTCAAATAATAATGCAGCTTATAGATTCTTGGTCTATAAGTCATACATAGAAGATGTTCACAACAACACTATTTTAGAATCTGCTGAAGCAGAATTCTTTGAACATATCTTTCCTTATAAAGACAAGGAGAAAGGAGTCTCTAGTCCAAGGAAACGATTAACTGTTGAATCCGACACCAACAAAGATGCACAAACTAATGAAGAGAATACTTCTATGGCACTAGAAGAAAATATAGAGCCTAGAAGAAGTAAATGGGGAAGGATAGCCAAAGACCTTGGTCCCGACTTTATGACTTTCATTGTTGATGAAGAACCTCAAACTTATAAGGCTGCGATGGAATCATCGGAAGCACCTTATTGGAAAGAGGCCATTCGGAGTGAGATTGATTCCATAGTTCAAAACAATACTTGGAAATTGGTAGACTTACCTCCGGGTCATAAAGTGATTGGCCATAAATGGATCTTCAAACGAAAAATGAGACCTGACGGTACTATAGAAAAGTATAAGGCTAGATTAGTAGCCAAGGGGTACCGACAAAAGGAAGGTCAAGATTTCTTCGACACTTACTCACCGGTTACACGCATTACGTCCATAAGAACGTTGATGGCTATAACAGCGATTCATAATCTACAAATACATCAAATGGATGTGAAAACTGCTTTCTTGAATGGTGAGTTAGACGAACAGATATATATGCAACAACCGAAAGGTTTTGTTGTTAAAGGCCAAGAGAACAAGGTTTGTAAACTGATTAAGTCCCTTTATGGACTTAAGCAAGCCCCGAAACAATGGCACGAGAAATTTGATAACACACTCTTATCAAATGGTTTTCACATAAATGAATGCGATAAGTGTGTTTATGTGAAACAAAATAAGAATGCATATGTAATCATATGTCTTTACGTAGATGATATGCTAATCATGGGAACCAACTTGGATGTAATCAATCAAACCAAGAAGATGTTGCACTCCTCGTTTGACATGAAGGATCTTGGAGTAGCCAATGTAATTCTTGGGATTAAGATCCAAAGAGATCCTAACGGTTACATTCTGACTCAATCTCACTATGTTGAGAAAGTACTTAGGAAATTTGGTCACTATGATGATAGACCGGTAGTCACTCCTTTTGACCCTTCTAGCCAACTTAAGAAGAATCAAGGAGATAGTGTATCTCAATTGGAATACACTCAAGTGCTTGGAAGTTTGATGTACATTATGAATTGTACGAGACCGGATCTAGCATATACCGTGAGTAGACTTAGTCGATACTCACATAACCCAAGTAAGGATCATTGGTATGCACTTATAAGAGTGCTTCGATATCTCAAATACACAATGAACTATGGGTTATACTATACCAAATATCCTCCCGTACTGGAAGGATATTGTGATGCAAAATGGATTTCCAATCATTCTGAAAGTAAGTCCACAAGTGGCTATGTGTTTACACTTGGTGGTGCAGCCATATCTGGGAAATCTTCAAAGCAAACCGTGAATACACGGTCCACCATGGAAGCCGAATTCGTAGCCTTAGATAAAGCTGCCGAAGAGGCAGAATGGCTTAAAAGCTTCCTAGAGGGGATTCCCTTGTGGCCTAAGCCTGTTACCGCCATTTGCATACATTGTGATAGTATGGCTGCTCTAACAAGAGCGAAGAATCAAATTTATAACGGCAAATCGAGACATATCAGGCGTCGCCACAAAACTATACGAGACTTGCTCAAGAATGGAATAATTTCCATCGATTACGTAAAGTCAAAGGAAAATATCGCAGATCCTTTGACAAAAGGCCTTAGTTGAGAACAAGTCTCTTATACATCAAGGGGAATGTGCTTAAAGCCAATTCAATGAGTTCCACTCGGCGGAAACCTAACCTAGCAACATTGGAGATCC
Organism: Saussurea involucrata; assembly: GCA_033807775.1. NCBI lineage: Eukaryota > Viridiplantae > Streptophyta > Magnoliopsida > Asterales > Asteraceae > Saussurea > Saussurea involucrata. The sequence goes on from CM066320.1 coordinate 26,729,650, forward strand.
CATGGTCTAGGTTCAATAGGACAACTAGTTGAGACGAACTCAAGCCCAAATACACACGTACGCCTATTCCTATGATGTTTATTTAGTGTATTTTTCCGTTGATGATTTAGGGATGAATTCTTATTCTTAATAATACTGATAGCTTGTTGGTGGAACACTACGGAATGTTCTTGATCAATATTACCTATATGAGATTGATGTGGGGTCGCATCTTTGAAGACGGATATGGCTACGTCTTCTAAAATTCTCATGAAGAAGGATTGTTCATGACCGAAATGAACACAACGGTAAGAATCATTTATGCATAAACATGATATGTGTGATATTCATTGCTTTGACTTACTACAAAACGTAGTTAGTTCAAGACTCTTAGTCACTACCCACAAAGTAGGTCCGATGAATACTCACTATGAACGGTTCAAGTCACTTAGACACCTTTTCTGATGCATTTCATGTTTGTTTCCTGAATAAGAACAATAAATATTTTGAGGATATCTTATTTTCTATTAAAATGTGGGGTATTGTTAGAGTTTGAATAGAAAATGTGGGGTATTGTTGAGATTTGGTTGTCCCACATAGACCAAAAGAGAAAATTAAGTTTGCCTTATATTGAGATTATCCTACCTCTTATCAAAATGGCTAACACTAAAGATTGGCCAAACACATATTAAATGTCAAAGATAGGCCTTGGGCCTTGGGGCTCTTGGGGTCTCATGGGTTGATAAAGAGGTGAAGGAACAGAGACATACGCGGTTTGCTGCGCGACCTCAAGTCGCGTGCTATCCCGCGCGGCTCTTTGGATGTGTTGCCGAAACAGAGCCTTACGCGGGTTACCCCGAGGCCTCATCCCGCGCCACAAGTCGCGCAAGCGTCTGTTGGCAGTTTTTTCGGCAGTTTGCAATCGGTTGAAAGAGATATCTATAAATATCTCTAATGCTCTCGTTTTTTGGCAGACTTAAACACACAAAAACGAATTCTCTCTCGTTTTTCTTCTTCTTCAACATCAATAATGGAAGCATAAAGATTCGTCGGGTTCGAGTTCTTACTTGAACGGATTGTTGAATCCTCTAGATAGAATCCGTACGTGGGACGAATTTCTGTCTAAGGACACTGCATAGCAGGCCTCAATCCTCTTCACGATCATCATCAAAGTTCGACTACGTGTTCAAGTCAGTTTTTCAATTCATCATCTTGTTTTCTATTCAATATACATATAATTGTATATATACGATTCTGTATATGTACGTATATATATCGTTTGTAATTCAATATTTTGTTGATTGATTCTTATATGAAAGTGTTGTTGTTTACGGGATTTCTGATTACTAATTCTAAGACATAACAATATATACACACACACAAAAAATAGTTACCAAATTATAAATTTTGAAGTTAAACCCAAAGTTAGTTTCTGTATTCAAGAAATAATTATGAAAAAATAAAAAATTTGTAGTTAACAAAAACTATAATTAGGGTTGTAAGATCCCACATTGGTTGGGGAGGGAACAAATGTTGCCTTATAAGAGAGACTTGATACCTCCCCTATCAGACGTTTTTTAAAAACCGTGAGTCCAGGTGTGGACAAATCGAACAATATCTGGTACGGTTGGCCTGGGATGTTACAGATGGTATCAGAGTCGGGAACCGGACTGGTGTGCCAGCGAGAACACTGGTCTCCCAAGGGGGTGGATTGTAAGATCCCACATTGGTTGGGGAGGGGAACAAATGTTTCCTTATAAGAGGGACTTGATACCTCCCATATCTGACGCGTATTAAAAACCGTGAGTCCAGGTGTGGACAAAGCGGACAATATCTGGTACGGTTGGCCTGAGATGTTACAGAATCCGTCGGTAACCCACCGGTAATTTTAATTAATGAAAATTTATTAATTTTTTATAAATAAATAATTTTGTCGGTAATACGCCGGATCAGTGATCGAAATTAATTTTTTGAATAGTTAGTAGCAGATTTATGGTAGATTTGTGGTGGAAATCAATGAAAATTGACTTTTTTTTTAATTCCTGCCGGCAAACCGCCGATAATTCGCCGGCGAATATCCGTCGGAAAAAGTCATCTTTCTAGTGATGATATTCATGTGCGTTCACGTATATATAACAACTTTTCAATATTCATACATAGTATGATATTCATCATGAATATTTATATATGTTTACGTGTATACAACAATTTTTTTAAAATTCATACCAGTTTGATTTTCACCACGAATATATAGTTTCACTATAACAATCATCATGAATATTTATATATGTTCACGTGTATACAACAATTATACATTGGTATGATATGGGAGAACATTTCACATAGATACAAAACAAGAAATAGTTAATAGTTCAAGCAATTTTGAGAAGATATATTAAATTTCCTTATTGATAATAGCTAAGAATATTGGCCGTATTTTATTAGGGCAATCTACAGAATGGTATGAAAATTTCAAGATTGGAATAGAGAAATTAATCATTAATATACATTTTCACTGTAACATTTATCATTAATATATACATTTTCACTATAACATTCATCATGAATATACATTTTCACTAAAACATTCTGAATACACATACTATTCATCATGAATATTTACGTACGTTCACGTGTATGAAACTCTCTAATATTCATACAAGTATGATATTAATCATAAATATTAATTTTCACCAAAATATATTTATCATGAATAAACTACAGTTTCAACCCTGCCTACTCTAGGTTTTCTTTAGTTTCTTTATTCGATTCTCGGTTGGTCTCGATGAATCCCCAATTCGTCATGATACGTGACCTAAGTCTCCGCCCAAGTCGCGTTGGTCATTGTATTGGTGTAAAGCCCGTATCCCGGTATGTAATTTCTTTGTTTTAATTCTTTTTTTAAAAGTTTTATTTATCATGGTTTCCGTTAGCGGGGTTAGACGAATTGGACCTAATAGTTAAATATGTCAAGACGTGGTTAGTTTGCGAGAAGGATGTAGTGAGGGACCAAAATTGTTAAGGGGTCAAAAAGTGAGAGTTTCGGCCCATGCAACCCAAACCAAACCCTTGTATCATTTTTTTGGTGTGGTGTTCGTGAGTAACAAGAAAAAAGGGATTGAGCTCAATATTTTCGTATTTTGAAAACCTAGCTGCAGAAAACTTCTGTTTCCCGGAGATTGAACGGTCGGATCGTCGTGATTTTTGGTGAGCAGCTTCACGACATCTTCATCAACATTCTGGACGGTGAGATCGTGGTTTTGAGGTCCGGAGGTCATGGTTTCGTGGGGTTCTGCACAGCAGTAACTTTGTGGTGATTTTTCTCCATTCTTGCTCTATTTTGGTTCCATACATCTTGATGTGCTTATTTCCAAGTGTATGATGGTTTTGTATGCCTCTAGTATAATCTAGAGAAGACTTTGTATTGCTCTAATATTGGTGGTAGTGGATTTGAAGCGGCTCTAGTAGTCCCGTGGTTTTTACTCTCGATTTTGAGGGGTTTTCCACGCTAAAATTTTGGGGTCTCATTGTGGTTGTTGATTGTATGTTTGGGGGTTGTTTTTACTTGCACTTAGAATACCCTATTTGTTTGCATCCTCAAAGGTTCATTCGGGTCTGTTTGGGTTAAGCTATGGCTTAATGGGTTACTAAGCATTATTTGTCATTTTATGTGAAACTGCAGTTTCTGTCCCTGTTTTTGTATCGAGTATAACTTCTGCTAGGAATGTCGGATTGGGATGAAACCAGTGCCAAAAGTTCCCTTTATGAGTCTAGTAAGTTTCTTATGTTTTGCGGAAAAACCAGTTCGGACCGTAGCTAGTGTCAAACCGCTGTTTTGTAATGAAAGGTGCTGTTTTTCGCTGTGCAGTTAACCGGTTTTGTAAAATCCATAATAAATTGTAGAAAAATCGTTAGAGCGCGTGCGATATGTCCCTGGAACCCTAAGACATGGGACTTTGTGATTATGGATTAATATTTCTGGATTTATCAGTTTACAAGGGGTTAAACAGGTCCCGAACAGACCTGTGTTTTTAGAGTAAAAGCTGGAATGTGTATGTTATAATTTAGTAGTCGTGGTTTTGGGTTGGGGCGTCACTTTGACATTTGTTAACACGTAATTAGGTGGGAGAAGGTGAGTGAAGTTGGCCGGCTTGTGATTGCGGTTGCGGATACTCGCGTTGCTTTAAGGTGAGTTCTCTCACTGTGTAGTTAGGGGTTGTATGCATGTCATAGTAGTTTGTATGTATTACTGTCTTTGTGGTGTGAACTAGTTGTTTGTGGTGTGTAATATTTGATTGGTTTAAATGCTTAGTATAAATGTTTTACATTACACCTCGGTGGGACCGAGGAAGTGGAAAGAAACGTTGTGGGAACTCGGCGTGACGAGTGTGTTACATTACAACTCGGTGGGACCGAGGGCTCGGTGGGACCGAGGAAGTGGAAAGAAACGTTGTGGGAACTCGGTGTGACGAGTGTGTTACATTACAACTCGGTGGGACCGAGGGCTCGGTGGGACCGAGGTGTTGGATACATAATTACTTGTAGATGTTTACTCGTTTTATGTAACTGTGATGTTGTTGCTTATGTGCGGATAGGGGTGATGTGTATATAATTCCTATCTGCGCATGTGATGGAATTCACTAAGCTTCGTGCTTACCCCTTCCCAATATCTTATGATTTCAGGTGCGAGTAGCAGTCGGGCATGACGGTACACACGGGCGCAAGGCGAAGGCTGTTTAAGTTTAACTTTTTAAATGGGGATTTAATTATATAACTTTTCCGCTGCTTAAATTTCATTTGACGGTTTTAATTAACGACGTTTATTTTTATTGTAATGGGATTTGTTAACTTATTGTTTGATTGTAACGAAATGCATTATTTTTAAAATTTTAAATTCATTGTAATTTTTGGGACGTTACAATTGGGAGGTTGGATTCTCGGGAGACTTTCCACGTGACGTAAGTCGCGGGTAAGGTCGCGTGGACCAATGCTCTACACAAATACCCGGTTTATTAAGGATTCCTTCATTTTATCGTATCTTCTTCATTTCTCAACCGTTTGAGCGATTTTTAGGGGATCTAGCCTCGTTTTTGGAAGCTATTCAAGTGGATATCAAATAAGGTTAAGATCATTGGTAAAGGTAACCTTCTAATCTCTCCACCCAAAAAGCTAGAGTTTTGACGTTCTTCGTTTTCTTTCTATCTCCTTCGATTTTGGTGTAATTTTGGGGATATTTCTAGTAAAGGAAACCTTGTGGAAGTATTGGAACTAAGATTTAGAGATCTCACTTGAAAATTTCAAAGCCTTCACCAAAGGAAGCTCAAGTTTAGTGAAACCCCTAGATTTAGCATAAATCTAGTAAGGTAAATTCTAGTTGTTTTGTAACACTTTATACATGTCAAAATATCTCCATTTTATTTTTAAACACACATGTATGAGTTTACTTTACTTTTGATGAAACCACAAATATTTGGGTATTTGGGCATGTTTGAGTCATTAAATCTCAAAGAATGATTTTATTGTGCATGTTGAGTGTTTTGAGACCTTAAATGTTATATGTTGCTCCAAACGAGTTTTATAAGAATATTTAGATAATTTAGAGTAAAACCGTTTTTGACCCTTTAAAATATGTCATGGATTTAATCGATATCATTTTGTTGAATGGGTTGAAGGCTTATATCGTTTTGGGATTTTACTCACATTATGAACATCTGATAATGGCATATTATCCTTTTTGGAAATAACTATATAAATATTTGGTAAACGCCTTTTTTGGGCATTGTCGAGATTTTGGAATTATAAACCATACGGTCTTGGGTCTTTGGATATTAAGCTTCGATGAAGTATTTGGTCATTGACCTATTCATGTCATATATAGGTGCCATGTAATTGTAAATGTTTGAAAATATTCCTTTTGGCTTATGTGGTTTACACTAGAGTTATTTAAAATAGTCAAGGGTTCTATGAGGCCCCTTGGCTTGATTGTAACTCAAATGAGTTTGCATGACATTTTCCCAACTTTAATAGGTCAATGTGGAGCTTTGGATGTAGGATGCATTTATTGCACATTTGTTGAATATTACATGTTTTGAGTGTGTTAGTCATTTATTTGGAGTTATGTAATGGTTTTAGATTGTAATGCACTAGATCCATAGGCATAGAAGTTTGCTTTGTTATTAAGAGCATGATTTTGATGTCCATACCTAAATCTAGTTAGTGGTCTCCAAGTCATGAGTAGTGAGCTTCCAGTGGTACCCTATTGGGTCATATACGAAGTTATTATCTTGCGGGGGTACTCGATTGAGTCATATACAGGGATAGCTCTTGCGGTAGTGCTCATGGGAACTGTATACGAAGACCAATGATTTTAGGGTGAGACTCGTGTAGATCGAGTAAACACTAGGGTCAACTGTGGAATCTTGCGGTGTTGCTCAATGGAGTCGTTTACGAGGATCCATGTCCTGGGTGGAACTCGAGAACATATCAATGTGGCTTAACTTTGTGTTCCCGACACATTCGATGGAATCGGGTCTTCTCCGTAACCAAAACGTGTTGTTTTTAGGTACTTCATTACCCTTGATTTCGGTGTTTTAAATATATAGTTGTATCTATATCATTGTTGTTTTGGAGTTTGTGCCTTGCACATGTTTTGGATGAGTTTGGGTATAGGGTTGGAATCTAAAACGAATACGTGATTCGAGAATAACAATATTTGGAAATATATTCATTTTTCACTTGGGGTTTAAATAATGAGCCTTTGTTTTATAAGAGAAAATGTCACTTTAAATTATTTTATGTTTTATAAGATGAAATTTCTTTAACTTACTAGGCGTTAAGCCTAACACTTTTTCTTATCGACATGTATATTAGGTCTTAGTGGGATCCGAGTACAGTTTGGATCTTTGTAGAGGTTCCTGTAGGACGATTTTAGAGGCTTCATCCGATTTTGGAAGATATCAGATTTGGTGGTTTTAGTAACACCCGACTTATTTAAATTCTATTTGAGAAATTAGATAGTTCTGTTTAGAACTCTGATACATATTCTTGTATTTCTTTCTTTGTAAACCTTAAGTATTGTGTTATCGAAGTTGTGTATTAAAGGATTTTGGAAGTTTTAAATTGTTTGTTATTTTCTAAATTTAGGGTGTTACACATGTGACCTAGACTGTGGGAAAATTTCGTACGAGCGCTTGAGGCGTGTGAGTGTAGAGGTTGGATATGGGCGACTCAGTCACGACCCTAGGTCAAAGGCATGGTCGCAGGAATGTTGCATATCGGGTGTTAAAACGACTTTAGGGTTTTTGGGGCTATTCTTCTCATATCCCTTTCTACACCATGTCGACTCGATGAGTTCTAGGTTCGATTGGTGAGCGCATTAGCAGGGCCATTTAAGATCCTTTAACTCCAAGATTCAAGGGTTTGGGCTAGTGATTCAAGACCCCTCCTCTTTCTCATCATTTTGCTTAGTTTGTAGGTGTTCTTTAAACCTAGCATTCGTGAGTGATTCTACCATTTTTTAAACTCTTATACATATCAAAATGTTATATTTTAGTCTCATAAACATCCCTTGTAACGTATTTTACATATTTATGGATTTGGAACAATTTTGAGTATTATGGGAGATTTAGGGTTTTTACCCTTTTTGCAATATGAAGGTTTAGCTTAGCATACGAGTGATATTTGGGAATATGAAACTCATGGTTTGGTTGTATGCTTGATTTTTAAGATTATTGAGAAATTGTCACATTCATGGAAAATGGAAGTATTAACACTTGGGAGATAATATCATTTTAGGTTTTGGAACTCTTGGAACAATATTGATTTTGATACTTGGTTTTGGGAAATGGGAAAACGGCATATTTGAAGTTATGAGGCTTTAGACTCTTTTAGCCAACCTTGTTTTTTAAAAAGACTTGATGGTAACATCATATGTGATAAGAACTATATGTTTGATTATAGTCGTCATTTTAAAGTTATGAAATGTATAAGAATGCAATGTAGTGGATCAATAAGCATTAGAGTCAATTTATGAGTTTTAATGAGGTAGTTGATCCCATACAAAGCAAGATACGAATACTAAATCACTAGAGGACTCAAGTTATATATCGTGGGTGGTTGAACTTGATGATCGTGTACCTATAATGATTTTAAATCTAGTGAATGAGCATAACTAGGTTCATAGAAGTACTCAATCTATAGACCAACGATGGTTGAACTTGATGACTACTATTTGTAGTAAGATAGTAGAATCTCTACAACATATTCCGCCACGGTCAATGGAAATCGGGTATTCCCCGTCATCGCAATGTGTTGTTGACTTTATTGTCTTCTTAAAGAAATGTTTGGTTTATCGGTTTACTAAAGCTTTATGTTTTTCGCTTTTCATGTTATTAATTGTATTTACAAAGTGTTAACCCTAACATTTTTTCTTAAGTGACATGTATATTAACATCTTTAGGTGGCGGGGCAACTAATGTTTGAGTGGAAACTAATGTTTAAGTGGAGTGATAAATGCTAGTAGAGACATTTTTGGAGATATTGCCTTTTGGAGTTATTTGGCAATTTGATTGGATAGAATTCTTTTGGTAATTGCAGTGACATCCGATTGTAATCGTTAACTAGTTTTGGTTTAGATTAGTAGGTTATTAGGAATCATTCATTCTTCATGATGCAAATGCTTTTACATTCCCCTATTTAGGGGCACTATATATTTATGTTTGTTTCCCATTTTATTTTTATGGTTTAAATGTACTCGTATTTGGGGGGGGGGGTATATTTACAAACACAGACACGCACGAAGTCACGCACAATAGAATAAAGAGGAAACTTTATGGTTTAAATGTCTAATATTTTCATACTTTTAAGTCAGAATAAACTAACGTCCCAACATTTCACGTGTCTAATATTTTCATGCTTTTAAGTAGGAATAAACTAAGGCCCCAAATTTTGTTGAAAGAATGTTACATGTGAAAGTTAATTATGTATATATTCTGCTCCCTCAGGCCCCACTAGCCTCAGCGTAAGCCAAAAAACGTCCTCTTACTTTGGTGTTCTTAGAGGCGGGTTCCGTGTGGGGTCAACTAAGGTTGTCGGTAATCAAGTTTTGCCCAAATATTGGGGTGTTGTAATAAGATTGAGAATGCAAATGGATTGCTAATATGTGCTAGGTGAGTAAATAAAACAAAAAATCATTGTTAAACATGGAGCACTAAAATTTGTCCACTAATTTACAATCTAAATTGGTTTTCAATCGAATGTATATATACGGTTGGTTCCAGTGAGGGGCCGTTTACCTAATCATTTATCTGGGTAAGTGTTTAGTGGTAAAATTCAACACTATCACTTACTTCCCGGGTAAGATTTTAGTCCACCAAAATGACATTGTATGCAACAATTTAGTCGGTATGTACTAACCGTTGTAAGAGTCGTCGCACTCACTTACCGGGTAAGACTCTCGGTCCTTGCTTCCGCTCTTACCGGGTAAGATTCTTAGTTCTTGTGATATTCATCCGGTAAGTTAATATGACTTGGTAAGCACTTACCCGGGTAAGCGTTTTGTAAACGACCCCTGGGAATGAAAGTTTTAGTGAGAAGGTAAAAGGGATCTTCACCCTTGGATCAATCGTAATTGAAGATCACTACTGATGAGATGCACCATATCTATTCCATTTCAAAGCGCAATTCATGAGTTGTTTTGAGATTAAAAGTGATCAAGAGTCCAAATCTTTTTTTACATTTTTTACCTTAAGTTTTGTTTCTTACACGATTCTTCATATGTATACATATATATAGACAGACAGATAGACAGATAGATAGATAGATAGATAGATAGAGAGAGAGAGAGAGAGAGAGAGAGGAGAGAGAGGGGAGGGAGGTTCAAGGAAAACAAAAACGAATGAAAAATTAAGGAATACCCTGGTAACCGTTCATCTGGACGGTATACACATATGCGTACAAGTAATTTAAATTGTTTTTTTGGTTTTTATGCATGTGTGCATGTTATGCACATGTGCATATTGGACCAATTGTTTACAAATTACTTGTATATGCATGTGCATATCATTCAGATGAACGGTTATCCGGATGTTCCTTTGTTTTTTGCTTTTTGGGGTTTCCTCTGAACCTGACCACACACACATACACACACACACACACACACACACACATATATATATATATATATATAGAGAGAAGAGTTCAATAGAGAAGTCCAAATATTTAGAGAAATAGAGAAGTGATCTTGACCATGCATTCGGTCAAGATCGGCGGCTTTGACCGAGAAGCAGAGGATAATTCCTCGCGTGGTCTGCACAAGATAGAGGGGTAGTTTCGTAAAAAATACGCGGGACAGGTTCATATATGAATTTGTGTGATTCATATATGAACCTTTGTGTTCATATATGAACCTTTGTAATTCACATATAAAATATTTTTAACTAATTCATATATGAACCTTTGTGATTCATATATGAATCAATTAATTTGTTCATATGAGAATTAGTTAAAAAAATTCATTTATAAATCACAAAGATTCATATATGAACACAAAGGTTCATATATGAATTAATTAAAAAAAAGTTTATATGTAAATTACAAATGTTCATATATGAACACAAAGATTCATATATGAATCAGTTAATTGGTTCAACTGATTCATATATGAACCTACAGTTAATTAGTTTCATATATGAAACACAAAGGTTCATATATGAATCACAAGATTCGTATATAAATTAGTTATAAAGAGTTCATATGTGAATTACAAAGGTTCATATATGAACGTATAGTTCATATGTGAATCACACAGATTCATATATGAACTCAGCCCGTGTTTTTTGTAAAAGTTAAAAAAAATGCCCTTCTATTTTTGGAACAGCCGCAACTTTTGACCAATTATAACCGATCTTGACCGAATTAATGGTCAAGATCACTTCTCTATTTCTCTAAATATTTGGACTTCTCTATTGAACCTATGGCTATATATATATATATATATATATATATATATATATATATATATATATCAGAGGGACCACCTTCGGAGGGACCACCCATGGATAGTCGTGGTACGGCTGGACGACTTACCTCTTGCGCCACTTACGCTACTCCAACCGACTGGGCTGACCAACACCGACATAAAAAGGTTGACCAACACTGACATCCAGTTTGTATTAAAAGAATATATTTTCTTAAATTTAAAACAATCTTTAAATATACCTTGGAAAATTTTACAAAGTCTAGTATTCATCTAGTATTCATCTACCAATTTCCACCGCTTCTGGCTCTGATACCATTCTGTGATCGTTGCAGGATCGTTTGAAATATATTTGTTCTTGAAATATATATATATATATATATATATATATATATATATATATATATATATATATATTGGATTCCGATGAGAATGAAAGTTATGGTAAGAAGGATAACAAGGGATCCCTACTCTTGGATGCACATTAGGATGAGATGTGTCATATTAATCCCAGACTTAAAAGTTGTCAATAATCCAATTCTCTTCTTAATTTTTTACCTTAACTCTTTTTTTGACATGATATTTCGTATGTGTATATATATAGAGTCGGGTTCAAACGAGGACAATACCTATTTAAAATAACACGAGAACGAACAAAATCATTAGTGATTTTACTTTAACGAATGAAAAAAGAACTTTGGCCGCGGCTTCAGGTCCGCGTTAATCATTAGTGATTTGCGCGTTAATGTAAAATCACTAATAATTTTGTTCATTCTCGTGTTCTTTTAAATAGTTACTATTCTCGTTTGATCCTCCATATATATATATATATATATATATATATATATATATATATATGTGTGTGTGTGTGTGTATATATATATATCTATCTATATATATACACACACACATATATATATATATATATATATATATAGGCATGAGATCATGTGAGAAGTGTCATTTTTGGTGACAAGCGTGAGTAGTACTTTTAAACCGTTGGATCACTTTTAATCAATTACTCTCCCATGAATTGCGGCTTAAAAGCAAATTGATCCAATGTATCTTATCTTGGTGCATCTCATCCTAATCTTCGTCCATTTCTCATCCAACGGTTGATAACCACTTCTCACGCTTTTCACCAAATTTGAGACTTCTCACCGAACTCGACCATATATATATATATATATAATAAATGAGTAACTAGCATGCCACGTGTCGTCTTCTGGTGAGCCGACTTCAGTATTTTCCCGCCTAAACATGTATCTGGACACAATTTACATTATTAGTTCAATTAGCACACCCACATTCACTCCTCCTTAATTCAATTTTTTTTAATTTGTACGTTACATTTACTACCCTTATAGTTAGGTGTGTAGTTTACTTTTAATCCCTTATTGTTTTATTTTTCATTTTAGACTCTTATCATATAAACATAAATAATGTATATGAACTAAAATGCATTAAAAACATTTCTATTTTTTACAAATTATACCATTGTAATCGTTTTATCAATACCTTCGAAATGAGCCCAATATTGAATATTTTTGGATTTAATTATATTATTAAATATCATAAATATATACGAATTAATGTGTCGTGATTAGTATGAGATTTGTTGAAATTAGTATGAGATTTGATACAAATAATCACTAAATTGTCGTGATTTTCTTTTTGCAATTTCATATCAACTTTTACTTCAAAGTCGAATTATTTCGACGAATTACAATTCTATCAAATTTCATTCTATCAACGAAACACCCTTAGAATTATCATTAGAGATTTAATTACATGGAAAAAAAGATGCACTTATCAACTGACTTTTGGATTATGACTTATGAGTTCGAACATTTTTCAAAAATATAAATATGCAATTATTGTGTATTCGTTTGATAAATTCATTTAGTAACGACATTTATAATAGGTATCAAACTTAATAGACATATTTTTATCTTCAAGATAATATTCTCTATTTGTGGAATTTTTGTTTTCTTTTTTATCAATTATTGGATATGTCACAAAATTATTCAACAACTATTAAACATCAAATAATTAACTTAAAACACAAATTTTATCGTCGCGCAACGGGCGAGCCAAAGACTAGTATATATATATATATATATATATATATATATATATATACATATATAGCCATAGGTTCAAAAGAGAAGTGCAAATATTTTGAGAAATAGAGAAGTGATCTTGGCCATTTATTCGGTCAAGATCGGTTATAATTGGTCAAAAGTTGCGGCTTTGACTGGTCAAAAGTTGCGGCTTTGACTGGTCAAAAGTTGTGGCTGTTCCAAAAATAGAAGGGCAATTTCGTAACTTTTATAAAAAACACGGGCTGGGTTCATATATGAATCTGTGTGATTCACATATGAACTATACGTTCATATATGAACCTTTGTAATTCACATATGAACTCTTTATAACGAATTCATATATGAATCTTGTGATTCATATATGAAACTAATTAACCGTAGGTTCATATATGAATCAGTTGAACCAATTAACTGATTCATATATGAATCTTTGTGTTCATATATGAACCTTTGTGATTCATATATGAATTTTTTTAACTAATTCATATATGAACCTTTGTGTTCATATATGAATCTTTGTGATTCATATATGAATTTTTTTTAACTACTTCTCATATGAACAAATTAACTGATTCATATATGAATCACAAAGGTTCATATATGAATTAGTTAAAAAGAGTTTATATGTGAATTATAAAGGTTCATATATGAATCACACAAATTCATATATGAATCACACAAATTCATATATGAACTCGTCCTGTGTATTTTTTACGAAACTACCCTTCTATCTTGTGCAGACCACGCGCAGACCATGCGAGAAATTATCCGCTGCTTCTCAGTCAAAGCCGCCGATCTTGACCGAATAAATGGCCAAGATCACTTCTCTATTTCTCAAAATATTTGCACTTCTCTTTTGAACCTCTCCCTACATATATATATATATAGGTGGGTTCAAACGAGAACGCTAACTCTTTAAGAAAACACGAGAACGATCGCCCATGTACAAAATTATACATGGTTTTAGGGGTGTCAAATTTGTATCATGATAAACCAACCAATTCATTACCAACCGTACCAATTCAATTGGTACCAACTAAATTGGTACCAATTAAATTGGTTGGTATTACCGTACCAGCTTCACAAATTTGGTTGGTACGTGGTATTGGAAATCGTCTAAATATTATTTTTAATTATTTTTTAATAAAAGATCAATGAAACTAAACATATTTGATTATTAATGTACTATTTATGCATTGAATGATGAGATCGCCTTATTGTTCTTTAAATATTTAGTAAATTAACATTTTATTATTTTACAATTTACAGTAAAAGATTAAAAGCTTTACTCGACCCACAAACTCAAAGACCTCAACTCAGACATTTATTGTTTTACAGCTAAAACTTTTATGGACAACGTGTTTTGGATAGTAGGTTCTTTGTAAATTTTTGAGATGTTGGTACAAAACTGTACTAACATGTACCACCAGAAAAAGTTGGTACTGATCAAGTTGGTACCAATTAGAGTTAGTTGATACACCGTATAAATTTTTACGTATCAATTATAATTGGTTGATACATGATATTGAGATGAAAAAAATATGGTACCATATCATGTTTAACCCTACATGATTCACGTACAAAATAAGGAAGGGAAGGGAAGAAAGAGAATCTTTATCGGTGGACAGGAGGTGTGTGCTTACGGGAGTTGTACCAGCGTCTTATGTAATGTTGTTGAATTGAACCCACCCACGTGAACCCTCGTCCCCACCCAGATCCCCGTATCCCCCACTGGACCCCACCCCTTCTGATGAATTTTTTTTTATCATAATTATATCATTTTCCTACAAAACACTCGATAACACAGAACCGACCCTTCATGCATTTGGTGCAAGCGTAGTTAGAAGCGTGAGAAATTGTATCAATCGTTAGCAGTGGCGGATCAAGGATTTTTGTATAGTGGGGTCACTTTTAAGGTAGGTTAAAGCTCCGCAAAGTCGTTCTAGCCTAATTCTACGGTTTCAAGAGATTTTTGAAGTTTTTCTGTTGATTTCGAGAGATTTTAAAGTTTTTTTGTCGATTTCAAGGGACTTTTTCGTTGATTTCAAAAGACTTTTTTTTTTGTTTTTAGATTGATTTTGAAGTACTTTTTTTGGTTTTTTAGCTAGTGGGGGGCATATAAAAAACCACTGAGGAGAAACCATGCTATACCGCTATAAAATAATTGTTTTCACATTAAAAAAATCATATTTTTTTTATTTTAGTGGGGGGATGAGACCCCCCTTTTGGCTATTGCATCTGCCAATGATCGTTGGATAAGAAATAAACGAATATTAGGAAGCAATTCATGAGAGAGTATTTGATTAAAAATGACCGATGATTTAAAAACATTTATCACATTTCTTACCAATGACACTTCACACATGATGATATACATATATTTACATATGAGGGTAAAATAGTAATTTCAAGGTAGTCTAATGTGCTTTCTTTTTGTTCCATTTGTTTCTCACTGAGTCTAATGTAGCAATAAATATAAAAAAAATAAATTTATTTTTATTTTTATTTTATTTATTTTATTACATTCGTCTTGATACTAAATACACTCTACTCGATTCTTTTGAAGGACCTGATATAAGGACTAATCAAAATTAATTTGAACATGGTCAAAGTCCAATTTATGATGGTACAAACGTATGGACTTACTACAAATTATGTCTAGCTCAGTTGGTCTATCTAAGGACGGTAACATCCTGGGGGGGCTGTGGATGGTATCCTAGTCTTACCCGGGTTCGATTCCAAGGGGAGGCAATTGAGGGCATGAGGAGTATCCAGTCCTTGGGTGGTCTAGTCTTTGACTGGGCTTACCCCCCCAGCCTGTGGTTGGGCCTTAGGTCCAGCGTAAGCTGGGCCGGGACAGCGGCGGATTAGTGGACTGCCCTCGGATGTCCGATACCGCCGGGGAGACGCGCGTGCGTGTGTGCGTAGTGTTCGTGGTAGTTGATCGAAAGGGTCGATGCCGCTATGCCTTCCCAAAAAAAACGTATGGACTTACTTCGGAGAAGTACAATGAATTTTTATAAATAAATAGTAAAAAAAAATATAACTTGATCGAGATCAATAGTATTGTGAGTTTGTCTCGTGTGAGAATATGAGTTAATGTGAGAAGTGTAGGAAGTGATTTAGATCATTGATCACTTTTATTTATAGCTGATCTAATGGTTTCGATTTAACTCCCAAAATGCCGATGTGGAAAACAGAGATTCTCTACAATGACACTGTAGACCAATTGAAAGGAATGTAGCGCAACTTGGTAGCGCCTTTGTTTTGGGTCAAAACACATGAATTAACTTAGATGAGAATTTTCAATTGGTATTGATCCAAGAATAACGATCACTTCTTATTTTTCCCACGATAATTATTATTTTTACCAAAATTCAACTCTAAAAACCTTTATCTTTATCGTAAACCAACTCTAAGAACCTCATATGTCTTCGAGACCAGGTCCTTGATTTGGTTATCACGATCCTTACTTATCTTTACCATGACATAAATACGTAAAATGGACTTCCAATTCATTGTTATTTAATATAACAAAATTAAAAAGCATTATTACTAAATTTGTGTTTGTAACAACACTTGAAACAATAAGCTTGCAATGTTGTGATCATTGGACCATGTTATTATTTTTGCTACATCTAAGGGTCGTTTACCTAATCACTTACCCGGGTAAGTGCTTACCGGTAAAATTCAACATCATCACTTACTTTACGGGTAAGATTTTAGTCCACCAAAATAGCATCGTATGCAATAATTTAGCCAGTAAGCGCTAACCGTGGTAAGAGCCGTCACACTCACTTATCGGGTAAGACTCTCGGTCTTTGCTTTCGACTCTCGGTCCTTGCTTCCGCTCTTACCGGGTAAGATTCTTAGTCATTTCCATATTCACCCGGTAAGCTAATGTGACTTGGCAAACACTTACTCGGGTAAACGTTTTGTAAACGGCCCCTTGATGTGACATTATAGAATTAAATTTGAATTGTTTTGTTAAAAGATATGTTTAAAAGTAACCAATCTTGACATTTATTATTTATAAAGGGTTAACTTGAAATGTTTAAATATTTCAGGGTTTTATATGCAAAGGCTGATTATAGGAGTTTGGGCTGATATGGTAAATGTGGTTAAAGAACTGGACTGCGCTTCACTATGGACTATAGATAAAGGGTAGCGGGGTTATTGTCTTAAACTGAAGGGGCTAAAGTGAAAGATTGGAGCTGTCATATTTAATGTGCAATTCGTTTCATTCTTTCTCATTCGGTCATTTCATTTTCACACTGATATTGTATAGCTCTCATATTCTCTCTAGATCTCTCTCTAATATCACAAGATAATATTAGGGTTAGATATTATGTCTTTGCAGATTATCGTCGTTTATATGTAATATGTGAGTTAGTGTTATAATAAAATTCATGTTATCAGTTTATCATATGGTATCAGAGCTTTAAAGCTCGATCCGATGTTCTTCTTCTTTTCTGTTTGTTCTTATTCTTCTTAAGATCCGAATCATTATGTTGTCAAATCTGTTGATCGATTGTGTGCAATCTATTACTAACAGAGTTACGTTGATATAAGCGTAACAAGGACGGTATGGTAAGCCACTATCTCAACGATTAGACTTTATCTTCATCTTATATACATCGAATAAGATCTGTCTTTTACATATCTGTTTGTTCTTATTCCTTTTAAGTTTGTAACCATTCTGTTTTGTTCGAATAAGATCTTGTAACCATTTTTCTTTTCATACCAGTTGTGGAGTCAGATCTGGTTTTTTGCTTGGTAACTTCAGATCTGGATTTTTGCGATTCTCGCCCTTTTCAGATCTGACATTAAGAGCACCATAATCGGATCTGATTTCGTTCTTCGTCTCGTTTCAGATCTGAGATCCTCCATATCTCACGGTCTGAACCTTTTGCCAATCTTAAAAACGAGTTGTGACTCTCTTCTTTCTAGATCCGAGTCTCTACTTGTTCGTTTTTTTACATATCTTATTATGTTTTCTTTTTTTCTTACAAATCTGTTGGATCTGCGTTCTCTTATTGTTAAGATCTGTGTTGTTCATATATATTTGTTCTGTGGTTGTTTGTTGTTGCTTGTTCACTGATCGAACTTAAAACAATGATGCTCATGACACAAATCTGGCAAAACATTTGAGTTTTGTTAGAAACCTTTAGAGCTAGTTTCGCTAGAAGAGTTTTGATCGGTGCAAGACTGCGTTCTTGGT
This sequence comes from Saussurea involucrata, assembly GCA_033807775.1. Classification (NCBI taxonomy): domain Eukaryota; kingdom Viridiplantae; phylum Streptophyta; class Magnoliopsida; order Asterales; family Asteraceae; genus Saussurea; species Saussurea involucrata. Next base: position 26,747,930 of record CM066320.1, read on the forward strand.
TTGTTCTTTAAAGCAATTTTCAGATCTAATTTCTGTACCATAGATCTTAGAGTTGAAAGTTCGTTTCTCGACTTATATTGTTTCAGATCTGATTAAATCTGTTCAGTTTCTTTTGTGTTATATTGGTATCAAATCCGATTAAATCTGATTGTTCTAGTTAAATAATCTACACGGATCTGTCTTCTTGATCTGGAACGTCATTTTGTTTGTGGATAATTGGATCCTTAACAGATCATTTAGACTCATCATAGATCTGAGGTGTTTTCTGTTCTTAGCTTGCAAATATCTTTAGATTAGTAATGTCTGTTAGATCTGAAATTGTCTATGAAAGATCTATACATTATATACTGATCTGAGTATCTCTTTTGGTCTATTTTGTAATCTGTTCATCTTATCTCTTCTTATTTCTTCGGTTCAGGTGAAATTTGTGGCCTACCTCGGGCCCCACCCCTGTTGATTGTCCGTGTTACTGCATATTGTGAACCTACTGTTTTTTTCTTTTCATTAGTTCTTTTGCTTCCGCTGTATCTCTTATCTGTATATTGTATCTGTCAGTTTCCCTTTTTTTATTCTTTTTCAACATACTTTGAAAAGTTTTGAGGTGTGGCTTGACCTAGCACCTACAGTGTTTTAGGAATCCTGCCTTGGTGTGTTTATTCACCTCAGAGCTTTTTCGAGTGTGTTTGTTCTTCGGTCTTTGGTCAATATGCCTGCCGAAGAAGAAGATGTGATAAACCCCAATGGTAACGTTGGGACATCTAAGATCGCCAAGCTTGACTTCGGCGATCCCCTATACTTACATCCCAGCGATACCACTGGAGCTTCCTTACTTCATCTAAAACTAAATGGAACTGACAATTACAAGGTCTGGTCGTGTGCACTGATCCTCGCTCTTGAAACAAAAAATAAACTTGGATTTATAATTGGGTCTTGCCCTAGACCTACCACTGATGATGTCCTAGCCAAACAGTGGGACAGATGTAACTCTGTAGTTCTTTCATGGATATTAAGCTCTGTAACTGAAGAGCTGTTTCTTGGACAAGTCTTTTCAAAAATTGCCTCTCATGTCTGGCTTGAACTTAAGGAAACCTATGATAAGGTGGATGGCTCCGTTACTTTTAATCTTCATAAGAAAATTAACTCGTTAACTCAAAACGGGTCATCCGTCTCCGATTATTATCATAGATTAAATTCCTTATGGAGACAGTTTGACGCATTAGTCAAACTTCCTGCCTGCACCTGCAATGCTTCACAAGACTTTTCTAAACATAACCAACTGATAAAACTTATGCAATTTCTAATGGGTCTAGACGATGTTTATCAACCTGTAAGGAGTACTATTCTCACCTCTGAACCTCTTCCCTCGGTAAAAACAGCTTTTTCCATCATTTCAAGGGAAGAGTCCCACAGAGGAACATCTAGCTCCTCTTCTGGTAAAGCCCAATCTTCTGCCTACTTTGGTAAGGCTTCAGACAACAAGCGTAAGCCTATAAGACCACCAAATCCAAATCTTTTATGTAAACATTGTGGCATGGTTGGCCACACCATAGAAAGGTGTTACAAACTCATTGGATTTCCCCCAAAAGATTTTCAAAGAAAACCAAATGTCAATGGCAATTTTAGACCCTCTTCCAACAATGTAGAAGCATCTAACACTCCCTACACTAGTCATTCATCTTCGGGACTCCAAGGATGCTCCCCCTCTCAACACTTGACTCAAGAGCAAGTGTCTAAGCTTCTGACTCTTCTTGACTCTAGCTCTTCTAGTATGGCTTCCGCCAATATGGCAGGTATGTCACTCTCTTCTCCATCTTTACCTAGTTGGATTATAGATTCTGGGGCTACTCAACATATGACTTCATCTCTCAGTAGCCTTAGTAATATTGTAGATGTGTCAGACTTAAATCTTATTGTTAATCACCCTAACGGATCCAAAGCAAAAATAAATAAAATTGGGAATATGAAACTCACTGACGAATTGGTTCTGTTTGATGTCTTAGTTGTACCTGATTTTAATGTGGATCTTTTATCTGTTCACAAGTTAGCTAGAGACAATAAGGTGTTTATTGGATTTGATGAACATAAATGTTACATTCAGGACTGTCAACGAACGATGTTGATGGGGATTGGTAATGAGGCTGGAGGTCTATATCTTTTTAATTCACATAATGGTAAGTCTGCTTGTTCTAATTCTACCATTAGCTGTTACATATCATATCAGTTATGGCATAGTAGATTAGGACATCCAGCTGACCCAGTCTTGAATGTTTTAAAAGAAAAGTTAAACATAAAATTAGGTTCTTCTTCTCCGTGTGAAATTTGTCACAAGGCAAAACAATCTCGTACAAAGTTTGACCTTAGCGATCACAAGTCAAAAGAAATAGGAGAACTGATTCACTTAGATGTTTGGGGTCCTTATAAAGTCTCTAGCAAGGATGGTTTTAAATACTTCTTGACTGTTGTGGATGATTTCTCAAGATCTGTTTGGGTTTATCTCTTAAAGGGAAAGGATGAAGTTTATGACAATATTGTCACTTTTTCAAAACTTATTCAAACTCAGTTTAACAAAACCATCAAAACTATAAGGAGTGATAATGGAACTGAGTTTTTAAATCATAAAGTTTCAACATTCCTTAATTCTCATGGCATTGTTCATCAAACATCATGTGTCTACACTCCACAACAGAATGGTGTTGTGGAACGTAAACATAGGCATTTACTAAACGTAGCCAGGGCTTTAATGTTTCAGGTTGGAGTTCCATTGTACATGTGGTCTGAGTGTATCCTCACAGCCACCTATCTGATAAATAGAACCCCATCCTCTATTTTGAATGGTAAAAGTCCTTATGAAATTGTCTATGGTTTTCCTCCAGTTCTCACTCATTTAAGGAATTTTGGGTGGTTATGTTTTGCAGTCAAACAGAATAATTTTGATAAGTTCAGTTCTAGGGCTGAAAAATCTGTTTTGCTTGGATATTCAAATTCCAAGAAAGGCTATAGACTGTATAGTCTAGATACTAAACAATATTTAGTCTCTAGAGATGTAACATTTTACGAAAACGTTTTTCCTTTTAAAATGAGTGAAAACCTGGAATCTTATTCTGAAAATTTGAATACTTTAAATTTCTTTGATCATGTCACAAGTTCTACTGATGTATCTTCTGTCTATCTGCCCAATGAGGATTCTAGGGATCGGTCTACAACTCAAGTTGATCAACCTGATTCCTCTGGTAGTCAAGAGAATGTTGAAAATATGTCAACTGATGTAGATTCTCTCTTGTCTGCTAGGAATCAAGGAAATTCAAGAACTTATATTGAACATGATACTCATACAGTTGTAGATCCCCCTCCTGAGGGTCAAAACCTTCCAAATCTGTCTATTGATTCTTCTTCTTCTTCACCTCAAACTATAAGACAGTCTAGTAGAGTTTCTCAGTTCCCTCGAAAATTTGATGACTTTGTTGTGGAAGGCAAGGTGAAATATGGTCTTGAAAAAGTAGTAAATTACTCTCATCTCACAAAAGAAATTTTTTGTTTTGTGTCAAACCTAAATAAGTCAGTTGAACCAAGTAGTTATTCGGAAGCTTGCAAAGATCCTAATTGGGTAATTGCAATGAATAATGAAATGGAGGGCCTTAATAGGAATGGTACTTGGGTTATAACTGACCTTCCACCGGGGAGAAAACCTATTGGTTGTAAATGGATTTTTAAGATTAAATACAAGTCTACTGGCGAAATAGAACGTTATAAGGCTAGGTTAGTAGCCAAAGGCTATAGTCAGAGAAAAGGTCTTGATTATGAAGAAACCTTCTCACCCGTTGTTAAAATGGTAACGGTTAGATGTGTTATAGCTTTGTCTGTTCAATTTAATTGGCCTTTGTATCAACTTGACGTAAACAATGTTTTTCTGTATGGTGACTTGGTGGAAGAGGTTTACATGACTCTTCCTGAAGGATATTTTTCTAGTGATGATAATCATGTTTGCAAGCTTGTGAAATCTCTGTATGGTCTAAAACAGGCTCCTCGTCAGTGGTACGAGAAGCTGTCTAATTGCTTATTTGATTTTGGTTTTAATCAAAACAGTAGTGATTATTCATTGTTCACTCTTAAATCTGGAAATATTTTTATTATTCTACTTGTAGATGATATTGTTATAACTGGAAATAATAATAGTGAAATTCACAGGGTGAAAAAACACTTGCAAACGAATTTTATGATCAAAGATCTTGGACATTTACAATTCTTTTTAGGAATTGAAATTTTAAAATCTAAAGATGGTTTGTGTATGAGCCAAAGAAAGTATTGTTTAGAACTATTGAATGATTTTGGATATTTAGGTTGTAAGCCTATTAATACTCCAATGGATATGAATTTAATAGTAACCGAGTCATCAAGTTCATCTTCTGATCCTGTATTAGTTGATATATCTGGTTTTCAAAGGTTAATTGGACGACTCATTTATCTGTTAGCTACTAGACCAGATATTGCTTTTGCAGTACATTGTCTTAGTCAGTTCATGCATGCGCCTCGGCGTTCTCATCTGAATTTGGCTCTTAGAGTTCTGCGATATTTGAAAAGGTCACCAGGTAATGGTATTTTATTTTCTGTTTCGGATTGTTTTAAATTGTCCGCATACGTGGATGCAGATTGGGGTAAATGTTTGTCTACTCGTAGATCTGTAACGGGGTATTGCTTGTTTCTAGGAAATTGTCTTATTTTTGGAAAAGTAAAAAGAAACTGCCGTGTCTCGATCTTCAGCCGAGTCTGAATATCGAGCCATGGGATCTGCCACTTGTGAAATACTTTGGGTTTTGGAAACTTTGACTAGTCTTAATATCACAGATTTACTTCCTGTAAATATTTTTTGTGATAATAAGTCTGCAATTCAGATTGCAAACAATCCAGTTTTTCATGAGAAAACAAAACATATAGAAATTGATGTTCACCAAGTAACGAATAAAGTGACAAGTGGTGTTCTTAAAACTGTTAAAGTTGAGTCTTTAGAAAATACAACTGATATATTTACAAAGTCTCTTTCTTTACATCAGCATGATTATTTGTGCAATAAATTGAGAATGGTAGACTTGTTCAAATGTCAAGATTGAGGCAGGGTGTTAAAAGATATGTTTAAAAGTAACCAATCTTGACATTTATTATTTATAAAGGGTTAACTTGAAATGTTTAAATATTTCAGGGTCTTATATGCAAAGGCTGATTATAGGAGTTTGGGCTGATATGGTAAATGTGGTTAAAGAACTGGACTGCACTTCACTATGGACTATAGATAAAGGGTAGCGGAGTTATTGTCTTAAACTGAAGGGGCTAAAGTGAAAGATTGGAGCTGTCATATTTAATGTGCAATTCGTTTCATTCTTTCTCATTCAGTCATTTCATTTTCACACTGATATTGTATAGCTCTCATATTCTCTCTAGATCTCTCTCTAATATCACAAGATAATATTAGGGTTAGATATTATGTCTTTGCAGATTATCGTCGCTTATATGTAGGGCTGTAAACGAACCGAACGAACACGAACGAAGGCTTGTTCATGTTCGTTCGTTTAACTTAACCGAACAAACGAACGAACACGAACAATAAACGAACAAAAATTTTTATGTTCATGTTCGTTCGTTTAAGAATTAGGCATGTTCATGTTCGTTTATGTTCGTTTGTTAAGAAACTAAACGAACTTAAACGAACAACTAAACGAACAACCATAAACGAACTTAAACGAACAGTTCTACACAAACAAACTTACAGCAAACAAACTTTAAACTCAAAAAAATTGAACTCCAGCAAAAGGAATCAAGCCACTCGGCTAGGCTCAAGAATAAGCTTGAGCCACCAAGTTAGGCTGAATAGGTGAATCACAAAAAAACCAAAGAGGTGAGATTCTATTTATAGTAGAGGATGGGAGCAAAAGATGTCACCACTAGCGATGTGGGATGAAGAAAATCCCATTTTCCTTTGATGGAGTGGTGGTAACTGGTAAGGCAAGGGTTATCCCAAATCCCACATCGAAATTGTAGTGAAAAAATAAAGTATTATGTGTGTATATAAGGAAAAGATGGTGTGAAAGGCATTTTTGTCTTTTTTTTTAGTTATTTTTTTATCTTTCAGAAATTATTTTTATTTTTTAGTTATCTTATTAATTATGTCTATTATTATTAAGTTATTTTTATTTGTAAACGAACATAAACGAACGAATTAGCGAACATAAACGAACATTAACGAACGAACATTAACGAACATAAATAAACGAACGTTCACGAACATAAATGAACGAACAAGACCTATGTTCATGTTCGTTCGTTTAACTAAACGAACGAAAAAACTTGTTCATGTTCGTTCGTTTAACTAAATGAACGAACATAAACGAACTTCCCGCCGAACGGTTCACGAACGGTTCATTGAACGTTCGGTTCGTTTACAGCCCTACTTATATGTAATATGTGAGTTAGTGTTATAATAAAATTCATGTTATCAGTTTATCATATGTTTGTATATTTTTATATGAAAAAAAATGAAAATCTAAACCATGTAATCAATCATCTATTTGAATTATTATTAGACATTGTATTAAATGGAAACTTTACATCACAAACATTGGTGAAGGGATGTGTCTCATATGAAGAAGGTATCTACATCATAAAGTTTGTGGTTGTCCGCAACTTTTTTTTATATAAATTATTTTTTTTATTTATATTAGTTCAATTTAGACCATGGGAAAAGATTTTTACTTAGAAGAAGAAGAAAAAAAAACGTGTGTTTACTTTTCAAACGATAAGCGAGATGGTGCTTTTACGAAATGAAACAATCAAAAACGTTTTAAATTGGTGCTAAATTATTAATATTTGAAGGGAAAAGTTTAAAAAAACCATTAAACTTTCTTATTTTAAAGAGTTAATTGCATTTTTGGTCTCTGTGGTATGTTGATTTTCGCACTTTTGATCCCCAGAAAATTTTTATTGCAAAAAAAATCCTGTAGTATGCAGAAGTGCTCGGTTTTGGTCCCTCCGATCTAACACCGTTAGGTTGCATCTGTTAAACCCCCTCATGTGCAAGTCACATGAGGGCATTTCGGTCACTTTGCCTTTTTTGCATTTTTTTAACAAAAAACCATAGGGACCAAAATTGCAGTTTTCTTTTTCTTTAATTTCAAATTAAAAAGTAAACAATTATACACACACACATATATATATATATATATATATATATATATATAGTCTCCAACCTCCGGCCACACACCAACCTGCTCCACACACCCCTCCACCCATTCCGTCGACATCCTTTCAGACCACAACCGCTCTCCTCTCTGAAACCACCACCGACGCTAAACCTGCACGCACCTCCCTCACCCTCGTCCACTTGAAATCTTTCGACCCACAGTCCCCTCTACCTCTAGATTTCAGATCCCCCCCTCGATCGATTTTCTGCCCTAACCGACCACCTATCGCAATCACAACTGCCCTAATCGATCTCTTCATCGATTTCAGACATGCGGGTCCCCATAGCCTCACCCCCTCACTCGATTTCACACACCCATCTTCCTCCCTCACGATTTCAGGGAGCAGCACACATCAACCGCATTTCCCATCGTCGCTCTTCTTTCTCACCTGACCATCTTTGGATTTTGTTCCTACATAACTCTCTCTCGCTCTCGATTTCAACCTGTGATGGAGATGGCCATGGAGAAGACGATACATATACATATACACACATATATATATATATATATATATATATATATATATATATATATATATATATAATATTTGTTTTTAATTTTTAAATTTTGAGTAAATTGCATTTTGGTCCCTGGGGTTTTTGTCTTTAGTCAAAAACAGAAAAATAAAGGAAATGACCAATATACCCTCATGTGCAAGGCACATGAGGGGGTTTAACAGATGCAACCTAACGGTGTTAGCTCGGAGGGACCAAAATCGAGCACTTCTGCATACTACAGGGTTTTTTTTAAATAAAAATTTTCTGGGGACCAAAAGTGCGAAAATCAACATACCACAGGGACCAAAAATGCAATTAACTCTATTTTAAATTATTAAGTCTAGGGGTGAGTATCGGAATTGGGTACCCGCCTTTGGAACCGGAACCGTTCTGGAACTGCCGGTTCCAGAACCGGAACCGATGTGATTGGTTCCGGTTCCTAAAATACGGAACCGATTAAGATTGGTTCTGGTTCTGGTTCTCATTTTTTGGAACCGTTATCAGCTAGGTACCCGGTCCCGCTATTTTTAATAAAATTATTTATATATTTAGTATATTTATTATATTTAAATATTTAATGATGTGGTATTAGTTTTGTACCTTTATTAGATGTTTTATTCGTTTTCATCCAAGTGTTTTATTTGAAGTGTTGACGTAAAGACGTGAATTGTTATGGAAGTCGTTTTGTTGATGTGAAGACTCAATACTCGAGAGTTCTAACTTATTTATATAATAATTAGTTTTTATCGGATTAGTTTTCACCATATGTTGTATTTATTACTTTATGTTGGTACTTTATAGTTTGCAATAGACTTAAAATTACAATTTTTATTGTATGAATTGTTAAAAAAAATTAAAAAAAGTTGACATTAGGTACCCGGAACCGGAACCGGAACCGACGGTTCCGGTACCGGTTCCAAAATATAGAGAACCGATGTAAATGGTTCCAGTTTCGGTTCCTTCATTCTAGGAACCGCCGGTTCCAGTTCAAGTTCCGGTTTCCATGAAATTTAGTCGGGTACCCGGTTATGCTCACCCTAATTAAGTCCCTGAACTATTTTTTTGAATGAAAAAACCATTAACATTTCCCACTTTGAATGAAAAACCATTAAACTTTCTCATTTTGAATGATTAAATCTTTGAACATTTTTTTTAAATAAGTAAATCATCGAACTTTCAAATTGGTTACGTGCATCTTTTTTAACAAAAAGTTACATGTAACGACTAGAAAGATTTTAAAGTAAAAAAAATCTAAATTAGTTTTGTTAGAATTGGAGAGTTGATCAATCGATATGTAGATGAAAGAGACGAGAGGCTAGAATCGGCAGCAGCGTTTCATATATCAGAGAGTAGTTACAAAAGAGATTAACCTAATAATGAAAGAGAAGTAACCTATTTATACAAGCTAAGTTATAGATAATTACATAAAGGACCCTTAACTATACATATTGACAATAATACTCTAACACCCCCCCCCCCTCAAACTCAAGTAGGGGAAGAATGAGCCAAGTTGAGTTTGGAAACAAGGGCCCGAAAACGCCCCGGAATATGAGCTTTGGTGAAGATGTCTGCTGTCTGATCAATGGTTGAGATTGGGAGAAGTCGAACGGTCTTGCGAAAAACATGTTGTCGGGTGAAATGACAGTCAATCTCGATGTGCTTTGTGCGCTCATGAAAGACATCGTTGTGAGCAATCTGAATAGCACTGTTGTTATCACACCACAATGGTGTTGGGGAAAACTGATGAACACCCATATCAGATAATAACCAGCGTAGCCATACAAGTTCTTGTGTAGTGTCAGCCAAGGCTCAATATTCAGCTTCAGTACTAGATCGAGCTGTCAAAGATTGTTTCTTGCTACGCCAGGAAATAAGAGAGTCCCCAAGAAAGAAACAATATCCGGTAGTAGAGCGACGATCAGTTATATCTCCATCCCAGTCAGCATCGGAAAAGGCACAAAGAGTTAAGGACGATGTGGACGAGAAGTGAAGTCCATGAAACATTGTCCCTTTAAGGTATCGAAGGATACAAAGAACTGCGGCATAGTGATCGGAGCACGGGGCAGCCATGAACAGTTAGGTAGACCAGAGAACCAACTAGTTGACGGTACCGTGTAGGGTCCCGCAGCGGAGTTCCGGCATTGAGAGCAAGGTGTAGATTTTGCTCAATAGGTGTAGATGCAACTTTGTTGTCCGTGATCCCAGCTTTGGACAACATATCTGAAATGTACTTGGCTTGACAGAGATAGATGCCGGAAGAGTCTGACAGAACTTCAAGGCCAAGAAAGTAGTGTAGCTTACCAAGATCTTTCATCTCAAAGCATGAGCTGAGAGACTGTTTGAGATGGATGATACCTGTAGAGTCACTGCCGGTAATGATCATATCATCAACATACAATAGGAGTAAAATAGTACCTGCAGCAGTAGTCCGAGTAAACAGGCCAGAATCATAATTACTCGGAGAAAACCCCAATGAGATGACAGTATTGCTAAATTTTTCAAACCAAGCACAGGGAGCTTGTTTGAGGCCATAGAGGGCTTTTCGAAGTCGACATACATGACCCTGATGATAGGTCACACCTGGAGGGAGTCTCATGTATACTTCCTCTTCGAGATCGCCATTGAGAAACGCATTCTTGACATCCATCTGATAGAGTGGCCATCTCTTGGTGGCAGCTATGGCTAGAATTCTACGAACCGAGGTGACCCGAGCCACATGAGCAAACGTTTCCTCATAGTCAATGCCATATTCTTGATTGAAGCCTTCTGCCACAAGACGTGCTTTGTAACGATCAATGGAGCCATCAGACTTCGTTTTGATTTTAAAGACCCATTTGCAACCAATGGGTGACTTGCCCGGTGGGAGAGGAACAAACTCCCATGTATTGGCTTTGTCAAGAGCCTGAAGTTCCTCAGTCATAGCTTGCTTCCAAACAGGATTAGACGCAGCTTCCTTGTAGGAAGTGGGTTCATGATTGGACAGCAGAGTAGCATAACAGTGATAATCACGTAGGTGAGGAGGAACTTGTCTTACCCGGTCTGAGCGTCGTGCTCCATTTTGTGGTTGAGAGGAACTAGGATCCATAGACTCGGCAGATGGCTCAGAAGTAGTCCTTGGAGGTGGTGCAGATGATTGATCATGATCAGATGGCACAGATGGCATAGATGAAGGCTCAGGTTGAGACGAGACGGAAGGAGGTGGAACAGATGGCACAGAGGAAGGTTCAGATGGAGGTGAGATGGAAGGAGGTGGATCAGATGATGAGGTCATAGATGGAGGTGAGACGGAAGGAGGTGTACTAGATGGAGGGGTGAGTATGAGATCTAATTGGAGTGAGTCCAAAGGGATAGAGTTATCAGTGAAGAAGGAAGGGGAAGGATTGGGTATGTCCTGAAATTTGGACACTGTGGAGAAGGGAAGATGTTCCCAGAATGTGACATGGCGGGATATACGTAGTCTCTTAGAGACTGGATCCCAACAACGATAACCTTTGTGTTCAATACCATAGCCAAGAAAGCAGCATAATCGGGAACGAGGTTCGAGTTTGGTGTGTTCATGAGGTTGTAATTGAACAAAGTATGCACAACCCCATACTTTGAGGAGTTCATATGCAGGGGAGACCCCATGGAGCACTTCATAGGGAGACTTTTGATTTAGGATGGGAGTCGGATGACGGTTGATGGTGTAGACAGCCGTGAAGGCAGCTTCGCCCCAAAAACGTTCTGGACACTTGGCTGAGATTAATAGAGTACGAACAGTATCGAGGATGTGGCGATGTTTACGTTCTGCACGTCCATTTTGCTGAGAGGTGCCGGGACAGGAGTACTGAGAAAGAGTACCCTGAGATTGAAGAAAAGATAGGAGAGAAGATTCTTTGTATTCCATAGCATTATCTGCTCGAAGAATCTTTATAGGCTTGGAAAACTGGGTCAGAATCATACGGGCGAAGGTAATATATATTTGAGGTAGTTCGGAGCGATGTTTCATGAGATATATCCATGTAAATCGTGTGTGATCATCGATAAAGATAACAAAGTAGCGAGAACCTCCCATGGATGGATGTGGTGATGGTCCCCAAACGTCAGAGTGAATGAGATCAAAAGGAGAAGCAGATTTAAATTCATTTAGTTGAAAACGTAAGGCATGATGTTTGCCAAGTTGACAAGATAAACAAGAAACGTTTTCAGAAGAAGTGTTGCCTAATAATCCTGAACTAGCTAGCAGTTTTATTCTAGCTAAAGATAGATGTCCTAGACGCTTATGCCATAATTCAAAAGAAGGGGTACTGGAAACAGAAGCAACAAAATTTGATGAGGTTAAAAGAAGACGGAGGTAGACCACTTCAATCATCCGACCAACTTTACGGCCTACTCCAAGTATCTGCTTGGTCTTTGGATCCTGCACAACACAGCCAGAAGGATGAAACAGAACAATTAGACCGGATTCCATAAGCTGAGTGATTGAAATCAGACTCAGAGATAAGTTAGGGATATGTAGCACATCAGGTAGTTGAATATTGGGGGTTGTTGGTGCAAGTGTACCACATCTCTATATATTTATATATATTTATTTTGATGATTACAAACACACCGTATTATTGTTTATCTAACAATCCAATCCAAGTGTACAGTTCTTGAAGAACACGAAGATTTTATCTGAAGAGTTCAAGACGGAAGATTTACGTTGTCATTAGTGTTTATAATTTATAATGATAAACACCCTAAAATAATATACCACTTGGATATTTCTAAAAACCATAAATGATTTTAATTAAATAAGGTTTTTGAGAAACTGTCCTTTTCTGACGCAGGTATACCGCGAGGTTCAGCAGGTATACCGCGGCGGCTTACTGTAGATCTCTGATTGATTGGTCGTACTTTTGTCTGGGCGGTATACCGCGGTGTTTAGCAGGTATACCGCGGGTACAGTTGGGCGGTATACCGCGATGTTTAGCCGGTATACCGCGGGTACAAGTTTACGTTTGTTTTGCAGGTTGACTTTCTCTTCTGCAAAAGTACTTTTATTACTGCACGGTATACCGCGTGCTTTTGGCGGTATACCGCGGATGCATTGTTTCCGTTGGAAGAGTTGCTATATAATGCATGCGATGGAGGAGAAGAATAACATAACAGATCAACAACACACTGCCATCTATCCATCTGATCTCTCCCAACTAATATTCCATACTACATATTATCACTACATATTTATTTTATAAAACGTTTTTATAAAATATCCAAGTGATAAATATTATACAAGAGTGATTACCATTGTGAGTTATACTCCTCTTGTAAGTGTTTGAATAACGGGTGTGTGATCCTGTATATCTCAATAAGCTGAAGCTTGAGAGCCTATTGCTTTCCTTTGTATTTGGTTTGTATTCTACCGTAAAGAATACGTTTATTGGATCGTGTCGGGAAGTGTCTCGGCTAGTGATTTACCAAGTTGTGGTAAATCACTAAATCTCCGTGTCAAGTATCTCTATCCCTTATCTCTTTATATTTCCGCTGTGCATTTAATTATATCTGTTTATATAATTATTGTATATATACTCTGCTTTATTTACTATATTTATACTATCCTGTATTTATACATATCTGTTGTGTTTTCATATACTCTGTTGTATTTACATTATTAAGATATTTTTTATAAAAGAATTTTTGAAAGTAAAATATTTAAATACAACCTTACCCCCCCTAGGTTGTCTAACAATTGGTATCAGAGCGGGGCTTTCAAAAATTATCTGTTTAAATTTTTAAAGTTATATCTTTTATTTAATGGCTCAACAAAATGTTTGGTTTTCTAAATCTCTTCTTATTGATTTCGAAAATTTTGATCTTTGGGCAAATTCTTTTGAACGTTATGTTCGTGGGATAAATCAAAATATTTGGGATATTATTATTAAAGGAGATTTCAAACCCACAAAATTTCAAAACAACAAAGTTGTTGAAAAACCTAGCTCGGAATGGTCCGACGAAGATAAGGATAATTGTTGTTTAAATTATGAAGCCAAAAATTTTCTCTTTTCGGTTCTTACTAACGATGATATTGAGCGTGTTTATCTCTTTGAAACTGCTCGTGATATTTGGGAAAACTTGAACATCACCTATGGTGAAAACTCAAAAGAAAAGAGAGACGAAACCCGAGATCAAAGAAATGAAGAAACTTGTCTCATCGTCGACTGCGAGAAAGAGGTATGTACTTCATACTCAAGTTATTCTAGTTGTAGTGATAACGATGATGATATTGATATGTTAAATGTCTCTTTTCAAAAATTGATTGTTCTCGTAAATAGTTATAAAAATGAGAATGCTAAATTAAAAGAAGAATTATTATTATGTCAAAATGAGTTGAATAATTGTAAACAAACCATTGCATGTGATAATAAAATCAAAAATGAGTTAAATGATAAAGTTATCACTTTAGAAAAGAAAGCATGCGAAAATATTGTTTGCAAATCATGTGATGTTTTAAATGAGAAACTTGCATGTTTAGATAAAAGAATAGAAGAAAATGACATATGTGCAAAATGTGATATTCTCATAAATGATAATGCTTGTTTAAAAGCTAAATGCGATTTATATGAAAAAGATAATATGTTGGCTAAAGCATTTCAAAATAGCAATGATAAAGTGTTAAAAATGCTAAATATGTCTAATCGCATAAATTGTAGAAAAGGTATAGGTTCAAATACATGTGTTGAAAAATGTAATTGCATGCCTATTAAAAGATGTTATGAACCACCTAAGTTTAATACACGAAAGCCGTATATGCAAAAACCTCCGTATGTACCTAAAATGCATAATGTAAATTATAATACGAGGAAACCGTATGCTCGCATGTATAACGATAATTTTTCTAGACCTAATGCGAATATAAATGCTTCATTTTATGTGTATGATAAATACAATCGCAAAATTAGAATGGTTAGAAAATGGATTCCGAAAGGAATGTTTAATGTTGACAATCCCGGTGGGATGCGTTTGTGGTTTTAAACAAATTTTGTGGATTGTATGTTGTCTTGTTTTATTTTATGTCGACAACATATTTTAATTTTTTTTGCAGTTTATGTTTTATACTAACTGTTAAAAGGACCCATAAGAAAAGGGTACCACGAAAAATTTTCTTTGCCTTTTGTAGGTGTTTCCTGACGAGGATATAATACGTGTTTCCTGGCGAGGATATAATACGTGTTTCCTGACGAGGATATAATACGTGTTTCCTGACGAGGATATAATACGTGATTCCTGACGAGGATATAATACGTGTTTCCTGGCGAGGATACAATACGTGTTTCCTGACGAGGATATAATACGTGTTTCCTGACGAGGATATAATACGTGTTTCCTGACGAGGATATAATACGTGTTCCCTGACGAGGTCATAATACGTGGTAATTTATGCTCACATAAAATTAACCGAAAAATCGAAGCCTTAAGATCCTTTTTTTTGGTGCAAGTGTTTCTTTTTGGTTATTTTGTTTCATGTCTATTATATGCTTTTTATGCATATTTTATTGTCCCTCAAATTTTATAATTTGTTATTAATTTGAGGGGGAGCTTTTTATCTTTTACCATGAGATTATGCTCTCTCAAATATATGCATATTTTGAGGGGGAGCATCTCTCGAGGGGAAGCATACCGTCTTTTTTGACCCTTTTTGTTTCGACAAACGGGGGAGAGAAACCGCATATGCTCATGCTTAGCGGTTGTGTTTGTCATCATCAAAAAGGGGGAGATTGTTGGTGCAAGTGTACCACATCTCTATATATTTATATATATTTATTTTGATGATTACAAACACACCGTATTATTGTTTATCTAACAATCCAATCCAAGTGTACAGTTCTTGAAGAACACGAAGATTTTATCTGAAGAGTTCAAGACGGAAGATTTACGTTGTCATTAGTGTTTATAATTTATAATGATAAACACCCTAAAATAATATACCACTTGGATATTTCTAAAAACCATAAATGATTTTAATTAAATAAGGTTTTTGAGAAACTGTCCTTTTCTGACGCAGGTATACCGCGAGGTTCAGCAGGTATACCGCGGCGGCTTACTGTAGATCTCTGATTGATTGGTCGTACTTTTGTCTGGGCGGTATACCGCGGTGTTTAGCAGGTATACCGCGGGTACAGTTGGGCGGTATACCGCGATGTTTAGCCGGTATACCGCGGGTACAAGTTTACGTTTGTTTTGCAGGGTTGACTTTCTCTTCTGCAAAAGTACTTTTATTACTGCACGGTATACCGCGTGCTTTTGGCGGTATACCGCGGATGCATTGTTTCCGTTGGAAGAGTTGCTATATAATGCATGCGATGGTGGAGAAGAATAACATAACAGATCAACAACACACTGCCATCTATCCATCTGATCTCTCCCAACTAATATTCCATACTACATATTATCACTACATATTTATTTTATAAAACGTTTTTATAAAATATCCAAGTGATAAATATTATACAAGAGTGATTACCATTGTGAGTTATACTCCTCTTGTAAGTGTTTGAATAACGGGTGTGTGATCCTGTATATCTCAATAAGCTGAAGCTTGAGAGCCTATTGCTTTCCTTTGTATTTGGTTTGTATTCTACCGTAAAGAATACGTTTATTGGATCGTGTCGGGAAGTGTCTCGGCTAGTGATTTACCAAGTTGTGGTAAATCACTAAATCTCCGTGTCAAGTATCTCTATCCCTTATCTCTTTATATTTCCGCTGTGCATTTAATTATATCTGTTTATATAATTATTGTATATATACTCTGCTTTATTTACTATATTTATACTATCCTGTATTTATACATATCTGTTGTGTTTTCATATACTCTGTTGTATTTACATTATTAAGATATTTTTTATAAAAGAATTTTTGAAAGTAAAATATTTAAATACAACCTTACCCCCCCTAGGTTGTCTAACAGGGGTAAGCGAGTGTCATCCGCAGTACGGACTGATGAGAACATTTTGGAGGTTTGTTTAGAGACAAACCCGTCAGCCTTAGGTGTCATGTGGTTACAACATCCAGAGTCAAATAGCCAAGGGTTACCTGGTGCTGAGATATCGCCCTGAGAATTCATACCCATAGAACCTGTCATGAGTCTCTCGATAAGCTCTTGGTTGTGGCGCAAGAGTTCCATAAGGTCAGGCGATGAGGTGTTGCTATGCGATACCTGAAATGCTAAGTTTTATCATTCCCAAACCCTACACCATTCAAACCCTCGCAAACAACGGCATCGCTCCCTCTCACCACTCCTCGTCGCCCCATCGTTGTTCGTTATTCATATCACCTATCAAGTTGTTGATCCCGATGTTTGCGTGGGGTTTGAATGAGGTAGGATTTTATTTAAGGTTTTTTTTATTTTAGATTAATAAAAAATAAAATTTATCTTGTATTTGAATATGTTTATCAATTTTTTATGAATTTAAATATGCAGTTTTAAACAATTGTACTCATGTATCATTTGTAATATTGAATTTTATGTAATATGCATCAATAAACAGTATTTGATAAATAAAAATTTGTTTTTAAAAAAATTCAAATTTTTTATAATATAGTATAGATAAAATTTATATACGATAACATATTTATGCATCCTTTGTAACTTTATTGAGGTTTGATCAATCCTATACTTTCAGTAAGGATGGGTTCCATTAGTAACACGAGTTCAGTTGAACCAATAATTTGTCTAAGTCTTATACCGACTGATTAGAATATCTCCAACAATTATGTTACAATTAGTTTAAAATTCAGTATTAAAAGTTAAAATCTCTAAAACAAAGTTATCTCCGGCTTCAAAAGTTACTCTATTTTCGTAATTATATCATTAACTATATTATTAAAAATTATCAATACATTTAATAAATTATTATATTTCTCCTAAACACTTCATTTCAATGTGTCATATTGGTGATAAAGAATTAAATATTACTTTTCTCTTTTAAATATGGAGTTTTAAAGATTTCTTGAAATTTGGAGATTTCTCTCTCTCTCTCTCTCTCCCTCTTCTTTTCTCTATTTTGCCATATGATATAGCGTAGTTGTTCGAGCAAAACTAAACCATAAATCTCTAGAATCCTATTTTAACATAGCCTTTGGATATGCTCTTAATTGTCCCCTCCAAGTGTGTAGCAATCTTTATCATGTTCCGATTGTAACTATTGTTACTACTGAACCTTTAATGATGTGTTTAAGATCATCTTCAATTGTTTGCACCATTTTTTATACTTAAACGTAGGGCTGTAAACGAACACGAACGGTGACTTGTTCATGTTCGTTCGTTTAACTTAACCGAACAAACGAACGAACACGAACGGTAAACGAACGAGATTTTTTGTGTTCATGTTCGTTCGTTAAGAATTTTTGTTTGTTCGTGTTCGTTTATGTTCGTTCATTAAGAGTTAAACGAACGTAAACGAACGAATTTAAATGAACATAAACGAACGAATTTAAATGAACATAAACGAACGACTTTAAATGAACATAAACGAACGAACCCAAATGAACAAAAAAAAACCACCATGCTCATCATTTTGTTCGTAAAAATACCTTAACAAAATGAAAAAACCGGGTTAACTTAGGAGGTATGAAAAATAAATTCTAAAAGATCAATTTACTTGATGAGTTTACACATTAATTTCGTATTATATAAATATGTTTATGTATAAACAAGCATAAACGAACATAAATGAACATAAACGAACGTAAACGAACATTAACGAACATAAATGAACGAACGTTCACAAACATAAATGAACGAACGAGACCATTGTTCATGTTCGTTCATTTAACTAAACGAACAAAAAAACTTGTTCATGTTCGTTCATTTATTAAATAAACGAACATAAACGAACTTTCCACCGAACAGTTCACGAACGGTTCGCTGAACGTTCTGTTCGTTTACAGCCCTACTTAAACGGTGTCAAATCTGATTCAAATAATGATTCGTATCTAACTGATTACATCAATTTTAACACCAAATAGAAGATCGAAAATATTTCTTATTTCTAATTTATATAGATTTTCATCTATACCCTTATAATTATTAGTTGTTTAACGTATAAATTTTCTTATTACAACAACTTTATAAATTATAACTAAAATGAATAATTCATACATATATATTATAATAATCTTGGAGGGTCTTGATCAGTTTACAAGATTATTAGAGAGCTACAATTTGTTATTTAATTTTTTAATTATGTATTTTATGTTTTATCGTATTATACAAATATATGTCAATGGTTATTTTATTTTAAAATATGTTATTGTGTTTTAAAATATTAATCCTTTAAATATTTTCCATAAAATCAAGTTCATAATATATCATAATTTACAATATAATATTAGCAAATATTATAAAGAAGAGAAACCATTTCATAAGAAATGTACTTGAACACTGAACTAGTGTAAATGTAGGGTCGTCCTTACAGGAGAGGCACGTCCAGGCCCAAATGAAACAAGGTCTCAAATATTTTAAGTATATATATTATAGTAGTTAAAAAATTTATAAATAAATAAAAAATAGTATATAACAATACCTAAAAAGAATTTAGGGGGTGTTTGAGATTGCTTATGTAAAACAACTTATGTTTATTTTTAAAAGTGTTTATCAACTTATGTCATGATAAAAAAAAGTTAGAGGTAAAAATGTAATTTGGATAAATAAGTTATAAGCACTTTCAAATAAGTTAAAATGGATTAACTTATCAAAAACAACTTATTTGTGGTGGGAAAAAGTCATAAGCAGTTTTCCTTTTTTTAATCCAAACACTCAAAATAACTTATTTGCGGTGAGAAAAAACAATAAGCAAATAAGTCAAAAAAATAAGCAATCCCAAACACCCCCTTAACATAACCCAAATTAGTATATAACAACACCCATAAAATTTGTAAAAGGTGAATTGGTCTTTCATTTTATAGTATTGCTTATTAATTCTTTAAATTTTTTTTATCTAGCACTAAATATCTAAAAACTATTTTTGCTTCCTTATTACCTAATATCGAGTGCATGAATCTTAAGTGTACTCTCTTATCTCAAAAACAATAATAAGATCTCAAACTATAACCAACATAAACTTTTGGTTCTAAGAATTATGGTTCTTAAAAAGTTTGTTTCAACTCTAAAAGTTTAAAATGATGATAAAAACCATAACATGTGAAAACTCAACTGATTATGTTGATTTTTACATAAAATGTTACTATGAATGGTCAACATAGTGACCTCAAATGATTTCAATTTATATATTAAAGGTATATCATAAGATGTATTTGATGGTGGAATGGATTGATGATGGTATGTAAAAATGATGTGGTAAATAATATTAATTTAAAATAATTATTGAATGATCTTGCGTAGAAATATACCTGAAAACGGTTTTATATAAATCGATATTTCTTAAATTCAATGTTATTTGTAAACAATATATTAAAAAACACATAGTTATCGAGGGCCATTTTTACATCTCAACCATGCCCTATAAAATGTCATAAACTACCTATGTAAATGAATAATATAACAACAAATATAGAGTTATACAATTCAGCAACAAAAAAATGATGCAAGATTGGTGTTAGGTTAGAGATAAATACTCCTAAAAATGATGCAAAATTGGGGATTTAATATTAAGTTGGAGATCTCTAAGATATAGGACATGTTTTGAAGTAGTATAGT
Source organism: Saussurea involucrata (assembly GCA_033807775.1). Classification (NCBI taxonomy): domain Eukaryota; kingdom Viridiplantae; phylum Streptophyta; class Magnoliopsida; order Asterales; family Asteraceae; genus Saussurea; species Saussurea involucrata. Next base: position 26,768,335 of record CM066320.1, read on the forward strand.
TGCAACCATGAAACTTTCAATTGCACTTTGCGTTCACTTTGATGAAAAATTTGTTACATGTAAACGAAATAAGATATGATCAACATATATTATATATGGGTTCTAGTTTTCAATGAGAAGTTGAGGTTAACGTGAGAAACGTAAGAATGGTTATCAATTACTGGATGAAAAATGGATGATGATATGCACTAAGATGCACCAGATCAATTTCTTTATAGAGCGCAATTCATGGGAGGACATTTAATTAAAAGTGATCAATGGTTTAGATCCACTTCTCATGTTTCCCAAGTAAACCTCAACTTCTCACACGATCATTTGCCCACTAATAATAGCCTATATATATACCCTATATATATAGGGTTGGGTTACAGTGAGAAAAGAAGTTATAACGAGAATCGTAAGAAAAGATTTGGACACTTGAATCAATCCTAATTTAAGATCAACACTAATGAGGTGCACCAAATATATGTATATGCAAATGATCATGTGAGAAGTTGAGGTTAACGTGAGAAGCGTGAGAAATGGATCTGAACCGTTGATCACTTTTAATAAAATGCCCTCTCATGAATGTTGGGAACTGAAGATATGCTAAGTATGGTTAGTACTGCCAAGACAATGTTACTACTGCCAGTTCTTCGTTACTACTGCTAGACAAGGTTAGTACTGTTAGACCAAATTACTACTGCAAGACATGGTTAGTACTGCTGAGCTGAGATACTACTGCTAGAAGACTGTGAAGGTTAATACTGCTGAAGGTTCGTTAATGCTGCTAAGTCAAATCATTGTTAATACTGCTGAGTAGATATGTATGGTATGAGAAGATAAAGAAGGAAAGCTGAAGATAAGCATGGAAGTATATTTTGAAGATCGTTTTATTCTTAGTAGTTATCTTGTACTTATTCTGTTATATATATAGATAGCTATTAGGGTTTTAGAAAAGAGAACAGTTTTTAAAAAGTTTGTTTAGCCATTCAGAGAGAATTAACCTCAAGATCGTAGATCCTATTTCTAGAGAAGTAGAAGTCGTCTTGGTGAGATCTGTTCATCAAGATTGAGGTTTGGTTGTTAATATTGTGATTCAAAACAGTGAATACAAAATTGTGAATTTTCTGTTACATTGTTCTTGATTGTGAGAATTAAAGTTCTTTTCCGCAGATTCTTTAATTCTGAATTCTAAGTGTTTATTGTCTTGTTAAGATTCGATCCTGACAAGTGGTATCAGAGCCTTGGTATCTTAGAAGCTATGGACAATTCAATGGATACTCACAGTACTCTTGTTTCAAAGGTTCCCATGCTCAAACCCAATGAATTTGACATGTGGAAACTGAGAATCAAGCAGTACATTCTTCTTACTGATTATGCAATATGGGACATCATAGAAAATGGCCCATGTAATGAAGGAAAGATTGGAGCAGATGGAAAGAGACCTCCTCCCAAGACAGATGCTGAAAAGAAAGTCAGACAAACAGAGATGAAGGCCTTAAGCACTCTGCTTTTGGCTATTCCTAATGAGTACCAACATCAATTCCAACACTGCACAGATGCACAGATGTTGTGGAATGCTCTGGAGAAAAGATTTACTGGCACAAAGAGCACAAAGAGAAATCAAAAGGCTATTCTCAGGCAACAATATGAGAACTTCATGTCTGCAAAGAATGAGTCTATGACTCAAACTTTTGACAGATTTAACAAGTTGATTGGAGAATTAGCTACTGTGGGTGTACACATGGATGCTGATGATGTCAATAGAAAGTTCCTTAGGTCATTGGGAGAAGAATGGACCATGTACACAGTCTCATTCAGACAGAATGACCAATTGGAGGACAAAGAGCTAGATGACCTCTACAATGATCTGAGAGTATTTGAGGCTGAAGTTGAAGCCAAGAGAAGGCCATTTGGAATTGTTTATAATGCTGCTTTATTATCTTCATCCTCTGATAATGCTGCTAACCCTGATTCTGTTAATACTGCAGGTTCTGTTAATGCTGCTGGTGGAACTAATCAAGAGAAGACTACAGATTCTGTACTAGAAGCATTCTTTTCTAGTCATGTTCACTCTTCTCTAATCAATGATGATTTAGAGCAGATTAATGCTGATGATCTGGAAGAGATGGACATCAAGTGGCAGATGGCTATGCTATCAATGAGGGTGAAGAAATTCATCAAAAGGACTGGGAGAAACAACTTTTCCCAGAGAAGAGAAGATGGTGCAGGCTTTGACAAGTCCAAGGTTGAGTGTTATAAGTGTCACAAGATGGGACACTTTGCCAGAGAATGCAGAAGTGGAGGATCACATCAACAGGCTCAAAATGGAAACCAAAACAGAAGCTCCTCTCAAGCCCTTGTTTCTCAACAAGGAATGGGATTTGATTGGAGTGATCAAGCTGAGGAAGCCTGTCAGAATCAAGCTCTTATGGCAGAAGTATCTGATATTCCCACTGAGGTACAATCTAAACTCTGTTCTCAAGCTTGCATTGATGCTGTTAAAAGATATAGGGATCACAATCAGGGTATGTGTGATAACCTTAAGAGGCTAGAGAAAGATGTGAAAGATTATGTTAGGATTGTAGAAAGGTTTGAGGAACAGATTAGAGCTTTTCAAGCTAATGAACTTCAACACTCCTATGATACTAACTATTGGAAGTGGGAGAAGAATGAGTATGAGATTAAGCTGAAAGTGTCTGGGGAGGAGAATGAGAAATTAAAAGAAGAGCTTAAGAAGGTTAAACTTGATGTTGAAAAGTTTACCTGTGCTTCTAAAACCATGGATACCATCATTAAGGCTCAAATCCATGACAAGATGAAATTAGGGATAGGGTACAATGCCACACCTCCACCCTACAATAACAACTACATACCTCCTAAGTCTGATTTGTTAGAGACCAAGGATAGGAAGGATCCTGAATTAAAGATTAATATAGATCCTTGTGAAGAAACAGTAGTTGTTGAGGATGAGACTGACAAAGTAGACTCTGATGAGGAATCTGAAAGTCCAAGTGTTAAGAACAATGAGATCAAAAGGACTGAAAAGGAAAAGGGAGTTCATTCCACACAGCCCAAAGTTGTGAACTCTAATACTTGTAAACAGTGTTCTTGCAGGAAATCTAAAGAGAACAAGCCCCAAAAACATGATAATCAGAGGGGAAATCAAAGGAACTGGAATAACCAGTGGGCTATGAGACAAGGAGTTGATCTGAACAGAATTAACAGGCCAAAACCTTGTTTCATCTGTGGTAAGCTAAATCATTTAGTCAAACACTGTTATTTCAATCCTGTTAACCAAAGGTTTAATGCTCAAAGATCTTTTCAAAAACCTGGTGGTTACAGAAAGAATGGTGGCTATAAAAAGTCTGCAAAGAAAAATGTGGCAAAGAAACAAGATAAACCCAAAAGCCACATAAAGAAAACGACTGAAAAAGAATGTGGTACTATGTGGGTTCCAAAAGGCACTAAAAACAATACTGCTGCTAGCAGTGTTAGTACTGCTAACACTGTTAGTACTGCTTCAAAAGTTGGTACTGCTAGCAGTGTTAATACTGCTAGTAATCATTCCAAAGTTAGTGCTGCTAGCAGTGTTAATACTGCTAGTAATCATTCCAAAGTTAGTGCTGCTAGCAGTGTTAATACTGCTAGTAATCAGTCCAATGTTAGTGCTGCTAATACTTTTAGTGCTTCTTCTTCAGATAGTACTGCTGCTAGCAGTATTAACTCTGTTAATACTGCTTCTAGCAGTGTTAACTCTGTTAATACTGCTACCTCTGTTAGTACTGCTGATACTGCTGCTAACAATACTGCTGCTCCCAGTATTAGTACTGCTAGCACTGTTAGTACTTCTGAGGTTAATACTGCTGCTAGTGCTGCTACACCAATAATTTTGTCAAAGTACTCCAGTACTGCAGTACCTAAATTTGAAAATCTCATCAAAACCAAGTGCAAGTACTTTGATGAGCAAGGGAGACCCAAGACCACTTCGGCTTGGGTTCCCAATAAAACTAACTGATTTATCTTGATGTGCAGGGCAACCAACAGCTCAAGGGGAAGAGCATTTGGCATGTTGATAGTGGTTGCTCCAGGCACATGACAGGTAACATGGCCTGCCTCAAAAATTTCAAAAAGATTGATGGAGGACATGTTGCATTTGGGGATAATCCTGCTGGTGGAAAGATAAGTGGTAAGGGTGATGTTTCAAAGGGTAAGATGACCTTTGAAGATGTGTACTATGTTGAACAATTGAGATACAACCTGTTAAGTGTATCACAGGTTTGTGACAAGAAGCATAGCATATTGTTTACTGATTCTGAATGTATTATCCTTGCTCCTGGATACAAAGTGGTTGATGAAAACATGATACTTCTGAGAACTCCTAGGAAGGATAATGTATATTGTTTAGATTTGGAAAGTGTTTCATCTGATTCATCCCTAAATTGTTTAGTTTCAAAACCTTCTTTAGATGAATCATCACTTTGGCACAGAAGGATGTGTCACATGAACTTTAAAACAATGAATAAACTTGTTAAGAATAACCTTGTAAGGGGTTTGCCATCCAAAGTCTATTCATGTGATGATCATTGTGTTGCTTGTCTCAAAGGCAAACAACACAAAACTTCTCATAAGACCAAAGAGATAAACACTATCTCAAATCCTCTTCAACTGTTACATATGGATCTGTTTGGTCCTACCAATGTGATGAGTATTGGCAAGAAATCATACTGCTTAGTTATTGTTGATGATTATTCTAGATTTACTTGGGTATATTTTCTGAGAACTAAAGATGAGACAAGTGGACTGATCAAATCTTTTATTCTCAAAATTGAAAACCAATCAAATCAAAGAGTGAAAGTCATTAGATCAGATAATGGAACTGAGTTTAAAATTTTTGATCTAAACACCTTTTGTGAAGAAAAAGGAATTGAGAGACAATACAGTGCTCCTAGGACTCCACAACAAAATGGTGTTGCTGAGAGAAGGAATAGGACACTGATTGAGGCTGCTAGATCTCTGTTAGCTGATTAAAAGTTACCAATTACTTTTTGGGCAGAAGCAGTTAATACTGCCTGCTATGTTCAAAACAGAGTTTTAGTAATAAAGCCTAAAAACAAGACACCTTATGAGCTTTTCCATAAAAGGAAACCATATATTGGATTTTTCAAACCATTTGGATGTCCTTGTACTATTCTCAATACCAAATCTCACTTAGGCAAGTTTGATAGCAAAGCAGATGATGGTTTTCTTGTTGGGTATTCATCTCAAAGTAAGGCCTACAAAGTTTTTAATACCTCTTCTAGAATAATTGAAGAAAGTGACAATGTCAAATGCAATGAGAACACACCAAATCCTATTGGTTCAGGTCCTAATTGGCTATTTGACATTGATTCACTCACTAATTCTTTGGGTTTCAGTAGTGATGTATATGCAGGACAAAGGGATACACCATCATCAGAACACAGAATTCAATCTGTGATATTTCCACTCCCTTCCATTGATCCTGTTGAATTCTGTGAACACCAAGAGGAGACTGAACCTATTCAGAATGAAGAAGAGAGGAGAGCAGAGGAAAATCAGTCTTCAGGTCCAAATTCCAGAGAATCTGAGGTGACTGAAGAAGCAGAAACAAATCCAGAATTAAATGAGTCAAATCTGGATGAGAACATACAAGAGGAAGCTGGTCATCCAACAAGAACTCAGAAAAATCATCCTCCTGAGTTGGTGATTGGAGATATTGCATCTCCCATGATGACTAGAAAGCAAAGCAGACTCCAAGAGTTGCAAGAGCAGCAAAATACAGTTAACACTGTTCTTACTTGCTTTCTGTCCCAGATTGAGCCCAAAAAGGCTTATGATGCTATGAAAGACCCAAGCTGGATAGAGGCAATGCAAGAGGAGCTGCTACAGTTCAAATTACAGGATGTTTGGGACTTGGTAGACATTCCAAAAGGTCATAGAGCAATTGGCACCAAGTGGATTTTTAGGAACAAGAAGGATGACAGAGGGATTGTGATCAGAAACAAAGCTAGACTGGTTGCACAAGGGTACACTCAGGAAGAAGGAATAGATTATGAGGAAGTCTTTGCTCCTGTGGCAAGGATTGAAGCAATCAGGTTATTTCTAGCCTATGCCTCATACATGAAGTTCAAAGTGTACCAAATGGATGTCAAAAGTGCATTTCTGTATGGAAGTATTGAGGAAGAAGTATATGTCTGTCAACCCCCTGGATTTGAGAATCCATTGCACCCTGACAGAGTATACAAGCTGAAGAAGGCTCTTTATGGTTTGCATCAAGCCCCAAGAGCATGGTATGACACTCTGTCTACCTATCTCTTGAAAAATGACTTTGAAAGAGGAGTAATTGACAAGACCCTGTTTATCAAGAGGAGAAAGAGAGGTACATTACTTGTTCAGATCTATGTGGATGACATCATCTTTGGATCCACCAATGATCAAATGTGTAAAGAGTTTGAAGAATTGATGCACAAAAGCTTCAAGATGAGTTCCATGGGAGAACTTACATTCTTTCTTGGGCTTCAGGTAAAACAGAGGAAAGATGGGATCTTTATTAGCCAATCCAAGTATGTGAAAGACATCCTGGACAAGTTTGGTTTATCAGACTCAAAGCCAGCAAGCACACCAATGGAAACACATAAACAGATCACTGTAGATCTTGAGGGGGAGGATGTGGATGTCCATCATTACAGATCAATGATTGGATCTCTCATGTATCTCACAGCCTCTAGACCAGATATTATGTTTTCAGTCTGTGTTTGTGCCAGATTTCAGGTTTCTCCTAAGCAATCACACCTTCATGCTGTCAAGAGAATATTCAGATACTTAAAAGGGCAACCTAGATTAGGTCTCTGGTATCCTCATGAATCCTCTTTTGACTTGCTTGCATATTCAGATAGTGATTTGGGTGGAGCCAACATGGATAGGAAGTCTACTTCAGGTGGATGTCAGTTTTTGGGTACAAGACTAGTATCTTGGCAGTGTAAGAAACAAACCACAGTGTCCTTATCTACCACAGAGGCTGAGTACATAGCTGCTGCAAGCTGCTGCTCTCAGGTTCTATGGATTCAGAATCAGATGTTGGACTATGGGGTAACATTTCTTCACACTCCAATCTTCATTGATAACAACAGTGCTATTAGCATTGTTAATAATCCAGTCAAACACTCAAAAACAAAGCATATAGAGATAAGGTATCACTTTATAAGAGATTGCAATGAAAAGAAATTAATTCAGGTTGCTAAAGTTCATACAAATGACCAGTTTGCTGATCTATTCACAAAAGCTTTTGATGTGGGTAGATTCACCTTCTTGGTAACAAGTGTGGGCATGATCAACCTAGAATAAATTTATGACTTTCTGTTTTTATACCTGTATTTCTTCATATATTTGGTGCTACTAACTCTCTTTCTCAGGATCCTCTGTTTCCCTCAGATTACCAAGTGCAGAAAAGTGTAAGTGTAGTTACTACTGCCTGTGCATCGTTACTACTGCTAGTGCAGAGTTACTACTGCCTGTGTTCTAGTAGTTACTACTACTTGTGCAGTTAATACTGCTTGGGTAGTTAATACTGCTCAGCAGTTAATACTTCTTGTGTAGTTAATACTGCTCAGCAGTTAATACTGCTTGTGTAGTTAATACTGCTCAGCAGTTAATACTGCTTGTGTAGTTAATACTGCGTGTGTAGTTAATACTGCTTCGTAGTTAATACTGCTTGGTAGTTAATACTGCTTGGTAGTTAATGCTGCTACGTAGTTAATACTGCTTATGTCGTTAATACTGCTTTTGAAAATCTAGGGCAAATACTGCAATAAATACCCCTGTTTGCCCGCCAAAGTTCATAACGACTCTTCGCATTAACTTCTTCTCTCTCGTTCTAACCTATTCTCCCCAGAATCTTTGTGTTTTTATTTCAAGAATCCTCAGGAATCATGGAGTTTGTTGATGAGCACAATGAAATAGCCATGCTTCAGAAGCCGAAACAAGCTGCGGGATTCCACGATATCGTCGATTTTCTCAAATCCTCGCACATCTCCTATGCCCTAACGGTGAGCCCAACCATCTATATCGAACATCAGACGCAATTTTGGGAGAATGCCACTGTTAGTTTCGAAGAAGGGCAGAAAACCATTCGAACAAGGGTTTGTGATAAACCCTTGAAAGTCACAGAGGAGGTTATTCGCATCTCTCTTCACTTGGATGATGCCTCAGGTATAACCTCTCTATCTTCTGATGACCTATATTCGACTTTACAAAGAATGGGGTATGAAGGTCCCATTGGTGTTTTTAAATTCTACAAGTCAAAATTTTTCAACCAATGGAGATTTCTTGTTCATACCCTGATGCACTGTATTTCAAAGAAAACTACTGGATGGAGTGAGTTCAGCAGTCCCATTGCATATGCCTTGGTCTGCTTATCCACTGCCAGAAAGTACAATTTTTCAGCTATGATCTTTAATGATCTTGTGTCAAACTTGGAATCCAAAAAGAGCTTTTACATGTATCCAAGGTTTGTGCAAGAAGTTATTAACAAGGAATTGATGGACTTACCTCAGTTTACTGAGGTATATGTACCCAAATCCCCTAAAGGGAAGGTTTTTTCAAATATGAAAAGACTTCCTAGGGACTCGGAAGGAGTTGACACACCATTGTTCTCTACAATGATGGTTGTGTCCCACCCCTCTGAAGGTATGGCATCAGGATCAAGGCCCTCATTAGATCATCCCACTGATGGCCACACCCTACCTTCACTCACTATAAATATCCCTCAGCACATACTTCAAAAGCCCACTCCTGCTTTATCCAACAAGTTTCAAAGAAGAAAGGTGCACAAGGTTCCTTCCCTTGATGTACCTACTCAGAGCCCTAAGCCTTTAAGCCCTCAGTTGGAGCATTCTCCAATTGAGAATATCAACAGGGAAACCACAGGGGTGTCTCCCAACCCCAAGAAGGTGCTCTCTAAGGAGAAGGATGAGCATATGGGTGCTAAGGCTGCCACTACTTCTGCTAGCACAGAGAAGGACAGTGGTAACATAAATAAGACCTTCCCCATGGCAACTCTAAATGAGAAATCATTAGGAGGACCCAGGTGCCAAGAAACCAAGGGGGCAGTTAGTGCTTCTGCTAGGCAGAAGGCTTCTGCTAAAACTTCCAAGGATCCCTTAAAGAAGGTAAAAACTTCTAAAAAGGGTGAGGATAGACATAACAAAGAGGAATTGATGGCTACTTCCAGTGATCCTGTAAAGAAGGTAAACACTTCTAAACAAGGTGAGGATAGATATAACTATGTTGAATTGATGGAAACCATTGGAAATGTCAACGTGGATGTTATGGCACAGAAGAAGGAGATTGAGCAACTGAAGGCTGTGGTCACCTACCAACAGTCTCAAATTGAGAAGCTCAAGAAGATGGTCACCAAGTTGTTGCACAGAAAGAAAAAGGCAAGATTTGTGCTGAGAAGAAGAATTCCAACTGATGATGCTCCCAAAAAGGGGGAGTCAGAGTCAGAATCAGAAGCAGAACTGAATATGAAGGGTCTACAAGTTAAGGGGGAGACAGTTCAGATGGAGACTGAGATGGAAATGGATAATGCACAGTTTAAGGGGGGTCCAGTGCACAGAATAAGGGGGAGACAGAAAAGGTGGAAGAGCTTGTTAAAGAAGCAGAAACTGTAAAGGCAGCAGTAACTGAAGTTCCAAAAGAAGCAGTAACTGAAGTAGCAGCAGAAACTATTAATGCTGCTGACTCTAAGCAAGCAGCAGAAACAGTTAATGCTGCTCAATCTACAAAGAAAGCAGTAACAGAGAAGCTTACAGTAGAAGAAGTGGAGGTTGCAGAGGCTTTAATCAAAGCCAAACATGATACACCTCCAACTGCCAAGAAACAGGAAGAACCTAAGGATGCAAAGATGGTTTTCAGCAGAAAGAGAACAAAGTCTGTGGCTATTAAAAAGAAGTGTGTAAAAAAGCAAAGAGTAGAACCTGTTGAGAAACCAGTGGTAGAAGAGAAAGAAAAGGAAGAAGTTGCCAAGGATGAAGGACAAGGAGATAGTAAGACAGGTCAATCCAGTAATGCACAATCACTTAGCAATGAACAATGTGACTTGTACATCACTATGGTTGATACTGGACCAATCAAAGTGACTCCATTAGATTCAAAACCTCCTGAAATCAGTCACTGGGATACTTTGATAGATGAGAGAAAGGAGTATATCAGACTCAAGAGAGCTGATGGGCAGTTTGAAGTCTACAGAACATGGGGACAAGTTATAAGAAGATGCTCAAGATCTGACTTGGAAGAGATGTTCAAAGTAGGCATGCAGATCTATGGTAACATGTTGACAGAAAGAGGTATGTCTATCACAAAGATGGTGATAGAATACCTATGCCTAATGTTCAGACCAGAAGTAGTTCAGCACATAACAGCAAGACCTTTTCAAGCAGTAACCAACTGGATGCTCTATGAAAATTGTGGAGTGTATGTTATATCAATTGACAACACATATCAGGAGTATTATCTGGTGGATGAAATCTACAAACACTGCATGAAAAGACTGAAAGGGATGTTACATGTAAAATTGGTCTGCAACAAAGACTCTGCTATGGGAAGATTCTTGGTAAGAAGGATTGCAAATCAGAGTCTAGGTTTAAGTCCTGATCTATGCTTATATGATTAGGTTTTGGAAGCATCATCTGAAGAACTTGACTTATTTTCCTAAAAGTCAAGTTAGGGGGAGATTGTTGGGAACTGAAGATATGCTAAGTATGGTTAGTACTGCCAAGACAATGTTACTACTGCCAGTTCTTCGTTACTACTGCTAGACAAGGTTAGTACTGCTAGACCAAATTACTACTGCAAGACATGGTTAGTACTGCTGAGCTGAGATACTACTGCTAGAAGACTGTGAAGGTTAATACTGCTGAAGGTTCGTTAATGCTGCTAAGTCAAATCATTGTTAATACTGCTGAGTAGATATGTATGGTATGAGAAGATAAAGAAGGAAAGCTGAAGATAAGCATGGAAGTATATTTTGAAGATCGTTTTATTCTTAGTAGTTATCTTGTACTTATTCTGTTATATATATAGATAGCTATTAGGGTTTTAGAAAAGAGAACAGTTTTTAAAAAGTTTGTTTAGCCATTCAGAGAGAATTAACCTCAAGATCGTAGATCCTATTTCTAGAGAAGTAGAAGTCGTCTTGGTGAGATCTGTTCATCAAGATTGAGGTTTGGTTGTTAATATTGTGATTCAAAACAGTGAATACAAAATTGTGAATTTTCTGTTACATTGTTCTTGATTGTGAGAATTAAAGTTCTTTTCCGCAGATTCTTTAATTCTGAATTCTAAGTGTTTATTGTCTTGTTAAGATTCGATCCTGACAATGAATTGCTTGACATAAGAATTGATAAGGTGCATATTGATGCATCTCATTAGTATGATCTTCAATTAAAATTGATCTAAGGCTTCAGATCTCTTTTGACACTTCTTATCATAACTTTCTGTTCTCACTGAAACCCAACCCTATATATACTAGTTAGAAGAGGGACGGAATTTAATCAATTTATTAGTACTTTTGGGACCAAATTGAAAAATAACTTTTAAAGAGGGCAAAAATGTAGGTGGAAGTATCATTAAGGACCATTTTTGTAAGGGAAATTAATTAAAATACCTCAAGTTTGACTTTCCTTTACCAAAATACCCTAAATCTCTACCGCTTTACCAAAATGCCCTAAACTTCCACGGTGGGCCCCGCGATCGCTCCCACACTTTTGGCCAAATAGTCCCGCGGAGGTCCCTCAAGAATGCCCGCGGTACAGGTTTGGCTCCTCAAGAATGCCCACGGGTACACTTTTGGCCCCTGTCCCGCAAGGGTACCCCGCGGTGGTCCCGCGGTATGCCGAAATTACATATTTGGCCCCTGAAGTTTGTGGCAAATTTAAAAAAACATTAATGGTCCCTATAGTTTTTAGGTTATCATTTTATGTGGTTTTTAATGTATTGTTTCCTTTCCATTTTAATGTTTTTAATATAGAAATTAACTTAAGAAAATGTTTTCCCCATTTTAAGTTATTTAACAAGGAAATTAATTAACAAGATCATCTAGAAATTATTGCAAATCATCTTCCTAACCGAAATGGATACAGTGCACGTAAACAAAGAAATCTATTACTGGAAGGCGTCCTGGAGTCCAGTGATCAAGTTAACCTTTTCCTTGATCACGTCCTCCATTCCCATGTAGTCCGATTCGAGTTCTTCCAGTTCCTCTTCAGCTTCCTTAATCTGTCGTTGCAGCTCCCGAACGTGAGCCCTAGTCATGGCCAGTTCTCGTTTCTTCTCCGCTAGATACTCCATTTTCCCCTGCTGAATCCCCCTGTTATGGTTTCACATAGCCTTTACCCTTTCGATATCGGCGTTCGCCTTATCAATGGCTTTTTGCACTGCGGGAGTAATTCGTTGACTTTGTGGAATACCCGTCGGCTGGGTACAATGATACATTGGTGGGGTTCTCATGCCATTATCAAAGTGGTAATTGTCGCATGCCATCTCCCAGTCTGCTTCCTCCTCAGCCGTGAATGGATAATCGGCCGCAGTTCGCCCATACTTTCTCCACTCCTCGTCTGTTTCCGGTACCTTCCAGGTACTCCGGTGAGCTCCATCGTTCAGTGGTTGGTAGGCTGCCGAACGTGAAGTTCCAGCCACATTCGCCGACATGTTCCCCCTTGATCTTGAACCTCCAGCCATAATGTTAAGAAAAGCGAGAGAATGTTTGTAAACGGTGATGAGAGAATGTATAAAAGATAGATAGCAAGTTGTGAATTACTACTTCATCATGCCATCTACTTATAGCCGTGAAAATGTATGTTCTTGATCAGGGATGTGGATATGGTCAAAGATTTCGTCTGAAAAGTTCACTGCAAGATTCGTTTGAAAAGAGCCTGTAAGATTCGACTGAAAAAGTAACTGCAATATTCGTCTGCCCTTGAATAAAGGTCTTTCATTAGGCTCAAAATTAGTCTTTAAGTAGTCAAACATAGCTAATTAATGAGAATTTAGATCAGATTTATATGGTACTGTCAAATGCAAGTTTCTATAATATAGATACTGTTCTACATTACATAATACCAATTTTTGCATCATATGAATCAATTCCAGACAACAAGAACCAATACACCAATTTTTAGATGAAACTTTTGCATCATATGAATCAGTTTCTTTGGGGTCAATATCTAATCTCCTTGACCACCTTTGGATGCGGTCACATTATTGAACTTTCTCACTGTTTGTTGTATATGACTGTAACAGGAATTCTGCTCTTGAATAAAGGTCTTTCATTAGGCTGAAAATTAGTCTTTAAGTAGTCTAAGGATTAATGCACATGTGAATCAAGAAATAAATGCTTGTTCATCCAATAATCTCTGTATTATGATTACCGCAAGTTTCATAAACCTACTTACTAGGTGTTGGAAAATTTTAGTAAAAATATGGGTTTTACTAAACTTTGGACACATTTAAATATATATATATATATATGTGTTATATATAACTAACTCTTATTAGGTTAATGTTCTCCTATATGAGAGCTTCGAAACGATATATAATGCGTCCAAAACGGAGTATGTGTGAATGAGATATCGATACTAAAAGTAGAGTAATTGGATGAAATTAGCAAAAACCAAATGGAGTATGTGTGAATGAGATATCAATCACAATACTTTAACAAAATAAGTTAACACTAAAAATAACAATTATTTAATGTTACATAAACAACCTAACGTTGCTGTATTTGACAATGTGCATAAATGGTCTTCGCCATATGGTGGCGAAACTCCAACGCCACATCTTCGGTGCGGTCGGGGTGTAATTCTACCACATCGCCTTCAATCAAGGCGCTGACATTACGGCATAACCAAACACCGCAATCCGCATTGATCCCTTTTTGGCGTGGTACATTTTTGGCGGTGTTATGACGAAAGTACTCTGCCCTATCGAAACATGCCCTATCCTTGATCATATCGAAGAACAGCGGCAGCTGAACTTTAAATTCGGCAAGACGGGCATCCAAAGCGTCTGTATAGATACGGGCAGGGTCACTGTCATATAGGGTCATCTTCATATGATCAAGTTCAAACACCCCGAGCACCCAATGTTTAGGATGAATGCAGATAGGGATGTAGACCTGAAATATTACAATATTAGACAACTTAGTTAGCAACCAAACAACTTAAATAAAATAAGAGTAAAACGATTTACATACCGTATCGAGGATGGACCAAGAAACCCCTTCCTGACCGTTGCACGAGTTAGCCACAGAGGCGGGACCTTGTTGAGGATGGAGCATGTAATGAAAGAAAATACTGGGCATGATGCTCGACCTCGTGTCTGGTCCACGAGATTTTTGGAGCATGGCGACCCAACAATCCACGTGCTACACATAAAAAATAGATGGTTAGACATGTAATATGAATATATTTGATTATATGACTATAGTTAAACTTCATTCTAACCACATCCTCTAACTCAGAGTCCAAAGGGTTATCTGCCAGCAATACATGGAAAAAGCGGGGGTTGATGTCCAGGCTCAAGTAAGGGACGAATATCATGCGGGGGAGGTCACCAGTCCGGCACATCCTCAATATATTCGATGCCGATAGACGCTCCGATGAAGGCATCTTTACCTTTTTCTTTCCCGCCTTCTTTCCTACCTTGTTTCCTCCCTTGTTTCCCCCGCTTTCTTTCCCGCTTCCTTTGCTTGCTTTTGAGGGGGCGGTGTCGTAGATTTTTGCTTTGTCCACGGGGAACCCCAATATTTTGAACGTTTCTGCTCCCGCTTTTCAGGGAGCGGTGTCCCCTGTGGATCTACAACATCCATCGAGTCATCTTCCGGCTCCGAGAAGTGCTCCTCGAAAATTTCCGGCTGACGGAAGTCCTGTCCCGACCCCATCGTCTGAAAATTAAGTTATTAGATGTTTTAACTACAATTTAGGAAATATTCACAATTAAACCAAAACTACCAAAATAACTTACAGTATGCATGGAAGGTGGTGGTGTGACGTACGACGGACCCGGCATTTCCGGCCTGTAATACTCTGCGTCCGAACCGCCAAAGATGTCCGTGAATGCTGAGGTTCCGAACGTCGTAATTGGGTCTGAATAACCCCCTGCACTCGACATCCCGGCCTGCGTGACATTGATCATTATAAGAGTTACAAAATTAGGAACTAACATATAAGTATAATGGTTACTCAGTGTCACTTACACTCTTCGGGATAGTAGAATAGGATGTGGTGCCAAACGGCGGCATCTGGGAGGTGTATGCCCCCGACATCCCGGCCTGCGTGACATTGATCATTAAAAGAGTTACAAACTTAGGAACTAACATATAACTATAACTAACATATAACTATAATGGTTACTCGGTGTGACTTACACTCTCCGGGATTGAGGAACTGGATGTGGTGCCAAACTACGGCATTTGGGATGTGTATCCCCTGCCCCCGACATCCCGACCTGCGTGACATTGATCATTATAAGAGGTACAAATTTAGGAACGGATATATAACTACATTGGTTATTCAGTGTGACTTACACTCTCCGGGGATGACGGATGGGATGTGGTGCCAAACGGCATCGGTGCCCCTGTCCGAACGGAGCGGGGATCGGTGTCGTACTCGACAGCTAAAACAAATTTAGAACGTAATATTAATATACAAACTAAAAGATCGTGGCCGACAAATTAAGTTAAACACTAACCTGAACAGCTTGAAACTGTCTCACCAATGTCTCCAGATATCCTATACGACTGTCTTGGGGCCCGTGGACGTAGTCCCACAGCTCATCATGATTGCCACGATGTGGCCCGTGGACGTGTGTCGGATCTTGATGGAAGGAGGAAGGGGCGGCCTCATATGGATCAAAACGGGGCGGCTGATATCGATCGGAAGGCATGGAAGAATGGTCGGGCCTCACGTCGTCTTCCTCATCTTCGTCAGATGTGGAAGGAGAAGGACGTCGAACCCTTGCCGCCTCTCTGTCAATAAAGGCCACGCTGTTTATGTACCAATGCGTGTCCCTCTCGTAGGCAGCAGGCTCAAGGTTTTCAAAAGGCGCAACCGGAGGCTAAATATATGATAAAACACAAAAAAATTTAATAAGCGGGACTAACGTATGCCACATTGTAAACATAGTAAAAGAACTTACACGTCTAGATTGACTGAAGAACTCAGTCCAAATCGCCCTATTTAGGGAAATAGGGCCCTTGTCCCAATGGGTTCCCCTAAGTAATCTGTCGTCGCGCTTAACGAAATATTGGACGGCTGCGGGAAACATCTCCAAGATCCATATCTGGAATTACACAAGAAGAGCAAGAATGTAAAAAGGAAAGCCAAACAGTTTGTATGTATTATTATTTATGTTATACTACGTATCTAACCTTAAAGGCGTATGTAAAACCACAAAGATTCATCTTGGAACGTCGATCGGGGCGTCTGGCAATGGCTCAGTGCAAAATAGTGTAGCAATGTGTCCAGATGTGGGTACCCCACGGGTACCTGTTAAACACATCAAAGTCCTTGACGTCCCTAAGGACCGTCTCGGAAGCAGTCTGGCTCCACTCACGACCCATGAAGCCCATATCCACAATCGCCACCAAGCATACACGGATAGCATCGGCGTCGCTTAGGAACCTAAGGCCCTCTTTCATCGTCTCCACGATGGCCTTCAGCTTCAAACGAGATGCATGCACGCCCCAAACCCTACGAACGAAGGAGCAGTCTGCTAAGGGAGGAAGGGGGAGCCTCTCCAAAAATTAGTCCTGTAATTAGACAGAACTCACGACGCCCAAACCGCAATTGATGGCCGAAGAAATCAAAATGCATCTCCTCCGGCTCACCATTCTCGACCTCAACCTCGAACTGTAGAAACATGTGGACTAGCGTGGGGTCGCCACCAGAGTAACTCAGATCCATCTATAATACCCCGGGTAAGTTCGTTAGCTAAACCCTCTTTCCGTTAAAATTAGTTAACTTTATAATAATGTGTTTAGGGTAAGTTTGGCTCAAGTTATAAGTTAAAAGGTATTATGGTCATTAGTGAATAGTGTAAGGGTTAAAAGGGTAAATAGGGTTGATATTATCTAAAAGAAATCAGATATTTTCATAAAACCAGAAAATTCAGTGTGTATGTGTGTGTTTTGAGAGCAAAAAGGAGAAAAGAAGAGAAAGCTAGGTTAAGGTATCAATTGGGTACTTGGAAGTGATTTCAGGTATGTTTCCTTTACAATTTATGTGTGTAATTGCTAGTAGATGGTTCCTATCGGAGTAGAATTGTTGATTTCATATCTAGGGTTGAATTCTGTCGATTTCTGGGTAAAATGGAACAAACTGACAGAGGTTTCCGGACACAGTATGAAAGTGTCTGGTAATCTCGTTGGTAGTGTCCGGTAGTTTTGATTGCAGGTGTCCAGACAAGCAATTACCCGGTAAGTTCCTCTTTTCTATGTTTTCGAATGAAATAAGATACCGGATGGTATCCGGATTACCCTGGTGTCCGGATGTTGTCCGGATTGTTATGGTTGTCCGGAAAGGGCATGCTGTCCGGATTGTCCTAGCCGTCCGGAAAGTTCTGTTTGGATCCGGAAACTTGAGCTGTTTTGGTTATTTTTGAGATTTTGATGCTTTTAAGTGTCCTGTAATACTGTGTTTTTGTTGGACTTTGGATAGAGTATAAATGAAGATTGAAAATACTATGGACTTGACTTAAGTTCGGGTTGGGGAAGATATTTGAGGAATTAAGTTATTCTAAGTTCTTAGACTATTAAGTAAGCCTTATGTGTTCATTTGGTAAAGAGGAGTATGCATTTGATTTGTACAGATTCTGTGAATTTGAAGTGAAAGCAGAGTCGTTTTGAGAAAAGCTTGGAGAACGTTTTGATAGACTAACAGGTGAGTTTTACTTCAAAATGTTTTCAAACTGGAATACATATATGTGCGTATTGGATATGTGATAGATGATGTGATTATGTGCTTATGTTTGAAATATAATATGTGGAGATGTATATTATATTTACATGAGTATTACACTATACGGGAGTGTGTTGGCCGGGCTTAGGACCGGTGGTGTTGGCTGTAATATTCATACAACGGTGTTGGCTGTAATTGTCGTACAACGGAGTTAATTTATTAGTTGGCTTGCAACCAACTAATATGGCCATGGGAATGAGACAGGAAAAGTACACGATGCGTGAGTTATGATTGGTATTTATCTTTTGTGATATATATATATATATATATGGTATTTGTGCAAATGGTTTTAAAAATGACAGGGATTTTCTCACTTAGACCATGTAATACCTCGGGTAAGTCCGTTAGTTAAATCCTCTTTCCGTTAAATAAAGATAACTTTAAAGTAAGATGTTTAGGGTATGTTTGGGAAAAATTATGAGTTTAGGGGTGTTTGGGTTAAATTTGAGAAGTTCAAGGTCCATTTGGTAAGTAGTGGTTTGATATTACCTCTTAAGCAACAGATAGTATTCACATACCTAAAATAGAAAGAGTGTGTGTATGTGGGAGTTTTGGAGGCGAAGAAAGCGAAAGAAGAAAGTTACGGTTTGAGCATCAATCGATTGGGTTAGAAACGATTTTGAGGTAAGTCCCTTTATATTTTGTGTTTATAATCATGAGTAGAAGATATCTATCGGTTTAGAAACGTCGATTTCATTGTTTAGTGTTAGTCTCAATCGATTTCTGAGAAAACGGAACAGACTGTGTTCTTGAGAGTCCCGGGGAAGTCCCGGTAGACTCCCGGTACGGTAGACTCCCGGTATGGTAGACTCCCGGTACGGTAGACTCCCGGTATGGTCGACTCCCGGTAGTGTGGAGTCCCGGTGTAGTCGACTCCCGGTAGTGTCGACTTCCGGTATAGTGAACTCCCGGTATTGCTAAAGTCCCGGTACTGAGAAGCCCCGGTACTCTGTGTAGTCCCGGTAGTTGTTAAGATTAGTGATACAGCTGAGAACATGATCTGGTAAGCTTTATATGTTGGCTAGTAAAGCGGTATGTGTACCTTAAATTGTTTCAGATTCTGTGGAAGTCGTGGTAAGAGATAAGACCAGTTTGAAAGGAGCTTGCGAGCGTGTGTAATAATCAAAGCAGGTGAGTTTTACTTTAAAAGTATTTTCAACTGGAATACATATACGTATGGTTTGGAAATGTGATAATTGGTGGTTATTGGTTTATATGTGTGAGATATGTGAATTATAATATATTGAGGTATTATATTTACATGAGTATTATACTATGTTATAATACGTTGGCCGGACGTAGGACTGGTGTGTTTGGCTATAGAACCTGTATAGCGTTGCTTGGTTGTAGATGTTGTACAGCGTTGTAAATTATTAGTTGGCTTGCTACCAACTAATATGGCCAGGAGAAATGAGAAGGGAAGGTACAGGATGTGTGAGTTCAAATTGATATATTTGATTGTGTTGTGTGATTTATATAAATGAAGTTATATAAATGGTTTCAAATTAACAAGGATTTTCTCACTTAGACCATTAGGTCTAACCCTCATTTTGTTTTAAAATATGTATTCCAGGTGGCGGATCGGGTAAGGGCAAGTAATTAGAGTAATCGAGGAATGGCTTTTGAGAAGGGATATATGATGAAGAATTTGGCATGTTTAGCAGTTGTATTATAATGGTTAAATGTTATGTATGTATTTAGTATGAAGTTTGTAGTAGAATGACTTCTTCTGATTGTAAAAGACTACGGGACCGTACTTGTAATATGATGTTCGTTTGTTATGTCAATGTTATGTTACATATGTGATTTGTTGTGTATATGGGATTGGGATGTTACAAATGGTATCAGAGCCTTAGTTTAAGGGATTTAGGTATTTGTATCTGTACCTAGACTTAAACTGCATGTGAAGTAGGATGTCCCTATCATTATAGAACCTTGGGATGATGAAGTATAAAAGGTAGAAGGAACATCATGTAAGGTAATTTCATATTACACCTGGCCAGTGTAATTGTGACCTTACAGGTACATGTTTGAACTGGAATACCTTGTTATATGGGGTATGTGCTTATGTGTATATTAACCTTGTTTAAATCTACAGAATGGCAAGCGGTACACGGAATTCGAATCGAGGAGGAGGAAGAAATCCGAATAGTACGAATCCACCGATAGGAACGGGGGATAGGGGAGGCAGAACTGGGGGCAGAGTCGGGGGTAGAACCGGAGGTAGAGCTGGAGGTCGAGCTGGAGGCAGAGTCCAGCCACAGGGTACAGAGATTGTTACCAGGGATGATCTAATGGCAGAAATGGGAAGATTGCAGGCTAGCATAAAAACAATGTTTGATCGGAACCGTCATAATGAAACTGGAATACCGGATCCCGGACCGGAAGATGAAATGCCAATCACATCGACTGTTGTACCAGTACAAAGGAGGTGCGACTACAAAATGTTTTTAAGCTGTAGACCTCCGACCTACTCAGGAGACAGGGATCCAGTGAAAGCAATGAGATGGATGAAGGAAATAGAAGCTATTTTCAAGACGAGTAAGTGCGCTGACGAAGATAGAGTATTGTATGGAGCAGCAATGTTAAAGGGGGATGCTTTGTATTGGTGGGAATCCTTTATTCATTCTAAAGGATCTGATGTTTATTCTACCCTCTCTTGGGAAGAATTTGTGATAGCCTACAGGAACGCATTTTGTCCACAAGCAGCCGTCAAACAACTGGAAGGGGAATTTATGAACTTACAACAAGGAAACTTATCCGTTCGAGACTACACCGCTAGCTTCCTGGAAAAGTCTCGGTTCGCAGAATACTACGTTGCTACGGAGGCGATGAAGACGGAAAGGTTTATCTTCGGGCTGAACTCAGAGGTCAGAAGGCTAGTGACTGCAAAAGGACCCGATACCTTCTAAGCTGCAGTTGATGCCGCGGAGAATGTTGAACGAGATATGAGAAGAGATGCGGGCGATAAAAGTATCGGGAAGAGAAAGTGGGAAGGACCACAATACGATCCGAAGAAGTCCCGATTTCAGAGGTATGATAACCGTCTGCCGTTTCGACCAGCGGAAATACCATGTCAGAAGTGTAACCGTGTCCACCAAGGAAATTGCCAAGGTGATTTACGAGCGTGTTATAAGTGTGGGAAGACCGGACACGTCATCAAAGATTGTAAGGTAACGCGGCTATGTTTCTTATGCAATTCACCGGATCACCTTCAGTCGGACTGTCCGAGGGTGAGGATACAGCAAGGTGGATCTTCAGGCAGGCCAGCGATTGTTAAACCAGTAATACCAAGACTGGAACCGCCAGTAACCAGGGGTCGCGCATTTCAAATGACTGAGAAAGAAGCGGAGGAAACTCCGGATGTAGTCACAGGTACATTTTTAATAAACTCTACACGTGCTAAGGTGTTATTTGATTCCAGTGCAAACCGATCGTTTGTGTCTCCTGCATTTGCTGCTTGCCTGTGTTTGAAACCTAAAATGCTAGAACATGCTCTATCAGTAGATACGGCAAATGATAATCAAGTGTCAGTTAAAGAAGTATTTGATGACTATGTGATAAATATAGAAGAGTGTAGAGTGTTGATACAATTGTTTCCTATAACTTTGATAGAGTTTGACGTCGTAGTGGGAATGGACTGGTTAGCCGAGAATCAGGCTAACATAGTATGTGATAAGAAGTTAATAAATGTGGTATTACCTGAGAAGGGACCAGTAGTGATTTATGGTGATCGTCGGAATCATCAGTCTAGCTTTATATCTATGATAAAAGCCCGTAAGTGTGTGAATAAGGGTTGTCAGAGTTACCTGGCTTACGTGATAGATATTAAGCCAGAAAAGAATAGGATGGAAGATATTCCTATTGTTAGTGAATTCCCTGAAGTATTCCCCGAAGACTTGAATAGTCTCCCGCCTGTTAGACAAGTAGAGTTTGGTATAGACCTGATTCCTGGAACCACTCCTGTAGCCCGTGCACCTTATCGTCTGGCACCTCCAGAGATGAAAGAGATGATGGCACAACTACAAGACCTATCCGATAAAGGCTTCATCAGACCTAGTTCTTCACCGTGGGGAGCACCAGTGTTATTTGTGAAAAAGAAGGATGGTTCGATGAGAATGTGTATCGACTACCGAGAACTAAATAAGCGCACGATAAAGAACAAGTATCCGATACCGCGAATTGATGACCTCTTCGATCAGTTAGTTGGAGCTTGCTATTTCTCCAAGATTGATCTAAGATCCGGTTATCACCAGTTGAAAGTTAAAGAAGAAGACGTTCTAAAGACTGCTTTTCGAACAAGGTATGGTCATCACGAATTCTTAGTGATGCCGTTCGGACTGACGAACGCTCCAGCTGCCTTTATGGATTTAATGAATCGGGTATGTAAGTCGTATCTCGATAAATTTGTTATTGTATTTATCGATGATATCCTTATCTATTCCCGATCCAAGGAAGAGCACGCGCAACATCTTCGTTTGGTTCTGGAACTACTGAAAAGGGAAAAGTTGTATGCAAAATTTTCTAAATGTGAATTCTGGCTACGGAAAGTTCAGTTTCTGGGGCACGTGATTTCTGAGAAAGGTATCCAAGTTGATCCAACAAAGGTGGAAGCAATTGAAAAGTGGGAACCGCCGAAGACAGCAACCGAAGTACGTAGTTTTCTGGGCTTAGCCGGCTACTATCGGAAATTTATAAAAGACTTCTCTCGTATCGCAACGCCTTTGACTAAGCTGACCCGAAAGAACCTGAAGTTTGAATGGAAAGCAGAACAAGACGAAGCATTCCGGATTTTGAAAGAGAAACTGTGCAGCGCGCCGATTCTATCACTACCTGAAGGTTCAGAAGACTTTGTTGTTTATAGTGATGCGTCCAAACTGGGATTGGGATGTGTGCTTATGTAGCGTGGGAAAGTTATTGCTTATGCTTCTCGACAATTAAAAGATCATGAAAGACAGTATCCTACGCACGACATGGAGCTTGCAGCAGTTGTCTTCGCGTTAAAGATTTGGAGACATTATCTGTATGGTTCCAAATGTCATATATATACTGATCATAAGAGTCTCCAACACCTCTTTGATCAGAAGGAACTAAATATGAGACAAAGGAGATGGCTGGAATTGCTGAATGATTACGACTGTGAAATCCTTTATCACCCGGGAAGGGTGAATGTGGTGGCAGATGCGCTGAGTCATCAAGAAAGGAGTGGAACAATAAAAGTTATTTTTCTACGAACGGAACTTCTACCCAACATATTTGACGAATTGCAGAAGTGTCAAGTAGAGGCTTATCAGGATGAATATCTGAAATCAGAACGGTTAGCGGGGATGTCAGCATTGTTAGTAAAAGATGATCGTGGGTTATTGTGTCTGGGAAACAGAGTGTGGGTACCTCGTTTGGGTGGGTTACGTGATCGTGTTCTACAAGAAGCTCATCAATCCCGTTTCTCTATTCACCCAGGTACAAACAAGATGTATAAAGACCTAAAGCGATTCTATTGGTGGCCGGGGATAAAAAGAGGGATTGCTCAGTATGTGGAAAGATGTGATACTTGTAAGAAAGTAAAGATCGAACACCAAAAGCTGTTTGGTCAACTACAACGACTGGAAATACCTATGTGGAAGTGGGAGCAGATTACCACGAATTTCATCACGAAGCTACCAAGGACTCCGAAGGGATTTGATTCTATTTGGGTGATCGTCGACAGATTGACAAAGTCTGCACACTTTCTACCGATAAAGGAAACCGATTCGTTGAAGCGATTGGCTAAGTTATACATTGACGAAATAGTAACTCGACATGGAGTTCCAATCTCTATCATTTCTGATCGTGATAGTCGTTTTACTTCAAGATTTTGGAGAAGTTTTCAAAGGGAAATGGGGACACAGATAAAGTTAAGTACGGCGTATCATCACCAAACAGATGGGCAGAGTGAACAAACAATTCAGACCTTAGAAGATATGCTCCGGGCTTGCATTGTTGATTTTGGGGGATCGTGGGATAAGCATTTACCATTGATCGAATTCGCTTACAACAACAGTTAT
Source organism: Saussurea involucrata (assembly GCA_033807775.1). Taxonomy (NCBI): domain Eukaryota; kingdom Viridiplantae; phylum Streptophyta; class Magnoliopsida; order Asterales; family Asteraceae; genus Saussurea; species Saussurea involucrata. Next base: position 26,792,396 of record CM066320.1, read on the forward strand.
CATTCCAGCATACAAGCGGCACCGTTCGAAGTACTGTATGGAAGGAAATGCCGAACGCCTCTATGTTGGAACGAAGTGGGAGAGAAACAGTTAGCGGGGCCGGAAATAGTTCAGTTAACCGTCGATAAGGTTACTCAGATCCGTGAACGATTGAAAGTGGCTCAAGACAGACAGAAAAGCTATGCTGACCGACGCCGAAAGCCATTGGAATTTCAAGTTGGGGAATACGTAATGTTAAAGGTTTCGTCGTGGAAAGGAGTCATCAGATTTGGACGACAAGGTAAACTTAGCCCTAGGTATATTGGACCATTTGCAATAACAAAAAAGATCGGTGAAGTCGCTTACCGATTAGATCTTCCACCAGAATTGAGCAGAATCCATAATGCGTTTCATGTATCGAACTTCCGAAAGTGTTTGGTTACTCCAGACCAGGCAGTCTCTCTACCAGATATCCGAGTCAACGAAAATCTGAATTATGTGGAAGAGCCGGAAGCTATAGTTGATCGTAAAGTTAAAGTGCTGCGGAATAAGGAGATCAGGCAAGTGAAAGTTCAGTGGAGGCATCATAGAGGTCAGGATGCCACGTGGGAATCAGAGACGGAAATGAGAGCCAAATACCCTCACCTTTTCACTTAACTGAATTCCGGGACGGAATTCTTTTTAAGGGGGAGATGATGTAATACCTCGGGTAAGTCCGTTAGTTAAATCCTCTTTCCGTTAAATAAATATAACTTTAAAGTAAGATGTTTAGGGTATGTTTGGGAAAAATTATGAGTTTAGGGGTGTTTGGGATAAATTTGAGAAGTTCAAGGTCCATTTGGTAAGTAGTGGTTTGATATTACCTCTTAAGCAACAAATAATATTCACATACCTAAAATAGAAAGAGTGTGTGTATACGGGAGTTTTGGAGGCGAAGAAAGCGAAAGAAGAAAGTTACGGTTTGAGCATCAATCGATTGGGTTAGAAACGATTTTGAGGTAAGTCCCTTTATATTTTGTGTTTATAATCATGAGTAGAAGATATCTATCGGTTTAGAAACGTCGATTTCATTGTTTAGTGTTAGTCTCAATCGATTTCTGAGAAAATGGAACCGATTGTGTTCTTGAGAGTCCCGGGGAAGTCCCGGTAGACTCCCGGTACGGTAGACTCCCGGTATGGTAGACTCACTGTATGGTAGACTCCCGGTATGGTCGACTCCCAGTAGTGTGGAGTCCCGGTATAGTCGACTCCCGGTAGTGTCGACTTCCGGTATAGTGAACTCCCGGTATTGCTAAAGTCCCGGTACTGAGAAGCCCCGGTACTCTGTGTAGTCCCGGTAGTTGTTAAGATTAGTGATACAGCTGAGAACAGGATCTGGTAAGCTTTATATGTTGGCTAGTAAAGCGGTATATGTACCTTAAATTGTTTCAGATTCTGTGGAAGTCGTGGTAAGAGATAAGACCAGTTTGAAAGGAGCTTGCGAGCGTGTGTAATAATCAAAGCAGGTGAGTTTTACTTTAAAAGTATTTTCAACTGGAATACATATACGTATGGTTTGGAAATATGATAATTGGTGGTTATTGGTTTATATGTGTGAGATATGTGAATTATAATATATTGAGGTATTATATTTACATGAGTATTATGCTATGTTATAATACGTTGGTCGGACGTAGGACCGGTGTGTTTGGCTATAGAACCTGTATAGCGTTGCTTGGCTGTAGATGTTGTACAGCGTTGTAAATTATTAGTTGGCTTGCTACCAACTAATATGGCCAGGAGAAATGAGAAGGGAAGGTACAGGATGTGTGAGTTCAAATTGATATATTTGATTGTGCTGTGTGATTTATATAAATGGTTTCAAATTAACAGGGATTTTCTCACTTAGACAATTAGGTCTAACCCTCATTTTGTTTTAAAATATGTATTCCAGGTGGCGGATCGGGTAAGGGCAAGTAATTAGAGTAATCGAGGAATGGCTTTTGAGAAGGGATATATGATGAAGAATTTGGCATGTTTAGCAGTTGTATTATAATGGTTAAATGTTATGTATGTATTTAGTATGAAGTTTGTAGTAGAATGACTTCTTCTGATTGTAAAAGACTACGGGACCGTACTTGTAATATGATGTTCGTTTGTTATGTCAATGTTATGTTACATATGTGATTTGTTGTGTATATGGGATTGGGATGTTACAGACCATTAGGTCTAAACCTCATTTTGTTATAAAAAGGTAGAAGGAACATCATGTAAGGTAATTTCAGATTACACTTGGCCAGTGTAATTGTGATCTTACAGGTACATGTTTGAACTAGAATACCTTGTTATATGGGGTATGTGCTTATGTGTATATTAACCTTGTTTGAATCAACAGAATGGCAAGTGGTACTAGACAAACGAATCGAGGGGGAAGAGGAGATCATGATAGAACAAATCCAACAGTTGGGGTAAGAGGAAGAGGGGGAGAAAGAGGTAGAGGCAGAACAGGCGGCAGAGTTCAGCCGCGAGGTACTGAATTTGTAACAAGGGACGATCTAACAGCTGAAATGGGAAGGTTACAAGAAAATATTCAAGCCATGTTTAACCAGACTCGTAATACTGAAACGGAAAGACCAGATCCTAACCGGGAAAATGAGATGCCTATCACACCTACTGTCGTACCAGTAATGAAAAAGTGTGATTATAAAATGTTTCTCAGTTGCAAGCCTCCTACGTACTCAGGAGATCGGGATCCAGTGAAAGCTATGAAGTGGCTGAAGGAAATAGAAGCTATCTTCAAGACTAGTAAATGCGCTGAAGAGGATATAGTACTTTATGGAACCGCAATGTTAAAAGGCGATGCTTTATACGGGTGGGAAGCTCATATTTCTTCGGGAGGGTCTGACATATATTCTACCTTCTCTTGGGAAGAATTTGTTATAGCTTTCAGGAAACAGTTTTGTCCTCAAGCCGCAGTTAAACAATTGGAAGGGGAGTTTATGAACTTGCAGCAAGGGAATTTGTCAGTTCGGGACTACACCACTCGTTTTCTGGAAAAGTCTCGTTTCGCGGAATACTACGTTGCCACGGAGGCAATGAAGATTGAAAGGTTTATCTTTGGGTTGAATGCAGAAGTCAGAAGTTTTGTGATTGCTAAAGGACCAGAAACCTTCTCAGCCGCAGTAGATGCCGCGGAAACCGTAGAACAGGATAACGGGAGGAACATTAGTGATAAAGGTATGGGAAAACGAAAGTGGGAAGGACCACCGTACGATCCAAAGAAGTCCAGGTTTCAGAGATACGATAAGCGTCCACCTTTTCGAACAGCGGAAAGACCTTGTCCGAAATGCAACCGTATTCACCAAGGAAATTGTCAAGTTGATCCTCGGATTTGTTATAAGTGTGGAAAGACCGGCCATATTGCTAAAAACTGTCAAGTAACGCGGTTTTGTTTCTTATGTAATTCTCCGGATCACATTCAGTCGGATTGTCCGCGGGGAAGAATACAGCAGGGTGGTACATCAGGAAGACCAACGGGTGTTAGACCAGTAGTACCAAGACTAGAACCACCAAGAACAAGGGGTCGTACATTTCAGATGACAGCAAAAGAAGCGGAGGAAACTCCGGATGTGGTTACAGGTACATTTTTCATAAACTCTACACGTACTAAAGTGTTATTTGACTCCGGTGCAAACCGATCATTCGTATCTCCTTCATTTGCTGCTTATATGCACTTAAAGTCTAAAGTGTTAGATCATGCTTTGATGGTAGATACTGCAAATGATAACCAAGTATCGGTTAAAGAAGTTTTTGATAGTTGTGTGATAAATATAGAGGGGTGCGAAGTACCTATACAATTATTTCCTATAGCTTTGATCGAGTTTGATGTTGTAGTGGGGATGGATTGGTTAGCCGAAAATCAAGCTAACATAGTTTGTGATAAGAAAATAATTAATGTTGTCTTACCTGAGAGGGGACCGGTAGTGATTTATGGTGATCGTAGAAATCATCAGTCTTGCCTTATATCTATGATAAAAGCTCGTAAGTGGGTCAACAAGGGTTGCCCGAGTTACTTAGCTTATGTGATAGATACTAAGCTAGAATAGAATACGTTAGAGGATATTCCTGTTGTTGGTGAATTTCCAGAAGTTTTTCCCGAAGACTTGAATAGTCTTCCTCCCATTAGACAAGTAGAGTTTGGTATAGACCTGATTCCTGGAACCGCTCCTATTGCTCGTGCACCGTATCATTTAGCGCCACCAGAGATGAAAGAAATGATGACGCAACTACAAGATCTTTTCGATAAGAGCTTCATCAGACCCAGTTCTTCGCCGTGGGGTGCACCAGTTTTGTTTGTGAAAAAGAAGGATGGTTCGATGAGAATGTGTATTGATTACCGGGAACTGAATAAGCGCACGATCAAGAATAAGTATCCGCTTCCCAGAATTGATGACCTCTTCGACCAATTAGTTGGAGCAAGATATTTCTTCAAGATTGATCTAAGATCCGGTTATCACCAATTGAAGGTTAAAGAAGAAGACGTTTTGAAAACTGCTTTTCGCACAAGGTATGGTCACTATGAATTCCTGGTGATGCCGTTTGGATTGACGAATGCTCCAGCTGCTTTTATGGATCTAATGAATCGGGTATGTAAGCCATATCTCGATAAATTTGTTATTGTATTTATCGATGATATTCTTATCTACTCCCGATCCAAAGAGGATCACGCACAACATCTTCGGTTAATTCTGGAATTGTTGAAGAAGGAACAGTTATACGCTAAGTTCTCTAAATGTGAATTCTGGCTACGGGAAGTTCAGTTTCTGGGGCATGTAGTTCCCGAGAAAGGTATCCAAATTGATCCGACGAAGGTAGAAGCAATTGAAAAGTGGGAACCGTCGAAGACGCCCACGGAAGTACGAAGTTTTCTGGGTTTAGCCGGTTACTATCGAAAGTTTATAAAAGATTTTTCTCGTATCGCTACGCCTCTCACTAAGCTGACCCGGAAGAATCTAAAGTTCGAATGGAAAGCAGAACAGGATGAAGCATTCCGAATATTGAAAGAGAAACTCTGTAGCGCACCGATACTAGCATTACCTGAAGGTTCCGATGATTTTGTTGTCTACAGTGATGCTTCCAAACTGGGATTGGGTTGTGTACTAATGCAGCGTGGGAAGGTTATTGCTTATGTTTCTCGTCAGTTAAAAGATCATGAAAGACAGTATCCTACACACGACATGGAACTTGCAGCAGTTGTTTTCGCGTTGAAGATTTGGAGACATTTTCTTTACGGCTCTAAATGTCAAATTTATACTGATCATAAGAGTCTCCAACATCTTTTCGATCAAAAGGAACTAAATATGAGGCAAAGAAGATGGCTAGAATTGGTGAATGGTTACGACTGTGAAATTCTTTATCATCCGGGAAAGGCGAATGTGGTAGCTGATGCACTAAGTCGTCAAGAAAGGAGTGGAACAATAAAAGCTATTTCACTACGAGCTGAACTCCTACCTAACATCTTTGACGAATTGCAGAAGTGTCAAATAGAAGCTTTTCAAGAAGAACATTTGAAACCAGAACAGTTAGTGGGTGTATCAGCATTGCTTGTAAAAGATGATCGTGGGTTGTTGTGTTTGGGAAACAGAATCTGGGTGCCTCGTTTGGGTGGTTTACGTGATCGGGTATTACAAGAAGCTCATCAATCTCGTTTCTCTATTCATCCAGGTACGAATAAGATGTATAAAGATTTAAAACAATTTTATTGGTGGCCGGGAATAAAAAGGAGTATTGCTCAGCATGTGGAAGGTTGTACTACTTGTAAGAAGGTAAAGATTGAACATCAAAAGCCGTTTGGTCAGTTGCAACGATTAGAAATACCTATGTGGAAATGGGAGCAGATTACTACGGATTTCATCACGAAGTTACCAAGGACTCCGAAGGGATTTGATGCCATCTGGGTGATCGTTGGCAGATTGACGAAGTCTGCTCACTTTCTACCGATAAAAGAAACCTATCCGTTGGAAAGATTAGCTAAGTTGTACATTGATGAAATAGTAACTCGACATGGAGTTCCAATCTCGATTATTTCTGATCGTGATAGTTGTTTTACTTCAAGATTCTGGAGAAGTTTTCAAAGAGAGATGGGGACACAGATAAAGTTAAGTACAGCGTATCATCCTCAAACAGACGGTCAAAGTGAACGGACGATTCAGACTTTGGAAGACATGCTAGGGGCTTGCATTGTTGATTTTGGGGGATTATGGGATAAGCATTTACCGTTGATTGAATTTGCCTATAATAACAGTTATCATTACAGCATACAAGCGACACCGTTTGAAGTTCTGTATGGTAGAAAATGTCAGACTCCTCTGTGTTGGAACGAAGTGGGAGAGAAACAGTTAGCAGGGCCAGATATAGTTCAGTTAACCGCGGATAAGATTACTCAGATTCGGGAACGATTGAAAGTGGCTCAAGATAGACAGAAAATCTACGCTGACCGACGTCGAAAGCCGTTAGAATTCCAAGTTGGAGATTTCGTAATGTTAAAAGTCTCGCCTTGGAAAGGAGTCATTCGATTTGGCAAGCAAGGTAAGCTCAGTCCGAGATACATCGGGCCATTTGCAATTACAGAAAGGATTGGTGAAGTAGCCTACAGGTTGGATCTTCCACCAGAATTGAGCAGTATCTACAATGCTTTTCACGTTTCGAATTTTCGAAATTGTTTAGTTACGCCAGATCAGGCAGTTTCTCTACCAGATATACAAATTGATGAAAAGCTGAATTATGTGGAAGAACCTGAAGCTATTGTGGATCGAAAAGTAAAAGTGTTGCGGAACAAGGAGATTAAACAAGTGAAAGTACAGTGGCGACATCACAAAGGTCAGGATGCTACTTGGGAATCAGAATCAGAAATGAGGACTAAGTACCCGTACCTCTTTGCCTAATCGAATTCCGGGACGGAATTCTTTTGAGGGGGAGATGATGTAATACCCCGGGTAAGTTCGTTAGTTAAACCCTCTTTCCGTTAAAATTAGTTAACTTTATAATAATGTGTTTAGGGTAAGTTTGGCTCAAGTTATAAGTTAAAAGGTATTATGGTCATTAGTGAATAGTGTAAGGGTTAAAAGGGTAAATAGGGTTGATATTATCTAAAAGAAATCAGATATTTTCATAAAACCAGAAAATTCAGTGTGTATGTGTGTGTTTTGAGAGCAAAAAGGAGAAAAGAAGAGAAAGCTAGGTTAAGGTATCAATTGGGTACTTGGAAGTGATTTCAGGTATGTTTCCTTTACAATTTATGTGTGTAATTGCTAGTAGATGGTTCCTATCGGAGTAGAATTGTTGATTTCATATGTAGGGTTGAATTCTGTCGATTTCTGGGTAAAATGGAACAAACCGACAGAGGTTTCCGGAGACAGTATGAAAGTGTCCGGTAGTCTGTTGGTAGTGTCCGGTAGTTTTGATTGCAGGTGTCCGGACAAGCAATTACCCGGTAAGTTCCTCTTTTCTATGTTTCCAGATGAAATAAGATACCGGATGGTATCCGGATTACCCTGGTGTCCGGATGTTGTCCGGATAGGGCATGCTGTTGGATTGTCCTAGCCGTCCGGAAAGTTCTGTTTGGATCCGGAAACTTGAGCTGTTTTGGTTATTTTTGAGATTTTGATGCTTTTAAGTGTCCAGTAATACTGTGTTTTTGTTGGACTTTGGATAGAGTATAAATGAAGAATGAAAATACTATGGACTTGACTTAAGTTCGGGTTGGGGAAGATATTTGAGGAATTAAGTTATTCTAAGTTCTTAGACTATTAAGTAAGCCTTATGTGTTCATTTGGTAAAGAGGAGTATGTATTTGATTTGTACAGATTCTGTGAATTTGAAGTGAAAGTAGAGTCGTTTTGAGAAAAGCTTGGAGAACGTTTTGATAGACTAACAGGTGAGTGTTACTTCAAAATGTTTTCAAACTGGAATACATATATGTGCGTATTGGATATGTGATAGATGATGTGATTATGTGCTTATGTTTGAAATATAATATGTGGAGATGTATATTATATTTACATGAGTATTACACTATACGAGAGTGTGTTGGTCGGGCTTAGGACCGGTGGTGTTGGCTGTAATATTCGTACAACGGTGTTGGCTGTAATTGTCGTACAACGGAGTTAATTTATTAGTTGGCTTGCAACCAACAAATATGGCCATGGGAATGAGACAGGAAAAGTGCACGATGCGTGAGTTATGATTGGTATTTATCTTTTGTGATATATATATATATATATGATATTTGTGCAAATGGTTTTAAAAATGACAGGGATTTTCTCACTTAGACCATTAGGTCTAACCCTCATTTTGTTTTAAAATATGTATTCCATGTCGCGGAGCAAATAAGGACAAGTGATAGGAAAGATCTAGAAATTTCTTTTGAAGACTCATGAAGTGTTTTGTAACTATCATGTTCAGTAGTTGTTATGTAAACGTTTGTACTGAAAGACTTATTTTGTTAAGCTAAGGGACCGTAAATGCAATATGATGTATCTTGTTATGTAACGACGTTATGCAATTTATGTTATATGTGTATATTTGGAATATCGGGTTGTTACACCATCCATGGACCGAAAGGTGTCCCTCTAAAGATGTTCTCAAGGGTAACTGCGCGATCACCTAATCCCCTGAAGCGGTCTCTTAACTCCACCATGTAGCCAACTTTGCACTTTAACGTCAAGTCAATGTGAAATAAATCCTTCTACATAGTCATTCACGGATGTTATAGTTAGTGTTATATATAGATGTTTTTGCTTGTTTGGTTTATTGTGTTGATAATTATTCGTTTGTTTTAATTTTAGAAAAGAAACCACTCAATCCATTGGACTTTTAGGTAGCAGGGGAATCACAAGGATTGCTTAAATCCCGACATTCCTTAGGGCTATTTACACCCGTTTGACAAAATCCAAATAGATATGTTGCGGTTTATTTTATTTCAACATATAATAATGTTATATATAGATGTTGCGGTTTATTTTATTTCAACATATAATAATGTTATATATAGATGTTGCGGTTTATTTTATTTCAACATATAATAGTGTTATATATAGATGTTGCGGTTTATTTTATTTCAACATATAATAGTGTTATATATAGATGTTACGGTTTATTTTATTTCAACATATAATATTGTTATATATAGATGTTGCGGTTTATTTTATTTCAACATATAATAGTGTTATATATAGATGTTGCGGTTTATTTTATTTCAACATATAATAGTATTATATATACATTTAATATTCATACCATTTATTTACGAAAATTTATTTATGGCTAGGAAACTCAAAAGAAGTTTAGGGACCTAAGTTGTCATTCACCAAAGTTTAGGGGACCTAAGTAGTCATTCACCAAAGTTTAGGGACCTAAGTTGTCATTCACCAAAGTTTAGGGACCCAAGTTGTCATTCACCAAAGTTTAGGGACCTAAGTTGTCATTCTTAACATTTTTTTATAAAAAACACTTTAACATTTATTTTTATAACAAACACTTTAACATCTTTTTTTTTTATAAAAACACACACTCTTAAGAATTATTTTTATAAAACAAACTCTAACACATATTTTTATAAAAAACACTTTAACATCTTTTTTTTTATAAAAACACACACTCTTAAGAATTATTTTTATAAAACAAACTCTAACAAATATTTTTATAAAAAACACTTTAACATCTTTTTTTTTTATAAAAACACACACTCTTAAGAATTATTTTTATAAAAAACACTTTAACATTTATTTTTATAAAAAACACCATCTTAACATTTTTTTTATAAAAAACACCATCTTAACATTTTTTTATAAAAAACACCATCTTAACATTTTTTTATAAAAACACCATCTTAACATTTTTTTAAAAAAAATACTCTAACATCTATAACAACATACAAATATCACATTATAACATACAAATATCACATTCAAACATACAACAACATACATATCATATATTTTAAAATTTAAACATAGAACAAATATCACATTCAAATATATAACAAAGTTATAAACACTCTAACAACATTTTTATTATATATCTTAACTTAAAATAACAACATACAAGGAAAGAACAAAAAACTTAAGAAAAACTTACCAAATGAGTAACACGAGTCATCTTCAAAAAACCCGAGCGCGTATTCCACACGATAAAATTGAGAGAGTTTGGGAAAGGAGAAGAGAGGAGAGATTAAAAAATTGTGAAGTGTGGCCGTTGGTCCCCCCCCCCCCCCCACCCTCTCTTATTATACTTGTGGCGACAATTAGGGTTTGGGGGGGGGGGGGTGGTGTGCATTAAATTTTTTTAGGGTTAACCCCGTACCGACGTGTGGCGGGTTATCCCGCGATCGCGGGCAACCTCCGCGGGCAGGGACCAAACCTGTTCCGTGGGCATTCTTGAGGAACCTCCGTGGGATATTTGGCCAAAAGTGTGGGACACGTGGGCTGGGGCCCGTGATCGCAAGGCCCACCGTGGAAATTTAGAGCATTTTGATAAAGCGGTAGAGATTTAGGGTATTTTGGTAAAAGAAAATCAAACTTGGGTATTTTAATTAATTTCCCTTTTTGTAATGGAGTAATATAATTTAGAAAAAAAAAGTAAGATGGTGTTCGCACGTGTCGCATACACCTTCCAACCCAATCGCACGTGTTTGTCCACCAAAGTCCCCTCTGCTTTTCGATTGTTCTATAAATTGAGAACCTGTATCTCATATCCTAGACATAATCCAATCCCCGCAGACACCGCTCTTCTCTCACACACTCACTGTGTGAACCATTTTTCACCGGTTTATTCCACCGCCACCGCCACCGCCATCACCACCACCACATACATAACTCATGGCCGCCAAACTACTTCTATTATTCGCTATATGCCGTCTCATCGTGATCGTTGGATTAACTCTAAACCCTACCACCGACCCGATCACGATCGTCGGAATCGACGGCCAACTAACCGTCGCTCGCCGTGACATCGAGTCGGCTTCCGTCGACTTCGGTAAAATGATTCGAGCCGAGCCGACTGCAGTTCTCCATCCGGCTTCCTCTTCCGACGTCGTAAAGCTTGTTCGGTTGGCTTACGAATCAGCTCACGGCTTCTCCGTATCGGCTCGAGGCCACGGCCATTCAATCAACGGCCAATCTCAGAACAAGAATGGCGTCGTGATTCAAATGAGCGGCTCGAGAAGAACTCCGCCGGCGCCGGTGGTTAACGAGAAGTTGACGTATGTTGACGCGTGGGGTGGGGAGCTTTGGATTGATGTGCTCAAGTCCACGCTAAAGTATGGACTCGCACCTAAATCGTGGACGGATTACTTATACCTTTCTGTTGGTGGTACACTCTCTAATGCAGGAATTAGTGGGCAAGCATTTAATCATGGCCCTCAGATCAACAATGTTCATGAGATGGATGTTGTCACAGGTACACCAGATATAATCCCTACACGCATAACATAATGACAGAAACGGTTAGCGTCATGCATTACTTACTTGTACCGTACAACAACCATCACTCTTCCATTTCCTTGTCCATAAATTTTGGCAATTTGCATGCATTCTTTTTTTCATTTTTCAATTTTTATTTCTTTTTGATATTAAATAAATATTTACCAATTGCAGGAAAGGGTGAGTTGTTTACATGCTCCATGGATAAAAATCCAGAATTGTTTCATGCTGTTCTTGGAGGATTAGGTCAATTTGGGATAATAACCAGAGCTAGAATTGCATTAGAACATTCGCCTCAAAGGGTATGGATTTCTTCTAATTCTCAACAAAAATTAAATTCTGTAAAAAAACTAATAGTCAAATAACAAAGAGTTTTTTAAATCTTTATTTTAGTGAATTTTTATTTGAAGGCTATGCTTGACATCAGTCCTAATTAAATCTCAATGATCATAATTGTTGTGTACGACTGGATTTGAACCCATGACAGATGTGATATTCTACCACATCCACAGGGTCTTAATCAATCAACGTGCCACAACACTTGTGGTTAATATTTTAGTGAACTTGTTGGAGATGTAAAAAATGATTGAATCAAGAAATTATCTTTAAAGATCAATGGTGGTTATTATTGTTTTGAAGTGTATTATCGCATGTGAACAAGCTATATATATAGTATATTAGTTTTATTCAAATTTTAATTTAATATATGTTGTTTTCAGGTGAGATGGATTCGGGTTTTATATTCGAATTTCTCGGCTTTTACCCATGATCAAGAGTACCTAATATCGTTACACGATCAACCACAATCTCAAAAGTTTGATTATGTGGAGGGTTTTGTAATCGTTGACGAAGGTCTAATCAATAACTGGAGATCGTCTTTCTTCTCCCCTAAAAACCCAATTAAGATTTCATCTCTTGGCGCCGGTGGGAATGTGCTATATTGCTTGGAAATCACCAAGAATTACTACGCTGGCTCTAACCCGAAATCAATCGATCAGGTAATTAAATATAATATTTATATACAGTAAAACTCATACCGTATTTATAAGTGTATATATTTGTAATAGGTGGGAAGCATGTGAACAATGCAAAAAAGTACCAAAAGATCCATGTTAAAAGTGAAAAGTGATTTGAATGTAACATGCAACCCCATTCTAGCATCCTAAATTAAATGCAGGCTTTGCATCTTTTAACCATAAATAAATAATAAAATCTTTATTGGTTTTCCCCTAACAAGAAATCTTCAAGATCTTCTTCAACCATCGCACTCGATTGGTTTTTTCGTTTGAAAAGAAAATAAAGAATTCGTGGTTAATCGGTTTTGAAAACGACACAACAACCCGAGTCTCTTAGTCGCTATGAAGGATATTAAATTTAATATATATTTATATGCAAAGGGAGGATCAAACGAGAATAGTAACTATTTAAAAAACACGAGAACGAACAAAATCATTAGTGATTTTACATTAACGTGCAAAAAAGGCACGTAGACATGAAGCCGTGGTCAAAGTCATTTTTTCGTGTATTAATGTAAAATCACTAATAATCTTGTTCGTTCTCATGTTCTTTTAAATAGGTGTTGTTCTCGTTTGAACCCGACTATAATATATATATATACATATATATATATGTAATTTTTGACGTATGAGTGGATTTTATTTATTTGGGGATCGTAATTTAGTCGAGATTTGATAAAGACATTCCTCGTTATGAAGGTGGGTTATGTGATTGGTTTATATCTTTAAATACCTGATTTATTATATATATATATATATATATATATATATATAATTCTTGATTAAAATAATGCAAAAGTTTGTCGTCAATCATCGTATCAAATAGGCCGATAGATCACACAAGATCTTCTATGTTTTCTTGTGATATATATATATATATATATATATATATGTGTGTGTGTATGTAAGCCGTCCACCCACCAAATTATTAGCACCTAATAATTCAGTTTGTTGATTAATTAATTGATTAATTAAAGACGTAACTGAACTTATCCCCTGACAAAAGGAAGTCTTTGGTGTCTGGTTTTTTTTATGTACTTTCCATCTTTCTTTTATTATTTATTATTAATTTATATAGTTATAAGAATTCAGGGTTTTTTCTTGTTGTGGGTTTTAAATTTTAATTAATTATTTTCAGGAAGTTGAAGGTTTATTGAAGAAATTAAACTATATACCAGCATCAATGTTCACTACTGAGCTTCCTTACGTGGATTTCTTGGACCGGGTTCATAAGGCAGAGATGAAACTCCGGTCGAAGGGGTTGTGGGAGGTGCCCCACCCATGGCTTAACCTGTTTGTACCCAAATCAAGAATTGGGGATTTCGATGAAGGAGTGTTCAAGGGCATTTTGGGTAATAAGACTAGTGGCCCAATCCTCATCTACCCCATGAACAAAAACAAGTAAGGATGTTCTTCCTCAACATCTCCCATCTCATCATACTTTAAATTACCTTTTGACATGGTAATATTATCTTTATGGCTGTCTTAATACATAAACAGGGTGTTCTTTAGTTTTCCATATTTTTTTTTATGTTTTTCCCGGAACCTGACTTTATATATAGATGTATGTATCTATATGACCTCACACCCGTTGGCTTGCTAGTTGATACCTTCACCATGCATGCATATGTAATGTACAACTCATCCATACATGGTGTATGGTAGTGCATCATCATTCATCCCCTTAAGATAACCCCCTGACACAATATGAAGTCATGTTCTTGACTCTGGTTCTGTGTTATATGCAAATACAAGCAAGTGTGGTGGCCCATGTTAGCCAATTCTGACTCCATCATCATCATCGTACATATTCAAATGAACCCAAATATTATTTCATATAATAAATAATTAACACTAAATATGAGTGAATTTGTTTAAATCAAACTTTTAATTTTTATATTTTCAAGATATTGATTTAAATATTTAACCACAAAATAGGTTTGTTTAGCAACATAGTAAAGGTGTTGCTATATTTATTTAAAATATAAAAAATGTAGGCTTTTTTTTGACAAAATAAAAAATGTAGGCTTGTTGACCACAAACAAAACAAGAAAATTAAAAAAGTTGGAAGCTAGGGTAGAGATGGTCCAAGTGGGAAGATACTGATGTCAGATAAGATCTTCCATGTGGGACCCATTGATGAGATGGTAATCCATGTCTTGTTACATAATAGTACAACAAACATTGCGGTTGGTACAGGTTATGCCACCCTTTGTGGACCTTCTTAGGGCATCCGCAATGGTCGACCTATTGCCAAAGACTTGAGGAATAAAAAAAAATAAAAAAATAAGGTGGGACCCACAATAACTTGATCTCAATTTAGAAACCCTCTCACAAGACTTCTTCAAATGACTTGGTCTGCACCAAGTCATTAGTATCAAGCTATTACTTTAATTAATAAACAAATGGTGGGGTCCACCACTCAAAGACTTGATCAAGTCTTTTTTGGTCACCATTGGAGATGCTCTTAATTCCATTCTTCTAATTCAATCCTACTTTTTGCTGGAACCCAAATTTTAGAGAGTAATTTAACGAGGTTTCATATTTCTCACAAATAGCTGTAATATATGTTGAAACTTTCTCGTGTGTACTGACTATGGTATGTTTTTATATAGGTGGAATGAGAAAGCATCAGTGGTGACGCCAGATGAGGACATATTTTACTTAGTGGCGTTGCTTCGATCCGCATTGGATAACGGTGAAGAGACGTTAACGCTAAAACACTTGCTCGAAGAAAACCGCAAGATTTTAAAATTTTGTCAAGAGTCAAAAATCAAAGTGAAACAATACTTGCCGCACTATACAACACAAAAGGAATGGATGGAGCATTACGGAGAAAAATGGCACCAAATTCATCGGAGGAAAATGGAGTTTGACCCTCGTCACATATTAGCCACTGGTCAAAGAATATTCGAGCCTAGTTTCTCAAAGATCATGGTGAGCTAGAAAAGTATGGGTAAAGATAGTTGTAGTAGTAGCAGTATAAGCAGACAACAACAGTTACTAACCTCTCGTGTACATAATGATGCATATGCATTGCAACGTTATAATTTCCGGCTTTTTGTCCTTAAAAAGAATGGACATTGGTTGTTTAGATCGTTGGTTTTTGTTTCGAGAGTCGGGTTTGCTTATGAAACCCATGTGGTTTATAAACCGGAGAGCAATAGGAAAACGTTGAGGTTCTATCCTCGTTTTGAAACGATCAATTCAAGAGTTCTGTTAAACCTGGTAGTTGATATTAGTGAGATTTAGAATCAAATTCCATTCCAATATTGTGTTTGATTTAAAAAAGGCCCAGAACTAAAATCCCAAACTCTAACAACACCAAGTTATTTTAATCAGTTCTTAGTAGATTGCCAAGAATCACGACTTAAATAGATAATTGAAGTCGTACACTAAACATTTTGGATCATCCAATTAGTGACAATCAACATAATAGCCATATAAAATCAAAGGATTGTGGTGTAGTGGTTGAGGCCCTTTGAAATATGATGGAATATCCTCTTTATCTAGGTTTAATTTAATGAATACACAACATTTATGGATATTGAATATATTCACAATTGATTTCTTTCGGTTATAATTTGTCGAGATTACACACTTAAAAAAACATAATAGCCATATAATTAAAATATGTAGGTGGTGTTTTTTGTGAATGTTAAAAGCGGCTTATTTTAAGGGTATTGAAAATGAGGCCCATATAAGTAGTAGTTAGTTAGTTATATGGATATCGGTCCACTAGGTCTTCGGAAATCGGAACCCAGTTTGCCAGCTTAATTTGATCAAGCCCAATATTATCTTGTACACATGTCATGTGACATGTCCAACGAATTCGATTTGTCGTTAGGTTGATTTATTATAAATTATGAAATAGGAGTAAACTATAATTTTGGTTATAACCATTTTTAAAAAATATATATATATAGGGGTGGGTTCAAATGAAAACTCATTTTTAATTGTGCACATGAGGACAAATCACAACCATTGATCAAGATTTAGAAAACTAATCAATGATTAAAACAAAATAAAATTAATTAATAAGTGATTAGGGACAAAATTGGAAATTTGAATATACGCCTACCTTATTTGACTTTTTATTTTCTTTTTTAATTAAAAATTTTTACACCCTTAAATTTTAAAATAAATTATCTTAAAAATTACTAATACTCTAATTAAACAAATTACATCAAAAAAACGAGAATTTCGTGCTCTTTCGATATGAC
Source organism: Saussurea involucrata (assembly GCA_033807775.1). NCBI lineage: Eukaryota > Viridiplantae > Streptophyta > Magnoliopsida > Asterales > Asteraceae > Saussurea > Saussurea involucrata. The sequence goes on from CM066320.1 coordinate 26,809,073, forward strand.
ATTCATACCGAATATTGTATTATTCATCATGAATCGTGTATTATTCACCATGAGTTATATATTATTCATCATTAATGATACATTATTCATGATGAACAATAAATGAATGACAGTGAAGGTGTGGGCACATCGCGCGCTCTTTTTGTTTCCCCATTCATAGCCGAAATTTGGTTTTATTCATTATGAATATGTATGCACATCCCCGGGTGTCCACATTCAGTATGAATAACAAAGGTGAACGTTCATTCACTATTCATGATGAATAATACAACATTGGGGATGAATAAAACACGAATTCATGAATCGTGTATTATTTACCTTGAATGTTGTACTATTCATCATGAATGATACATTTATGATGAATAATACATGAATGACCTGTGAAAGTGTAGACACGTGACGCACCCTCTTTTGTTCCCCGGTTCACAACCGAAACTCAATGGGTGTTGGGTTACGGTGATGAATAATGTCTTACGACGTTGAAGAAAGTGTTGAAAATGTGATGTCGAGTTAAAGACTCACGATGTCGAGGTGTGGTACACATTTGAACTTACATTAATATTCATAATGAATATAGAACATATATAACACTTAATGTAAAACACAGTTAAAACAAAACAAAAAAACTATATCGAGATGGATATCATATCGAAGAAAATATTAGTTTAAAAACTATATCGAGATGGATATCATATTGATTAAAATATTAGTAATTTTTAGGATAATTTATTTTAAAATTTAAGGGGGTAAAAATTTTTAATTAAAAAAGAAAATAAAAAGTCAAATATGGTAGGCGTGAGATTTAAATTATCTTTCATTTTTACCCCTAATCACCTTAATTAATAATTTCAATTAAAAACTCTATTTAATATGAGTCATTGGATCAACAGAGATGGAATGGCCAAGATCGGTCCTCATGTGCACAATTGAAAATGAGTTTTCTTTTGAACTTTCCTCTATGTATATATATATATATATATATATATATATAGAGAGAGAGAGAGAGAGAGAGTCTCCGTAAAATGCAAGCCTTGCATTTGTTGCACTCCTTACAAACCACAGTCTGCATATGTGCAGATTGCATCTGCATATATGCATATGAATATGTGCAAGAATATACATATAATGGACATACATTCATATGTGACAATGCATATATGCAGAACCAGTCTGCACAAATCCAGACTGTGGTTTGTAAGGGGTGCAACAAATACATGGTTTGTATTTGATTTGTACCCTATATATATAGGGTGTGTTTCATTTACAAACCAAATAGATTGTACAAACCCTGCAAACCACTATATTAGAAAACAACAAATATATTTATGGTAATTATTATGATTCATTAATAATGATTGTGATATATATGGAAGATGATAACGTTCATTAATTATTATCATGACTTTAGATTAGGAAACATAATAAAATCAGTTATTGATTAGAGTTGATGAACGGCTAAAATTGGTTTGCAGGGTTTGTACAATCTATTAGGTTTGTAACGGAAACAGACCATATATATATATATATATAAGTAAAATTCAAGAGAAATGACATGACATATTGTGGATTGAGAATTCAAAAATATTGAATTGTTGTTAACTTTGGCTATCCCACATTGATAAAATGATGATATGTTAGAACATGAATGTGGTTATAAAAGGAGAAGAATGTCAATTTTTTTTGCATGATTTATGATTTATTTTAATCCACTTTGGATTAGAGAGTTAATTATAGTTACAAATTTATTCATGTTGGATAGATATTATATATTGTATTGCAAAAGATACATTTATTTCATTTAATGTTATTTATTTTTGTATCTTTTCGTCTTGTATATATAAAATGATATTCAAGAGAAATGACATATGTCACGATTTGTATTAAGAATTCTAATATATAAAGGGAAAAGTTCAACAAAAAAAATCCAACGAACTATTCCATTTTAAATGGTTAAGTCCCTAAACTATTTTTTTGAACAAAACAATCATTAAATTGTCTCATTTTGAATGATTAAGTCCCTAAACTATTTTTTTAAATAAAAAACCATTAAAAGTTCTTACTTTGAATGAAAAAAACCATTAAACTTTTTCATTTGAAATTATTAAATCCTTGAATATTTTTTTGAATATATAAATCATCGAACTATCAAATTAGTTACATGCATCATTTTAACAAAAAAAAACTACATGTAACCGGTCTAGGAAAATTTTAAAGTAAAAAAAAAATCTAAATCGGTTTTTTTACTTTAAAACATTTTTAGTCAGTTACAAACAATTTTTAAAAGTTGGGTGATTTTTATTTTTATGAAAAAGGTTCAGGGACTTTATCATTCAAATAAGAAAATTTAATGATTTTTCCATCCAAAAAATAGTTTGGGGACTTGATCATTTAAAATGAGAAAATTTAATGGTTTTGTTGGGTCATTAAGATTTGAAGATGACCTCATGATCTCCTTTTATACTTTGAAAAACATTTTATACTTAGAGAAATTTTGGATGCATGGTTCTTTGCAATGGCTTGTACAAAACAGCAACAGTTCGGTGAAGTCGAAGATCAACCGAAACCAAGCTTGAAGATTCTCTACTTGTGGAAAATAGAAGATTCTTCTCAACAAACATACAAGTCATTGTTCACCGAAATTGTTCTCACAATTTCGGTGGACATATCTCCACCGAAATTCTTCTATATTTCGGCCAAGAAGTTCCCACAATTGAAAGTCTATATTTGGTGGGAACTCCTACAAAGTCTCAAAGATGTTTACTTGGAAGATGTGTTAACAAAAGTTTTCAAAGATGCTTCTTGGAAGATGTGTCATCTTTGAAAGACAAATGCTTGGAAAATATGTCATCTTTGAAAGTTTCTCAAGTTTCCATCGGTGGTGCTTTTCTTGAAAGAAAATTTGAGAAGCAAAAGAAGACAAAAATGAGAGACATAATAAGACAAAATGAGAAGCAAATTCATTTTGTCTTGGAAGAAATCTTACAACCTTCTTCGGTGGTGCATTTGTTGAAAGAGATTTTGAGAAGCAAAAGAAGACAAAAATGAGAGACATAATAAGACAAAATGAGAAAGAAATTTGTTTTGTGACAAAACAAATTTGTCAAGATTTCTACCGAAGATATTTGTTTAAATTCGGTGAACTTGTTTGTCAAATGCTTTCTTTGAAGAAATATTTTAAGTCTCAAGAAACTTTGTCTTGGAAGACACATCAAGAAAGATCAGCTATTATGGGAAAATATCTATTGCCAGATAAAAGTGACCATCTGTCATTTTATCTATATTCAGCTAAAGTCTTCCTCAGCATGGTTTCCATATCTTATTTCAAGGAAAAGGTGATAGTGACAGATCAACTTTTCAGAAGTCAACAAATATGGTGATGACAAGTGTCCCAAGCATTTAATGCTTGGTACACCCATTATCACTATATAAAGAAGAAGAAGACTTCTTGCAAAAGAGACTTTTGGGTGATCTCTCTAAGTGCAGACGTTATACCTGGAATCCCTTGAATCTCTTGAAGACATCTATGTGTTCAAGATATTCTGTTCATCTCTCTCTTTAAACTTTACAGCTTTCTATCTTTGTGTTTTAGAAGTTATTTAGTTTTCAGTATTACTTTGTGAAGATTGTTAGAATAGATTTTATCTGTTCTTTTCCGCAACAGTCTTAAGTTTCTATGTGTAATTCTTGTTGAAAGATTTTCAATATAAAGAATTAAAATTGTGAAAATTTTGAGTATTGTATTCAACCCCCCCTTCTACAATACTTGTTATAGCCATCTGGGACTAACAAGTGGTATCAGAGCAGAAAGTTTAATCCCATAAACTTGATCTGCGATGGCTGCCTCCTCTTCTTCAACTATTGAAAACTCTTTTCAAAATAACTTTTCTGAAAATGGGTCTATCTCCAAACCACCTAAGTTTAATGCTAACAACTTCTCTCTGTGGAAAAGTCGCATGATGCTATTCATGGAAGGAGTGGATACTAGATATCCAACCATTCTCAAAGAGGGACCCATCATCCCCAGAGTTTGGGCTCGCTATGAAACGCAGAGGCCTGGTAAAGAAACCATGGAAAAAGATAATTCTGATGATTCCTCTGATGAAGAAAAATCTGCTGCTACTGGTCGTTACATTCTTAAAAATCCTAAGAAATATACTGATGAGGAAAAACGACTTGTGTCTCTTGATTCTAAAGTTAGAACTATCATTGCTCTCTCTCTTCCTGATGAAGTGTACCACTCTCTGGTAAATCTCTCTACTGCCAAAGAGATGTGGTCCACTCTGTGTGTTTTGTACGAAGGTACAAATGAAGTTAAAAAGAGCAGGAAAATTGGTTTTGTTAGAAAATATGAACTCTTTTCTTATGAGAAAGGAGAATCTCTCTCCAACTACTATAATCGCTTTAACAGTCTTCTTAATGACTTAAAGCTGTTAGGTAGAGTGTATGACAATGAGGAAGTCCTGTGCAAATTTATGGACTGTCTTCCCGATTTTTGGGAAAATATCTGTACTTGTATAAAGACAACCAAGGATCTTGATCATATGCCTCTTACTGTTCTTTATGGTACTCTTTTCAACTATGAGCAGACGAAGCTGCAAAGATATATAAAGAACTATTCTCTAGCTTTTCTTAGTGATTCTTCCAAAAAGTCTAAGTGTATTCCAAAAATCTTCTACCCATCTGATTATGACCATGATAGTCAAGAAGATCCAAATGATCATTCAGAGGAAAATCTTAGTGATGCTGAGGATGAATGTGAAGAAACTTCTGTTAATATTTTATCTGATAAAATGGCCATGTTGGATGGGTATTCTAAATCCAAATCTCATCTCTCTTCTAAAAAATCTAAGTTTGGTAGAAAATCCTCTTCTTCTCTCTCCAAACACTCTTCTTTGGACAAATCTAATGAGGAATGTTTTAAGTGTGGTAAAAAGGGTCATTTTGCTTCTGAGTGTAAAAGTAGAAACCTTGAAAGACTTAGAAGTGCTTCCCACCGATTTTCCAAAAATTTCAGCCAATCTTCCTCTTCTGCAAATTTTGACCGGGCTGAAAGATACAAGGAGAAATACAAGAGAGAAAAGGAAAGAAATGACAGACTTGTCAGAAAAGCAAAGGGTCTGCCTGCTAAATCTTATGATTTGGCAGATGAACCCACATCTGAAAGCGAATGACTCCTCAACTGCTCTTGTATCAGCTAAGTGTCTCCTCTCCTCATCACAGGTACATCCATCTCTATCTCTCTCTGATGCTGAAAAGATTGAAGCATTTAATTCTTTATCTATTGTCTTTAGATGATGCATCCTTCTCTTCTAACTCATGCAAAATATTTTCTATCTCTGAAAAAGGAAAGTATCTGGGTGCCAATTTTTTATTAAAAAGAAATCCTTCACTTTTTCTAAAAATACCTATGTGTCTTCTTCTACCGATTTTATTCACAGTTCTGTGTGTCTCAAAATGTCCTTTTCAAAGGAAAAGTTTTTGGTCCTCCCAAAATTTGAAAAAAATGAATTTTAGGTGCTGCACCTCAAATCCTTGATTCCTCATCAAATTCTTTGAGGACATATTTAAAGCAAAAATAAAGAAAAATATCACAATTCTAAAAAGATCATTCTTTATAGAAACTGCTATATTTGTGGTGATACTTCTCATTTTGCCAAAGACTGACCGAAAGAAAGATTTGATCTAAGTGACACCAATTCTTTTTCTTCTAACCCAAAAGGACCCACTACCAAATGGGTACCTAGAAAATGAATTCTTTGTGATTGCAGATTTTGAGCTGGACAGATGAATCTATGTGGACAAGTGAGAAAGTTGACAAAACCGTTCCACCGATCCCTCATATTTTTCTTTCTTACCAAAATACACGCCAAATAACCATTGGCTGTTCTCTCCACCGAAGAACCCCAACACCCACATCACAAGACCACCACCGACCCCTTTTCTACTACACTTGAAAGTTGCACATTCTCAATTTGGTATTATTATTATTCTTATATATTTCATAGTTGTACTAATTATATATATAATAATCATAATAATAATACATCGGTGGAATGTGTAAACCAAGTGTTGATGACCTCATCAATATGATGTCATCTTAGTACCACCTTTTCTCTCTCCTCCATCAATCATCTCCAAGACTATAACAATCCATCTTTTTGTGATGACACCCACCTACACCGAAATCCCAAACCATGCAAACACCACCTCTTCTTTTCTATATTTTTCTTCCACCAATTTCATTTCCTTCACCAAAATCTAAATTCGGTGGCATCTCTCTCTCTTCTAACTCTTCTACCGAAATGCCCATTCGGTGGAATTTATCTAACTTTCCACCGAAATTTAATTCGGTGGAATCGTTCTGCATCTTCCACCGAAGTCTAAAATCGGTGGACTCCTTCTAAACCTTCCACCGATAGATTTCCTCTACCGATTCTCTCCCCACCAATTTTATCTAGCTTCTCATATACTCTTCCTCTCACCTAACCCAACTTCCTATGTGTCATCTCCTCATCCCATCTCTTTTTCCATCATTTTTCACTCTTGGTTTGCAACCCATTTCTCCTTTCATAAAATCCACCCACTACAAACTCTTCTGCAGATGTCACCCCAAATCCTCAAACTCAATCTTTTGGGTCATCAAAATTGGAAGATGAAATTCCAATCTTTTCTTCACTTTGAAGATTTTCTCCATAATGTCTTAGAAGACTTTCTCCACACTCTGCTGAAGATGTCTTAGAAGTTTCCGTCAACCTCTTCAAGAAATTACACCGAATTTTTGTCTAACTCTTGCAAATTTTCGGTGGGAATGATTTTTTTTTCAAAAAAAAAAAAAAATCCTACCGATTTTCCACCGAAAATAGGCAATTTTCGGTGGATACTCCTTCATTTTTGGTGGAAAAGCAAAAAAAAAAAAAAAAAAAAATCTCTCCAGATTTTCCTATCGAAAATTGCCAATTTTCGGCCGATTTTTTCATTTACTCTTGGTGTTTTTCCTGCGTCGGCCGCTGAGGGGGAGAATTCATCTGAGGGGGAGCAACATCAACCCTCAGTACTCATATCCAGCGACCAACTTGAAAAAAAATGAGGAAATCGACGGACCGGTCAAGGGGGAGCACATCAGTCCGGGCGGATCTAACTGAGGGGGAGTAACACAAAGACCGACTGATCTAACTGAGGGGGAGCAAATAAAAGACAAGTTGATGATGCTAAACAGGAAAAGATGCCAAGATGCAACAGATGGGCAGATGCATCCTGAGGCTGATTCACTCAAACTCAACCCTCCTCAAAGTTTGTCACTATAATGGGTTGTCTCCTATCAAAACCCACAGATTCTCTTGGCTGAAATCTTTTGGAGTAAGTGAATGACTTGAAGATTTGAAACATCTGAAAAAAAGCAAAAGTGCCTGAAAGATAAAATTCTTCAACACATCAACAGGCTGCTGATCAAAATGAAGAATCCTCAAGCCAGACACAAGTTTCAACTCGCCCCTCCAAAGATGCAAGTAATACTCATTCTGTTCATATTGTTTATACTGTTTATACTTCTTTCCTTTTCCTTTCAATTATTTGTACAGCTATACCTTTTTATTTTTTCTTATATGTAAATATCATATATACATACACACACACAAAAAAAAATTCAAAAAAAAAAAATGGACTGTGTGAAAAAGAACCCAAAAGAGTAAAGAAGGGTCAACATGCATTATTCACTGTCTTACTCATGTTTTTCTAAGTATGGATGTCATCATCAAATAGGGGGAGATTGTTGGGTCATCAAGATTTGAAGATGACCTCATGATCTCCTTTTATACTTTGAAAAACATTTTATACTTAGAGAAATTTTGGATGCATGGTTCTTTGCAATGGCTTGTACAAAACAGCAACAGTTCGGTGAAGTCGAAGATCAACCGAAACCAAGCTTGAAGATTCTCTACTTGTGGAAAATAGAAGATTCTTCTCAACAAACATACAAGTCATTGTTCACCGAAATTGTTCTCACAATTTCGGTGGACATATCTCCACCGAAATTCTTCTATATTTCGGCCAAGAAGTTCCCACAATTGAAAGTCTATATTTGGTGGGAACTCCTACAAAGTCTCAAAGATGTTTACTTGGAAGATGTGTCAACAAAAGTTTTCAAATATGCTTCTTGGAAGATGTGTCATCTTTGAAATACAAATGCTTGGAAAATATGTCATCTTTGAAAGTTTCTCAAGTTTCCATCGGTGGTGCTTTTCTTGAAAGAAAATTTGAGAAGCAAAAGAAGACAAAAATGAGAGACATAATAAGACAAAATGAGAAGCAAATTCATTTTGTCTTGGAAGAAATCTTACAACCTTCTTCGGTGGTGCATTTGTTGAAAGAGATTTTGAGAAGCAAAAGAAGACAAAAATGAGAGACATAATAAGACAAAATGAGAAAGAAATTTGTTTTGTGACAAAACAAATTTGTCAAGATTTCTACCGAAGATATTTGTTTAAATTCGGTGAACTTGTTTGTCAAATGCTTTCTTTGAAGAAATATTTTAAGTCTCAAGAAACTTTGTCTTGGAAGACACATCAAGAAAGATCAGCTATTATGGAAAAATATCTATTGCCAGATAAAAGTGACCATCTGTCATTTTATCTATATTCAGCTAAAGTCTTCCTCAGCATGGTTTCCATACCTTATTTCAAGGAAAAGGTGATAGTGACAGATCAACTTTTCAGAAGTCAACAAATATGGTGATGACAAGTGTCCCAAGCATTTAATGCTTGGTACACCCATTATCACTATATAAAGAAGAAGAAGACTTCTTGCAAAAGAGACTTTTGGGTGATCTCTCTAAGTGCAGACGTTATACCTGGAATCCCTTGAATCTCTTGAAGACATCTATGTGTTCAAGATATTCTGTTCATCTCTCTCTTTAAACTTTACAGCTTTCTATCTTTGTGTTTTAGAAGTTATTTAGTTTTCAGTATTACTTTGTGAAGATTGTTAGAATAGATTTTATTTGTTCTTTTCCGCAACAGTCTTAAGTTTCTATGTGTAATTCTTGTTGAAAGATTTTCAATATAAAGAATTAAAATTGTGAAAATTTTGAGTATTGTATTCAACCCCCCCCCCCCCCCCCTTCTACAATACTTGTTATAGCCATCTGGGACTAACAGGTTTTTTCGTTCAAAAAAATAGTTTAGGGACTTAACCATTCAAGGGATAGTTCGTTGGGTTTTTTTGAACTTTTCTCATAAATAAAAGTATAGTTAACTAAGAGAAATGACATGACACAATGCGAATTAAGAATTCTAATATATAAAAGTAAAGTTACCCAAGAGAAATGAAATGACACAATAAGGATTGAGAATTCAAAAATATTGAATTGTGGTTAACTTTAGCTATCCCACATTGATAAAAGATGATACGTTGGAACATGAAGGAAGGTGATTATAAAAAAGGAAGATACCAACTTCTTTTACATGATTTATGATTTATGATTTATTATAATTCATTTTGGATTAAATGGTTAATTTTAGTTACAAATTTCTTCATGTCGAATAGACATTATGTTTTGTATTACAATTAATAAAATATATTTATTTCATTTAATGTTGTTTATTTATTTTTTTCATCTTTACATACATAAAAGTAAGACCTAAGATAAATGACATATCAAAATGTGGATTAAGAATTCTAATATATGGAATGATACTTATCTTTCGTTATCCCACATCGATATAAAGATTATGTTGTTACATGAAAGTGATTATACAAGTAGAAGAACGCCAATTTTTTACGTGATATTTAATTTACTTTAATCTATTTTAGCTTAAAATAGTTAATTTTAGTTTATACAATATATCTTCATGATTAATTATATAATACTTTGTTGAACATCTTTATACATTTAAAGGAAAAAACCAAGAAAATGAGACGACTCCAATTTTTTTAAAATTCTAAATATTTAATTGTGATATTGGTTTGGTATCTCACATCGGTGTGGAAATGCTAACTCTGAGAGAGGTAAGTATATGAAGGAATAGAGATGTCTTGCAAAATTGAAACGGTTTGTGTCAACATAAATAGTTAACTTTTTTTGCCGATTCACTTTAAGCTAAAACTATATCCATTTAGAAATTAATCTTTATCTTTATATATGCAACAAAAACAAACCAAGAATAATGAGGTGACACCAAAATTTTTTAGTATTAGAATTTTGAATTGTGCTTTTGGTTTGGTTAATTATGGTATGAAGATGATAACTTAAGAGAGGGAGATGAGTATGTCAAAGGAGTAGATATGCTTTATAAAATTGAAATGGTTTGTGCAACTTAGAGCATCCACACACGTCTTGCAAATTGAAATGACCTTTCAATAAATTAAATATATTAAACAAACACATTTTTTAATTTAATTTGTTTGTTTGTTTGTTTAAACATTAATTATTATTAATATGTTTATTAAATTTAATTGATTTATTAGTTTATTTGAACATTATTTTTATTAATATTTTTATTAAAATTTCTTACCCACGCTTTATTTTAAAAAAATGATATTTTTATGCAATTGTTTTTATTTAAACTGCTAAATTATATTTACACAAAGTATAATAAAAGAAAACAAAAGTAAAATTTTAGTTATCTATATTTTATAATTAATTTATTAGTTATATTATAATTATCTATATTATTTATATTATAATTTATTAGTTTAGAAAGGAGTTTGGTCTTGCATGTGTGTGGAAGATGTTATTGCAAAGCTGATGTGGCACTTGTGAAAGGAGTAAAGTCTTGCAGATGTGTGGATGGTCTTAGAGAGTTGACTTTTATTTTTCCGACTCAGTTTTGCAAAAACAGTATATCTTTATATTTTTAAAAAGAAAAATCAAGCAAATGAAGTGATACCATGAATTTTTTAGTACTCCAAAAGTCTTAATTATAATGCTGTGATTGCTTATTCCACTTTAGAGAAGAAATGATCGATTGCCAAATGGTGATGTGGAGAGATGAAAATTTGAAAAATGGGGGTACGTATATTAAAGAAAAAAAAATTGTATTTGAAAATTATAAAGGCTTGGCCAACAAAATCATATTCTAATATTTTCTAGAAAAAGTGTTGTCATCGCGTAACGCACGATGCCAAAGACTAGTATATATAAAAGTACTACACATCATTTTCAAAATAAAAAACCGTGAATTATAAGGCCTTCGGTACCGCGTACGGGATGGGGCTCGGGATGGGCGGGAATGGGGTACGGGTCATGCGGGGATGGCGGGGCGGGGATGATTCCGGGGATGGGATCCCGGATCATCCCGAAGGTTTTTTTAAAAAAAAAATTTAATTAAATTTTTAAAAATGTAACCGTTGAACGGCTATTTGTAAAAAAAATAAAAAATTATTTTTCTCAATTTAATCCAACTATATATTTAACCCTCAACCTCTTATTTCTCACACCTCTCAACCTCTTATTTTTCACACCTCTCAAATTCTCTCAACCTCTTATTTCTCACACCTCTCAAACTCTCTCAAATTCTCTCAACCTCTTATTTTTCACACCTCTCTCATCATGAATTCAAACAGAACACATACATCCCGTCGTAACCGACCGAATACACCACAATCGCAAGAAGATCAAGAGCTTGGTTTCCAAGCGTTTACACAACAAGGTTATCATCCGCAATTTTCGCAACAAATTCCGCCACAATGGTCGCAACAAAATCCGCCACAATGGTCGCAACAAAATCCGCCACAATATCCGCAACAATTTCACCAACAAATTCCTTACCAATTTACACGTCCCGGGTTGATTGAACAAGGTTTTACTCCGGCCAACTTCAATCTCGACGACGACATTGTTCCGGAAACCCAACCTTCTACCCCGAACACACCACAATCTATCCCGGCACAACAATCTAACCCGGAACCATCAAATCCGAGACCAAAGAAAGCCGCCAAACAAACGTGGAGTAAAGCTGAGGAACTCGCGTTAGTGTCGGCGTGGGTTGACGTTTCGGAGGACCCCGTGGTCGGTAACGCACAAAGCGGTGGTAATTATTTTTATTGTTATTATTATTATTATTATTATTATTATTATAATTATTATTATTATTCTTATACTTAATTTTACATAAATGTAGGAAATTTTTGGGGCCGAATCGGGCATGTGTTCTTTACTCGCATGGGTCGTGAACCAGGTTATAGATCAACCCATCAACTCAATAGCAAGTTCAACGACCTCAATAAAAGAGTTAATTCGTTTGGCGGCATTTACAACAACTTGCTCAATAATAGATCAAGCGGGATGAGTGAGGCCGATATATCCCGAACGGCACACGAACGGTATGTAGCACGCCATAAAGTTGCTTTCACTCACGAACAAGCTTGGGACGTCCTAAAAAATGTCCAAAATGGGGAGCCGTTCCAACGATGACGACAACTTCATCGCGGGGTTCAAAACGTACCCAACCTTCCGATGATGACGATGACGAGCAAATTCAACGACCCATCGGGAGAAACAAGGCAAAAAAATCATCAACGAGTAATACGTCCGGGGCGAATACGGACGAAAGTGTTACTCAGTTGTTGACGACGTTCAACAACAAGATTGATGATACAATGGAATACAAAATGAAAAAACTCGATCTCGAAATCGAACGCTCAAAACTCGAACTTCAAAGGTTAGAACACGAACGAGAAATCGAACGGGATAAACGATTTGAGAAAGACTTCGAGTATTTCATAACCCCGCATGATCACCTTACGGGAAACACTTTGAGGGCTACTTTAGCGAGAAAAGAGCAAATCCAAAAATTTCATAATTGGTAGTGTTTTGTATTTTGTAATTTTTATTTTTAATGAATGATATGAATTTTAATTTTTATTATTTATCTTATTTTTATTTATTAAAAAATATATAAATATTTTTATTTTGTTAAATAATTAAATGTATAAATAAAAGAATTAAAATAAATGAGGTGGCAAAAGGGTTTGAGGGAATGGGGTACGGGTGTTTAGGGATCGTTAGGGATCGAGTGAGGGATGAAAGAAAAGCTGATGTGGCGCTGATGTGGAGTGGAATCTTTGAAAGATGCTGTCCATGGGGTACTGATGGCCTAACACAAATTAAAGCAAAACAACTTAGGCCATCAATACCCCATGGAGGGAATCTTTCAAATATTCCACTCAACATCAGCGCCACATCAGCTTTTCTCTCATCCCTCACTCAATCCCTAACAATCCCTAAACACCCGTACCCCATTCCCTCAAACCCTTTTGCCACCTCATTTATTTTAATTCTTTTATTTATACATTTAATTATTTAACAAAATAAAAATATTTATATATTTTTTAATAAATAAAAATAAGAGGTGTTCTGTTTGAATTGCGGATGATAACCTTTTGCGACCATTGTGGCGGAATTTGTTGCGAAAATTGCGGATGATAACCTTGTTGTGTAAACGCTTGGAAACCAAGCTCTTGATCTTCTTGCGATTGTGGTGTATTCGGTCGGTTACGACGGGATGTAGGTGTTCTGTTTGAATTCATGATGAGAGAGATGTGAAAAATAAGAGGTTGAGAGAATTTGAGAGAGTTTGAGAGGTGTGAGAAATAAGAGGTTGAGAGAATTTGAGAGGTGTGAGAAATAAGAGGTTGAGAGGTGTGAGAAATAAGAGGTTGAGGGTTAAATATATAGTGGGATTAAATTGAGAAAAATAAATTTTTTTTAGTAATAGAGCCGTTCAACGGCATGAATTTTAAAAAAATTAATTAATTTTTTTTTAAAAAAACCCTTCGGGATGGATCGGGATCCCATCCCCGGATTCCATCCCTTACCGCCAACCCCGCACATCCCGTAGCCCAACCCCGCACATCCCGCTGCCATCCCGAGCCCCATCCCGAATGGGGTACGGATGGCCTTACAACAAAAATGATCACTTTATACTTTATAATTTAATAGTCATTTTGATATTTTTTTTAGGGAAATTAATTAAAATACTTTAACTTTGATTTTGACTTACCAAAATACCCACTTTTTCGTCAATTTTACCAAATACCCATTTTTTCCACGGAGGGTCCCGTGATCGCGGGTCAGTGCCCACGTGGCCTCGCGGTTTGGTCCAAATGTCCCGCGGAGCCCCCCAACTATTGACGCGGTGACAGGATTGGCCCATGTCCGCGATGGCCTTCCGCGATGGGCCACAAAATTACACTTTTGGTCATTTTTTGCACGAATCTTTGCATGTTTTTACTGTTTTTTCCACAATTATTGTACTTTGAAGACCAATTTGTGGTTGCCATTCATCTTCCTCAATGAGATTTCATCCATAAATATCAGTAAAATGTAATCCATAATTCACACCCATTCCATCCTTATTTCTTGTTTTATTTCTTTAGTAAACAAATGACATCGTCATCTAACCCATCGTCTACACCTGAAAGAATGCCCGTGAAACTCCAGATTGCGATAGCAGAAAGGGAAAAGGAGATAAACCAACTGACACAAGAGTGAAAACAAATGATGGTCAGGAAGGAAGCCCACTTGAAAAGGATCGAAGTGGAAGAAAATGTAACAACCCAATTCTAAATATACAAGATAGAAGCTACCTCTTTAATTTAAAACGCCAAAAATTTGCTCAACGTGATCACACTATCTAGATTTACAACACAGGGTTCGCGGAAATAACCCTAAATACAGCTGAGAAATCCAACTAGACATAAAAGGAAGTTCTTCTACTTCTTCTAAACGCAAAGCTCCGACCCACGTCTTGCCCAATACCTCTAAATGTGCTCTCGGCTACCTGCTTACCTGAAAATGTTTTAGTTTTGAAAAGCGAGGGTTAGACCATGAGGTCTAGTGAGTTCCCTCCACACAAAGTCACACCAAAATTTTTCAGTTTATAAAATCAGTTATGAAAACATTTATACCAAACATAACAAGCACACTAAGATGATATGCACACATTGACACATGCTACTGGCATACGCTATAGTCACACACACCGTGACAGCGCAATAAGGCACACATACGCTATTGTCACACACACCGTGACATCGCAATAAGGCACACATACGCTATTGTCACACACACCGTGACAGCGCAACAGGGCACACACCGCCCATATATGAAATAAATTCATATATATAAAATTATCATGGGACACACCCCCATTTCACACCAAAGCCAGAGCATGGTCACACACGTATAAATCACACATATAGGTCACACAATTAATCTTTGCTTTGAAATAGAAGCAGTTGAGAAGCACACTGTTACATAAATACCATGCCACACACATACATTCCTTATTTGAAATAAAAACAGTTGAAAGCGCACAGTTTGATAATAACCATTAAACACACTTGCATAAAATTTAGGTTTAGAAAGACTCACCTGGGGTCCTGCTTAGAAATTCTCACTTGCACCGATCGTCTCTAATCACACCTACAAATTTAAGCCCACATACGTATCCGATAAGACACACTGGATTTTTACTAAATTTTACTATTTTGAAAAGTCTCGGCCGGGTAATCACTGGATCCTAAGTCTCGGTCTCAACTCTCAAAATAAATCCAAATCCATAACGATTACTCCCAAAACACACTACCGGATCTTGAATTAAAACCATCTCGAAACCCAAATTAAATTAATATAATTCGGTCCACTAAAATTTCCAAATCTCGGTCCAAAATTTAAATGGGATTCGGTGCAACGTAAATCATGCTAAAATTAGAACACGTGTCTTAGCTATTTTGGCTTTCAAAATCAAGAACTCACGTGGCCCCAAAACTAATTTGCAATATAGGACTCTACGTGGCCCATCAACCATCCATTTCAATTTGCAACAAAGTGAAATTCGGATCTATGTTGTGAGCATGTGCAGGTCACGTGACTTAACTCTAAAAGGGTAGACAAATTTCGGCCCACGTGGAATGAAAATCCGGAACTCACACTGCACCTCAACCCATTTAATTCCGGCACTTGAGTTCTAATACCGGATCATGGGATTTAAAATCCAATCCGTAACCACACAATTCCGGCCCAATATACAAAGGGTTCCGGATCCCTTTTCTTTTTCATTCCGGATCACAAGGGAGAGATCCAATTCCGGATCAGCTGGGTTCCGGCCCAAGGTATTTTCCGGATCTATCCAGTTCCGGAACTTAACAGTTCCGGATCCCCTCTTCTTTTGGCCTAGTTCTGGTAATTCCCTAAAATGGGTTCCGGTAATTCCCTAAAATGGGTTCCGGTAATAACTGGTTCCGGAGTGACCACTTACGGAACTTGGGTTCCGAATCATGAAATAATTACGTCTCGGTTCTACGCGATTCTAGCCTTAACAGTTAATAAATCGATTAATGATTTCTCTATCATCCTTTTCTCATGATTAACAGGTGTTACTCCTAACCTCATACCTTCATATTTATATCTAAATAAGTCATTTACGAAATCTGATTAGGGTTATCCCCATTTATGCTCTTAACTAGCTTTCACAACTTAAACATGGAGAATGAATAGAAATCTCTTAAACCAACATTTCATTCATGTAAAAGAATACATAAGGGAAACGATTTCTTACCAGTTTAAGAGCTCTCCTACTGAAATCGATACAGATCGCCTCTCTTTCCCGACTCTTCTTCTTCTCAGCCACCAACACCAAATGCAAATGCAAGAGAATGTTCAGTAATTAAATACCTAGGGATTTGAGTCCCTTTTATACCTTTCAAAAATTGCATAAAGGCCCCCTTAACTAACTTTTCATTTCTTACACTTTAGACACCAAACTTTCATATTTGCTAGAGAAACCCGGTTGTTACTGAAAAGGAGATCAAAAAGATGAAAGGGGATATAAAAGATAGGGAGGCTCGTATTCGTCGAGAAAACGAAGACATTCACCACATTATGCAAGACTTCGCAATTCTTCAAGCGAAGGTAAGCGACAAGCAAAGTTGGATTGATCAAACTAAGGCAATTTTTCAGTAGGTGGTGGTACGGGTGTTGCTTTAGTACTTTGTTGTTTATGTGTTGTTGTTTTGTACTTTTCCAGTTCGACATTGTTGTTTCGTTCCTTTCCTGTTTGTACGTTGTTGTTTCGTTTCTGGAGTTTTTATGTTGATGTTACATGTTGAAGTTTGCTCATGAATAAAGGTCTTTCATTAGGCTAAAAAGTAGTCTGAAAAGTGGTTCATATTAAAAATACAACTCCTAGATGTTATACAAGATTTCAGAACAAACACATATTAGTCAGTACAGTACAAAATTATCCAAATTTGAGACTACGGCTAGACGATGGTTTGGTTTTTGACAATCCGGGTCGACTTCTTACATGCTCTGGCGAGACGAGTCTCAAAGTGTTAAGCTCCACTTTCTCGATGTACACTTCAATCACAATATGGCCGTCAACATACTGGCGTATGTTGGCTACATCTTCGTCGGTACTCAATTCTACCAGTCCAATCAAGAAGTCTGCATTCGGCCTCTTAAAATACAACCTATTATATTTTGGTTCTTCATAGTCCAGCTCTTTCACGATCTGTTTAAGCAGTTGCATAGAAAGATCATCCACATCAAACATGTCAACATAAATTTTTAGACCACGAAAATAATGTAACAACCCAGTCTAAATAAAGCATACATAACTTTTAAATTTAAATAATTACAAAACTGGGTCCCAAAATTTCATTATATTTGATTCAAAATTTAGGTTGGCGGAAACAACATATACACAACTGAGAACATACTAGTTTCTACAAGTGTCAAAGGCACTGTCTCTATCTGCATCTGCTCTATCCTACTCTTGCTCACTTACCTGAGCCTCCTACTATCTGCTTACCTGAAAAGAGTTTAGTTTGGAAAATGCGAGGGTTAGACCATGAGGTCTAGTGAGCTCCCTCCTGACAGTTCTCAAAATCATTTAAAAACAGTTTATAACTTTCAAATACCTTCGCATAAAACTTTCACATAACTTTACATAAAACTTTCACGGATAAATCCGCTCCCGTAAATGGCACCCTGAAGTCACTCAAGAGTGACAACAACGAGTCAGTCTCACGCTGCCTTACTGGGTCACTCCTCCCATGGCATAAACGGGTCACTCCTTCCGGCATGAGCACTGGCGGGTCTACCTCCCGACTTAGCCAATTTACGTCTACCACAATGTATGCATACATCTCATATCAACTTTCAAACAAGTAAAATCATGTAAATAAACATGGCAATTCTACTCATTAACTTTCTTTGGAAAACAAGTTTAAAACACGTATTTTTAGTTATAAAAACTCACCTGGTGCTTTCACAATTTCTCCTCGTGAAAACTTCAGATTTTACGAGGATCACCTATGTTGATCCAAACCCTCAGTGATTTGATAATGACTCTTTAAGAAACACTTAGTGAAAATTGTAAGTAGACAATATGTATTAGAGTTTCACTATCGCTGATAAGTACTATGTCTCTACAGTACCGCTGATAGGAAACTCATGCTCTTTAAAGTACACATTCAACGATACTATTCATCAATAAAGCTCTGAGCCTGTTCAGTCTTGTTGATGATCGCTGATGATTTAGTTGTTTACTTATAATCCATGAAGACAAGTTTCATGTCAACAAATGTTCTACGCTGAAGTCGAAGATCAAGCCAAAGAACCAGCGACAAGTCTACTAATGAACTGATGCGGATATCAGCGAAGCCAAGACCTGTCCACTCAACGTGAAGTTTCAAGTAGAAGACTTCAGCGATCGCTGAGCTTTGTCACTCGCTGATAAAGTACTGTTCAACGAACGCTGATCATGAAGTTTCCTCTACAAGTTACTTTTGTCTTATCCCCTTGCACGTCTCCGTACGAACTGTCAGAACGGACATCCCTTTTTGTTCAGAATCGTACAACAAACTCTGATTCTACACTGTTCATCATGCGGCTACTAGGTTGTCTACCAAGGTCAAACCATGCAACCAATCAGCTGCTGGCACGTGTAAAGTTGTACTGATATGCATTTAATGCATACAGTATATAAGAAGAATCCTACTTCAGAAATGAAGTGCTCGACCATTTCTTCTCTCTACTACTTTGTGTTAGAATATTATTCGTAATATTTTTATCTTCTTTCTTTCTTATTTCTAGTGCAAGAAAACTTAGTGTTCTCTTAACTTGTTTAGATTAGATTTAATCCTTAATCTTGTTCCGCAACAAGTTGTAAATTGTTTGATAAATATCAATAAACAATTTAGAAAAGTAAAATATGTGTGTTTGTATTCACCCCCCCCCCCCTTCTACAAACTTGTATAACCCCTTCGGGACCAACAAGTGGTATCAACAGATTGTTTAATCTCATAAACAAGATCTTGCTTATACTAATCTTTTCTCTTCCTTCCTATTTTTCATAATGGCTACTAACACAAACACAAACTATATTGACAATGGTTCTCTTGCAAAACCCCCTAGATTTTCAAGAGACAACTTTAATCTGTGGAAAAATAGGATGATACTCTTCTTAGAAGGTGTAGACCCTACTATGCTGTAACACTCTACAAATCAGGGCTAATTTAAACCTCAATTTGCAACAAGATTTAACATAAAATCTGCCAAACTTTTATACATAACAAAGAGTTAACCTTGAGGATTCATATATACACTAATGCAAATTAAAATAACCTATTAATCTAATCTTATCAACTATGATCAGATTAAACCGGTTATCTAGTATTTACCAAAACTCTTCACTAAGGCTAACTTCTCCAATTTCCACAAAAATGTATACTCGAAAGCACTCGTCCCACAGCCCTTTACTTTCCCGAGCTAGCACCTGGTAAGAAAATATAATTTGAAACGATTAGGCTAACGCCTAGTGAGAACATTTGGTTTCAAAATAATACTTTTAAAAATCAATGTAAACAAAGCATAACAAACCTGTTCCACCCTTTTCTTACCATACGTTTCAACATCTTACGATGACGGGATTATACCCGATTCCATGAATATGACCAACACCAAGTCAGTCATGTTATCATGTTCCTGAGCCCACTACGAATCTCCACGGATTCTAGATTAATGCTCATATCCAAGAAATCACAATTACACATGTCAATTTCTTGGAAAGGAAGTAGAGATTACAATTAAGCCATGCCTATCTCTTTCCTTCCTTAGAATTCGGGAATTACGATTAGTCCACGCCTATCCCACGATTTCTCATCAATGTGAAATAGGAATTACGATTAGTCCACGCCTATTCCTCATTTCACCTAAACGGGAATTACGATTATTCCACGTTTAACACACACACTGGAATTACGATTAATCCACGCCTATTCCATGTGTTCATATAAAAACTAGTGCCTATGGATCCATTACACTTATTTGTACTCGTGCGGTTATTGCTTAATAAAATCATTTTCAAATAACGTTAATGAAGTTAAGCAAAACCATTCATTTCAAGATAACCAATTTTACTTTGTATCAAAACTCATTCAGGAAACATTCATATTAAAATATACCTTACCATAATTGAAATACATTTATAAAAAAAGGTAAGGTAAGAATGAACTCACCTGATAGCATTAGCGTCACTCTTATTTTACTTCTTAACCGTTGTAAGAATTCTTGTCTCCAAACTTCACAAAGTCTGAAATACCCAAATACATATTGTACTTGTATCAATTAACTGATTAGGACTCTTAAAATCCTAAATAACCAAAATCCTCGACACTTATCGCAACCCACTAATTGTGATAACACTTGTCGCAACCTACTACTTGCGACACAATACTTATCGCAACCCATTGTTGCGATATCCCCCTCTTATCACAACCCACTGTTGTGTAACACCCGGAAAATCCTTGTGAGTAATAATAGTCCTAATATTTCTTTATATTTTGACTTCTTAAATTATAATTGATTTTCTAAGTAATTTTCGTAATTGTTACTTGTTATTTGAGAACTTCCGATAGAAATCAGTAAGTTTATTCCTTAAGGAAATTAATGAAAAATAGATGATAAAGTTAAATATTAGATTTTATGGATTAGTTGGATGGGTAATTTGAATACGAGTCCAACGGTTCTTTCCGGAGCAAAAACGGAGTTCTAACGAAGAAGTTACGGCCAAATTAGTGGAAAACGAGAAATAAGCAAACAGAGGTTGGCGCGGATGGTGGCGCCGATGCACTGGCGCGGGCTCTGGCGCCGAGCACCTGACGTGCTAAAAAGAGGTTAAAACCCACCTCTTAGCCTTAGTCATTATCCATTTCATTTGGAGTTCGGGAATCAGGGTTTTCTCCTTCTTCTCAGGCGATTTTCATCTAAAGCATAAGGTAAATTCACACCTCTTAATCATACTTCAATCCAAGCAATTAGTAGATGAATCTTATCAATCAAACTTCAATTAGGGCTTTGCTTTCTTCATCTTCTCGATTTGGACTATTTGGGTTCAAGTCTTCAAGTTAGGGTTATACCAATTGAAGAATTAAGGTGAGTAACTTGTATCTAATTGATTGTATTATACTTATCTACCATTCTTTATCTTGATTTGGTATGATTAATGATAAATCTTGATGAATAAGCTCTTAATGGTTGAGAGGGAAAACAAGAAGACTTCAAGTAAGTCATGGTGGATTAATTGTATTTATGGATTAGTATGTCATGTTAAATGTCGATGCTAAGAGTTTGGCTTTGATTATACATCAATAGGATGTGATTTTGATGAGGGCTTAATAGATGTCTTAATGAGGAATTGATGGCTTAATGGTCAAATTGGACTTATTATTAAGTTGTAAACATGGTGGTTTATTATTGAATTCATATAGAGTATGATGTATTACATATGGTTGTATATGAACTACATGGTAGTAGTATTGCTTATGAGAAATGGTTAGACCATTGATATGTGTTAAATAAGCTTGATATCATATAGATTATGATGTATTACATATGGTTGTATATGACTACATGGGAGTAGTATTGTTGATGATAAATGGTTAGACCATTGTTAAAGTGCTAAATATGCTTGATATTATTTAGAATATGATTTATTACATGTGGATGTATATGAACTACGTGGAAGTAGAATTGATTGTATTAAATGGTTGGACCATTGTTATGTTAAATGGTTGGACCATTGTTATGCTAAATGGTTGGACCATTGTTATATTAAATGGTTGGACCATTTCTATATGCTGAATATGCTTGAATATTATTAGGATTAACATATTTGGTATTCACATAATTGGAGGAGCACCTAGTATGCATTGGAGGATATATCCTTACATACCGTGGGGTAAATGTAATGGATTCATACCTTCGGATACCGTGGGGTTTTTCCGTCGTGTTATGTCTTGTGACTCTACCGTGGGGTACCGATCATTGGATATCTTCGATTATGATGTAACTGGTAGCGATATGGGCCTTCTCCATGGAATCCAATTTGTGAATTTATCGAATTGTTATTCCTGCATGCTATGATTATGCTCTATGTGCTATGTGTAAATCTCACTTAGGCTTTTAAAGCCTAACACTTGTTGTGTGTTTTATGTATTACAGATTTTAGTGGTTCCGGACGAGAAGGTCTAGAACGGGGTTCTGAGCATGGGATCATTGTTAGAGAGATAAAGATTGGAAGATTGATGATAGAGCTTTCCGACACTCTTTTGATATTTGATTGCTATAGTAGTGATCAAATGAGCTAGTGGTTTAATAGTAGCTATAATTAGCTAAATCTTTGTATTAATGGTTATGTAATGATTTAAGTATGCTTTTACTCTAGTTTTGAGTACCACTCTTCCGTTTTATGGAAGTTTTTGTTAACCCCTGATTTGGGGTGTTACAAGTTGGTATCAGAGCAATAGTTTAAGTGAACTAAGTATGCTGATGAGATGCTTAGACTTAAGCTGAGATGAAATAAGTTATGACTTGTGAGATTTGGGTAGAAATACTAGGACGGGATAGTCTTAGAGTCAACGGAAATACGTGAAATTAGTACTGTGATAATAGTAACGAGGATTCTCATGTATGATATGTTCACAATTTCAATTAGCTACTGGTATTATGAATATATTATTACGCGAGCATGCTTATTTCTAAGATTATTACGGTGAATAACGATCGGTAAAGTACGTTTTGTATAAGGGTATGTGCATAACTATTTTCTTATGATTATCCCTTTAGGTTATAGTAGAACGATGGTGATTATGCCACCAAAATCCTTTGGAGGACAGATCGGTAAATGATTGGGGGTTGGAAGAACAACCTGGAAATTTGGCGGGACTCGTGAACGTCCGCCAAGGTAACCTTTAATAGGTGACTGATGCGCGTAGAAATAGAATATGAAACGTTTGACCAAGACAAAATTAGTATGACTTGGTTGATATGTGAATAGCGGAATGCATGAATAGCAAACGTCATAAGGCCGAAAGGACGACCACCGGTCGGAGGTAAAATGTCAATGATAAGTTACTTAAGTAAGACGATTGACCTCGTTGAGTAAGTAGCCTTCAATTGCGAGTAAAGTTTTTATGCATGGTGTCCTAGAGTATGCTACATGAATTTTCATGATTTCAAACCAATTGCATAAATAACAGTTTTAGTCAAGGTTGAGTTAGTATGTGCAAGTGATTATTTAAAGAAAAGGCAATCCTATTTACGTTGCACAACTAAATTTAGGAGTTGTTACAAAATATTTCTTACTTTACATGAAAAGATTTTTATTTTATTTTCGTCGTAACAACTTTATTTTGGTTGAGAAATATTGAGTTTACGGAAATTTATTATGCAAACAATTCTCGAGATAGTTGTGCAGTACTTTGGAGTCTTGAGAATGTTGGGGTCATGTGTACCCAAGTTGTTCCAAAAGTGGTTATTTCAAATGAGAAGAATAAAAGCTGAAGGACCTCTTTGTAAGAGTGTTAAGATTATGAAAGACGGTTGTGTAATAGAAGTGCTTTACTTGCGATGTGGATGGGCTACAAAGGAGAAAGTTTTAAGCACAAATGAAGTCAGGTATGGAAAATATTGAACTGTGAAGGATTGTATTTGTTTTAGTAGTGGTTTGGAATCACAAGGAGTTAGTATGAACGAATAAGTTCGAGTTATTTAGGAAATCGAAAGTAGTAGTTCAACTAAAGTTGGGGAGGAGTTATTTAGTGAAATAAACTCAGTGAAAAGGGGTATGAATGATTGTGAGAAACCTGGTTTGTGGTGAAAGACTGTATGTGAAGAATGTACGAGTGAGTACAGGTAACAACTGCCAAGATAAGTGTGTCAACTAGTATGTAAAGTTGATATCTGATGGAAGTCTTTTCGGAGATTCCAGATGAATAGTACTAGTTGTCATTGAAGCTGTTGGATTATGTGGTGATAAGATGATGTAGTAATTTGGCTATAAGTGGAATAGAATGCCGAGCGGTAGTGTAAGTTATCCAAAGAAATTGTGGTTGTGGGAGTCGTTAAATGAGTTTATGATTTTGAATCATAGGAAGAAATGATAGAAAGGTCGGACCTAAGAATGTAGTTATACTACACGTTCGATGGAATTATCATCTTTGAGATATAATATCTTAGTGCTTGGTTGCAATGTGATCGTGTAGTACGATACTGATGCGAGGAAATGGTAATACTTTATACTAAAGAAACGTATGGGTCATAGATGTAGTGATGGGTGTCGTAGATATAGAAGTATTTAAAAGTGGTGAGTATGCTCAATTTAAAGTGAGTATGGATTTTCAAGCAGTATACGTTAATGTTATTTTGAGACCTGGAGATTGAGATGTGGATGATGACGGTATTGAAGACCAAGCAATAGTCGGATAAAGGTTTAATGGTAAACGGTTACTTTAAGGAGGCTTACAAATCTAAGTTGGGGAGCGGATAATGAGGAAAGAAGTAAGGTTCCGGAAATATGAAAGATGAATCCTTGTTCCTTCTAGATTTTTATTTGTGAATGGAACTCATGTGTGGGTTTGGTTAGAGTGCAAAGGTTGGTGATAATTAGGTGTCAACTTTTGGGGCTTAAGGCCAAACATCTTTAGTGTAATCGGGGAATTGTAGCCGATTTAAAAAAAAAAAAAGAATGATGGTGATGGTAGTAGTAACCTTAAGATACTCATTTGTGATGAGTGGTTTTAGTGAACTAATCTTTGTGTATGGTTAATGAACCTGTCTGTTTGATGATTAATTATTGAGATGGATTTTGGAGTCTATTAGAGCTCTTTGGATGTGAATGGCCGTTAACGATAGGGACAATTGAAATTAGAGATTTGGTTGGTCTCAGTATTAATTGAGCCTTAAATTGATTTAGAGTTTGAAACTGAAATCAAGATGTATAGAACATTTTAAGGTTGGGAGACGACTGAAGTCGTATGGTTGGGAGTTTCTCTATGGTTGGAACGTTTATCCGTACATAAGTACAACGTATGTATAGGGGTTTTGTTAATAAACAATTGTTCGAGGAATTATCTTTAAAGACCGTGTGGATGGAATTTAGATTCCCGTTAGGAATTGATTGAATTTTGGTCGACAGTAAGTCGGTTGACTTTAGGTTGTAAAGAATATAGATTTCGAGGACGAAATCGTTTTAAGGTTGGGAGAATTGTAACACCCGGAAAATCCTTGTGAGTAATAATAGTCCTAATATTTCTTTATATTTTGACTTCTTAAATTATAATTGATTTTCTACGTAATTTTCGTAATTGTTACTTGTTATTTGAGAACTTCCGATAGAAATCAGTAAGTTTATTCCTTAAGGAAATTAATGAAAAATAGATGATAAACTTAAATATTAGATTTTATGGATTAGTTGGATGGGTAATTTGAATACGAGTCCAACGGTTCTTTCCGGAGCAAAAACGGAGTTCTAACGAAGAAGTTACGGCCAAATTAGTGGAAAACGAGAAATAAGCAAACAGAGGTTGGCGCGGATGGTGGCGCCGATGCACTGGCGCGGGCGCTGGCGCCGAGCACCTGACGTGCTAAAAAGAGGTTAAAAGCCACCTCTTAGCCTTAGTCATTATCCATTTCATTTGGAGTTCGGGAATCAGGGTTTTCTCCTTCTTCTCAGGCGATTTTCATCTAAAGCATAAGGTAAATTCACATCTCTTAATCATACTTCAATCCAAGCAATTAGTAGATGAATCTTATCAATCAAACTTCAATTAGGGCTTTGCTTTCTTCATCTTCTCGATTTGGAGTATTTGGGTTCAAGTCTTCAAGTTAGGGTTATACCAATTGAAGAATTAAGGTGAGTAACTTGTATCTAATTGATTGTATTATACTTATCTACCATTCTTTATCTTGATTTGGTATGATTAATGATAAATCTTGATGAATAAGCTCTTAATGGTTGAGAGGGAAAACAAGAAGACTTCAAGTAAGTCATGGTGGATTAATTGTATTTATGGATTAGTATGTCATGTTAAATGTCGATGCTAAGAGTTTGGCTTTGATTATACATCAATAGGATGTGATTTTGATGAGGGCTTAATAGATGTCTTAATGAGGAATTGATGGCTTAATGGTCAAATTGGACTTATTATTAAGTTGTAAACATGGTGGTTTATTATTGAATTCATATAGAGTATGATGTATTACATATGGTTGTATATGAACTACATGGTAGTAGTATTGCTTATGAGAAATGGTTAGACCATTGATATGTGTTAAATAAGCTTGATATCATATAGATTATGATGTATTACATATGGTTGTATATGACTACATGGGAGTAGTATTGTTGATGATAAATGGTTAGACCATTGTTAAAGTGCTAAATATGCTTGATATTATTTAGAATATGATTTATTACATGTGGATGTATATGAACTACGTGGAAGTAGAATTGATTGTATTAAATGGTTGGACCATTGTTATGTTAAATGGTTGGACCATTGTTATGCTAAATGGTTGGACCATTGTTATATTAAATGGTTGGACCATTTCTATATGCTGAATATGCTTGAATATTATTAGGATTAACATATTTGGTATTCACATAATTGGAGGAGCACCTAGTATGCATTGGAGGATATATCCTTACATACCGTGGGGTAAATGTAATGGATTCATACCTTCGGATACCGTGGGGTTTTTCCGTCGTGTTATGTCTTGTGACTCTACCGTGGGGTACCGATCATTGGATATCTTCGATTATGATGTAACTGGTAGCGATATGGGCCTTCTCCATGGAATCCAATTTGTGAATTTATCGAATTGTTATTCCTGCATGCTATGATTATGCTCTATGTGCTATGTGTAAATCTCACTTAGGCTTTTAAAGCCTAACACTTGTTGTGTGTTTTATGTATTACAGATTTTAGTGGTTCCGGACGAGAAGGTCTAGAACGGGGTTCTGAGCATGAGATCATTGTTAGAGAGATAAAGATTGGAAGATTGATGATAGAGCTTTCCGACACTCTTTTGATATTTGATTGCTATAGTAGTGATCAAATGAGCTAGTGGTTTAATAGTAGCTATAATTAGCTAAATCTTTGTATTAATGGTTATGTAATGATTTAAGTATGCTTTTACTCTAGTTTTGAGTACCACTCTTCCGTTTTATGGAAGTTTTTGTTAACCCCTGATTTGGGGTGTTACATGTTGTGACATACATCTTATCGCAACCAACTGTTGCAATATACAACTTATCGCAACCAACTGTTGCGATACAACAATCTTGTCGCAACCCAAAGTTGCGACATTCATCCTTATCGCAACTATCATCCTTATCGCAACTAACTGTGTTCATCTTTGTCTCAACTAACTGTAAACGTAAATAAGTCCAAATTGATACTTTTAAGCTATGCATGCACCTATAAATTTGCAGATATACATAACACTACCAGTATAAGAGACTTATAGACTCAGATTTCTTATATCTTTCCAAAATCATCAAAACCCAATTCTAAACCATTAGAAAACTTTAGCTATATGAGAGGAAGAATTTATGTGAGAGATATACCTTTGTTTTCCTCAGATTGTACTTAAATTTCCAGCTGAAATTATCTGTTTTGCTTCTTCTTCTTCTTCTTTCGGTTCTCTCTCTCTCTTTCTCTCTTTTGCACCATAAAACACACACACATACACAAAACTCAAAGTTAAGTGAATATCTCTTATCCACATATTTACATGAGATGATGGTGGTGTGACACATATTTCACCACTTAACCAAACAACCCCCTATACTTTCATCATTTGACAATTTCCACCCTCAAACTTATAAATTAAAATTAAAGTTTTCCCCTTAACTTATAACTCCATAAAACAATTAACGTAACTTACTCGGGGATAAACTCTAAAATTAATCTATCAAATAATTATACTTAAATTATTCAATAAACCGAACGTAACCTTTTATAAAAATTCGAGATGTTACATATGCCTTATTACATCAAAAATGGTCCATATATTCCTGTTAGGATTGATCCTGAAGTTCCAGGCACTACTACTAGAGCTGCCATTCTTGAAAGAATCATTCCTAAGGAACCTCACAATTGGTCTGATGAAGATAAGAAGAAAGTGGCTATCGACACTAAAGCCAAATCCATTCTTTCCATGGCTTTTCCTGACGAAGTCTACCATTCCGTCATGAACCTGAAAACCTCCAAAGCCATGTGGGACCCAATCTGTGTTCAATATGAAAGAACGTCTGAAGTCCAGGACTCAAGAAAGATCAACCTGGTAAGACAGTACGAAAGCTTCATTTGTGGTAATAATGAATCTCTCTCTAAAGTACATCAGCGATTTAACTGTTTAATTATTGATATGAAAACCATTGGTAAGGAATATTCTAACTTTGAAATTCTGAAAAAGTTCTTATAACGTTTACCTGAAAGTTGGGACAGTTATTCAATGTGTCTCAAGCTGTCAAAGGATCTAAAATCTATGACTCTCTCTACCTTATATGGCACTATGCTCAATCATGAGTAGTCGTGTCATCTTAAGAAGAATCTGGTAAAAGATTCCAAAAGCACCCCTGTTGCTTTACTCTCAGAGTCACCTTCCACTCAGCGATCCACTATCACTGTCACTGAGTTTGAAAATAACTCTGAATGCTCATCAGATGCTGACTCTTCAGATTTTGATGAATCTCTGGCACTCCTGGCTAATAATTTTAGAAGATTCGCTAGAAAGAGTAACTTCAGAAGGAACAAACCCCTTGCACTCACTGACAAGCCAAAAACATCAACCCCTGTTGATAAGGCTACTGCTACCTGCTTTAACTGTGAGAAAGTAAGACACTTTGCTAGTGAATGCAGGTCAAAGAAAGTCTTTAAACCCTCAGCTTTCTCCAAGAAATCCTCTAACCCCAGGGCTAGAGATGACAAATATAAGAAGCTGAAAGAAAAATATTCAAAACTGAAAAACTTTAAGAAGAAAGGCAAAGGCCTGATGGCTGACTTTGACTGGGCTGCCTCTGATGAAGAAGAATCATCTGACTCAGAAGATGATGATGAGTCGAATCTCTGCCTCATGGCCAAAATCGAAGAAGAGGAAGAAAATTTTGACATTCCCTCTACTTCAGCCTCTGCTACTAAGGTATCAACTTCTTTCTTTACAAATATTTCAGATATTGATGAAGCTGATAGTCTTCGGAAAATCGATCTCTTGACTATGAATTTATATGATGCCATGAATGGTAAAACCGTCGCTGAAAATCAAAACCTTGATCTCGTTGAACAACTTAAAAATTGTCACCTTCAAATAGAAAAGCTTTCTAAAATTGAAGAGGATTTAAAAGATCAAGTTCACATAAATCAACTAGTCAAAATCGAACGTGAAGAAGCTATCGCTGCATTAAAAGCTGAAAAATCTACTGTTGAAGGATGGTGTAAATCCTCAACAACGATCACTGAGATAATTAAGTCTCAGATTCCCCTGAGTGACAAACGTGGTCTTGGTTACAAAGCTGACGCTGAAGAACCAACCACTGACCATTCCATGTTTAAGTTTGAAATGTTTGTGTCCTGAATCCCTGACACTTCCTCGTCTCAGTGTTTTCCTCTTCAATAACTCCCATCCCTGAGGAAAAACCTCCCTTAGTCTCTAAAGATAAAGGTAAAGAAAAAGTTTTCAATCAAAAACCTCATAAGGGTACCTATGTACCAAAGCTGAATGCTTCTAAGGCTTCAGTGACTTATCCCTCTACTTCTAAGAACAAGATCCCTGGATTTATTCAGCGATCTACTCCTAGAATCAGAGTGGATATTATTGGTAAGAAATTCAAAGAACTGATTGTTCCTCCCATTTCCAATGCCAAAGGTATACTTGGTGCTGGTCCTGCTCATTTAAAATTAACGGCTAAACATGCAAATGGTCCTAAAGCTAATTTTAGCTATAGGAAATGTTATCACTGTGGCATTGGTAGTAAGTGCCCCACAACCACCAAAGCTGAAAAGTTAGCTAAGGTGAAGATCAATGCCCCTAAGGCAAAGAAGACCACTGAGGTTAAGAAATTAACCAAAGTGAAGACTCATTCCAAAGCTGAATCTTCAAATCCTGCGAAGATTGCTGAACCTTCCACTTTCTCTACCACCACTGACAAGTGTGGGCCCATTGTAAAATGGGTGCCCAAGTCGAACTAATCTTTCTTTGTTTGCAGGTTAAGAAGGGTATCTGGTATCTCAATAGCGGATGCTCTAGACACATGACTGAAAAAAGAAAAGGGTCCCTCAGTGACCTTCGGTGGAAACGGAAAAAGGCTATACCCGAGGGTTTGGTGTACTCTCAAATGGTACAACAACCTTCAGAAGAGTCACACATGTTGAAGGACTGAAGCACAATCTTCTAAGCATCAGTCAGCTGTGTGACATGGATAACAAGGTGATTTTCACTAAGGAATCCTGCTTTGTCACTGACAAAAAGGAGAAGATAGCTCTCAGCGGATACCGTATGGAAAATGTTTATGTTATAGACATGGACTCTACAACCACTGAGAACTCCTGTTTCTTCTCAAAAGCCTCATCTGACGCCAACTGGCTATGGCATAAGAGGCTCTCTCATCTAAACTTCAAGACACTGAATACTCTCTCCTCTAAAGAGTTGGTTGCCGGTCTACCTCAACACTCATACGCTAAGGAATCTTTATGTTCAGCGTGTGAGAAAGGGAAACAAACTAAAGCAAGCTTCAAGTCTAAACAAGTTTCCTCAGTGTCATCTCCTCTACAACTTCTACATATGGATTTGTTTGGCCCTGTTAACAAACAATCCATCGCTGGAAAGAAATATATATTGGTCATAGTTGATGAATTCTCTCGCTATACCTGGGTAATGTTTCTCCGTTCTAAGAGTGACACCCCTGAAGAACTCTCGCTTTTGTCAGGAAAATGGAAGTCCTGAACAACATGACCGTTCGCTCAATAAGGAGTGATCATGGGACTGAATTTAAAAATAGTTCTCTTGATTATTTCTTTGAAAGTAAGGGTATTTCTCACAACTTTTCCTCAATGAGAACACCACAACAAAATGGAGTCGCTGAAAGAAGAAATCGAACTATCATCGAAGCTGCACGTTCAATGCTCATCGATTCTCATCTACCTACTCAGTTTTGGGCAGAAGCTGTCAACACTGCTTGTTTTACTTAAAACAGGTCGCTGATTGTCAAAAGATTCAAGAAGACAGCCTATGAACCTTTCCATGGGAGAAAGCCTTCAATTAGCTTTCTTCACATCTTTGGATGTCAGTGTTTCATACTGAACAACAGAGATGCCCTTGGAAAGTTTGATCCTAAGGCTGATGATGGAATTTTTCTTGGATACTCCTCAGTCTACAAAGCCTTCAGAGTCTTCAATCGTAGAAGGCAAACTGTAGAAGAAACGATCCACGTCACCTTTGACCAATCCCGTTCAGCGAACTCTAGACCTTCTGCTGATACTGAAGAACTGAATCAATGGATGTTTTCTCATCTTGGTGATTCAGAAGACGCTCCTACTCATCCATCTCATACTCATCCCGCTGAAGATGATGATCCTACTATCATCCCAAGCATGCAGAATAGTGAAGCAGAAACATCATGGGTCTCAGCTGTTCCTATAAACACTATGCCTGCCTCTGAACCTTCTATCTCAGACATACCATTTACTTCTCAGCAATCAGTGAATGAAATAACATATGAACCTCTTCCTCTCTTGGCTGATATACCAGAAGTTGCTGAAGCCTTATCTTCAGCTCCTCAAGAAGTTCAAGTTGAGTCAGCGACTTATGCTCCGGCTCAGCGATGGACTATAAGTCACCCTATTGATCAAATTCTTGGTGATCCAAACGCTGGTGTTCAGACTCGACGAAGTGCAGGTAATATTTGTTTATTTGTTAACTTTATTTCTCTGATTGAACCAAAGAAAATAGATGATGCCCTCAGAGATCCAAACTGGGTCAGCGCTATGCAAGAAGAGCTGACTGAATTCGAAAGAAACAAAGTTTGGAAGCTCGTTCCTCGTCCATCCGACAAGTCAGTGATAGGCACTAAATGGGTCTATCGAAACAAGTTGGATGAACATGGAACTGTAACCCACAACAAAGCTCGACTTGTTGCTCAGGGATACAGACAAGAGGAAGGTATAGATTATGACGAAACATTCGCCCCAGTGGCAAGACTAGAAGCCATTCGTCTATTCTTAGCTTACACAGTACACAACGACTTCAAAGTGTATCAAATGGATGTTAAGTCAGCTTTCCTCAATGGAAAGCTGAATGAAGAAGTCTACGTGGAACAACCTCCAGGATTCTCAGATCCTAAGCATCCAGGTTATGTTTATAAACCGGACAAGGCACTTTATGGCTTAAAGCAAGCTCCTCGTGCATGGTATGACACTCTATCCTCTTATCTCTAAATCGAAAAATTTGAGCGAGGTAAAATTGACAAAACTCTAATATTCAGGAAAGTAAAAGGTCATATTATTCTTGTTCAAATATATGTCGATGATATTATATTTGGTTCCACTAACCCTGAACTTTGTACTCGTTTCGCTGATAGAATGAAAGCTGAATATAAAATGAGTATGATGGGTGAGCTAACATATTTCCTTGGTCTTCAAATCAAACATAATGAAAAAGGAACTTTCATTCATCAGGGAAAATATGTTAAAGATATGCTGAAGAAATTTGATTTAACTCAGAGCTCAGCTATGAAAACCCCTATGGCACCACCGCTGACACTTGATAAGGATACTAAGGGTATTCCTGTTAATGTCACGATGTACCGTGGGATGATCGGCTCTCTTCTGTGTCTCACAACTAGCCGACCTGGTATTATGTATGCAACCTGTTTGTGTGCACGATATCAAGATGAACCTAAGGAATCTCATTTGATCGCTGTAAAGCGAATCTTTCGTTACCTTAAGGGTACTCATAACCTAGGTCTTTGGTATCCCAAAGACTCAGGGTTTGATCTAATCGCCTATTCAGATAGTGATTTTGCAGGATGCAAATTGGATAGGAAAAGCACCACAGGAGGCTGTCAGCTCCTGGGTGGAAAGCTGGTGGGTTGGACAAGTAAATATCAAAACTTAGTGTCCACCTCAACCGCTGAAGCTGAGTATGTAACTGCTGGAAGCTGTTGTTCTCAGGTCTTGTGGATGAGAAATTAACTACTGGACTATGATCTTCAGCTGTCGAAGATTCCAATCTATTGCGACAGCACAAGTGCCATCGCTATAGCCAATAATCCAGTGCTACACTCAAAAACCAAACACATCGAAATCAGGTATCATTTTATCAGAGATCATGTGATGAATGGTGATATAGAACTTCATTTTATCCCAACTGACTTTCCGTTAGCCGATCTTTTCACCAAACTTCTTGATGAGACAAGATTCAACTTTCTCATCAGCGAGCTTGGAATGCTGAACTTAGAAGAATAAAAATCTTCAGCGGTTCCCATTTGATCAGCGATAAAATAAAATGAACTTGTATAACCCTATTAATTATCTTCTCTCTGAACAAAATTGACTCGCTGATATTAAGGTATGTTCTCTCTTACTCGCTGACGTTCGCATAAATGCAAGACTTCAAAACAAATTGCATCGCTGAATATCTCTTCCTTTCAGTGATACTTTGATATTTTAAAACTAACACTGATACTTCTATTCAGTGTTTCTATTTTTTTAAAATGTCCCTGAACTTTTCAAAAACCTCAAAGACACTTTAAAATATGAAAGGACGTTTGTGACGTCATCAAACGGATAACCATGGTACGTTTTCTCTGACACGTTCGCCCGTTTCGACTTCTCTTGTCCAATCAAATTCAAGGGACGTGTCCGTGTCATCATGAAAAACTTTCCCGCTCATAGTTTTTCTCTCTCTACTCTCACTATATAAACCCTTTGCGTTTATATTTATACCTTTTACGCGAACATCATCTCCTTCAAGCAAGAATTCTCTGTTGCATTCAAAATATTAACTCAAGAACCTGTTCATCTTCATCTTCTTCAACATCACAGGTTAATATTTCTTTTACCTTGAAACTAATAAACTTGTTTTCGATCTTATTCTTGTTTCTAAAAGATCAAACAAAAGAACTTTTTAAAATGAAATCATTTCTCTTAATGATTTTATGAACACAATCTTCATGATTGTTCTTCAAGTTTAAAACAAAAATCTTAAACTTGTATCTTCATATGTTTTTCCAGAATCCTCTCTTTAAAAAGGAAACTGGAAAATAAGACATTCACTAGTTCTTGAATCTTTGTCAAAACTAGAAAAACCCTAATTTCTATTTTCTTTCTCTAAATAGAAATTACAAAACCCTAAAAACCCTTATTTTGGAACTTTATCCATTTTAAGAAACTTCTGTTCATATTCTTCATTCTTATATTATATAAATAGAAATGGCATCACCTACTGAAGCTACCTCAACTCAGTCTCCTACTGCTTCTACAAGGACTGTACTCACTCATGCTCCTCAAGTTAAGTTCAAATACAAACAAATCAACTTTCAGGGCAACAACCCTTATGCCCTCTTCAACTTCCCTCAGAGAAAGAAAATCACTCATCTAGACGACGCTGTGAACTTTCTCAAGACATGTCCTCTATCCACAGCTCTGACCATCACTCCTCCAGCCAATAGACACCTACTCGCTCAGTTCTGGTATACTGCCAGACGAGCTATGATCACCTCCACCAAAGACCCCAAAAAGGAAATCGAAGTCATCCTTTTTGACACTGACCATGGTACCTCCAAGACCACACCTGGTAATATCAGGTGTGCCCTAAACCTCCCTGCTGCCACAAAAGAAAAACGCTTTATCCCTATACCAAACCCCAAGAACCCCACTGACAGAGACGCCATCCGTGCATTCTTTGATGCAATGAAGTATGTATGGGAAACAGGGAGAGATGAACTCCCTGAGAAGAAGCTGACTGCCATCAAGAAACCGAAAATGCCAAGCGAGATGAATTTCATCTTCGCTCATCTGATAAGCTGCATGACAACTAAAGTTGGGTCTTCTGACCAAGCATCCCAACCTCAGCAGGCTATGGGGTATGCACTGCTGAAGGGCCTACACATCGACTGGGCCAAAATCATTTTTGACGACATGATTCAGAGAGTCGAGGAATCCAAAAGACTATTCCATATCCTCGATTTCTCCGCACTCTCTTCCTACTGGGACTCGGGGACAAATACCCGAAGGTGGGTGACCTGAAACTATCACAGGTTGGCACCAAGATTCTCGAGTTCACCCCCATGCCAAACGAGGTACATCTTTCTACTATCTTATCTATTCTCAATCCCCACTTCTTCTACTTCTGCGGCTACCTCAGCGGTAATCCCAACAGCTGATACCCAGGCTACAACCTCCACTCCTTCCAAGAAAAGGAAACAATCTAAATCCCCACTTGGCGCCCCTAAGCCCAAGAAGTCCTCAACAGAGCAACACCCAAGCCTTTCCAGGTTGAAGCCTCCGCGACTCACTCTTCTCAAGAGCCGTTGGATAGTTCCGTGGTACGCTCTGCCACAACTGTTCAAGCCACCCCTTCCATACCAACTTCAGCGTCTCTAAACGCCGAGGTTATAAACTTGGAACTGAACCCCCCTCCTTCAGACTCTCTAAGGACTAAAGAAGTACTTCTTAGCGGATCCAACGCTAAACCCCTCACCAAAACCCTCTTCTCAACCATCATTCCTCCCACCTCTCCTTTGGTCACTCAATCTATTCTTCCCCCATTTACTACAACAAACATCATCCTCAGCGATACCTCTGCTGAAAATCTTCAGAGGATGATGGAGCAGAATAAAGGACCTGTAGGCACCTCCATTCGTCAGGGAACTCTGGAAGACGACATGGAACGATTCTCAGGTTATCAAAGTTTCGAGGACTTCAGCAACCCGCCTACAGGTATACATAAAAACATACACACTCCTTTCTCTAAATCCCCAACTTCTGAGCTTTCCTTTGTTCATAAGTTATTAACTGTTGCAGGTCCTAATTTGGGAGATATCAACAACTCCCTGAAAGACTTGACAACAAAGGTGGAATCTCTCACCACCACACTATCTGCAAACTCTTCAGCGGTTACAAACACTGGAGATGCTCTAAAGACGCTGACCACTGAGGTGGAAAAGAAAGCCTCCAGTGCTGATCTGGAGAAGGTGGAAGGTAGCATCGGAAGCTTTGCTACCACTCTCGCTGAAAACTCCACCTCCATCAACAATCTCAACTTCCCCAACAGCACCCTCTCCACAAACTTTACCTCCCTGTCCAATGAAGTCACATCATTGAAGACAGAGGTTGGTACTCTTAAGGGAGAGGTGTCTATCGTCAAGACCGAGGTCAGCACTGTCAAAGTTCTCCTACAGCAGATTCTTGACCGCTTGAATGCTCCAACTTGCTCTCCATCGCATTTTACTTAGGCTGATCGAGAGAATCTTCAAAGAACCAGTCCTGCTATTTCTGGCCTGGAAGACAGAATAGTGGTGAATGAAACCTTCATGGGAATCACTGGCCTAGAAGACAGTGATCCTAAGAATGCTGATGCTGCTGCTGCTTCTGTTTCCTCCCCCATCCATCATGTGGAAGAGGGGGAGAAGGATCAAGACCTTCCCCATAATGTTGAGGGGGAGAAGAAAACTCTTGAAGACCTTCCCCATAACGCTGAGGGGGAGGGTATTGTTTCTGATGCTGCTGCTAAAAAACCTTAGGGAGTTGAAAACCCCAAGGGAACCGAGAAACCTCCCTCTGAATTTGAGGGGGAGCAACTCGATGAGGAAGCTGAAGCTGATGTCACCGAACCTTATGCTGATGAGGTCGAATCTGAAGAAGAAGCTGAAGACGATGAAGACGTAGACATCACTGATGATGAACCATCATCATCCCCTAAAGATGATGATGATGACGATGATGACTTCGACTTCTTCGTCCAGCCTAAGAAGGCCCCGACTCAAAAAGGGGTTGTCATCAGAGAATCTTCAGGGGAGGGGACAAAGACAAAGCCTGCAGCGACTGAAGCTGACAAAGGCAAAAATAAAGGCCTCGCTGTAGAAGGCAATCTGACTATCCTTTAAAGAAACCCAGTTTGTCAGGTACAATATCTTTTCTTCCCTCACACTGCATCCCTTCTCAACCTCAGTTCTCCTCTCCATAAAACCTCTAAACACTTAACCCTCATTATTTCTCTATCTCTTCTTTCCCAAATGATCTTACTTAAACGATCGCTGTGTTTCAGCTAGTCCCTTCCCCTGCTTGAGGATCCAGCTGAAGTTCTTCCTGCTGCAACTGCAACTGCAACTGCAACAATAATCCCAGCCACAAGAGCTGAAGAAATAATCCCGGTCTTGGATTTCACTGAGACTGATGAACCTGAAGAACAATTGCTCTCTCATAACAAAAGACCTTCCTTAGCTCCTAAAACGCTAAGTGAAGAAGAACTGAAAAGATAAGAGGCAATGATCAAACAGCTTGAAGATCAGGTAATCATTAATGCTCCTAGGTTCAGACTATCAAGAAAAGAATTCGCTGAACATCTTAAAGCTGAACGACAACTCGCCGATCGAAGGAAAGCTGAAGAACAAGATAAAGCCTATGCCATCCAGCTTGTCCAACAATCGGTGAAAGACCCCGAACTGAAGAACACTCCCATTGATGTCCAACGTCAATTGTGGAAAGACGCCCAGAAAATCATCGAAAAGAAGACCAAGGTATCTGACTCTACCTTGGAATGGTGCAAAGAAAGGCTGCACTATCGATCTCGGGCAGCCAAAATCAACAAGGTGAACATCAGGGGAAGAACGTCCATAAACGTTCCTGTTGTTGAAGCTGACATATTCAGAGAAAATGGTACCAAGGAGACCATCTATGCTACTACGATCAAGAAGTGTGGTTTCTCTGAATGGTTGGAGATGCGAATAGCCATTCAGCGATCTCGCTCAGCGTATAAAAGCCATGTCAAGAAAATTATAAATTCTCAGATCGACTTGGTTACATCTGCTGTGGATATTCCTCCTCCTCCTCCTAATCCAGTTCAACAAACAAAGGGCCTCTGTAAAGAAAAACATAATACCTTCAGACTCAGGTCCTCATATAAGAAACGAAACCGGTATTGGTTTTTCACGCGCTGAAGTTCTTGGTCCTGAACCTGATCTCTCAGCTCTTGACACCTCCCTGCCCCCTGGTGAACGTTTTGTCCCTGGTAAAGTCTTAAGCGAACCTTATGGTATCTTCTTCAGAGACTACGATGGACGAGAACGCTTTCAACGCATCTCTGAGCTCCCCATCACTCCTATCGAACAGCTCAAGGATCTCATCTATTGGTGTGAATTCAGAAACGATCTTCTCGGATACTTCATGAAGCCCCTAATCTTCACAAGAGCAAAGAATAGACGGGATCTTGGAGAAAAAGTCCCTGACTGGATGAACCCCTCTACAAGAACCCTTGATGAACTTCTCGTTAAGGAAGAACCTGAATAGCTGATAGGATTTTCTGTAAATTCTTCTATCTTTATCATCTTGTATCTTTTGTACTTGTAAATTTATTTGTTGTACTTGTAATTTTTCCACTTCCCTCTGTAACCTTTACGAAGTTTAAAGAAAAATTTCAGCAAATGTACTTTACTCCATCAGTACTTAAAAGATCCCAGAAAACAGTAAAAGGGACAAATATTTTATGAGTTCTTTTTATCCTTTTGTTTTCACACTTAGCAATTTTCTTTTATTGCTATGTCATAATCAAATAGGGGGAGATTGTTGATCCAAACCCTCAGTGATTTGATAATGACTCTTTAAGAAACATTTAGTGAAAATTGTAAGTAGACAATATGTATTAGAGTTTCACTATCGCTGATAAGTACTATGTCTCTACAGTACCGCTGATAGGAAACTCATGCTCTTTAAATTACACATTCAGCGATACTATTCATCAATAAAGCTCTGAGCCTGTTCAGTCTTGTTGATGACGGCTGATGATTTAGTTGTTTACTTATAATCCCTGAAGACAAGTTTCACCTCAACAAATGTTCTACGCTGAAGTCGAAGATCAAGCCAAAGAACCAGCGACAAGTCTACTAATGAACTGATGCGGATATCAGCGAAGCCAAGACCTGTCCACTCAACGTGAAGTTTCAAGTAGAAGACTTCAGCGATCGCTGAGCTTTGTCACTCGCTGATAAAGTATTGTTCAACGAACGCTGATCATGAAGTTTCCTCTACAAGTTACTTTTGTCTTATCCACTTGCACGTCTCCATACGAACTGTCAGAACGGACATCCCTTTTTGTTCAGAATCGTACAACCAACTCTGATTCTACACTGTTCATCATGCGTCTACTAGGTTGTCTACCAAAGTCAAACCATGCAATCAATCAGCTGCTGCCACGTGTAAAGTTGTACTGATATGCATTTAATGCATACAATATATAAGAAGAACCCTACTTCACAAATGAAGGGCTCGACCATTTCTTCTCTCTACTACTTTGTGTTAGAATATTATTCGTAATATTTTTATCTTCTTTCTTTCTTATT
The DNA here is from genome assembly GCA_033807775.1 of Saussurea involucrata. Taxonomy (NCBI): domain Eukaryota; kingdom Viridiplantae; phylum Streptophyta; class Magnoliopsida; order Asterales; family Asteraceae; genus Saussurea; species Saussurea involucrata. The sequence goes on from CM066320.1 coordinate 26,848,972, forward strand.
TCTAGTGCAAGAAAACTTAGTGTTTTCTTAACTTGTTTAGATTAGGCTTAATCCTTAATCTTGTTCCGCAACAAGTTGTAAATTGTTTGATAAATATCAATAAACAATTTAGAAAAGTAAAATCCGTGTGTTTGTATTCAACCCCCCTTTCTACAAACTTGTATAACCGCTCCGGGACCAACAACCTATGTTGATAAAAGTATAGAAATAATGAGTCTCATGCTAACTTTAATCTCAATAACTTTCTACTTGACTTAACTCTCAACGAACTCTGGAATGTGGACCCAAAATGATAAAATTCCGGATCCCATACTAAAACAATACCGGATCCTTAGAATTTCCAATCCTACGGCCCAACATATAAAATTTCAGATTTTATGCATTTAATTTCCAAATTCTGGAAGATCCACACCACACACCGGACCTTGCAAATTTGAACATTACCGGACCCAAGGCCCATTAACACCGGACTCCTTTTTTTAAAAGAAAGCAGTACCGGATCCACCCTTTTAAATATTACCGGATCTTTAGTTACCGGATCCAGGCCCAAGGATATAATTAAATTCCGGTTCATAATAGAAATACCGGATCAGCCCACAGTTTTCAGTTCCGGTTTCTAATGTTTGGCCCAACGATTTATATTCTGGATCCAAAGCATTTGGTAATTCCGGACCAGCCCAAAATTTAATTCCGGATCACACTTTCTCTTTTTACCGGATTTATGGCCCAAAATAAAATATATCGGTTCTCATTTAACTTCCAGAATAATAGCTCAATTATAACACACACACATATATATATATATATATATATATATATATATATATATATATATATATATATATATATATATATATATATATATATATATATATATATATATATATATATATATATATATATATATATATACCGGATCTCTATAAATTGGGTTCTGGATCCTTAATAAGCCATTCCGGATCCACTAGTTCAATTCCGGTTCTTGGTTAAAAGCCCAAGTTCCGGATCCCATTTCATTAATTCCGGAACCTCGTAAAAGCTACAGCGATTGTGATACTGACAACATCATTAGGCCGAAACTTGTAATAACCATGACCAATTTTGGAAGAGTTTAAAGTCTTGTGGAAAATTTATAAAACTGGTAGTTGAGGGGCTAGATTGTAACTAAAGGAGAGGGTATAAGAGCCCAATGATTGGCACAAAACCCTAGTTTTGCAATCATTTAGTGTTGGGTGCGGCTGAGCAAAGGGGAGAAAGAGAGAGAGAGAGAGAGCAAGAAGGAAGAAAGAGTTCTTCAATTGTAGCTGGGGGAAGAGAAGGATTTCAGCATCATCAAGTTACCAGGTAATCTCTCCTCTACCATTTCTAGCCTTTGAGTTTGCAGCTGGATCAGTTTTAATTTGGGTTTAGCTTTAAAATTGATAATTAAGCTTAAAGGAAGATTTTAGGTGTCAATTGGTGTTTTACCACTAAGAAGTCTGGTATTAAATGAGCTAAGAAAGTCACAGTACTATTGTTAACACAAGAATTGTTGGATTAAGAGCTTATCGGTGGATTTTGATTCCAGAAAGGGTTCAGAAGCGTCGTCCGGAAAGTCCCTGTGGATGTCCGGACACGGTGACTGGACGAGAAAGGTTTCCGGATGGGATGACTGTCCGGGTAGAATTGTATCCGGTAAGTGTAAATTATCCGGTAAGTAGAAGTGTATCCGATAAGTGTAAATTATCCGGTAAGTAGAAGTGCATCCGGTAAGTGTAAATTATTCGGTAAGTAGAAGTGTATCCGGTAAGTGTAAGTTGTCAGGAAAGTAGAGTTGTCTGGAAAGTAGAGTTGCCCAGAAGGTAGAGTTGTCCGGAAAGTAGAGTTGTCCGGAAAGTAGAGTTGTCCGGAAAGTTGGATTGTCAGTTTATATGTTTATATCTCATATATTTCTCAGGTAATTCGACCGTAAGCCAGAAGTAAAGTAAGAAAAGACTTTATAAGCATCAGGTGAGTCTTCTAACTAAAATACATGACTTCATAACGTGTTTTCTAAAGTAAGTACATGATGAGAAATGACATGCTTTATTTTATATGCTGTTAATTGCATGAAAGTTTGTTTAAGGATTTATGTGAGATGTATGCATACATTGTGTTAGACGTAAATTGGCTAAGACGGGAGGTACACCCGCCAGTGGTCATGCCAGGAAGGTGACCCGTTTATGCCATGGAAGGGAGTATCCAGTAAGGCAGTGTGAGACTGACTCGTTGTCACTTTCGGGTGACTTCAGGGTGCCATTTACGAGTGCGGGTTTATCCGTGAGAAAGTTTTACAAAGAGATATGTGAAAGTTGTTTTTATATTTGAAAGTTTTATATGTGCAAGTTATAAACTGTTTTAACTGGTTTTGAGAACTGTCAGGAGGGAGCTCACTAGACCTCATGGTCTAACCCTCGCTTTTTCTAAACTAAACATTTTCAGGTAAGCAGATAGTAGGAGGCTCAGGTAAGTGAGCAAAAGCAAGATAGAGTATAGATGCAGATAGAGACAGTGCCACTCATATTTTTTAGTAGCTAGTTCATTCTAAGTTGTATATAGGTTGTTTCCGCCAACCTAATTTCGAGACAGATGTAGTGAAATTTTGGGACCCAGTTTTGGTAATGCTTTATTATATGTTTTGTATGCTTATTTTAGACCGGGTTGTTACAATTGGTATCAGAGCCATAGTTTAAGAGATTTAGGTGACCGGATGGGCCTAAACTTAAACTTTGGGGAGTAGAAATCACAACTGAGAATCAGGAAAATGCGCTAGGAGGGCACTATTATAGAGATAGGACTAATAGGGTACCGAGGACAGTCATGTAAGGTAAGTTTGGGATTACACCTGTCCAGTGTAATTGCGAACTTACAGGTACATGTATGTGCTTAATCTGCCTTATTATTCCGAAGTTGTAGTCTTATGCTTGCTTATATGTCGTATTCCAGTAATCTAGAATGTCAGCAAGATCCCTGAGGAGTAGATTAAGACCCATTGTTAGGGAAGTATAGTGAGAGATCATGTATAATGTGATGTATGTATACATCGTAGAGAAGGAAATGTTGTTTGGAATGTTATGAGCCGGCTAGAGGTAGATCTTCGTGGGTTCGAAGAGGATGAGTGATTGCTTTGAGTAAGACTCCCGGTTCTGGTGAGTCCCAGTTGTAGAAATCGTGAGGCAGATCAGTTGGGATAGTAAGAAGGACTGTGTCGAGATCTTGAAAGTGTCAATTCAAGAGCGAGTGGAGGATTAGAGTCCTGACCCTAGTCGAGCTTTTCAGTGATAGTATCAATAAAGGGAAGATACCCGTGGTGGATTGAAATGTGTAGAGGTAGAATGTGAGATGAATTGGTCAAGACGAAAATAGTATGAAATGGTTGAGTAAGTGGACCGTTGAATGTATGTATAGCAAGTTGTTGTAAGGCCGAGAGGGCGACCACTGGTCAAAAGTAGAATGTCAATGATAAGTTGCGTGAGTAAAGCGATTGACCTTGTTTGAGTGAGTAGCCTTCAATTGCAAGTAAGATTTCATGCATTGAGTTCGTATATGTGTACATGAGATTTTTCATAAGTAAAGTAAGTGTGAAAATATCAAATTTGATCGGATATGAGTCGGCGTGTGCAAGCGCATGTTTAAAGAAAAATAGCAAATCCATTTACATCGCACAATGAAGTCTTGAGGTTTACGATTTGCAAAATATTCCACTCTTTTCATGATAAGTTAAATGGTTGCAAAAAGTCAAGAAAACGTTTGAATGCAAAAACTTTTATAACCAAAACGAGTATTGACATGTTGAATTTATATAAATGAGTGTGGGAACCGACTGGTTTACTTCGTGTCAGTAATTCCTTTCAGAATTTTGTCGCATGAAAAGATTTTCAACCAATATATTTCTGTCGTAACAGCATATTTTTGGTTGAGTAAGATTAAGTTTTACGGAAAGTTGCATGCAAACGATTCTCGAGTTCGTTGTGCAAGGCATTGGAGTTATGAGAATGCTGGGGTCGTGTGTACCCAAGTTGTTTCCAAGTGTTGTTCCTTTAAAATTATAAAAAGTGTGAAATGATTTATTTATCGCGTTGTCATGCATGAAGGCTATGAACTCACTAGGTCGTAGAGTATTACATTTTAAGATAAGGAAGGACTCCGAGAGTGGAGAGGTGTTGGTCATATCAGGAGAGAATGTTGTAATTTTAGTATTTGTGATCAAGAAGAGAGGTGAACTGTGAAAGAGTCGGAAATGCACTTTGGTGTCGGTTGTATGAGGGTCGGTACCCTTGTTCGATGACCGGAAATACAGTTGTCGAAGGACGTCCGTGTCCAGAGGAAAGACTAGAAGTTATCAAGGTGTTAGTATTAGAAACTCGTTATGAGTAGTGTGGTAAAGTAGGAATGAAATATCCTCGACGTCGAATAAGAGTTTTAAAGTGATCTTGTAATATTGACGTTGCACGAGTGAGTTTGAAATGAGGACGACGGGATGTGAAGTTGATTATGATATGTTGGAAGGATTAGGTTCAGTAAGGAACCCTTGTTGAAGAATAGGTTAAGGAAGTATCAACAGGTCGACTATTGACGTTGAAGTCGGCAGCTGTGTAAGGTATATGAGGCCGAAGACTTGAATCAGAAGGTTGAAAGTTGAAGGACCACCTTGTAGGGGTGTTGAAATAGTGAAAGACTGATGTTTTAGATAAACGTTTTACTTACGAGGTGGATGGTTCGTAAAGGATGAAGTATTTAGCACAAACGAAGTGAGTGTATAGATTATGTCGATCTGTGAGGGAATGTGCCCTGTCTATGTAATGGTTTGGAATTGCAAAGAGCTAGCAAGAAACGCGTATGTTAGGGTCAATCAGAAACTCGTGAGTTGTGGTTCAATTAGAGCTGGGGAGAGACAAAGTAGCGAGATAGACTCAGATATTTATGCGGGAGAACATGAAGGTGAGTTTGAGTTGTGTACGAATAACCATTAGAGACCTGGTCTGCAGTAAGGTGTTACAGGTGGAGAATGTACGGAGGAGTAGTGGCATCAATTGCCAAGATAGATGTGCCAGCCAGTGTGTGATGTGATGTTAGAAAGAGGAAGCATCAGATGGAAGTCTTTTCGGGGTTTCCGGACAAGGTGTACGAGTTGTTAACCAAGTTGTTGGAGCACGTGGTTTGTAAGTTGGCATTGTGTTATGTCTCTTATCGGAATAGAATGTCGGAGCGGTAGTGGATGGTTACCCAAAGGAGAAACCAAGTGTTTTTGGTTGCGTGAGTCGCTAAGTAAGTACGTTTTAGGATCTGGAAAAGGCTAAAGAAAATGTTGGATGAGTGAGTCTAAGAGGTGGTGTAGTAGATGCTAAATATTTAAGGAATGTGAATTATTTCCTTTTGTACGAAAGGATTAGTCCGAGAAAGTAACAGATTGGAAATCAAGGAGTGTGTAGTGGCTTCGAGCACCGGTGTCATTTGGGATGACTGGGTTGAATGCCTCAAAGTTTGGTTATGTGTAATAACGAGAAAGTGTTATCAGCATGTGGAAAGATCAGAAGAGAGGGGCAAGTAACGTTTGGTGGGCAGTGCTCCACGTTAACATGGGGAGGCGAAGATAGTATGTCGGGACAAGTGAGTAGGATGGAAGTAGTAAGCTTGTCAGTAACACCGAAAGGGTGGAGTAGTGTGTGTAGATTGACTTCCGTAAGTGTGCGAACTCCTGGAAAGAGTATAGAGGAAGAGGATCTGTGCATGTCTTTGTGGGGGAAAGAAGTGGAGAAGGGCAGTTGAATGAGTTGAGTTGGTGATATTATGAGAAGCGTTAAGCTATTGAGAACAGAAGGGTGTGACCATGGTTACTCCTAGTTGAGTGGGGGTAACCGAAGTTATGTTATATGACTGGACGCTTGTGGCAAGCAGTGAGAAATTGATGTGCCTTCGGGATAAGTTCAATTCGGATAGGCGAACACTCCAATAAGGGATTACAGAGGTTTCCTAATATTAGTCACGTTAAGTGTGAAGTGATGAAGTGGTGAGAACGTACGAATTAGTTGACGAGCTATAGCCGAGGTGATTCGGGAAGGGAATATGATCTGGATGGACGTATGCCGGTTGGAAGAAGTAATATGGGATTACATGTAACCCGAGAAGGAAACTCTCACGTGTGAGTTCGTCGGGATATGCAAGGGTGGCCTTGTGCCAATTTGTCAAGTGAGTGATTATTCCGGGTCCAAGATTTTTGTTGTTGTGGCGGGGAATTTTCGCCAAAACTCTTTCTAGGAAGTAAAGAGGTAGGAGAGACCGTAAGTAGACGTGTTTTAAGACCGTGAGTCCCGGCGTGGGGACGGAAGCAAGCAAATGGAGGCGCGATTGGCCTTGGATTTTCTAGTGGTATTTAAGCGGGTATAGTATTCGGAGAGGTTGCAAGTAAATAGTACAAGTTGGCACGACATAGCAAAGTGGTGACTTGTCGAGGGCGGTTCCAAGGTATGGTGTACGGTTATGTTTCCCATCAGAACGGTTTGGGGTGACCGAGTAGAACTGAGTTGGTTGGATTGAAAAACATAAGACTTTTGAACCTTGAAGTTTGAGAGAAAGGTAAGGTGGACTACGTCTGTGGGTCCGTCAAAGTTATGAAAGTTGAATAGATAGTGCGCGATCTTGAGGTACTCGATGAAAATTTTGGAGGAATTCGTAGTGCGATGCACGCCTCTATTATGGGGAACAGATGATGGAAGCTGAAATGATGGCGACCTTGCAAGAATTACAAGCGATAAGGAGTTGACTTTCGCCATTATTGAGCGAGTTAGAGCAGTGGCATTCAAATAAGACTGGCCAGAGGAGTTAAAGGATGTTCATCCGACACTTCATGTCTCGGACTTAAAGAAGTGTTTGTCAGAAGCCAATGTGGCTGTTCCTTTGGGGGACATCAGTATAGATGAGAGGTTGATTTACGAGGAAGAACCGATAGAGATTGTAGACAGTAAGATCCGGAAAACAAGGAATAGAGAAGTTCGTCTAGTAAAAGTTCAGTGGAGGTACCATAAGGGACGAGAGGCTACTTGGGAGGTGGAAGCGGACATGAAGTCCAATTACCCTCATCTTTTCGAGAATGGAATTCCGGGGACGGAATTCTTTTGAGGGGGGAATGTTGTAATAACCGTGACCAATTTTGGAAGAGTTTAAAGTCTTGTGGAAAATTTATAAAACTGGAAGTTGAGGGGCCAGATTGTAAATAAAGGAGAGGGTATAAGAACCCAATGATTGGCACAAAACCCTAGTTTTGCAATCATTTAGTGTTGGGTGCGGCTGAGCAAAGGGGAGAAAGATAGAGAGAGAGAGCAAGAAGGAAGAAAGAGTTCTTCAATTGTAGCTGGGGGAAGAGAAGGATTTTAGCATCATTAAGTTACCAGGTAATCTCTCCTCTACCATTTCTAGCCTTTGAGTTTGCTGCTGGATCAGTTTTAATTTGGGTTTAGCTTTAAAATTGATAAATAAGCTTAAAGGAAGATTTTAGGTGTCAATTGGTGTTTTACCACTATGAAGTCTGGTATTAAATGAGCTAAGTAAGTCAGAGTACTGTTGTTAACACAAGAATTGTTGGATTAAGAGCTTATCGGTGGATTTCGATTCCAGAAAGGGTTCAGAAGCGTCGTCCGGAAAGTCCCTGTGGATGTCCGGACACGGTGACTGGATGCGAAAGGTTTCCGGAAGGGATGACTGTCCGGGTACAAGTGTATCCGGTAAGTGTAAACTACCCGGTAAGTAGAAGTGTATCCGGTAAGTGTAAATTATCCGGTAAGTAGAAGTGCATCCGGTAAGTGTAAATTATTCGGTAAGTAGAAGTGTATCCGGTAAGTGTAAGTTGTCCGGAAAGTAGAGTTGTCTGGAAAGTAGAGTTGCCCAGAAGGTAGAGTTGTCCGGAAAGTAGAGTTGTCCGGAAAGTAGAGTTGTCCGGAAAGTTGGATTGTCAGCTTATATGTTTATATCTCATATATTTCTCAGGTAATTCGACCGTAAGCCAGAAGTAAAGTAAGAAAAGACTTTATAAGCATCAGGTGAGTCTTCTAACTAAAATACATGACTTCATAACGTGTTTTCTAAAGTAAGTACATGATGAGAAATGACATGCTTTATTTTATATGCTGTTAATTGCATGAAAGTTTGTTTAAGGATTTATGTGAGATGTATGCATACATTGTGTTAGACGTAAATTGGCTAAGACGGGAGGTACACCCGCCAGTGGTCATGCCAGGAAGGTGACCCGTTTATGCCATGGAAGGGAGTATCCAGTAAGGCAGTGTGAGACTGACTCGTTGTCACTTTCGGGTGACTTCAGGGTGCCATTTACGAGTGCGGGTTTATCCGTGAGAAAGTTTTACAAAGAGATATGTGAAAGTTGTTTTTATATTTGAAAGTTTTATATGTGCAAGTTATAAACTGTTTTAACTGGTTTTGAGAACTGTCAGGAGGGAGCTCACTAGACCTCATGGTCTAACCCTCGCTTTTTCTAAACTAAACATTTTCAGGTAAGCAGATAGTAGGAGGCTCAGGTAAGTGAGCAAAAGCAAGATAGAGTATAGATGCAGATAGAGACAGTGCCACTCATATTTTTTAGTAGCTAGTTCATTCTAAGTTGTATATAGGTTGTTTCCGCCAACCTAATTTCGAGACAGATGTAGTGAAATTTTGGGACCCAGTTTTGGTAATGCTTTATTATATGTTTTGTATGCTTATTTTAGACCGGGTTGTTACAATTGGTATCAGAGCCATAGTTTAAGAGATTTAGGTGACCGGATGGGCCTAAACTTAAACTTTGGGGAGTAGAAATCACAACTGAGAATCAGGAAAATGCGCTAGGAGGGCACTATTATAGAGATAGGACTAATAGGGTACCGAGGACAGTCATGTAAGGTAAGTTTGGGATTACACCTGTCCAGTGTAATTGCGAACTTACAGGTACATGTATGTGCTTAATCTGCCTTATTATTCCGAAGTTGTAGTCTTATGCTTGCTTATATGTCGTATTCCAGTAATCTAGAATGTCAGCAAGATCCCTGAGGAGTAGATTAAGACCCATTGTTAGGGAAGTATAGTGAGAGATCATGTATAATGTGATGTATGTATACATCGTAGAGAAGGAAATGTTGTTTGGAATGTTATGAGCCGGCTAGAGGTAGATCTTCGTGGGTTCGAAGAGGATGAGTGATTGCTTTGAGTAAGACTCCCGGTTCTGGTGAGTCCCAGTTGTAGAAATCGTGAGGCAGATCAGTTGGGATAGTAAGAAGGACTGTGTCGAGATCTTGAAAGTGTCAATTCAAGAGCGAGTGGAGGATTAGAGTCCTGACCCTAGTCGAGCTTTTCAGTGATAGTATCAATAAAGGGAAGATACCCGTGGTGGATTGAAATGTGTAGAGGTAGAATGTGAGATGAATTGGTCAAGACGAAAATAGTATGAAATGGTTGAGTAAGTGGACCGTTGAATGTATGTATAGCAAGTTGTTGTAAGGCCGAGAGGGCGACCACTGGTCAAAAGTAGAATGTCAATGATAAGTTGCGTGAGTAAAGCGATTGACCTTGTTTGAGTGAGTAGCCTTCAATTGCAAGTAAGATTTCATGCATTGAGTTCGTATATGTGTACATGAGATTTTTCATAAGTAAAGTAAGTGTGAAAATATCAAATTTGATCGGATATGAGTCGGCGTGTGCAAGCGCATGTTTAAAGAAAAATAGCAAATCCATTTACATCGCACAATGAAGTCTTGAGGTTTACGATTTGCAAAATATTCCACTCTTTTCATGATAAGTTAAATGGTTGCAAAAAGTCAAGAAAACGTTTGAATGCAAAAACTTTTATAACCAAAACGAGTATTGACATGTTGAATTTATATAAATGAGTGTGGGAACCGACTGGTTTACTTCGTGTCAGTAATTCCTTTCAGAATTTTGTCGCATGAAAAGATTTTCAACCAATATATTTCTGTCGTAACAGCATATTTTTGGTTGAGTAAGATTAAGTTTTACGGAAAGTTGCATGCAAACGATTCTCGAGTTCGTTGTGCAAGGCATTGGAGTTATGAGAATGCTGGGGTCGTGTGTACCCAAGTTGTTTCCAAGTGTTGTTCCTTTAAAATTATAAAAAGTGTGAAATGATTTATTTATCGCGTTGTCATGCATGAAGGCTATGAACTCACTAGGTCGTAGAGTATTACATTTTAAGATAAGGAAGGACTCCGAGAGTGGAGAGGTGTTGGTCATATCAGGAGAGAATGTTGTAATTTTAGTATTTGTGATCAAGAAGAGAGGTGAACTGTGAAAGAGTCGGAAATGCACTTTGGTGTCGGTTGTATGAGGGTCGGTACCCTTGTTCGATGACCGGAAATACAGTTGTCGAAGGACGTCCGTGTCCAGAGGAAAGACTAGAAGTTATCAAGGTGTTAGTATTAGAAACTCGTTATGAGTAGTGTGGTAAAGTAGGAATGAAATATCCTCGACGTCGAATAAGAGTTTTAAAGTGATCTTGTAATATTGACGTTGCACGAGTGAGTTTGAAATGAGGACGACGGGATGTGAAGTTGATTATGATATGTTGGAAGGATTAGGTTTAGTAAGGAACCCTTGTTGAAGAATAGGTTAAGGAAGTATCAACAGGTCGACTATTGACGTTGAAGTCGGCAGTTGTGTAAGGTATATGAGGCCGAAGACTTGAATCAGAAGGTTGAAAGTTGAAGGACCACCTTGTAGGGGTGTTGAAATAGTGAAAGACTGATGTTTTAGATAAACGTTTTACTTACGAGGTGGATGGTTCGTAAAGGATGAAGTATTTAGCACAAACGAAGTGAGTGTATAGATTATGTCGATCTGTGAGGGAATGTGCCCTGTCTATGTAATGGTTTGGAATTGCAAAGAGCTAGCAAGAAACGCGTATGTTAGGGTCAATCAGAAACTCGTGAGTTGTGGTTCAATTAGAGCTGGGGAGAGACAAAGTAGCGAGATAGACTCAGATATTTATGCGGGAGAACATGAAGGTGAGTTTGAGTTGTGTACGAATAACCATTAGAGACCTGGTCTGCAGTAAGGTGTTACGGGTGGAGAATGTACGGAGGAGTAGTGGCATCAATTGCCAAGATAGATGTGCCAGCCAGTGTGTGATGTGATGTTAGAAAGAGGAAGCATCAGATGGAAGTCTTTTCGGGGTTTCCGGACAAGGTGTACGAGTTGTTAACCAAGTTGTTGGAGCACGTGGTTTGTAAGTTGGCATTGTGTTATGTCTCTTATCGGAATAGAATGTCGGAGCGGTAGTGGATGGTTACCCAAAGGAGAAACCAAGTGTTTTTGGTTGCGTGAGTCGCTAAGTAAGTACGTTTTAGGATCTGGAAAAGGCTAAAGAAAATGTTGGATGAGTGAGTCTAAGAGGTGGTGTAGTAGATGCTAAATATTTAAGGAATGTGAATTATTTCCTTTTGTACGAAAGGATTAGTCCGAGAAAGTAACAGATTGGAAATCAAGGAGTGTGTAGTGGCTTCGAGCACCGGTGTCATTTGGGATGACTGGGTTGAATGCCTCAAAGTTTGGTTATGTGTAATAACGAGAAAGTGTTATCAGCATGTGGAAAGATCAGAAGAGAGGGGCAAGTAACGTTTGGTGGGCAATGCTCCACGTTAACATGGGGAGGCGAAGATAGTATGTCGGGACAAGTGAGTAGGATGGAAGTAGTAAGCTTGTCAGTAACACCGAAAGGGTGGAGTAGTGTGTGTAGATTGACTTCCGTAAGTGTGCGAACTCCTGGAAAGAGTATAGAGGAAGAGGATCTGTGCATGTCTTTGTGGGGGAAAGAAGTGGAGAAGGGCAGTTGAATGAGTTGAGTTGGTGATATTATGAGAAGCGTTAAGCTATTGAGAACAGAAGGGTGTGACCATGGTTACTCCTAGTTGAGTGGGGGTAACCGAAGTTATGTTATATGACTGGACGCTTGTGGCAAGCAGTGAGAAATTGATGTGCCTTCGGGATAAGTTCAATTCGGATAGGCGAACACTCCAATAAGGGATTACAGAGGTTTCCTAATATTAGTCACGTTAAGTGTGAAGTGATGAAGTGGTGAGAACGTACGAATTAGTTGACGAGCTATAGCCGAGGTGATTCGGGAAGGGAATATGATCTGCATGGACGTATGCCGGTTGGAAGAAGTAATATGGGATTACATGTCACCCGAGAAGGAAACTCTCACGTGTGAGTTCGTCGGGATATGCAAGGGTGGCCTTGTGCCAATTTGTCAAGTGAGTGATTATTCCTGGTCCAAGATTTTTGTTGTTGTGGCGGGGAATTTTCGCCAAAACTCTTTCTAGGAAGTAAAGAGGTAGGAGAGACCGTAAGTAGACGTGTTTTAAGACCGTGAGTCCCGGCGTGGGGACGGAAGCAAGCAAATGGAGGCGCGATTGGCCTTGGATTTTCTAGTGGTATTTAAGCGGGTATAGTATTCGGAGAGGTTGCAAGTAAATAGTACAAGTTGGCACGACATAGCAAAGTGGTGACTTGTCGAGGGCGGTTCCAAGGTATGGTGTACGGTTATGTTTCCCATCAGAACGGTTTGGGGTGACCGAGTAGAACTGAGTTGGTTGGATTGAAAAACATAAGACTTTTGAACCTTGAAGTTTGAGAGAAAGGTAAGGTGGACTACGTCTGTGGGTTCGTCAAAGTTATGAAAGTTGAATAGATAGTGCGCGATCTTGAGGTACTCGATGAAAATTTTGGAGGAATTCGTAGTGCGATGCACGCCTCTATTATGGGGAACAGATGATGGAAGCTGAAATGATGGCGACCTTGCAAGAATTACAAGCGATAAGGAGTTGACTTTCGCCATTATTGAGCGAGTTAGAGCAGTGGCATTCAAATAAGACTGGCCAGAGGAATTAAAGGATGTTCATCCGACACTTCATGTCTCGGACTTAAAGAAGTGTTTGTCAGAAGCCAATGTGGCTGTTCCTTTGGGGGACATCAGTATAGATGAGAGGTTGATTTACGAGGAAGAACCGATAGAGATTGTAGACAGTAAGATCCGGAAAACAAGGAATAGAGAAGTTCGTCTAGTAAAAGTTCAGTGGAGGTACCATAAGGGACGAGAGGCTACTTGGGAGGTGGAAGCGGACATGAAGTCCAATTACCCTCATCTTTTCGAGAATGGAATTCCGGGGACGGAATTCTTTTGAGGGGGGAATGTTGTAATAACCGTGACCAATTTTGGAAGAGTTTAAAGTCTTGTGGAAAATTTATAAAACTGGAAGTTGAGGGGCTAGATTGTAAATAAAGGAGAGGGTATAAGAACCCAATGATTGGCACAAAACCCTAGTTTTGCAATCATTTAGTGTTGGGTGCGGCTGAGCAAAGGGGAGAAAGAGAGAGAGAGAGAGAGCAAGAAGGAAGAAAGAGTTCTTCAATTGTAGCTGGGGGAAGAGAAGGATTTTAGCATCATTAAGTTACCAGGTAATCTCTCCTCTACCATTTATAGCCTTTGAGTTTGCTGCTGGATCAGTTTTAATTTGGGTTTAGCTTTAAAATTGATAAATAAGCTTAAAGGAAGATTTTAGGTGTCAATTGGTGTTTTACCACTATGAAGTCTGGTATTAAATGAGCTAAGTAAGTCAGAGTACTGTTGTTAACACAAGAATTGTTGGATTAAGAGCTTATCGGTGGATTTCGATTCCAGAAAGGGTTCAGAAGCGTCGTCCGGAAAGTCCCTGTGGATGTCCGGACACGGTGACTGGATGCGAAAGGTTTCCGGAAGGGATGACTGTCCGGGTACAAGTGTATCCGGTAAGTGTAAACTACCCGGTAAGTAAAAGTGTATCCGGTAAGTGTAAATTATCCGGTAAGTAGAAGTGCATCCGGTAAGTGTAAATTATTCGGTAAGTAGAAGTGTATCCGGTAAGTGTAAGTTGTCCGGAAAGTAGAGTTGTCTGGAAAGTAGAGTTGCCCAGAAGGTAGAGTTGTCCGGAAAGTAGAGTTGTCCGGAAAGTAGAGTTGTCAGGAAAGTTGGATTGTCAGCTTATATGTTTATATCTCATATATTTCTCAAGTAATTCGACTGTAAGCCAGAAGTAAAGTAAGAAAAGACTTTATAAGCATCAGGTGAGTCTTCTAACTAAAATACATGACTTCAGAACATGTTTTCTAAAGTAAGTACATGATGAGAAATACCATGCTTTATTTTATATGCTGTTAAATGCATGAAAGTTTGTTTAAGGATTTATGTGAGATGTATGCATACATTGTGTTAGACGTAAATTGGCTAAGACGGGAGGTACACCCGCCAGTGGTCATGCTGGGAAGGTGACCCGTTTATGCCATGGAAGGGAGTATCCAGTAAGGCAGTGTGAGACTGACTCGTTGTCACTTTCAGGTGACTTCAGGGTGCCATTTACGAGTGCGGGTTTATCCGTGAGAAAGTTTTACAAAGAGATTTGTGAAAGTTGTTTTTATATATGAAAGTTTTATATGCGCAAGTTATAAACTGTTTTAACTGGTTTTGAGAACTGTCAGGAGGGAGCTCACTAGACCTCATGGTCTAACCCTCGCTTTTTCCAAACTAAACCTTTTCAGGATAGTAGGAGGCTCAGGTAAGTGAGCAAGAGCAGGATAGAGTACAGATGCAGATAGAGACAGTGCCACTCATATTTTTTAGTAGCTAGTTCATTCTCAGTTGTGTATAGGTTGTTTCCGCCAACCTAATTTTGAGACAGATGTAGTGAAATTTTGGGACCCAGTTTTGGTAATGCTTTATTATATTTTTTGTATACTTATTTTAGACCGGGTTGTTACAAAACTAATCCAATTTAATCGATTAATAAAACTCTTTCTCATCTACCATTATTCTAACTCTATTGTAAACATTTAATTCCCTTTAAACATCCTCTTTAAACTCTAAAATAAAGAATCCCACAAATAAACCAACCAATCCAACATAACTCCAAAATTAAAGATTGGGATTTGGGAATACCTGATAAAATTGATGTAGGATCAGATTCCACTCTTCTTTCCTCTTCCAAACTGATTGATGATTGATGAACATTCTTCTCCAGTGTGCTCTTGAGACCAACATTCCTTCTCTACTCTCTCTCTAAGCCGCCACACTCACACACAAAAATGGTTTGCTTCTAGGGTTTTGAGCCCAAATTTGGGGCTTTTATACCTTCTCCAAAATTTACGATTTAGCCCCTGGACTTTTAGCTTTACAACAAATCCCACGAAACTTAATTCTTTCAATTAAAAATCTCGGTCATTACAACACTCCCCCCTCAAAAAATGCGGGTACTTGGACCTCGTATCCGCTTCTACCTCTCAAGTTGCCTCTCGTCCCTTATGACCTTTTCACTGAACCTTTACTAACCGAACCTCTTTGTCCCTCGATTTGCGAACCTCACTATCCACGATTTTTATCGGTTCCTCGACATAAGTCGATCTCTCACAAACGCTGATATCCACCAAGGGAACAACCATATCTGCTTCTGCCAAACACTTCTTTAGATTCGGGACATGGAATGTTGGATGAACTTCCTTTAATGCTTTCAACAAGTCTACTTGTATGCCTTGACTCCAACTTGTTCAATAATGGCGAAAATCAACTCCTTATCGTCAGTATTTCTTGCAAGGTCACCATCATCTCAACTTCCAATATTTGCTCTCCAAAATAAAGACGTGCATCGCACTATGAATTCTTCTAAAATCTCAACGGACACCACAAGGTCGTACACTACCTACTCAACTTCCATAACTTCAACGGTTCCAAAAAACGTAGTCCACTTCACTTTTCTCTCAAACCGTTCTGTTAAAAAACATAACCGTACTCCATACTTCGGAATCGCCTCGGTGAGTCACCACTTGCTATGTCGTGCCATCTCTCACCATATACTTGTAACCTCTCCGATCACTATACTCGCTTAAAAACTACCTGATAAACTCCAGGCCAGTCGCATCTTAATTTGCTCGCTTCCATCCACACACCGGGACTCACGGTTTTAAAATACGTCTAATTAAGGTTTCTCATACATCTTTACTTCCTTAAAATAAGGGACTTGGCGGAATCCCCCGCCACAAAACGAGAATCTTTTACCAGGAAACAGTCACTCACTCGACAAGTTGGCACAAGGCGAACCTCGTACATCCCAACAAACTCACATCCAAGAGTTCCTTCGTTGGATTTCATGCAAATTCTAGATTACTTCTCCCAACCGACATTTGTCTATGCAGATATTACCTCCCTTTCTCGGAACACATAGTTCATCAACCAAATCATACGTTCTCACCGCCTCATCGCTCCACTCTTATATGTAGTAAAAGCAGGAAACCTTCAAAATCCCTCATTGGAGTGTTCACCTATCTGAATTGAACTTATCCTGAAGACACATCGATTTCTCACTGCTTGCCACAAGCGTCCAGTCATATAACATAACTTAGGTTACCCTCACTCAACTAGGAGGAGTAACCATGGTCACACCATACTATTCTCAGTAGCTTAGCACTGATCGACCAGTTCGTTTGAACATTTCTCACAACATTACCAACTCAAACCCATTCAACTGTTTTTTTCCACTTCTCTCCAGGAGTTCCCCACCGATGTCAGTCTACACACACTACTCCACCTTTTCGGTGTTACTGCCAAGCTTACTGCTTCTAACTTACTCACTTGGTCCGACATACTATTTTCACCTCCCCACGTTAGCGTGGATCACCGCCCACCAACATTACTTGCCCCTCTCTTCCGACCTTCCTCATGCTGATAACAACTTCTCATTATTACACATAATCAAACGGTTGCACCCAAAATTTTAACTTGAGGTATCCCACCAAGTTATCTAGGAATGTCACCGGTGTTCGAAGTCACTACGTGATCTTTAATCTCTAACTATTACCTTCTCGGATCATTCCTTCACACATAGGAAACGATTCACATTCTTAAAAGATTTCGCATCTACTACACCACATTTTCGACCAACCCATCCAACATCTTCTTTAAGCTTCTAATGATCCTAAAAATATACTTACTTAGCGATTCATACAACCAAAACACTTGGTTTCTCATTTGGGTAACCACTCGCTACCGCTCTGACATACTATTTCGATAATAGCCATATCATACGCCACTTACAACCCACGTGCTCCAACAACTTGATTAACAAATCGTACACCTCATCCGAAATCCCCGAAAAGGCTTCCGTCGAATGCTTCCTGTTTCTAACATCACATTACTACAACTCTGGCTGGCACATTTATCTTGGCAATTGATGCCACTACTCATCCGTACATTCTCCACCTATAACGTCACACTGCAGACCAGATCTGTCATGGTCATTTGTACACAACAGTAAACTTGCCTTCATATTCGTTCGCATAAATAATCAAATTTATCTCACCACTTTGTCTTTCCCAAACCATTACATAGACAGGGTACATTCCCTCACAAATCGATGTAATCTACACACTCACTTCGTTTGTGCTAAATACCTCATCCTTTTACGAACCACCCAAACCTCGTAGGTAAAACACTTATCCATAACAGCAGTCTTTCATCATCTTAACACCCATACAAGGTGGTCCACCACCATGCATGTACCTATCTTTCCTAGATGACTTCTTGCGTCTACACACCAGAGCGATTTTCTCAACTTTCAACCTTCTGATTCAAGTCTTCGACATCGGACAGCTTACACAGCTGTCGACTTCAACATCAATAGTCGACCTGTTGATACTTCCCTAACCTTTTCGTCAACAAGGTTCCTTATTGAACCTAATCCTTCCAACATATCATAATCAACTTCATATTCCGTCATCCTTATTTCAACACTTACTCGTGTAACGTCAATATTACAAGATCACCTTAAAACTCTTACTCGACGTTGAGGATATTTCATTTCTGCCCCACCACACTACTCATGACGAGTTGCTAATACCAACACCTTGATGACTACTAGTCCTTCTTTCGGACACAACTGTCCCTCAGAAACTGTATTTCCAGTCACCGAACAAGGGTACAGACCCTCATACAACCGACACTAAAGTCCACTTCTGACCCTTCCACTGTTCACCTCTCTTCTTGAACACAAATACCAAAGCTATAACATTCTCTCCTGGTTTGTCCGGCATCTTTCCGCCCTCGGAATCCTTCCTTATCTAAAAAAATGTAATACTCTACGACCTAGTGAGTTCATAGCCTTCATGCATGACAACGCGATAAATAAATCATTTCGCACATTTTATCATTTTAATAAATAACACTTGGAACTACTTGGGTACACATGACCCTAATACTCTCATAACCCCAATGCCCTGCACAACGATCTCGAGAATCGTTTGCATGCAACTTTCCGAAAAACTTAATCTTACTCAGCCAAAACGATGTTGTTACGACAGTAATATATTGAATGAAAATCTTTTCATACGGCAAAATTTTGAAAGAAATTACCGACACGAATTAAACCAGTCGACTCTCACACTCATTTATATGACATCAACATGTCAATACTCATTTTGGTTATAAAATTTTTGCTGGCAAACGTTTTCTTGACTTTTTGCAACCATTTAACTTATCATAAAAAGTGTGGAGTATTTTGCAAATCGCTAAGCTCAAAATTTCATTGTACAACGTAAATGGAATTGCCTTTTTCTTTAAATACAAGCTTGAACATGCTGACTCAATCCCAACCAAAAATTGCTATTTACGCATTTGCTTTTAATCACAAAAACTTATGTAACACACACAAGAACGCAATGCATGAATCTCTACTTGCAATTGAAGGCTACTCACTCAAACAAGGTTAACCGTTTTACTCACGCACATTATCATTGACATTCTACCTTCGTCCAATGATCGCCCTCTCAGCCTTGCAATAACTTGTTGTACATACGTTCCACGGCCCACTTACTCAACCATTCATACTATTTTCATTTTGATCAATTATCTCACAATCTACCTCTACATGCTTTCAATCCACTACTGATATCTCCCTTCATCGATCCTGCAACTGAAAATCTCGACTAAAGAGTTAGACTCTACTCCTCCACTCGCTCCTGGATTGACGCTTTCAAGATCTCGACACTGTTCTTCCTTACCAACACAACTGATCCCACGATCTCTAGAACTGGGGCTCTCCAGAACCAGGAGTCTTACTCAAAAGCAATCACTCATCCTCTTCGAACCCACTAAGATCTACCTCTAGACGGCTCAAGACATTTCAAATAACATTTCTTCTCTACGATGTATACATACATCACATGATGAATGATCTTTTACGATACTTCCCCAACAATGGGTCTCAATCTACCACTCAGGGTTCTTGCTGACATTCTAGATTACTAGAACACAATATATAAACTAGATTAAGACTACAACTTCAGAGTAATAAGGCAATTCAAGCACATACATGTACCTGTAAGTTCGCAATTACGTTGGCCAGGTGAAATCCCAAACTTACCTTACATGGCTGTCCTCGGTACCTTATTAGTCCTATCTCTACAATAGTGCCCTCCTAACGCCTTTCCTGATTCTCAGTTGTGATTTCTACTCCCAAAGTTTAAGGTTAGGCCTGTCCGGTCACCTAAATCCCTAAACTATGGCTCTGATACCAATTGTAACAACCCAGTCTAAATAAAGCATACATAGCTTTTAAATTTAAATAATTACAAAACTGGGTCCCAAAATTTCATTACATTTGATTCAAAATTTAGGTTGGCGAAAACAGCCTATACACAACTGAGAACATACTAGTTTCTATAAGTGTCAAAGGCACTGTCTCTATCTGCATCTGTGCTCTATCCTGCTCTTGCTCACTTACCTGAGCCTCCTACTATCTGCTTACCTGAAAAGGGTTTAATTTGGAAAATGCGAGGGTTAGACCATGAGGTCTAGTGAGCTCCCTCCTGACAGTTCTCAAAATCATTTAAAAACAGCTTATAACATTCAAATACCTTGGCATAAAACTTTCACATAACTTTACATACAACTTTCACGGATAAATCCGCTCCCGTAAATGGCACCCTGAAGTCACTCAAGAGTGACAACGAGTCAGTCTCACACTGCCTTACTGGGTCACTCCTCCAATGGCATAAACGGGTCACTCCTCCCGACATGAGCACTGGCGGGTCTACCTCCCGACTTAGCCAATTTACGTCTACCACAATGTATGCATACATCTCATATCAACTTTCAAACAAGTAAAATCATGTAAATAAACATGGCAATTCTACTCATTAACTTTCTTTGGAAAACACGTTTAAAACACGTTTTTTAGTTAGAAAAACTCACCTGGCGCTTTCACAATTTCTCCTCGCGAAAACTTCAGATTTTACGAGGATCACCTATGTTGATAAAAGTATAGAAATAATGAGTCTCATGCTAACTTTAATCTCAATAACTTTCTACTTGACTTAACTCTCAACGAACTCTAGAATGTGGACCCAAATTGATAAAATTCCGGATCCCATACTAAAACAATACCGGATCCTTATTATTTTAAGCCTAAACGGAATTTCCAATCCTACGACCCAACATATAAAATTTCAGATTTTATGCATTTAATTTCCAAATTCCGGAAGATCCACACCACACACCGGACCTTGCAAATTTGAACATTAGCAGACCCAAGGCCCACTAACATCAGACTCCTTTTTTTAAAGAAAGCAGTACCGGATCCACCCTATTAAATATTACCGGATCTTTAGTTACCGGATCCAGGCCCAAGTACCGGATCCACCCTTTTAAATATTACCGGATCTTTAGTTACCGGATCCAGGCCCAAGGATTATATTCTGGTTCATAATAGAAATATTGGATCAGCCCACAGTTTTCAGTTCCAGTTTCTTATGTTTGTCCCAGCGATTTATATTCCGGATCCAAAGCATTTGGTAATTCCGGATCAGCCCAAAATTTGATTCCGGATCACACTTTCTTTTTTTACCGGATTTATGGCCAAAATAAAATATACCAGTTCTCATTTAACTTCCGGAATAATAGCTCAATTATAACATATATCGGATCTCTATAAATTGGGTTCCGGATCCTTAATAAGCCATTCCGGATCCACTAGTTCAATTCTGGTTCTTGGTTAAAAGCCCAAGTTCCGGATCCTATTTCATTAATTCTGGAACCTCGTAAAAGCTACGACGATTGCGATACTGACAACATCATTAGGCCGAAACTAATCCAATTTAATCGATTAATCAAACTCTTTCCCATCTACCATTATTCTAACTCCATTGTAAACATTTAATTCCCTTTAAACATCCTCTTTAAACTCTAAAATAAAGAATCCCACAAATAAACCAACCAATCCAACAGAACTCCAAAATTAAAGATTTGGATTTGGGAATACCTGTTAAAATTGATGTAGGATCAGATCCCACTCGTCTTTCCTATTTTGCTTGTTTTGGGTGTATGTATGCATATATTTATGCACACCAACACCTACATATATGAACATCTTCATAAATACTATGAATATCTTCATGAAAGCTTCAAGAACACTATGAACATCTTCATTAAAAATCTTGTGCTACGGATCCATATAAATCAAAAACCTACATCGATTTCAAAAAATAAACACTAAATCATATTCAAACAGAAACCCCCTACCAGAAATGAAATTGTAATCCAGGTACAAACTCAGAAATGAAATCGAAATCCAAGTAAAAACCCATAATTTGGATCACACATTTAAACCCAAAGTGGAAACTGGGAATCAAACCTAGAAAAGAAACAAAAAAAAGGATTCAACTCACAATTGAAACCTAGATTAGAACTAAAAACACAACCCAACAAAGATTCAAACCCAAAATCGAAATCTAAACATAGGTTCAAACCAAAAATATAGATCCAAACACATTGCCTCCAATATGTGTATGTGTGCGATTTTTTTACGTCATCTGACCATCATCTCCGTGGAGGTTCTTCACCATCATCTTCAATTAAGATTGATACAAAAGTCCATATCCCTTCTTACGCTTCTTACCGGAGCCCAACTTTCTCTCTCTCTCTCTCTCTCTCTCTCTTTCGATATATATATATATGTATATATATATGTATATAATTTATTAATTTTATAAATGTAACCACGTTATCCCCAACCATTGACTGTTTAATCGTGTGGTGTAGATATCGTTACATAGTTTGTAACATTTTATTGGTTTATAAATGAAGTAGCCTATATATATATATTGTAATAACCCGGGTAAGTTCGTTAGTTAAATTCTCTTTCTGTTAAATTTAGTTAACTTTAAAATTGGTTGTTTAGGGTAAGTTTGGGTTAAATTATAAGTTTAAGGGTGTTTGGGTCATTATTGAATAGTTTAAGCCATGATTGTAAATTTGGTCTAAAATATATGTACCCTAAGATTTCAGATATTTTCAAAACATAAAATATCAGTGTGTGTATGTTTTGAGACCAAAAGAAGCAGAAAAAGAAGATTTAGGTTAAGGCTTCAATTGATGTACTTGGAAGTGATTTGAGGTATGTTTCCTTTGTGTTTTATGTTTGTAATTACTAGTAGAAAGTTTCTATCGGATTAGAATCATCAATTTCATGCCTGGTATTAATTTCTGTCGATTCTGGGTAGAAATTGGGTAAACCGACAGAGGTTTCCGGACATAATTTGAATGTGTCAGGAAGTTTCTTTTGAAGGAGTAGTTCCTCCTTGCTGGTGTCCGGTAGATGAAGTGTCCGGTAAGTTATCTTTTCTATGGTTTCCGGATGAAATTAGATACCGGATGGTGTCCGGATTACTTTGGTTTCCGGATGTCGTCCGGATTGTTGATGTCGTCCGGAAAGTTGTGTTGTCCAGATTGATCATGTTGTCCGGATAGTTTTGTAGTATCCGGAAACTCTAGCTGTTTGGTCACTTTTGAGATTTCAGATACTTTTGAGTATCCGGTATCTTTGTGTTCTGTCGACATTTGGATAGGGTATGAATGAGGACTGGAAATACTGTGGACTCGACTTAAGTTCGGGTTTGGGGGAAACATTTGAGGATAAAAGTTAGATAGAGTTATCTAGAGTTCTTAGTCTTCTAGTAAGTCATATGTGTTCAATTGGTAAAAAGGTAATTGTATCTAATTGTTTCAGATTCTGTGAATTTGGAGTGAAAGCTGAATCGTTTTGAGAAAAGCTTGGAAGCGTTTTGATAAGCAAACATGTGAGTTTTACTTTAAAAATGTTTTCAAACTGGAATACATATATGTGGATTGAGAATGTGATTAGTAGTGTAATTATGTGCATATGTATGAAGTATGATATATTGAGGTGTATATTATATTTATACGAGTATTACACTACACGAGTGCACGTTGGCCGGGCTTAGGACCGGTGGAGTTGGCTGTACGGAGGGACATCGGAGTTGGCTGTATATTAGTGCAGTGGAGTAAACTGATTAGTTGGCTCGCAACCAACTAATATGGCCAGGGAACGAGACAAGAAAGTACACAACGCATGAGTCATAATTGGTATCCATATTTGTGTTATGTATATGTCATTTGTGCAAATGGTTTTAAACTGACAGGGATTTTCTCACTTAGACCACTAGGTCTAACCATTATTTTGTTTTAAAAATATGTATTCCAGGTCGGGGATCAAGTAAGAGCAAGTGAAAGGGGTAATCTACGACTAGCTTTTGGAAGACTTAAGTTTTTGAAGACCATGATGTGTTTTGCTGTTATAACTTTGTGATTAGTTATAATGTAAATTAACCAGCAAAAAGTTTGTAATGAAATACTTATTACGATTGTAAAAACTAAGGGACCGTACATGTTATGTGATGTATCTTTTGTTATGAAACAATGTTATGTAAAATATGTTATTTGTTGTATGTTTGAGAACCGAGTTGTTACATATATAGGGTTAGGTTCAAGGGAAAACCTCAAAAAAAAATGGAAAAACTGAAGAACATCTTGGTGGCCCTTCATCTGGACGGTATGCACTTGTGCATACACGTAAATTATGTTTTTTTGTGTTTATGCACAAGTGCATCATGCATTTGTGCATATTCACGTATGCATGTTACTATTCACCTGTATGCACAAGTGCATACCGTCCAAATGAAGGGCTACCAAGGTGTTCTTCAGTTTTTTGTTTTTTTTGAGGTTTTCCCCTGAACCTAACCATATATATATATATATATATATATATATATATATATATATATGTTATCCCAATAACAAGTAATCACAATCAAGATGTGTGTAGAACTCTAGTCATCTCTCTTTAGAATGAAGAACTCAAAATACAAAGTGTAGAGAGAATTACAGAGAGTTTTCAAAGTATATCTATCAAAGTGTTAGAGAAATAAAGGTAATCTAGGCTATTTATACCTAGACAGACAATTTACAAAATGACCCCTCAACTTGAATACAACATATAAAATTGACACTAACATTCTCCCCCTTTGTATTCAAGTGAGCCAGGTAAGCTTTAATCATGAAGTTCTTCCGGTGGAATGTATCTCTTTCTGATCCCAAAGATAATTTCAAATCTTCTGAGTGAATCCCGGTAATCTATTCGGTCTTGTATCGCTTTCAAGGCATTGTTGATCAAGACAATCTCCTTCTCTTTCAGAGGCACCTTTCTTTGTTCATCCAATCTTAGCTTTTCATTCAGCAGAATCTTGATCATATTGAGCGTTCCATCAGAATACAAGTTGACTTCAATCAGCCTCAAGAACTTCTTCTTCTTTTGCCCGTTGTGATACACAGTACCGAATTCTGGTTTTTCCAACACGGTATAAAGAGGAATACCTTGTATGTCGGGTAGATTTCTGTTTGGCATTCGTTTGTTGACTCTGATCTGATTACTTTCCAAAGCCATTTGAAAGTCGGTTAGGTATGAAAGCTTGATCAGGTTCTTTATGAAACGTTTTAGGGCTTGATAGGCTTCAGAGTAGGTAATATCTTTGTTCGGCATCCGGGCAAGAATGTCATACAGCCTGAAGAAGTCTGCACAGGTTAGGGATTTGAAGTCAGCTTCACATAAATTCCACTCTTTTCCATCTGATCTGTTGACATAGAATCTCGGATAAAACACATTCAAGATCTTCTCTGATTCTATCTTAACAAGCTTAACAATTTCTTTATCAGTTCCGACTGCACTGAGCTTTTGATCTTTGTCACCCATCATATACAAATATTCAATCTGCTTCTTTCGTGGAAGTTTATCAATTGAATAGAGCTTTACCTTGTCAATTGGCTGAATCTTTTTCACAAACAAATCACCCCTTATATTTTCTTGGAATGGAGTAACGATTCTTGTTCGGTGAGCACGTCGGACAATCAAAGCTTCTCTATCAATTAACATCTATAAATGACGTATTTCTGCCTCGGAGACTGCATCTCTGATTTTGCCTTCAGGTAGATCAGGTATTACCGGAATTTGTATCACTGGATCAGGTTGGTTACTTTCTTTCTCAGAATCAGAATTAGGTTGAACGTTTCCACCATCAAATACATCATCCATCTCCTCTTTAATCTTTACCACAGTTTGATCTTCATCCGAATTAATATAAATCAAATCCTGTAAGAACTCATCTGCCATGATTTCCTCATCAGTTCTGTTATCACATCCTTGAGGCTTTTCAACCCTAGGATTGATATCATCCAGAACACCAATATCAGCACAATCACCCACTTGAGTACCACCAACATTATCGGTACCCGTTTCCACGTTTGTTTCCACGTTTGTTTCCACATTTTCAGTCACATGAACACCCGAACCACTACCTTGTTCAACCCTTTGTCTTACACTTCTCTCCCCCTCATGGTGATCATGATCGGGATCTTGATCATCATGCCTTCGTTTGGTGGTTTGGGCTTGAATCCCACATTTGTCTTCCACCGCTTTGATTCGGTTTGATAGGGATGTGAAGCCAGAAGAATTAGCATCGGTGAGATTGGATATGGATTGTTGTAGGGTATTTAGTGAATTTGGTAAAATGGCTTGTATTTCGGTTTGGCGTCTAAGTAGACCAAGAATATCTACTTCTTCTTGAGTATTCACATCGCCTTGTTCTAGTAAACGGGTAAGTAACTGGGATTTCAATTCGTGTAAAGGTAAAGTATGATATACTTTTGGGTTCGGCTGAGATTCTGGTTGATAGTCGGATGGTGCGGATGAAGAATCAGCAACAGACTTTCCTTTAACAAACTTGTGTACTTCGGCAGATAAATTCTTACCGATTTCAGTCAATTCGGACATCTGAGCTTTCTGAGTGTTTGAGACAGACTGGATGGCTAACTCAAGCAACTTCTTTGATATATAGTTGTGAGGAGGAGGACCCACCAAAGACTGAATGACACACGCTTGTTCCAAGGTAACACCCAGACCACTAAGGTTACTGGTTGACATAGCAGTCATAGAGACTGTATGGCCTACGTTCAACGCTGGCAGGACTTCCGCCCGATCCTCGTGAAGCACCAACAAATGGCGGCAACACTCGGGGCGTTCCGGTTGGGTCACGCATGACACCAACGTTTTGTGTCACCATAGATGAAGTGACGAACGGTCTCCGTGTCCTAGGAAAGGAAGTAAAATCAAATGGATCTAGACTCAATCTGTGACCAAATGAAGGTGGTGGCCGGGGCAGTTGCCATCCTGTTTCAATATCAGCCAACATCAAGTGTGTCGCCGATAGTGTTTGTGCTAATCCCCTGTGAGAAGATGAAACATCAACTTGTGAAGAAGTTGATGAGTGGATGAGTGGGGTTGTGCATTGCATAGCTGGGCGGACTATGGCTTCTTCAATGTCATGTGGCGACGAACGCGCACCGACAGTAGATGTGGCTACCCGGCTAGACACGGTTTGGGAAGGATCATTAGTTAAAACCTTTATTGATCCTGTCTCACACTCACCATCTTTTTTTCTTTCCTTCTCACTCAACCTCACTTGATTTTCTGTTTCAACTAATACTCCCTCATTTCCCCTTATCACTCCTATATATATATATATATAGAGAGAGAGAGAGAGAGAGAGTCTCACTAAATTGTAAACCATGAAATTGGTGTAAACTATGAAACCAAATCTTGACCATTGATTATTTCAATCAATGATCCTGATTGAAGCGGTCGCAATAATGTAATATTGTATGAAATCGGTGGCAAGATGGTCCAAATGAAAGTATGAAAATGGCAAAATCGAAAAAGGGTATGCGATCTCTATTTGGAAACAATTAGGAAAAGCGTGAAATCAGGGATTGACTTGGATCCCTTCCAGATTCTACGGCCATAACAATCCAAAAACAACTGACTATTCTATGAAACCGTAATCGTCTGAAACATCTGAATATTTTGTTGCTTTAATCGATTGGAAGGGATGAATGAAGAACACAAGGTCAGGAGAGGTTAGGGTTTCTTGCTACATTTTCTATCATTGTCGATGTTCTTCATATATTCACATTAATGATTTGGTTGTGCAGCGAGGAGGAAAAGTGACATGGTAAAATTGCTAACTTCCTTCTCCAAGTTGAAGAACACTCGTGATAATCTAGTAGACGTAGAGATGGAAGGATTTGCGATTGATGCTCTTAACACAAAAGGTATGAAACACTTGGATTTACTCAATTAATGTATGAAAAATCAGTGTTGTTACGAGAAAAAAGTGTTGTTTCCAGAAAATGATTGATGCTTATAACCTCATTGTTTTTCCTCGTTCGATTTGTATGAAAAACCACCAATTTTTTCAGAAAACAACTGTTTTTGACAAATGTATGAAAAAACCCCCAATTTTTTCAGCCCTATGTGAAATTATGTGTTGACCTTTTACTTTTGCGTTGAAGATATATGAAAAGGTCCTAATTGAAGTGTTTGTATGAAAATCGATAGAGAATGGGTTTTTGGTAAGAAGAATTGGGTATGTTGTTTGTATGAAAATCGATGTACAACATTTGTTTGCTTCATTGTTTTGTGAAATTTGTCGTGTTGGACTAAAATCATCGCAGAACCGATTAATGTTTAGTTGATGCAGTATTGTGTGAAAAATAAGTCGTATGTATGACAAATTTGGGGATGTTGTCTGTATGAAAATCGATTTCCAAAAGTTGTTTGTTTCATTGTTATGTGAAATTTCTCGTGTTACACAAAAATCATCATGGAACAGAATAATGTGTAATTGATGCAGTAGTATGTTACACTTTTTTGGGTTGAAAGTAAAATGTTTATGAAAAAAAGTGTGTTTACATAGCCTAAATTGGGTTTTAACACAAGTTATGTGAAAACTTTTTGAAAGTAATTTGTGTATGAGAAAATGGGTTTAAATAACCTGAGTTGATTTTTCATACCATTTATTAGAATACATCTTGAATCTTGTATTGGTATGAAAAAACATTATTTGAAAACTAGTTTTAGGTATGAAAAAATGGATTTCAAACATCAACACAGATTTCAAAAACAGTGATTTACAATTAATGCATCGTGTACACTGGATTTGAGACCGTAAGTTAATTAATGTTCAATTTAGTTTTCAAATCAGTAAGGTAGAATTAGGATTAGTCCAACATGTAAACTGGATTTCATACCATTCACGACGTCAGTTGTCATACGTTTCGTATATTGTTGTGAATGTTCATCAAGTGATGGATATTAAAAATCCATTATTTCATGTACACACTTAGTTAAAAAAGGTAAGTTCGATTTTGGGACGTAACCACAAGATGTAGTTTTGGATAATGTAACAAAGTACATCTACCTTTATGATCCACTATTGAATTTGAGAGAATTTTCACAAAGGCACTACGAGGGTAACACGAACGATGTCAGAAGATGAAAATGCAGTTAAAGTCAGGTATTTAAGTGCGATCTAATGCAACTGCTTTCTTTACAAACAACATATATCCATATTTTTAATTGTTATTTGATCACTTGCAGCACCCGACCAACACATAGAACAAGAATATGAAGATATTATTGACGTCCCCGGACGGGGTCGGAAGAGGTCAATTGGGACATGTATGACTCTTATTAAACTGATAAAAAAACGGCAAACAAGTTTGACGCGCTGTGTTTATGATATATATGATTTTATGCATATGATAATATAAAAATAAGTTAATAATTATGTTTGACGCGCTGTGTTTATGATATATATGATTTTATGCATATAATGCAATGTTGAGTCACCAGTTATGTTAAACGAGTAAGTCTTTTTATAAGAAAAATTAAACAATTGCAGCACACAAAAAACAAATAGAAGAAGAGCATGAAGACGTTATTGACGTCCCGGGGAGGGGGCGGAAAAGAGCAAAGAAGACAGGTAGGAGTCTTACTATTCTTCTATACGTGTTTTGATAGATTAATTGCTATAAAACATGTGGATATAATTATCTAAACTTTTACATTTACTTAAATTGTTTTTTCATATGAAACAATACGTTGAGGTCGTATAGAGCAAGTTAAGAGCAAACGAACGACGAGAAGTGCGTCGAAAATGGGCAATGTTGATAAGCGATCACCGTCGAAAGGTAATATATGAAATCTAAACCTCTAAAACTAAAAAAGTTATTTACATCATTGATATACAAATATTAACGGATATTATATTGTTAGTTTTCTCAGGAAGACCAGTGATCGATGACTTGGACGACGACGACGATTTCATACACCGGTTATTTTGACAAAATCAGGTAACTATATAAAACTTAAAAACATCATACAATTGTTTATAATCTTTTTATGAATTAACAAACGTTGAAATTGTGATGATACAGATGTGGTTGCAATTAAACATGCAAGTCTATCAGAAAAGGGAAGAAACAAAAGGCCGAAACAGAAAGAACAAAAAACGAAAAAGCCTACGAAGGTCAACGGGATAAGAACTCGCACGTCGCTGATTGCATTAAATGAGACGTGTCTCCTCCTAAATGATGAACAAAAGAAGGTGGTGAAGGAAATGGGACTTGGATCGATTCTGAAAATGACGGTGGATGGCATCCCGTCAAAGCTGGGGTATTACGTTGTAGAAAACTTGGATACCGATCGCATGGAGCTGGACTTAGAAGGGGCATCGATCAGAATAAACAAGGGAATGGTCAACAGAATACTAGGGCTTTCCATTAGGAGGAATAAAGCTGGACACGATCGACGTGGACCCGAGAAGTTCAGAATTGATAAAAAGATGGGCAACTAAGTACAACAAAGATAAGCCAAGACCTTGCGACGTGTCAAACAAGATAATCGATTCACGCGACGGTGGATAACTGTTCAAGATAAACTTCCTAGTTCTCTTTGTGAATTCCATGGCGGAGTGCAGCCCATCGGGCAACTGCCACACATTATTTTTGAGCAAAATTGGCAGCATGGATATGATCCCAAAGATAAATTGGTGTCGGTACATCGTGGAGTCGGTGCACAGAAGCAAACGGAAGTGGAAGCGAGACACGTACGACAACTTCTACTCGGGTCCACTTACATTCCTGACGGTATTATTTTATTAATTTCATATTATTATTATAATTTTTATTGAAAATAACAGTAACTACATGAATTGTTACACAGTTGCTTTATGTTCATATGACGGCGTGTGCATCGGTGGAAGTTGATCGAAAGCTACTACCATTACACGCTTGGACAATGGAAAAACTTCGTGACAGAACCAAATCCGGATTCGATGAAGGAGGATTGCACAAGGCCATAATAACAAGTGTTGGTGCGATTGTGGAGACGATTTCTATACATCCGAGACCGACTGATCCGGTGAAAAATGCTGAAAAGGATACTTCACAGCCGGAAGCTCCTCGTATGGGTGTCGATGATCATATGACAAGTAACTGCTATAGGGACGATATGCATGGAACGGGACAACAGGTAACAACGCATTAGTTATCATTTCATGTTGCTTTCTAAAATGGGCAGAATTTAGAAAATCTGTTGAAAAGCAAAAAAATATGTTTTGTACTAAAATAATTGAGCATATTTTGTAATATAATAGTTAACCGATATTATGTTCTTAGAAGACTACGAAATCAATTAGAAGGGGACCGGTAGAGACAGATCAAGATGAGGGTGAAGGGACTGTTATGGAAGAGAGGGTAAGATATTAATAACCAAAATAAATATTTGGTGATTATTATTTGATTTAATTTCATATATTACCAAAACTTCGATTATTTTAGAGTAATGATCCATTGGCAACAGAGAAGGAAGAAAATGGTGAAGGGGGACTTGCGGAGATAGAAACGGGAGAAAAGGTATCATACAATTCAATAAAAGGGTTTCATGAGTATAAATTTTATTACAACGACATAAGAACATACTGTAACTTGAACATGATCAGTGGATTTCATTTAATATATTAACAACAAACTCTCGTTAATATAGATTAAAGATGCGTTGTTATCGGAGGCGGAGAAGGACGGTGTAGTTGAAGTTGGAAAAACAAATACAGAAAACAAGGTATAGTACAATACATGAGTATGATTTCATATGTGGTCTATTTTTTTACAACGACGTCACATCTGCATATAAATTAAAAAAACATTTGTGGCTATGTAGAAAAATGATTGTATTAGGATGGATACGGATGATGGGTTTGAGGTGCAAGATGTGGAGATAGAGATGGCGTTTGAGGCAGTTAATAAGGTGGTTAATGCAATACATGAATCAGTAACAATTGGGGGTGATTAAAACAATGAAACTGATGGTGAGGTTGTTGATGACGGTGAAGATGTCGAGGATTTTAAAGACGAGGAGGAACTAAGAAAGGTAAGAACAATAACATTCTCATGTGAAATGTTGGTACCATATTGATGTATTTAGATTTTCATAACTTTTCTTGCATACATCTGATGATGTGCAAATTGATTAAATTACTTGATGAATATATTTCATACATTTTTTGAAAGTTACGAAATCTGAATTTAAACATGTGTGAACTAGCAATTTAAAACTGTACCTAAAATTTTAAAGTTCTAATTTATTGATAAAACTGTCTTTATAAGTAGCTAAAAATTAATTTCTATTTTTATCAAAATTTGGTGATTTATTATTGGGTGAATCTAAGAAATCTGTTTCATATTGTTGTTTATATAGTTCACAAAATAT
The DNA here is from genome assembly GCA_033807775.1 of Saussurea involucrata. Classification (NCBI taxonomy): domain Eukaryota; kingdom Viridiplantae; phylum Streptophyta; class Magnoliopsida; order Asterales; family Asteraceae; genus Saussurea; species Saussurea involucrata. The sequence goes on from CM066320.1 coordinate 26,881,026, forward strand.
GTGAAATCTATATGCTGATTGAAATGTTACGTAAACAGGAATACATGGCGAAGATCTATGCGCATTTCGAACAAATCTACTGCACGAAGTCTGACGTGAACAAGTAAATAAAGGAAGCAATGGAGTTATTCCCGGAAGAATTCAGCTTCGATAACTATCAAAAGACGTTCGATACGCTTTTCAGGGATGATGACAAGACGACTGAAGATGATGATGCATATAGCGTTGGCGAAGACGGTGGAAATAATGAATGCGAAAGAGACAATGTTGCGAGACAAGAAAACTTGGATGTGCATCGACTGACGAAAGTTACACCGACGAAGTAGGACTTTGACATTTCACTGACACCGGTTTCACAAATCTGGTGCACACAAACGTTCAATGCCATCGACAATGATATACTACAAAGGTCGACAGAGTCGGCATCAAAGAATGCACATTCAGTTTCGTTAGATGGTGAGAGGTCAACTGCTTGTTTGGGGGATAATTAACTAGTTCCGTACACCGCGAGCAGTAAAGGGAAGGAGCCTGTGGTTAATGATATTGTGCAACGTAGGGCGAGCCACCGAGAAATAAAACTTGGTGATCAAATGAGATCACCGTACATCAAACGGTCGGTCGAAATACGCATGGCATTGAAAAACGATGAGAAAAAGTTCACGAGTTGTGTTTGGCTGCATTTGGTGGACCGTAGTAAGTATATTAAACTCGTGAACTTTTTTACTTTATCATAACATAATTGATGACCGTATATATAAAATAATTATATTAACATACGAAACTTGTAGGAATTAGTAATCTTAACATGTATTGTCTTTTAAATGCAGTGACATGTTGTACTCGTCAAATACGGATCAACAAATAGTACGCGCCGATATGGAGAGCCTAGCGGGAAATGAACACATCTTCACCCACGTGATCGATGGCTGGGTAGATATACTAAATTATGAGGAGCGATACAGAAACGTCTATTCACCGAGACGATTCTTTTTTAGAACATCCGTTCTGGTGAGTATTATTAAGAATTTTCGTAGCGATAACCGCATTTCATATTTACTATTCTAAAGAATAAACATTTCCGGAGGGTGGTGTCTTGTTGAGCCATATATACACCTATAACATGCGTTACGAATGGTTCAAAAAGAACATACCGGATGCAGAGAAACACCAGATTGAGAACGTCCACTTGAAGAACGTAGATCTGGTATGAAAAAATGGATTCGATAACATTGATTGCTGGGTAATTTTATCATAGTATTTACTTTACATAACTAATTACTTCATGATGAACAAATATTCTTCCCAATGATGCAAGAACGCCATTACTATTGTGTGGTGTTCAACCTTAAGAGTAATCTTATCGAGATAATAGACAACAAACATGTCACATCTTATGGGAGCGGTATAGACGACAAATGCGATAAGGATGTCAGTATATTGGTAAGTAAAAAAAATAACATATTAATAAATAAAATTTAGTTTTAACATTGCAATGAGCATTTATAATATAATTTGTTATGTCCAGCAAATGATGATGGTCACGCACTTAAAGGATACGCGTCACCCGGCTGGGAAGGTGATAGAGAATTTCCCAAGGGTGAGACTTGTGTCTAGTTGGCAGACGAGAAAAAATTTCATATATTACGGGGTGTTCTTGATGAGGCACATGGAATGTTATATGGGATGAGGGAGTCGAGGTTTGATCACACATCTAGACAAGGAAGGACCGACACAGACGAAACAACTAGAGGGGCTAAAGAAGAAATACACGGCAAAGATTCTTTGAGCGACGGGAACACAAGGCGCGGATACGTTGAATCGGAAATAGCATGGTTCAACAAACTAGACAAAGGGTCACTGATAACTCCACTTTTTGGCGTTATTTTCGGTTCTCAAACCAATGAGATTGGCTTGTATTCGAGCAAAGAAGCAGAATTTTACGGTTTATTTAGTGGAATGTGCAGGTTTATTAAAAGGCAGTAACCATCGAGAAAAGAAGCTAAAAAGAGCCCAAAAAGAGCCAAAACGAAGCCTAACGGAAGCCCAAGACCCGCGCCCGAACCAGGACCCGATCCGCGAACCAAACCCGACCCAGAACAGCTTCTGAAAAGCGCGCGGTTTCTGGCGCGACTTGCAAGTCGCGCAGAAAACCGCGCATCCCCCTGTTTCACGATTTTCAGCTTTATATTTCCGGGTTTAGGTCATTATTGGGGACGCAGCTTACACACGACGACCCGGGGCGATTTTGGGAGACTTTTCGGAGCCACGATAGAGAGTCGATCGAGGAGACATTCATTACGCGAAGTAGATTCGAGCACGAGAGGAGGGAGTTCTTCATCTTATCTTTCACGTTTACGATTATCATATTCACACACACGTTTTCCATTCTTTCTCTTATGTTTGTATCCACCACCGACATGAACTAACCTGTTCATGTTGGGGGTTGGAATGAATTTGGTTTGTAAGCATGTGAATAATTGACTTGAGACGTTATCAGTTTTTCCTAATTTAATGAATGCATGTAATTTGGTTTTAATGCTTTTGAGAGTCTAGCTATCTTTCAACTGTTTTGTTGTTTCTAGTTGAATTCGAGAGAATTAACTGTTAACTAGAACTAGGGATTGCATGTCTAAGGCAAGAATTTGGTGATAGAGATATACCGAATACGCCTTAATCCTAATTGAACCATTTAGGTTGAGATCGAGAGATAAAATCTATCCGTTCAACATAAATCTTGCGCTTAATGTGTTTTGGAATCCATGAGTTGAGATCGAAAGATAAAACTTGTCTTTTTCAAAATAAAACCCGATGTTGCTCGAAAGAGAACAACGGTTATTTTAGAGATTGGATATTCATTAAGGGAATAGCTGGTAATCGTTTTAAGTCTGATATTCGTATGTGAAAACCTAAGGATTTCCAACCCTCAACTGTTTTCTCTATCGAATTTTCCTCAAAGTTGTCTACTGTTTAGTCTGTGATTTTCTTCTTGCATTTAATTAGTTTAATATAAAACCCATCTCAAAATTTCGACAGTTCAGTTAATAGCAATTATAGTAACTGTGATACTTAGTTCCTAGTTCCCGTGGATTCGATACTCGTACTGACCGTACATTATTACTTGATTTTGACACCGTACACTTGCGGTTAGATTTAGGGGGGGTGATACCCGCCTATCAAGTTTTTGGCGCCGTTGCCGGGGAACTAGTTGCAACTGATAGCACTACCAGCTATAAGCACTATTAGATTGAACATTTTTTTATTGCCTTATTCCTTCACCTTCAATTTTTGGATTGCTAATTTTTTTTGTTTTTCGTTTCAGGTACTAATTGGTTTATGCCAAGGAAGACCCGAGGGGAGAAACTCGAACCGATCGATCCGGAGATTGAAAGAACCGCCCGCCGAATACGCCAAGAGACCAAAGCCCGAAGACATCTAAAGATGGGTGACGAAAGACCCGTCAATAGACCACCTGGCAACAATCCTCCGCCTCCTCCGGCGAGAGTTCCGATGCGGTCATTTGCCAATCCAAACATGGCAGCCGCACGTATAGGGATCCAACCACCCACCACTGCGGCAAATTACTTCGAGATCAAGCCGAGTACCATCATAATGGTACAACAGAATCAGTTTGGGGGAGCGCCAACCGAAGATCCCCATGCCCACCTTCGCGCGTTTGAACGGATTTGTAATACGTTCAAAATTAATGGGATGGAAGAGAACGCGATCAAACTGAGGTTATTCAGTTTCTCCCTAAAGGGTAGAGCTGAAATCTGGATAGAGGGTTTGCCAGCCGATCAGATCACTACATGGGCAGACCTGAAAGCTGCATTTCTACAGAAATTCTTCCCACCAGGAAGAACTGCTCAATTGATGGCTGATATCACCCACTTCGCTCAGTGGGAACAAGAGACCTTATACGAGGCATGGGAGCGATACAAGGATATGTTGAAGAAATGTCCTCACCACGGGTTGCACGGCTGGGTCATAATCCAAACATTCTATAGTGGACTTCACCCGCAGTTCAAAAACGATATCACTGCCGCATCGGGTGGAGCATTGATGGATAAAACTTATGAAGAAGCATGCGAGCTGATCGAGAACTTGGCCGAACATAGCTTCTCTACCCCACGATCAGCTGTAAGAAGAGTCGCGAGCGTTCAAGAATCGGATGAGCTGAAAGAACTAAAGGCTCAACTAGCTTTCATAACGAACCACTTGAAGGGAGGTAATCCGGAAGCACCTGAACAAGTGAAATTCTTACAAAATCGGAACAACCAACCGAGGAATGATCCGTTCTCCAATACATATAACGAAGGGTGGAAGAAACACCCCAATTTTTCATGGAGTCAACCCGGTCAACAACAAGGTAATTTTTCTAACTCTTCGAATTACTCTAATACTAACAATGCTTACCGTCCTCCAGGTTTCAATCAAAGGAACGAAAGACCATCCATGGAGAAGAAGCCGGGGCTGGAAGAGATGATGATGAAGTTCATGACCAAGATGGACATCACGGTTGGAGAGTTAGCGAGCACGGTGAATACGGTAAAAGCTGCCACTGATCAGAACACCGCGTCGGTCAAGATCCTCGAAGGACAAGTTGGGCAGATTGCGGAAGCCCTACAAAACCGACATTCCGGAACTTTTCCGAGTCAAACGGAAAGGAAACCGAGGGAAGAATGCAATGCCATTTATCTGAGAAATGGAAAGGAGGTGATCAAAGAGACAACTGTTGAGTTAAAGGCTGATATTACTAGTGACATGGCTGAGTCGGAAGAACCGAAGGAGAAAGAGGTGGCATCCCCACCAAAGCCGGTAGTCAAACCGTCTGTACCACTGCTACCATATCCGAATCGAGTGAAGGCACATAAAGATGAGGAACAGTTCAAGAAATTCCTCGATATCTTCAAGAAGCTTCACATCAACATACCATTCGCGGAGGCACTTGCTCAAATGCCGACATATCTAAAATTTATGAAGGAAATCCTATCAAAGAAGAGGGGAATTGAGCATTAGTCTACCATTACACTTACTGAAGAGTGTAGTGCCATCATTCAGAACAAGCTTCCCCCGAAGCTCAAAGATCCAGGGAGTTTCTCGATCCCTATTCAAATCGGTGATATTCGTTTTAATAAAGTGTTGTGTGATTTAGGGGCGAGTATTAACTTAATGCCTCTATCTATTTTCAGGAAGCTCGGATTGGGGGAAGTGAAGCCGACGTACATGACGCTCAAGCTGGCGGATCGATCCATAGTGTACCCATATGGAGTGGTAGAGGACGTGCTCATCAAGGTGGGAAAGTTTTACTTTCCGGTGGATTTCATGGTGATGGACATCGACGAAGATATAGAAGTCCCAATGATCTTGGGAAGATCCTTCCTAGCCACAAGCCGAGCGCTGATCGACATGGAGGAAGGCGAGATGACTTTGAGAGTTGGTGGTGAGAAGGAAGTGTTCAAGATGTTCGAGAAGATAAGAGATAGAGGCGAAGAGAAATTTGGTGAGCAAGAAAGGCCGACGGAGTGATCGGAAAGAAAGTCGTGCCACGACTTTAAATACAGCGCTAGGTGGGAGGCAACCCACCGAGGTTAGTTATTTTTTTTATATGTTATTTTTTGAGTGTGTTCTTACTTACGAAAAACCAAAAAAAATGAAAAAACGAAAAAATCAAAAAAATAGTAAACAAGGACTTACGCAGCTTGTGCCGCGGCCTACAAACCGCGTGCCAAGTCGCAGGGCTCTCTGTGGGTTTTCGAAACAGGGGGTTACGCGACTTATCACACGACTTACAACCCGCGCGCTAAACCGCGCGGGTTCCCCTGTTTTCGTGCCGTGTTCGTTTTCTTGCTTTGTGTGTTTCATTTTTCTGTTTTCTTTCGTCTTTTGCTTTGTTTCTTGTGTGTTTGCTTTCTCGCTCTCCATCTCTCCTAATTGGCTTCAACTCTTTCAAGAGAATCTCCTCCGTCCGGGCAAACAGGGATGTTCTAAACTTGCATGTAATGAGTGTGTACGATGCTTTATTCTTTAATAGTAAACGAGATGCAACAAACCTAAGTTTCACTTAGGTTTGGGGTGCCTCATTTTTTCAAACATCTACACACTCACCTTGAACCCTGTGCAAACCTCGGTTTCCCCGAGGTTTGGGGTTGGCTTTGTTTGACAAACCTAGGCCACGGCCTAGGTTTGGGGTGGCCATGTTCTTGAAAATATTTAGAATGGCTCTTTGAGTTCGTGCTTTAATGTTATGCCTTACCTGTCTGTTGCATGTAATAAACGCACAAAGATACTTGTCTTAGTATCGCCTACGCCGACACTTGCACATTGGGGACAATGTGTGGGTAAGGTTTGGGGTTGCCCAATCGGGCCCACGTTATGCACGTAGATTTCCTGCACTTCTGAGTACCTAGATCACTTTAGCTAAAAATTTTGTTTTGAATGATTGAGGCCGACCATTGTGGGGAGAATCTCGTGATAGTGACGTGACCATTAGGGAGGGACTGGGAAAGGACATGACTAGGGACATTAGTGGAGACCACCCATTAGCGAGTTTTGAGCCTTAAAGACGTTGTTCATATCAAGGGATTCATACACAAAAATCGTATACACTTTTTCGAGTTCCTTGTCGTGAATATAAAATGATCTCGCTATATTATTGCATTGAGTAGCAAAGACAACCATCGAGATATTGGGAAAGGGTATAGTAGACCAAATCGTGTGGACCTTAAGATGTGATTCCAGGCATTGTGTGTATGTTTAACCCTGTTTTTAGCTATCGTACCTTTTCACCCATATGTGTGTAACCATAACCCCCTTTGTAGCCAAACACTCACCTTTTTCATTTCTAAACCCACCTTTAAACCCGAGCCAAAAGCCTTAGCCAACCCTATCCGAAAGTGTGTCAACTAGAAGCGGTAATGAACTATGAAAGATAGAGCAGAAAAGAAAATAGTAAAGGCCAGTCATGAAAATAAATAGAAAAGAGGGACAATGCAGCCCCAATGCAAATAAAGAGGACCAATGAAGTCCCAAAAAAAACAGCTACTTAGATAGTATTTATAACAGCTAAATAAGAGAGTCAAAGCGACTCCAATAGTGGAAAAGAGGGCCAAGTGATAGAGTCGAAACCAGAAAAGTTCTTAACTGCTAATGGTTGATACACCGAGGATCTTTGTTCCCTTTTACCCTTCACTTCTTAGCCATAACCGGAGCCCCGTTACAACCCGTGTAAAGACCTGGATGATCTTCTGGAAAACGTGATTAGTGTTTACGACCACCGTTACTGATATTCCCTGTCTTGCTACTTGATTCTTTCTGATATCAAATTTTTGTGGACACTTGTGCGTCTTTCTTTAGAGTTGTCATGTGATTATTGAGTATTCTTGCACATAAATTCCTGTACATGACAACATGTGCGATAACCTAGGTTCGAGTGCAATGAGAGTAACCCGTGAGGTAGGGTCGAGGCGAAATGTTTTCCCTAGTATGTTTGGACCTAGTACAACCTTAATGGAATCGGCGATGTCACGAGTTCAACTCACAATGGAAAGTCATAGACCAAACAAAATGAGAATGAGGCGAGAGTGAGAGAGACATTCACGGGTATGGGAAATCACCAGTGCATCACGTGGTACCAATTAGGAGTTGTGCAGTTATTATATTTCACTGAAGTGTGCTTTTATTCTATTTTTATCGCTAATTTGCTTGGGGACAAGCAACGCTCGGTTTGGGGTTGTTGATAACGCCACTTTTTGGCGTTATTTTCGGTTCTCAAACCAATGAGATTGGCTTGTATTCGAGCAAAGAAGCAGAATTTTACGGTTTATTTAGTGGAATGTGCAGATTTATTAAAAGGCAGTAACCATCGAGAAAAGAAGCTAAAAAGAGCCCAAAAAGAGCCAAAACGAAGCCCAAGACCCGCGGCCGAACCAGGACCCGATCCGCGAACCAAACCCGACCCAGAACAGCTTCTGAAAAGTGCGCGGTTTCTGGCGTGACTTGCAAGTCGCGCAGAAAACCGCGCATCCCCCTGTTTCACGATTTTCAGCTTTATATTTCCGGGTTTAGGTCATTATTGGGGACGCAGCTTACACACGACGACTAGGGGCGATTTTGGGAGACTTTTCGGAGCTTTCGGAGCCACGATAGAGAGTCGATCGAGGAGACATTCATTACGCGAAGTAGATTCGAGCACGAGAGGAGGGAGTTCTTCATCTTATCTTTCACGTTTACGATTATCATGTTCACACACTGGTTGTAAAATAGCCCCTGGCCGTCGTGTGTAAGCTGCGTCCCCAATAATGACCTAAACCCGGAAATATAAAGCTGAAAATCGTGAAACAGGGGGATGCACGGTTTTCTGCGCGACTTGCAAGTCGTGCCAGAAACCACACGCTTTTCAAAAGCTGTTCTAGGTCGGGTTTGGTTCGCGGATCGGGTCCTGGTTCGGGCGCGGGTCTTGGGCTTCCGTTAGGCTTCGTTTTGGCTCTTTTTGGGCTCTTTTTAGCTTCTTTTCTCGATGGTTACCGCCTTTTAATAAATCTGCACATTCCACTAAATAAACCGTAAAATTCTGCTTCTTTGCTCGAATACAAGCCAATCTCATTGGTTTGAGAACCGAAAATAACGCCAAAAAGTGGCGTTATCAGTCACACCCACAAATTCTGGATCGGACCGAGCCACTTGACAAGTTTTGATTAATTTGAAAAACGTTTTACTGTGAAACAATATATTTGGTTGGTTTATGTTTATTCGTACGCAATGATGAACTTTTGACTTATATGCCTTTTAAATTGGTGTTTTGATATTTGGAAATTTTTTGTTTTGAGACGATGTTCATTAGATTAATTCATATAATGTTTTGAGATTTGGTAACTTTTTGGTACCAGACGGTATTTATTAGATTTATTAGAATAATGTTTTGAGATTTCACTTACGTGTGTTTTCCATACCTATTTATGAAATTTGAAATTTCATCAAATAAGAATATATTGTTGGACAAAATATGATTAGTATTTTAATATTAATGACTATAATAAGGTAATCGTACCAATAAATGTAAATCTTGTGAAATTTACTATGTGTAAATGTCAATTATATCAAAAAATATAAACTTGTTTGTGAACAATATAAATGCTTATGAAAGTAATTCAAAATCGGATTATTTTTTCATTGGTAAAAAAGTGGGTGTATAACATCTCTTCCACCCAGTGTTTTCATATTATATTATCAATATTTTGTATATTGATCTATATGATACTTCATATAAATTTCATAACAACAAATAAAAACACAACTGCATTATAATAAACTTCCATACCATACAAACAACGGAACCATTGAATGAAAACACTAAAACACATAACTAACAAATACTTTCTCACACAGTAACACAAAACAAAATACTACAACACACAAATGAGGACCTACACATCATGAGCGCGCTAGGGGTTTACTCCACCGGGGGACGTGTTGATCCAAACCCTCAGTGATTTGATAATGACCCTCTCTTAAATACTTAGTGAAAATTGTAAGTAAACAATATGTATCAGAGTTTCACTATCGCTGATAAGTACTAAGATCTTACAGTACCGCTGATAGGAACTCTCGCTCTTTTAAATTAAACATTCAGCGAACACTGTTCATCATTAATGCTCTGAGTCTGTTCAGTCATTATGATGATCGCTGATAAGTTAGTTGTTTACTTATGATCCCTGAAGACAAGTTTCACGTCAACAAAGGTTCTACGCTGAAGTCGAAGATCAAGCTCAAGAACCAGCGACAAGTCTCCTAATGAACTGATGCGGATCAGCGAAGACTCAGATTTGTCCACTCAACGTGAAGTATCAAGTACAAGACTTCAGCTATCGCTGAACTTTATCATCTGCTGAATAGTAAATGATAATTGCTGAATCAACGAAAGCTGATCATGAAGTCCTCCGTACAAAGTACTTTTGTCTCAACCACCCTTGCACGACTCCGTACGAATTGTCAGAAAAGAACCTCCGAATATCTGAAATCGTACAAACACTCTGATACTACACTATTCATCCATACAGCTACTAAGGTTGTCAACCAAGGTCAATGACATGCAACCAACCAGCTGATGACACGTGTAAAGTATATACTGACTTGCATTAAATGCATGCAGTATATAAAGAGATGAACTCACTTCTTTTGAAGTAACTTGCTAACTCTGGACAAGTTCAAATCTCTTATCTCAAGATAGGTTATTATTAGTAATTTCCTTATCTTTCTTAGTGCAAGAAACCTTAGTGTTCCAACTTGTTTAGATTTAGGTTTATCCTTAATCTTGTCTCCGCAACAAGCTGTAAATTGTTAATGATTTATCAATAAACAATTTAGAAAAGTAAAATCTGTGTGTTTGTATTCATCCCCCCCTTCTACAAACTTGTATAGGCCTTCGGGACCAACAGGACGGCACTTGAAATCCCTCCTACGAACATCATATGAAGCCCTAACCACCTTTATATCGGTATCATACTTCCAAACCATCTCCTGTAGCACCGCATTTTGGGCCTCAAGATCTTCAACTTTGTGTCATTGATCATCAAGATGATATTTCGTCCATTCCATATCATCGAGCGTGTCTTGGTGTTTCTCTTGGAGACGTTTTAGCTCAGCCCTAAGAGAACGGTTGTCGCGAATTAAAGCATCGATCACCACAACTTGGTGGGAATGTGAACCAATAGGGTTAACACCATTTTGATTTTGTTGTTTGTTTTGTGCCATGGCTAAGAAGATGAAATAGAGATAGTTTTCTTACAATTGATAAAGGATATGAAAACCTTAAGATAGTGCAAGAAGTGGAAGAATGGCTATGTGAAGGATTTGGGACGTTTGCATTGATATTTAAGATGGTGGGTTTAGGTCCTATTGTGACCAACATCATGAAACCTACCATAGACCACCTCTTACCTATATGTAATGACAAAAGGTGATTATAGACCCCATAAAAAAAATCTCTAAAATTGGCATGCATACTGCTTTTCATATTGATGTGTATTATGATGTGAAAGATGATAATAAAAAAAAACTAAAAAATAAAGGATTACATAAAAAACCAAAAACTCTTACACGAAAAGATGGTATTACAATTACTATAAAAACACATAATTATATGCATTTACTTGTTTGGAAATGTTATGAAATTTTATGTCTTACAACATACATAACATAATGTTAATAAAAAAAAGGACAACCGAATATGTAATAAACTACAATCCATATACATAACACGAATATTAAAATGCATAACTTGAAATTTCATATATTATTTAAGTTCAGACAAATAATATTGTAAACAAGTTTAACAAAAATTCAAAACCACCATACCTATAACAAAGCGGGAAAGTGTATGAAAAAAAACCATAACCTAACCATCATTTTGACGCGACGGACAATTCCTTGAATCATGGTTCGCCAATGTCTTGCATCTCCTACACAGACGTTTTGGCTTCTTTTACTTCTTGGTCGCTTTCTCCAACGCCCCTACCAATCGTTTTCCTGTACCGCACCCTTTGTTCCGTATACCAGCCGGGGGTAAAAACCTGTACCTCATCAGGCACATCTACACCATAACATTCCCTAAGCGCTTCGGCTCTATCCACAGAAGCAGATGGAAGGATATTATCAACTTCAAACTCAGACTTAATGTTCTCCAACATTTCCGTGAACACGTTCAACTTGCTTTTATCATTTTTAATTCGACTAACCAACAAATCAAGCTTCAAATACAATCCTTTAATCAAACGCTCTTTCTCTACGTCAACCTCACCATACCGTGCACGGGCGGCTTGAACTTCAAAAGGGACCAAAGACCTAGTCCATCGATGAGAGACCTAGTCCATCGATGAGAGATGAGAATGTCGGGGATTGAACCAAAATCATCGTTTAGAAAAATCTTGAACATGTGGCGACACGGGATACCATTCCGAGGAAAGAAATTGCATTCGCATTCCATCATGTCTGTTGCTGTGTTGTGTGAAACCTGTGAAACACATAAATAGTGAATTAAAAGTTAAACACTTCATATAAACGGAGACGTAATAAAATTGTAAGTTAACAACTATATGAAAAACATTAATTCAAATTAACATACATGATACGAAAACTTTGTAACAGCCTTCATGTTTTTGTGTAAAACCGTATACTTCCTAATATCACCATCTTCGCCGGTAAACACAACGCCACAGTGATACGCTGCTTTCTTGATCTCTTTTTGAACTTCTTTAAAAACATTACGAGTATATACCTCCGATGCATGCCACTCGATCACCGACGGCGTAGCACATCGAGGGAAAGTGTTTCTGGTGATGAACTCGAGAATGCGATGCTTATTCCTCTGTTTCTCGATCGCACCATCAAACGCATGCAAAAACTTGACCAAGTCATTACGATACGATGCATAGATCCAGAAAAACGCGTGAGCACTCTCGGATCGGCAGGTTGTCCTCATTAACCCGGACATGGGAACATCCCTGTAATACGCATATATCCAAGATTGCCTAATTGTGTACATATCTCTCAACCAATCGTTGTGATGCAATTCGTAATCATCAATTATACTGCACCACTCAATCTCAAATTCTTCTGGACTCATATGATTATTCCAAACCAATTTATTGAATCTTCTTTTGAAAGAAACATTGGCATCAAGATCAGAGGTTATCTACAATAAATTAAGTATGATTACAAAATTAATGAATAAACAGATTATTGTATTAAAAATATTACGCAAGCACCTACACAATTATTTAGAGATTGAGATAAAAATTAAAACTGACCTTGCCGGGAAGTTTCTTCATAATGTGCCACATACACAAGCGATGTTTCGAGTCTGTGAACACAACAAGTACTGATTGTTTCATGGCAGCACACTGGCCCGTTATAACAAACGTAGGTTGTTTCTCGTGTGCTTTCAAAAAGGCGAACAAGACTTACTTAAAATTCTCTATGTTCTCGTGGCTTATCAATGCAGAGCCTACCACAACTGACCTCTTTTAGTTGTCGATAGCTATGAACAGAACAAAATTCATAGCATGTCTGTGAAAATAAAACTATATGAAAATAAATAATTTCACATGAAAATTAAGTAAAACGAAAAAAAAGAAAATAATATCAGACATACCGATTCGTACGATATGTAGCATCAAAAGATATGATGTCACCAAACTCTTTATAATTTAGCCTAGCAATCTCGTCAGCCCAAAAAAATCGCACGCAACTCCCCATCAGTAACCAATATATCAAAGAAGTAATCAGGAACAACGGTTCTACGTTTGCACAACAAATCAACCAACATTTACGCATCTTTCTTCCCAACAAATGTGCCCATGGCGATCCTGGCATTCTCGTAGTCAACTTGAGTCGCATTAACATGTTCGTAGCCACCTTTAAGAGCAGCCTGAATACTATAAGACTTTGCCCTGCCAATACACGATGATGAAGCATTATACACATTCCTAAAATCCGTATATTGCAACTTTCTTTGAACTTATAAACAACGTGCGTACCACTCTCCTTTCTAAGGCGAAACTTAATACATGCTCTACAATTAGTGCGTTTCACATTGGAGTTCCTAGACATGATGTCGACATCTTTACTAACCAGAAGACCTTGCTTACTACACAGTAGGTAACGAGTTTGCACATCACCAAGCTTATTTTTTTCTTATTTGAATGCCGAACATCGAAACTAGCTTCTTCGGCATATTTCATATAAGCAATGTCAGCAAGATCAATAGACCTAAATTCAGAACCCAATCATATCTTTACATTGTAGTCCACAAATGGTATCCAATATTTCGTACCCCCTAGTGAAACAAACGTTTCATGTCGTACTACAACAAAAGCAGTAAACATTTATTTGAATGCTAAAAAGAGTAAAACAAAGCATCTTAATACCGGCAACCTACGTTAAAAAATTACAAACAATAATGCTTTAACATACAATCATAAGTATCAAAAATTAGAAAGAATAATTACACACAACTAACAATCACATAAAAAATTTCATAAGTAATAAAAAGAGCAAAAAACACAGTTTCATAATAGTTTTCCGAATTTTTTCATATGAAAAAATCGTACAAGAAGTTACCACGTCCACGGTTACACCCCAATTTCATAACAACTTAATACTCAAAATTTCATATGTGGAAAACATGTTATATATGTAAAGTCATACTTTCATGACAGAATACATACATAACAAGTTAAAAAACATCAAAATACCAAAAGAATATAATACCTATTAAAATTTAACAGCTTCATATAATACCCGGTTATTGAAAGCTTTACAAATTTGTTAAATAATTGGTGAAAATTTTCATAAGTTACAAATAGAAGAAAAAACACAGTTTAATAATATTTTTTCGTATTTTTCATTTGAAAAAATCATACAAGAAGTTACCACATCAACGGTTACACCCAACTTTCATAACAACTTTCTCATATCAATTTTCATGTGAAAAACATGGTGTATGTAAACCCATATTTTCATGGCAGAATACATACAACGAAAAAGAATTAAAAAAACATAAATCACAAAATACATAATACCTATGAAAAATTAACAGTTTCATATAATACCCGGTTATTGAAAGTTTACATGTTTTACAAATTTGATAAATAATTGGTGAAAATTCACAAAAAAAAACGTGAACTTTAAAAGCTTGTGAAAAAAAACTTACGTTTCTTGATAGGTGTAACGTCAAGAACATCGTCGCCATCTATTGCATCGCTACCATGCATTGAATCTTCATCACCTTCTTCGTTGGAATCAAGTGCAATAACAAAATCCGCAAGTACGTCGTCAACCACCATGTCATCATATGTGAACCATTGTGATTCACATATGAACTATATGATCATATGTGAACCCATGTAATTCACATATGAACATTTATGATTCATATATGAACTAATTAACTGATTCACATATGAACTAAATAACTGTAGGTTCATATATGAATCAGCTGAACTAATTAACAGATTCACATATGAACTAATAAACTGATTCTCATATGAACTAATTAACTGAATCACATATGAACGTATAGTTCATATGTGAATCACACATGTTCACATATGAACTCATCCCGCGTATTTTACGAAACTACCCCTCTATCTTGTGCAGACCACGCGAGGAATTATCTGGTGCTTCTTAGTCAAAGTCGCAAATATTGACCAAATGAAGGGCTAGGATTATTTCTCTATTTTTCACACACTTAACATTTCTCATTTGAACCTCTTCCTATATATATATAAGGTATCTTTCTTTTGTTAACCAAGCTTTTAGTGTTAACCTTGTTAAGTAATCTGGACCGTTGATCTTGGAAATGAAAGGGTCAAATTAAATCAATTTTTTTAAATAAATTTGGTGAACACGGATCAATGTCATATTTCACTTATGAATAGGGGTAAAGTAGTAACAACCATGCATGCAATTGAAAATCAAAGAAACAATTCCACCTCCATAATTCACAACAAGATGCAAGGGGAAGCGAAATCATTTATAATCAAGGAAACAATCCCATAAGATTAACATTTTTATTAATACTTATGTAAAGGGAAATTATTGTTCAATATTACACACCCATTTTTTATTTTGTTCACCTTTGATATTGTATGATTTTCACATGTGGAACTGCCATGTTTTACTGAGGGGCTGTTTACCAAAATTTTCATTAAGTCCTGTATGGATAAATGTGTCTGTCTGGTTAAATTTTTCTGTCTGAATAAATTGTTGTTGTTGTTTACTTTTCTATCTGAATCAACGGTCTGAATAGCAGAAATGACCGATTTACCCCTGATAACTGCAAATCAACAACAAATCACAAAAATCATAGTAGCTAACAAAAATCATAATAGCATACAAAATCAGCAAATCAACAACAAAAATCGATACCTAAATCAACAGCAAATCAACAACAAAATCTAAAAATCATAGTAGCTAACAAATATCATAATAACATACAAAATCAGCAAATTAACAGCAAATCAACAACAAAAATCGATACCTAAATCAACAAAAAAAATCGAAAATAGCGAAGACCGCTGCAGGAGAAGACCGATGCCGCCGCTGCCGCCGGAGAAGACCGCTGCAGGAGAAACCGCTGCCGCCGCTGGAGACGATCGCTGTCCCCGCTGGAGACAATCGCTGCCGCCGCCGGAAAATGGAGTGGGAGAGAGAGAGCTTGGAGGCGATGGACAGAATGGAGAGATAGGTTGGAGGCGGGTTCTTGGAGACGATAATGTAGAATGGGAAAGAAATTGGGTAGGTAGGTTTTGAGGCGTGTTCTTTGTAAAGGGTAATTTGGTCAAAATTTCATCTGAATGGGGACAAGAGTGGTTTACCAGCTGTGCGAATAAGCTGGTGGCTGTCCCATTAAGTCACAAGTAAACACTCTATTTTGTCTGCACGAATAAGCCAGATTCTTTATTAAGCTCAATAAGTCACAAGTAAACAGGCCCTGAATGTTGTTACTCAATGACCTGTTCATGTATGAACTCCTTTGTGGTTATGTCAGGTACTCGTGTGAACAAGAATGATGTTTGTATATGAAATTAGTTGTTCAAATTTGTTCATGAATGAACCAAAATGATGTTCATAAATGAAGTTTGTTGTTCATATATGAAAGTAGTTGTTCATAAATCTAACACCCGTAAAATTTTAAGAGGTCAAATTTCATCTTGGAACCTTCATTGACTTAGTTAATTTTTTTTGTTTGCACTTGAGGAAATAAAAGTAGCTTCCAAGTAATTGAATCTAATCGTGTGCAACTTTTGGCTTAAGTCAAGAATTTTCGGAGTTCGGGATGAGGTGTGAGACTATGACAACGAGAATGCCACTGGGCAAACTCGCGTGTCACTGTCGCTGGGAGTGTACCCTTGTAACAACCGGATTTTTCGTTAGAATCGAAAGTTTAGTGGCTAATGTCAAATAAAGAAAAGCTATTGGAAAGGGACCATTTTGCAATTAATGATAGATACTTAAGGACCCAAATCCCTAGGTCTATTATTCCATTTTTCACTGTTTGTTGGGGTGTGTGTAGCGACTAGAAGAGAGAGAGAGAGCAGAGAAAGGAAGAAATTGAATCTTCTCAAGAAGAAGTTGAAATTGAAGGCTTTGGGTGTGGATTCCAGCTCCATTCGAGGTAATCCCTTTTCTCTCATTACTTGCTAATTTGATTAGAGAATTTGGGAAGTTTGGGTTGTACCGTTGTTGATTTTGTTTAGAAAGAAAAGAAAAGTAGGATGGGTGTTATTTCTATTAGATTCAATGTGAAAATAATCGGATGAAGTAACTTATAATTTGGTTAGATTTATGATTCCATAATTTATCTCAAACTTTAATGTGGCTTGAGTCACTAATATAGTTTTGTTGTGGAAAGAGGAACTCCTCGATGAAAAACCCCGACATCCGGAAAACTCTTGAGTACCGAAACCATTGTTGGGTAAAGAGGAATCCGGAACCAACAAAAGTGGATCCAGAATTAATAAAAGATTAGGATCCGGAATGTATGCTTAGAACCAGAACAATACCGGAATTAAAGGAGATCCGGAAGTGGACCAAGTCCACGGGATCCGGAATTGGGCTTCGGCAAAGATCCAGAACGTGTATGTATTAAAGTGACCCGGAATCTCTAATCGGATCCGGAATGGTGTACGCTTGATCCGGTATGTGGTAATTTTGGGATGGGCCAAGGTTCCGGAACTTGGGCCTTAGTTCCAAGCAGATCCGGAATTTATGATCTGATCCGGGGTTGGCATGTGACCCGAAATTTAAATGGGCCGTAGGATGGGAAGGCTAGTTGGTCCATAAACAAAGTAAAGGCCCGGTATTAAATATGGAAATGGATCCGGTATATGTGTTAATTAATGACCCAAAATTTGTAGTTGGTGGATCCAAATTTGGGCCGATAGTAAGAAAAATTGTTTGGACTAAAGTAATTAATTCCGGTAGTGAATTGTGATTGGGCCGAAGAGTATAAGAAGCCGAATATTAAATGAACCAAAATTCAATTTATTAGTCCCAGAGTTATTTTTATTTGGGCGATTAAGGAGAGTCCAGAACCCAAAATAATTGGGATAGAAGTTTAACTTATCACCTTAGATAATGGTGGGTTAAATTCGGAAGCATGCTCGAGAAACCATTGTTAGACTTATAATCGACGTTTCCTAAAATTTTAGGCGTTCCATCTAGAGATCGGAAGCCTAAGTGAGAGGTCGTGAAACGAGAAGAGCAGGTGAGTTCCCTAAACCCTTTTTACACGAATTGAGTTGCTAAATATTTTACTGATTATGGTTCATTTATGAGTATGAATTGTTTACCAACTGTTACGTATGCTTTCCCATGAAAAGTATGTTTTAATTAAAGGACCGTGTAGCAACATGAAATGATTTATAACGATATTTAAAGATTTCACGATTCATGATTTATGATGAACTATGTGTATGTTATGTGAAGTCGGTCTGCACAGTGGGATCAGATTACCTCAGGATCCGATGATCCCTTGGGCATTTGTGACGAGCTTGTAGGAGGGAATTCATTTCCTTCCTACTCGGATAGAGGGGAGTCTGCTTGGGCCCCGATCGTGGTTAGCTTATGTGATCCGCAAACACTGTGCAGTACCATGATTGAATGCTTATGTGGAGAATGTTAATGAGTTTTATAAAATGATTTTATACTGTTGATATACGCTGTTTACGGAGGGAATTCACTAGACCTTTTGGTCTAACCCTCGCTTTTCAAATAAGCAAATAGTAGGAGGCTCAGGTAAGTGGGCAAGGGCACGATAGAGTACAGATGCAGATAGAGAGAGTGCATGTGCCACTTATAGAAGCTAGTATATTCTCAGTTGTGTATAGGTTGTTTCCGCCAACCTAAGTTTTGAGACTGATGTAATGAAATTTTGGTACCCAGTTTTGTAATGTTTATGAGTTAATGCTATGCATGTCCTGTTCTAGTTTTGGGTTGTTACAAATGGTATCAGAGCCATAGTTTAAGGGATTTAGGTGACCGGATGGGCCTAAACTTAAACTTTGGGAGTAGAAATCACAACTGAGAATCAGGAAATGCATTAGGAGGGCACTATTGTAGAGATAGGACTAATAGGGTACCGAGGGCAGTCATGTAAGGTAAGTTTGGGATTACACCTGGCCAGTGTAATTGTGGACTTACAGGCACATGTATGTGCTTAAGCTGCCTTATTATTCCGAAGTTGTAGTCTTAAGCTAGCTTATATGTCGTGTTCCAGTAATTTAGAAGGTCAGCAAGATCCCGGAGGGATAGTTTGAGACCCATTGTTGGGGAAGTATCGTGAGAGGTCAGTTATGATGTGACGTATGTATACATCATAGACAAGAAATGTTGTTTGGAATGTTATGAGCCGTTTAGAGGTAGATCTTCGTAGGTTCGAAGAAGATGAGTGACTGCTTTTGAGTAAGACTCCTGTTTTGGGAGAGTCCCGTAACACCCTCGAATTTGGAAAGAGCAACTAATTAAATTTTTGATATTACATCCGAAATAATAGAATTTATCCCTATAATTTAATAGGTGAAATACCTTGAATTTGCAAACTATGGTTAACCTCAACAATGTATAACATAAGTCTCATTATAAAGACTAAAACTACCTCAGGTAATACTTAACCCAAATACAAGTTGCTAATCCCAATGATGAATGCGGAACATCACTTAAGCTATTCTCCTCTCGAGCACTTTACTAGCACACGGCCCTTCCCACGTGTCACTAGAACTACTCCCACCCTGAGACCTGTTGCACATGCCGACAAATAAAAAGGGTTAGGCTAACGCCTAGTGAGTTCAAGAGTTTATAGCATGATCTAAATAATTCTTTAAATGAAAGTTTGCGACATAGATTATCATTTCCAAAAGAGTTTCCCAAAAGGATATAAGTGACTCATTTTCCAACGCACCCAAAATCCATGGGAAAAGTTCCCGAGAGGTATAAAGCGTTTTCCAAAATGAATTACGATCCCAACTTACTCAAATACGGGAATAAATCTAGTTTAGGAAAAACCTTCAAATGCGGTTGACGACAAAATACTCAACCCATAAATCATGGAAAACCATCCATTTAATTATAACCCTTCACTGAAAACATAATACGAAGTAATACTCACACGAACGTAAAATGTAATGAAGTCCAAATACCATAAATGGGGGAGACCCGTATCCGTTGGAGGTGGAGGAAACACATAAGTATACCACCCATACAACGTTAATCGTACAACCCTCGTGACTAGACCATCCAAGGGTTCCTACGACTTCTCAACAGGTTCCACCTCAAGAGACGGTTGACCTTGGTTTCCGTCTCCAAGACTCCACCTCAAGGCCCGACACACTTAGGACCGCCTCCAAGGCATACTCCACAAGCGGCGTGGGTCCTAGCGCCTACCTCCAAGGTAGCACCTCCGGACTCAACCCTCATAGTGTCCACTTGAAAAGTTTAGGTCATAAAACATGGGTACCGAGGTCCAACCCCGAGATACCCAATTGACCATTACCAACGACTGACTTACATGCCTATGGATCCAATGCAACACAATCTATAACAACATGCGTATCCCGGAATGACTCACACACCCAAGCATGTAAATATCAATAACGTGTAACAATATGCAAAATGGTGCAATAAAAGCGACCCATAAATAAGACTCCGCATTGAGCCACTTAAACCGGACAAATGTCCCGAAGACTTTATCAAAGTCACAACCGAGCAAAGTGCTCAAAGCTCGCTAGACGCATAAATAACGGTCATCATCGCATAAAATGCGTTTAAACGTTGTTTAGGTAAACAAGTACCACAAAATCATCATTTACCTCAAAACTCGACACGGGTTAAACAAAAGGGTTTTCCCAAAGGACCCATACCCTTATAATTCTCAAAAATGACTCTTGACACTAAATCGTGTATTTTCCAAATGGTTTATAAAATCAATTACACTAACATGATTAAACCATCAAATAGACATCATTTTGAGAAATTAATCTTTTAATGACATATTATGATTTCTACACATCAAAATATCCAAAAGCCCCAAATATGGGTGTTTTACCACATTTATGAAGATAAATATTTCAAAAGAGTTAAACTATCCAAATAACTCAACCATTGATATTTTCAAGTAAAACACACAAATATTTGGAAAATAACATTTTTGGCATGCACAAAGTTTTCACAAATCAACTTGAACTCACCTTGCTAGATTTAAGCTAAATCTAGAATTTCCCAAACGTAAGCTCCTTTGAAGTCTCTTGCATCTTCAAGCCAACATCTCCAAAAACCTAGATCCATAAGTTCCAACCATGAATATTCAGATCTAACCATAAGGAGTCATCCTCCAACCATTTACACCAAGATACCCATTTTTATCAAAAACCCTAACCTCATGAATGAATAGATTAGAAGATCACTTAACCCAATATCATCAAAATCACCCAAAATACCCTATTATGGAAGAGAAGGTGAAAACAACAACAATAAAGCTTTTGGGTAGGGAGAGATTACCTTTACCACTTGAATCCTCCCAAAAGAAACCTCCTAGATTCCCAAAAAGTTTCAAGCTCCCAAATGCTCAACAATGGTGGAGGTGGGTTGATTTGAGTGGAGAAGATGAAGATGATGAGGAAGGATTTGAGGTTGTTTTGGGGAAGGAATCGATTTAGTGAGAGGGAAGAAGAAGTTGGGGTTTGAAATGAAAATGAGAAAAATAAAGAGAAGGGTTTCTTTAAACACAAAAAATATCTCAGACACTTCGCGGACGTCCGCATGGTCACTCGCGGACGTCCGGTTTCAGCTGAACCGAACCCTCAATATCTATGTTGCTTCCGCAGATGACCCGCGGATGTCCGCCCCTCGCGGACGTCCGGCCTTGTGCCTCGCGGACGTCTGTGAACCCCAAGTTTTGTTCTCCAATTTTCGGGGTGTTACAATCCTCCCAACCTTAAAAGATTTCGTCCTCAAAATCTAGTTCTCTCAACTTAATGGTCACCGTGCCCAACACACTCCAAATTCCCCCGGTTACAACTAGGTTCAAATTTAGTTCCTACGGAATTTCCCACAACGACCTCTTGATGTTAGTCACAACAATTCCCCGTTTAGGCATAAAACACCCGCATCCAATTGAAGGCCTAAGCTGCTAGAGTGGCTTTCGACCACCAGACTTAAGTTGTCTCCCAACCTTAAGTGATCCATACTTTCCCAACGACAGATTCAAACTCCCCAAATAGTCCCGCTACCGAACTAGTATTTACTCTCAACGGGTTTCATCAATCCCAACCCAAACGGTCATTACTAACTCATTAATTGCACAATCCCAAAGATGTGCTCAATTAACAATCATTCAACCGACAGATTCTCTAATCACACAAAGAAAATCATTTCCCTAAATCCCCTTATTACCAATGAGCATCTTAAGATTACTGCAACCATTACCGTTATTTCTTTAAAATCGGACTACAATCCCCCGATTACACTAAAGGTGCTTGGCCTCAAGCCCAATAGTCGACACCTAAACATCCCACCTACCTCAATATAGGTTACTGCCAATTAATTCTTCTTAATTACAAAGTGCATCATCCCCTCAATCGATACCATTTGGCCTACAGTACTATCACGCATGGAATACCCAACCTTCCACCGTCGAAGTGCTACACGCACTTACCCTTAACTGGGTTACTTAACCTTTCCAAGGTCCTAATGAGTTCAAGGTTTTCAAGTGGATCATTTAACAAATATGCCGATCAACAAAACTTTTCATATAAATTTTCAACGCAAAGATTTTCATATCAATATACACGTACGCATAAAAACTACTACTATCAGTTCGGCAGTTGCGCAAAAATGGACACGCTCGTCCCACATATGAAAATCATATTGAAAATTATTTCATTGCAGTTCAGATTATCAACAAAACGCAAAAGCGTAATAAACAACTTCTTTTAAATGAACCGCTACGGTCCTAGTATGGATTGACTCATGACATGCACGTAAAGTAACTGCCCACTTTAAATGGTGTGCAACAAAAGGTTTCGCATGTACTTCAAAAGAAGTTCAGACGGCTTTTGACTCTAAAATTCCTTTTTAACCATAAAATGGCATGGAACAAGGTTTACCAACTAAATTTACGCGCGTTAGTTTATCATATAAAAACGATGAAACGATTTATAAATACACCTTAGTCAAAACACAAAATGACTTGTGTAAGATCCATATTTAAAGACAAAACCAATACGTTTCCATTATTTGAAAATATCGACTAAAACATCATAGGGAACCTCAAATTGGGGTAGGCATGCAAGCTTGTAACGCTTTCCTAGTAGTTTTGTTGAAACGAAATAACATGCATTAGATAGTTCACAACAAAATTTCAAAAGACGAAATTCTTTAAATCAATTTCCAAAATATTCTCGTCCGGTCGTATAATGACTCATGAGTAAAACGTTTCTGACAAGGTTCGCACACATCCACGTGTTTTTCCAAAACTTAGGAGAAATAAGTGTTAGTAATTTGTTGGCACCAAAAAGGGTTCAAATCTATTTCAAATCTCGAACTGCACCAACGGTGCGCATCAATGTTCAAAACATAAATATTTCCACGCTCCCTAGGTTTAAGCCATGTGGGACACAATATGTGTTCAGTATGAAGGAACGTCTGAAGTCCAGGACTCAAGAAAGATCAACCTGGTAAGACAATACGAAAGCTTCATTTCTGGTAAGAATGAAACTCTCTCTGAAGTTCACCAACGTTTTAATTGCTTAATTATAGATCTAAAAACTGCTGGTAAGGAATATTCTAACTTTGAAGTGCTGACAAAGTTTCTAGAATGTTTACCTGAAAGCTGGGACAATTATTCCATGTGTCTCAAGTTGTCAAAGGATCTTAAATCAATGATCCTTTCAACCTTATATGGTACATTGCTGAATCATGAGCAATCTAGCCATCTTAAGAAGAATCTTGTAAAAGATTCCAAAAGCACTCCTGTTGCTTTAATCTCAGAAGAACCTTCTACTCAGCGACCCTCAGTCACTATCACTGAGTTAGAAAGTAACTCTGAAAGGTCATCAGACTCTGATTCTTCAGATGATGATGAATCCTTGGCTCTCCTAACTAAAAAGTTCAGGAGATTCGCCAAGAAGAAAATGTTTAGAAAGAACAAACCTCTTTCCATAACTGACAAGCCTAAATCATCAGCTTTTGTTGATAAGGCTACTGCTACTTGTTTCAACTGCGAAAAGACAGGTCATTTCGCTAATGAGTGCAGGTCAAAGAAAGTCATGAGACCTTCAGCTTTCTCAAAGAAAAACTTTGTTCCAAGGAATAAAGATGACAAATACTCAAAGCTGAAGGAGAAGTATGCAAAGCTGAGAAGTTTTAAGAAGAAAGGAAAAGGCCTGATGGCTAACTATGATTGGGCTGCTTCTGATGAAGAAGCATCATCATCTGACTCTGAAGATGATGAAGCAAATCAATGTCTCATGGCCAAGATTGAAGAAGAGGAAGAAAGTTCAGACATTCCCTCCACTTCAACATCTGCCATTCAGGTATCACCTTCTTTCTTTACCAATATTGCAAATATTGATGAAGCTGATAGTCTCCGTAAGATCGATCTCTTGACTAGAAGTTTATACGAAGCCATGAACGGCAAAACTGTGGTTGAAAACCAAAATCTTGATCTCGCTGAAAAGCTTAAAAACTGCCACCTTCAAATAGAAAAGCTTTCTAAAATTGAAGATGATTTTAAAGATCAAGTCTATTTAAATCAGCTAGTCAAAATCGAACGAGCAGAAGCTATCGCTGCATTAAAAGTTGAACAAGCTACTGTTGAAGGATGGTGTAATTCTTCAACAAAGATCAGTGAGATAATTAAGGCTCAGATTCCTCTGAGTGATAAACGTGGTCTGGGTTATAAATATGATACTCCAAAACCAACCACTGAACGTTCAATGCTTAAATTTGGAACGTTCGTATCCTCAGTCGCTGACACTTCATCATCTCAGTGCTCCTCGTCCATTACACCAATCCCTGAGGAAACTCCTACCTCCTCAAAAGGTAAGGAGAAAATGGTTTATTCAAAACCTACCTCTGTCTCTAAAGACAAAGGTAAAGGAATTGTTATTTATCAAAATCCTCAGAAGGGTACCTTAGTACCAAAGCTGAATGCTTCTAAAGCCTCAGTGACCAACCTCTCTGGATCTAGAAAGCTGATCTCTGGATCTATTCAGCGATCTACTCCTAGACTCAGAGTGGATGTCCTTGGTAAGAAATCTGAAGAACTGAATGTTCGTCCCATTTCTAAAGCCTATAGTTTACTTGGTGCTGGCACTTCTAATTCGAAATTAAAAGCTCAGCATACAAGTGGTCCTAGAACTATGTTTAGTTATAGGAAATGTTATCACTGTGGACTTACCGATCATATTGCTAGTAAGTGCCCCACAGCCACCAAAGCCGAAAAAATAGCTAAGGTGAAGATTGCCCCAAGGCAAAGAAGACCAACACCAATGCAAATCAGGTCAAGGTGACTCCTACCACTGAAGTTAAGAAATTAACCAAAGTGAAGAAAGACAAAGCTGAATCTTCAAATGCTGCGAAGACCGCTGAACCTTCTATTCCAACTAGCTCCACTGACAAACGTTTATACATGGTTAAGTGGGTACCCAAGCAAAACTAATCTTCCTTTGTAAATGCAGGTTAAGAAGGGTATCTGGTATCTCGATAGCGGATGCTCTAGACACATGACTGGAAAGAAAAACCTGCTCGCTGAATACAAGGAAGAGAAGGGTCCCTCTGTGACTTTCGGTGGAAATGGAAAAGGACACACCCGAGGGTATGGTGTACTTTCAAATGGTACAACCTCCTTCAGAAGAGTCGCATATGTTGAAGGGCTGAAGCATAATCTTCTGAGCATCAGTCAGCTTTGCGACATGGATAACAAAGTGATTTTGACTAAGGAATCCTGCTTTGTCTCTGACAAAAAGGAGAAGATAGCTCTCAGCGGTTATCGTTTGGAAAATGTTTATGTAATAAACATGGACTCAACAACCACTGAGAACTCCTGTTTCTTCTCAAAGGCATCTTCTGATGTTAACTGGCTATGGCACAAGAGGCTCTCGCATCTAAATTTCAAGACACTGAATACTCTTTCCTCCAAAGAGTTAGTCACTGGTCTACCTCAGCATTCATACGCCAAAGAGTCTTTATGTTCAACATGTGAAAAAGGGAAGCAGACTAAGGCAAGCTTCAAGTCAAAGCAAGTCTCATCAGTGTCATCTCCTCTACAACTACTCCATATGGATTTGTTTGGCCCTGTTAACAAACAATCCATCGCTGGAAAGAAATATACGCTGGTCATAGTTGATGAATTCTCTCGTTACACATGGGTAATGTTTCTCCGTTCTAAGAGTGACACCCCTGAAGAACTCATCACCTTTGTTCGGAAGATGGAAACTCTGAACAATATGACTGTTCGCTCAATAAGGAGTGATCATGGAACTGAATTCAAAAACAGTTCTCTTGATTCCTTCCTTGAGAGTAAGGGTATTTCTCACAACTTTTCGTCAGTGAGAACACCGCAACAAAATGGAGTCGCTGAAAGAAGAAATAGAACAATTATTGAAGCTGCACGTTCAATGCTCAACGATTCTCACCTGCCTACTCAGTTTTGGGCAGAAGCTGTCAACACTGCTTGCTTTACGCAAAACAGGTCGCTGATAGTTAAAAGATTCAAAAAGACAGCCTATGAACTTCTTCATGGGAGAAAGCCTTCAATCAGCTTTCTTCACATCTTTGGATGTCAGTGTTTCATACTGAACAACAGAGATGCCCTTGGAAAGTTTGATCCTAAGGCTGATGATGGAATCTTTCTTGGATACTCCTCAGTCTCCAAAGCCTTCAGAGTCTTCAACCGTAGAAGACAAACTGTAGAAGAAACTATTCACGTCACGTTTGACGAATCCCGTTCAGCGAACTCTAAACCGTCCGCTGATACTGAAGAACTGAATCAATGGATGTTTTCTCATCTTGGTGATTCAGAAGAAGTTCCCACTCCTCATGCTCACACCGTAGAAAATGATGGTCCTACTATCATTCCAGATATGCAGAATAGTGAAGCTGAAACATCTTGGGTCTCAGCTGTGCCTATAAACACTATACCTGCAGTTGATCCAAATGTCTCAGAAATTCCATCTATTTCTCAGCAATCAGTGAATGAAGTTACAAATGCAAACATTCCTCTCTTAGCTGATAATCCGGAAGTAGCTGAAGCCTCATCTTCAGTTTCTCCAGTTCAGACTGAATCAGCGACGTATGCTCCGGCTCAACGATGGACTGTAAATCACCCAATCGATCAAATTCTTGGTGATCCCAACGCTGGTATTCAGACTCGTAGAAGTGCAGGTAATATTTGTTTATTTGTTAACTTTATTTCTCTAACTGAACCAAAGAAAATAGATGATGCCCTCAGAGATCCAAACTGGGTCAGCGCTATGCAAGAAGAGCTGACTGAATTCGAAAGAAACAAAGTTTGGAAACTCGTTCGTAGACCAACTGACAAAACGGTGATAGGCACTAAATGGGTCTATCGAAACAAGTTGGACGAACATGGTACTGTAACTCGCAACAAAGCTCGTCTTGTTGCGCAGGGATACAGACAAGAGGAAGGCATAGATTATGACGAAACTTTTGCTCCAGTAGCAAGACTCGAATCTATTCGTCTTTTCTTAGCATATGCTGTACACAAAAACTTCACTGTACATCAGATGGATGTTAAGTCAGCGTTTCTGAATGGAAAGCTGAATGAAGAAGTGTATGTGGAACAACCTCCAGGATTCTCAGATCCTAAGCGTCCAGGTTATGTTTATAAACTGGACAAGGCACTTTATGGCTTAAAGCAAGCTCCTCATGCATGGTATGATACTCTCTCTACTTATCTCCATATTGAACATTTTGAGAGAGGTAAGATTGACAAAACTCTATTTTTTAGAAAAGTGAAAGGTCATATCATTTTAGTTCAAATATATGTTGATGACATTATATTTGGTTCTACTAACCCTGAGCTTTGTACTCGTTTCGCTGATAGAATGAAAGATGAGTATAAAATGAGTATGATGGGTGAACTAACATATTTCCTTGGTCTTCAGATTAAGCAAACTGAAAAAGGAACTTTCATTAATCAGGGAAAATATGTTAAAGATATGCTGAAGAAATTCGACTTAACTGAAAGTTCAGCTATGAAAACCCCTATGGCACCTCCGCTGACACTTGATAAGGACACAAAGGGTGTTCCTGTCAATGTCACGCTGTACCGTGGGATGATCGGCTCACTATCGTATCTTACAGCTAGCCGACCCGATATTATGTTTGCAACATGCTTGTGTGCACGATATCAAGCTGAACCTAAGATATCTCATATGAAAGCTGTAAAGCGAATCTTTCGATATCTTAAGGGTACAGCGAATCTAGGCCTTTGGTATCCCAAAGACTCAGGATTCGATCTAACCGCCTATTCAGACAGTGATTTTGCAGGTTGCAAAAAGGATAGGAAAAGCACCACAGGAGGATGTCAGCTCCTGGGTGGAAAGCTGGTAAGTTGGACAAGTAAGAAGCAAAACTCAGTGTCCACTTCCACAGCTGAAGCTGAATATGTAGCCGCTGGAAGCTGTTGTTCTCAAGTCTTGTGGATGAGAAATCAGCTACTAGACTATGATCTTCAGCTCTCCAAAATTCCAATCTATTGCGACAGCACAAGTGCCATCGCTATAGCAAACAATCCAGTGCTACACTCAAAGACAAAACACATAGAAATCAGATATCATTTTATCAGAGATCATGTGATGAATGGTGATATAGAACTTCATTTTATCCCAACTGATTATCAGTTAGCTGATTTATTTACCAAACCTCTTGATGAGACAAGATTCAACTTTCTCATCAGCGAGCTTGGAATGCTAAACTTTGAAGGATAAAATCTTCAGCGGTTCACATTAATCGGCGATAGGATAAAATCAACTCGTATAACCTATTCAATCATCTTCTCTCTGAATAAACTTGGTTAAACTGATATCCAGGTATGTTTTCTCTCTCTGACAAACGCATGAAAATGCAAGATTTCAAAAACAAATGCATCGCTGAATATCTCTTCCTTAACAGCGATATTTTGAAAGTTCTTAAAACCTTCACTGATATCTTCTATTCAGTGCTTCATGTTTTTTAAAAAAAAAGAGTCCCCGAGCTTTCAAAACCTCAGAGACATCCTAAAAAAATGTGAAAGGACAGTTGTGACGTCATTGCAACGGATAACACCAGGCACGACTTCTTTCTGACACACGTTTGCACGTTTCGTTCAAACTTCCAATCAAATGCAAACACGTGTCCGTGTCATGATGAAAACCTTTTCCCGCTCAAGGTTTTTCTCTCTCTAAAACTCCCTATATAAACAACTCTTGGTTTATATTTGTCTTTTACGCGAAAAATCTTCCTCCGCAAGAAAAGAATTACTGTTGCATTTGTGCTCTCAAATCTTCAAAGAACTGTTCATCATCTTCTTCATCAAAACATCAAGGTTAATATATTCTTATTTTTCAAATGCAGATAACTTGTTTCTGATCTTATCATTGTTTTAAACAAGATCAAACAAAAGAACTTAAAAATAAAATCATTTTCTTTCATGGTTTTATGAACACAACCATTTCATGGTTGTTCTTCAAGTTTTAAATCTAAATCTTAAACTTGTTCTTCATTTGTATCCATTTTTTTTGAAACTGGAATACAAGAATTTATGGGTTTTACATTTCGTTTCAAAATCATGAAAACCCCTAATCTTCATTAAGACATTTATGTCTGAATGAAATGGACAAAATTCGAACCATCTTAATGGAAATTCTTTCCATACTAAGACAATTCTTATTTGTTAACATCTTTGGTTGAACTGATAATACAGAGAAATGGCATCTTCAAAGATCAATGTTACCGCTGAGTCCATCTCCGCTGACTCTGAGGAAGTGGACATCATCAAAGCCCCTCAGGTTAAGTTCAAGCTGGATCAACTAGATTGGACTAAGGTCAACAACCTCTCTGCGCTTCTCGAGTTTCCTCCTCGAAAGCAAGTCACACATCTGGATGATGCTGTGAATTTCCTGAAAAACTGCTGCATTTCAACAGCCCTGACCATCACACCTCCCGCAAGTCAGCTACTACTATCCCAGTTCTGGTACTCTGCCAGACACACTCAGCTACCCTCCGCCAAAGATGCATCTAAAACCATCGATTGCATACTCAGCGATACTGAGTATGGTACAATTAAGATAACCCCCGCTATCATACGAAAAGCCCTGAACTTCCCCAATGCTACCAAAGAAAAACCATTTGTTCCATTCCCTGACCATAAGAAGCATGCTGACAGAGAAGCAATCATTGCTTTCCTCGACGCAATGGGTTACATCTGGGAAACTGGAAGGGACAAGAAGCCCGAGAAGAAGCTGACGCTGATAAAGAAGTCCAAAATGCCTGGCGAGATGAATTTCATCTTCGCACACCTGATCAGCTGCATGACAGCGAAGACCGTCTCCTCTGATCAAGCCGCTCAACCTCAGCAGGCTATGGGATACGCACTGCTGAAAGGTCTACATATTGACTGGGCATCTATCATTTATGATGACCTAGTGCAAAGAGTAGATTCTACTGCTGACAGACCTGCATGGGTTCCCTACCCCCGTTTCATTAGCGCCATCTTTCAATATGGCCTGAAGGACAGCTATCCTCAAGAGGGTGACCTGAAACTTTCTCAGGTTGGCCCTAAGGTGCTCGATTGCAAACCTGTCGATAATGAGGTACGTCTCTCTACCCTTCTCTCTCTTCTTAACCCCAATTCTTCGACTTCTGTGGCTCCTTCAGCGACAATACCCATCGCTGATACCCCGGCCACACAATCCTCTCCTTCTAAGAAAAGGAAACCCTCTCACACCCAACTTGATTCCAAAAGGATCAAGAAAACCAAGGAGCAACCCCAGCAATTCCATGCTGAAGACTCCTCAGCTCTTTCTGACGAGCTGAAGGAAAGTTCAGTGGTACGCTCTGCCACACCCATTCAAGCCATCCCTTCAATCCAGACTTCAGCGTCTCCAAACGCTGAGGTTAGAGACTTGGAACCTACCCAACCTCCATCAGTCTCTCAAAAGACTGATGAAGTGATTCTCAGCGATTCCAACGCTGAACTCAGAACCCGAACCCCATTCTTATCCTTCGCTTCTCCCTCCACTCCCTTGGACACTCCTCCAAAGAACACTGGAGATGCCATCATTCCAGAAGCCACCGCTGACGCCTCTCAACGAATGATGAAGACAGGACCTGCAGAGATCACCATACCTCACCGAACTTTTGAGGAAGATATGGAACATTTTTCAGGAATCCGCAACTTTGACGATTTCGTCAATCCTCCTGCAGGTACAAATCAACCCATATACACTGTAACTAAACCTGAAACTTCTGAGCTTTCCTTTGTTCACAAGTACTTATGTGTTACAGGTCCTAATTTGAGAGACATCAACGAGTCTCTGAAGTCCGTGGAAACAAAGCTGACCGGTCTCACCACCACACTCTCCAACAACTCTACAGTTGTAACAAACGCTGGAGAGAATTTGACAAAGCTGACTACGGTGGTGGAGAAGAAAGCTTCCACAGATGACTTGAAGCAAGTTGATAAGACTCTCAGCGACTTTGCTAAGGTGCTCGCTGATATCTACACAGACTACACCTCACTCAAACAATCAGTTTCCTCCATGTCCGGCGAGGTAACAACGCTGAAGACATCGGTTGGAGCACTAGAGGGTGATATGTCTGCTATGAAGACAAATGTTCAAACTCTGATGACTGACTTAGGCTCTGTAAAGACCGACGTTGGTTCGATGAAAACAATGATTGAAGAGCTGCTCAACAAGGCGAGAACTCCTGCTCCTGAACCTGCCCATGCCCCTGCCCCTGCTTTGGAAACTTTCACAGCGGCGGATCGCAAAGAGCTGGAAAAGATCAATCCTGCTATATCTGGCCTTGAAGACAGATTAGCAGCGATTGAAAGTTGTATTAAAATCTCTAGCCAAGAAGACAGAGAAAATACAAATGCTGAGTCTACCCATTCCTCCCCCAATCATGAGAAAGAGGGGGAGAAGAGTGCGGAACATACCGCTGAGAAGAGCGCTGAGGATCTTGAAAAGAGCGCTGAAGACCTTTCCCATGATGAATCTATCAGGGGAGAGAAGAATGAAGATCTTATCGCTGGACCTCAGGGAGATGAAAACCCTGAGGGAACCGAGAAGCTCGCCTCTGTATCTGAGGGGGAGCAACTCGAAGAAGACGCTGAAGAATCCGAAGCAGAAGATGATGAAGCCATCGACATCCCTGATGATGAACCATCTTCTTCTCCAAAGAAGAATGATGATGATGATGACGAAGATGACGATGATTTCTTTATCGTCAAACCTGCCCCAAGGATCAAAGCTCTTAAGGGAATTTCAATAAATGAACCAACAGGGGAGCGGACAAAGACAAAGCCCTCAGCCTCTGGCGCTGAGAAAGGCAAAGGCAAAAGCGTCGCTGAAGATGACAATCTGATGATCTTGCTTGAAAAGCCGGTTTGTCAGGTACACTAAACATCTCTTACTCCATCCCTCCTCCACACTATATGTTCTACTACCCTAGCCTACACCTGAACGTATTTATCTTTCTCTTTCTACCCAAGTTCTTCTACCCATGTTCTTATTTGTAAGATCGCTGTGTTTCAGCTAGTCCTCTCCCCTGTTTGAGGATGTCGCTGAAGGTTCTACTATTGGGACTTCACAAATAAAGCCAGCTGCTGCTGATGAAATAATCCCAGTCTTAGATTTGATCTCTGAGACTGATGAACCAGAAGAACAACCTCTCTCGCACAGAAACATACCTTCCTCAGCTCCTCAAAAGCTGAGTAAAGAGGATCAAAAGAGAAAAGAGGAAATAATAAAGCGATTCGAGGATCAGCGAATTATTCTAAGGCGTGATCAACTGCCTTCAGTTCCTCCAAAGTTTAGAATTTCAAAAGCTGAATACAAGGAACACCTCAGAGCTGAATGCCTCATCGCAGAAAGAAAGGAAGCTGAAGAGAAAGACAGAGAATACGCCATCAAGCTTACTCAACGATCAATCAAAGACCCCAAGCTGAAAAGAGTTCCCATTGATGTTCAACGTCAGCTCTGGGATAATGCTCAAGAAATCGTTAGAGAAAAGACAAAGGTCTCTGATACAACCTTGGAATGGGCTAATCAAATGCTGACCTATCGATCAAGACCATCCAAGATAATCAAAGCCAACATCAGAGGAAAAATGTTCGTTGATGTTCCTGTTGTTGAAGTGGATATCTATAGAGATGACAAAACCAAGCAAACCTTCTATGCTGCTTCATTAGAAAAGTTTGGTCTCTCTGAATGGTTAGAAACGAAATTAGCCATTCAGGGATCACGCTCAAAATTCAAAAGCCATGTTGAGATGATCTTAAACAAACAGATCGACTTGCTTTCATCTGCTGTGGATATCCCTCCTACTCTTCCTCAACCGAAGAAAGCCTCTGCTAAGAAGAAGAAAGTTTCTGATTCAGGTCCAATCATTCGAAATGAAACAAGTATTGGTTTCTCTCGTGCTGAAGTTCTTGGCCCTGATGCTGATCTTTCAATGCTTGACACCTCCCTACCACCTGGAGAAACCTTCATCCCTGGCACAGTGGTAAGTGATCCATATGGTATATTCTTCTTAGACTATGATGGAAATCATCACTTTCAACGTGTCTCTGAGCTCCAAATCGCTCCCATCGAACAACTCAGAGATCTCGTACACTGGTGTGAATTCAGACGCGACATCAAAGCTAGACACCTGAAGCCCTTGATTTTTGAAGCTGCTCTGAAGTTAAAGAATCAAGGAGTAAAAGTCCCTGACTGGATGATCCCCACTAAAAAGACCCTTGATGAACTTCTCATTAAGGAAGAACCCTTTGAAAACTGATATAATCTCCTTTTTCTCTATTGTATCAGTTATCCTTCTGTACTTGTAAATTATTTCGCTTATACTTGTAATCTTTCTGTTCTTCATTGTAACCTGATTCAATATTTTAAAGAAAGATTTCAGCGAAAGTACTTTACTCCATCAGTACTGAAAAGATCCCAGAAAACAGTAAAAGGGACAAATATTTTATGAGTTCTTTTTATCCTTATGTTTTCATTAAATAGCAATTTTCTTTGTTGCTATGTCATAATCAAATAGGGGGAGATTGTTGATCCAAACCCTCAGTGATTTGATAATGACCCTCTCTTAAATACTTAGTGAAAATTGTAAGTAAACAATATGTATCAGAGTTTCACTATCGCTGATAAGTACTAAGATCTTACAGTACCGCTGATAGGAACTCTCGCTCTTTTAAATTAAACATTCAGCGAACACTGTTCATCATTAATGCTCTGAGTCTGTTCAGTCATTATGATGATCGCTGATAAGTTAGTTGTTTACTTATGATCCCTGAAGACAAGTTTCACGTCAACAAAGGTTCTACGCTGAAGTCGAAGATCAAGCTCAAGAACCAGCGACAAGTCTCCTAATGAACTGATGCGGATCAACGAAGACTCAGATTTGTCCACTCAACGTGAAGTATCAAGTACAAGACTACAGCTATCGCTGAACTTTATCATCTGCTGAATAGTAAATGATAATCGCTGAATCAACGAAAGCTGATCATGAAGTCCTCCGTATAAAGTACTTTTGTCTCAACCACCCTTGCACGACTCCGTACGAATTGTCAGAAAAGAACCTCCGAATATCTGAAATCGTACAACCACTCTGATACTACACTATTCATCCATACGGCTACTAAGGTTGTCAACCAAGGTCAATGACATGCAACCAACAAGCTGATGACACGTGTAAAGTATATACTGACTTGCATTAAATGCATGCAGTATATAAAGAGATGAACTCACTTCTTTTGAAGTAACTTGCTAACTCTGGACAAGTTCAAATCTCTTATCTCAAGATAGGTTATTATTAGTAATTTCCTTATCTTTCTTAGTGCAAGAAACCTTAGTGTTCCAACTTGTTTAGATTTAGGTTTATCCTTAATCTTGTCTCCGCAACAAGCTGTAAATTGTTAATGATCTATCAATAAACAATTTAGAAAAGTAAAATCTGTGTGTTTGTATTCATCCCCCCCTTCTACAAACTTTTATAGGCCTTCGGGACCAACAGGACGGCACTTGAAATCCCTCCTACGAACATCATATGAAGCCCTAACCACCTTTATATCGGTATCATACTTCCAAACCATCTCCTGTAGCACCGCATTTTGGGCCTCAAGATCTTCAACTTTGTGTCATTGATCATCAAGATGATATTTCGTCCATTCCATATCATCGAGCGTGTCTTGGTGTTTCTCTTGGAGACGTTTTAGCTCAGCCCTAAGAGAACGGTTGTCGCGAATTAAAGCATCGATCACCACAACTTGGTGGGAATGTGAACCAATAGGGTTAACACCATTTTGATTTTGTTGTTTGTTTTGTGCCATGGCTAAGAAGATGAAATAGAGATAGTTTTCTTACAATTGATAAAGGATATGAAAACCTTAAGATAGTGCAAGAAGTGGAAGAATGGCTATGTGAAGGATTTGGGACGTTTGCATTGATATTTAAGATGGTGGGTTTAGGTCCTATTGTGACCAACATCATGAAACCTACCATAGACCACCTCTTACCTATATGTAATGACAAAAGGTGATTATAGACCCCATAAAAAGAATCTCTAAAATTGGCATGCATACTGCTTTTCATATTGATGTGTATTATGATGTGAAAGATGATAATAAAAAAAACTAAAAAATAAAGGATTACATAAAAAACCAAAAACTCTTACACGAAAAGATGGTATTACAATTACTATAAAAACACATAATTATATGCATTTACTTGTTTGGAAATGTTATGAAATTTTATGTCTTACAACATACATAACATAATGTTAATAAAAAAAAGGACAACCGAATATGTAATAAACTACAATCCATATACATAACACGAATATTAAAATGCATAACTTGAAATTTCATATATTATTTAAGTTCAGACAAATAATATTGTAAACAAGTTTAACAAAAATTCAAAACCACCATACCTATAACAAAGCGGGAAAGTGTTTGAAAAAAAACCATAACCTAACCATCATTTTGACGCGACGGACAATTCCTTGAATCATGGTTCGCCAATGTCTTGCATCTCCTACACAGACGTTTTGGCTTCTTTTACTTCTTGGTCGCTTTCTCCAACGCCCCTACCAATCGTTTTCCTGTACCGCACCCTTTGTTCCGTATACCAGCCGGGGGTAAAAACCTGTACCTCATCAGGCACATCTACACCATAACATTCCCTAAGCGCTTCGGCTCTATCCACAGAAGCAGATGGAAGGATATTATCAACTTCAAACTCAGACTTAATGTTCTCCAACATTTCCGTGAACACGTTCAACTTGCTTTTATCATTTTTAATTCGACTAACCAACAAATCAAGCTTCAAATACAATCCTTTAATCAAACGCTCTTTCTCTACGTCAACCTCACCATACCGTGCACGGGCGGCTTGAACTTCAAAAGGGACCAAAGACCTAGTCCATCGATGAGAGATGAGAATGTCGGGGATTGAACCAAAATCATCGTTTAGCAAAATCTTGAACATGTGGCGACATGGGATACCATTCCGAGGAAATAAATTGCATTCGCATTCCATCATGTCTGTTGCTGTGTTGTGTGAAACTTGTGAAACACATAAATAGTGAATTAAAAGTTAAACACTTCATATAAACGGAGACGTAATAAAATTGTAAGTTAACAACTATATGAAAAACATTAATTCAAATTAACATACATGATACGAAAACTTTGTAACAGCCTTCATGCTTTTGTGTAAAACCGTATACTTCCTAATATCACCATCTTCGCCGGTAAACACAACGCCACAGTGATACGCAGCTTTCTTGATCTCTTTTTGAACTTCTTTAAAAACATTACGAGTATATACCTCCGATGCATGCCTCTCGATCACCGACGGTGTAGCACATCGAGGGAAAGTGTTTCTGGTGATGAACTCGAGAATGCGATGCTTATTCCTCTGTTTCTCGATCGCACCATCAAACGCATGCAAAAACTTGACCAAGTCATTACGATACGATGCATAGATCCAGAAAAACACGTGAGCACTCTCGGATCGGCAGGTTGTCCTCATTAACCCGGACATGGGAACATCCCTGTAATACGCATATATCCAAGATTGCCTAATTGTGTACATATCTCTCAACCAATCGTTGTGATGCAATTCGTAATCATCAATTTTACTGCACCACTCAATCTCAAATTCTTATGGACTCATATGATTATTCCAAACCAATTTATTGAATCTTCTTTTGAAAGAAACTTTGGCATCAAGATCAGAGGTTATCTACAATAAATTAAGTATGATTGCAAAATTAATGAATAAACAGATTATTGTATTAAAAATATTACGCAAGCACCTACACAATTATTTAGAGATTGAGATAAAAATTAAAACTGACCTTGCCGGGAAGTTTCTTCATAATGTGCCACATACACAAGCGATGTTTCGAGTCTGTGAACACAACAAGTATTGATTGTTTCATGGCAGCACACTGGTCCGTTATAACAAACGTAGGTTGTTTCTCGTGTGCTTTCAAAAAGGCGAACAAGACTTACTTAAAATTCTCTATGTTCTCGTGGCTTATCAATGCAGAGCCTACCACAACTGACCTCTTTTAGTTGTCGATAGCTATGAACAGAACAAAATTCATAGCATGTCTGTGAAAATAAAACTATATGAAAATAAATAATTTCACATGAAAATTAAGTAAAACGAAAAAAAAGAAAATAATATCATACATACCGATTCGTACGATATGTAGCATCAAAAGATATGATGTCACCAAACTCTTTATAATTTAGCCT
This sequence comes from Saussurea involucrata, assembly GCA_033807775.1. Taxonomy (NCBI): domain Eukaryota; kingdom Viridiplantae; phylum Streptophyta; class Magnoliopsida; order Asterales; family Asteraceae; genus Saussurea; species Saussurea involucrata. Next base: position 26,919,076 of record CM066320.1, read on the forward strand.
AGCAATCTCGTCAGCCCAAAAAAATCGCACGCAACTCCCCATCAGTAACCAATATATCAAAGAAGTAATCAGGAACAACGGTTCTACGTTTGCACAACAAATCAACCAACATTTACGCATCTTTCTTCCCAACAAATGTGCCCATGGCGATCCTGGCATTCTCGTAGTCAACTTGAGTCGCATTAACATGTTCGTAGCCACCTTTAAGAGCAGCCTGAATACTATAAGACTTTGCCCTGCCAATACACGATGATGAAGCATTATACACATTCCTAAAATCCGTATATTGCAACTTTCTTTGAACTTATAAACAACGTACGTACCACTCTCCTTTCTAAGGTGAAACTTAATACATGCTCTACAATTAGTGCGTTTCACATTGGAGTTCCTAGACATGATGTCGACATCTTTACTAACCAGAAGACCTTGCTTACTACACAGTAGGTAACGAGTTTGCACATCACCAAGCTTATTTTTTTCTTATTTGATTGCCGAACATCGAAACTAGCTTCTTCGGCATATTTCATATAAGCAATGTCAGCAGGATCAATAGACCTAAATTCAGAACCCAATCATATCTTTACATTGTAGTCCACAAATGGTATCTAATATTTCGTACCTCCCAGTGAAACAAACGTTTCATGTCGTACTACAACAAAAGCAGTAAACATTTATTTGAATGCTAAAAAGAGTAAAACAAAGCATCTTAATACCGGCAACCTACGTTAAAAAATTACAAACAATAATGCTTTAACATACAATCATAAGTATCAAAAATTAGAAAGAATAATTACACACAACTAACAATCACATAAAAAATTTCATAAGTAATAAAAAGAGCAAAAAACACAGTTTCATAATAGTTTTCCGTATTTTTTCATATGAAAAAATCGTACAAGAAGTTACCACGTCCACGGTTACACCCCAATTTCATAACAACTTAATACTCAAAATTTCATATGTGGAAAACATGTTATATATGTAAAGTCATACTTTCATGACAGAATACATACATAACAAGTTAAAAAAACATCAAAATACCAAAAAAATATAATACCTATTAAAATTTAACAGCTTTATATAATACCCGGTTATTGAAAGCTTTATAAATTTGTTAAATAATTGGTGAAAATTTTCATAAGTTACAAATAGAAGAAAAAACACAGTTTAATAATATTTTTTCGTATTTTTCATTTGAAAAAATCATACAAGAAGTTACCCCATCAACGGTTACACCCAACTTTCATAACAACTTTCTCATATCAATTTTCATGTGAAAAACATGGTGTATGTAAACCCATATTTTCATGGCAGAATACATACAACGAAAAAGAATTAAAAAAACATAAATCACAAAATACATAATACCTATGAAAAATTAACAGTTTCATATAATACCCGGTTATTGAAAGTTTACATGTTTTACAAATTTGATAAATAATTGGTGAAAATTCACAAAAAAAACGTGAACTGTAAAAGCTTGTGAAAAAAAACTTACGTTTCTTGATAGGTGTAACGTCAAGAACATCGTCGCCATCTATTGCATCGCTACCATGGATTGAATCTTCATCACCTTCTTCGTTGGAATCAAGTGCAATAACAAAATCCGCAAGTACGTCGTCAACCACCATGTCATCATGTATGGTTTGTTCTTCGTTTTTTTTCTTCTTCCATATTATACGACATGATGATGACAATTGTTAAACTAAGAGAAAGAATAAATTTAGAACGAATTTCTGGAACAAAAAACGGTTATGGAGATGAATATGGTTTTCAAAAACGGTTCAATGAAGAAGACGATGATCAAAAACGGATATTATAAAAAAAATAAAAAAAGGATTAAAATCAATCACTTCCAAAAATAAAGGATAGTTATCCTTATTTATGAAAATTCCGAAAATAAGAAAAATGTATGAAAGACGGATTTACCCTTAATGACATATTAATCAAGATTAAAAATCAAGGGCTAGGATGGGTTTACATAGTTTACACACATTTATAGGTTACATTTTATTATCCCTCTATATATATACATATAGCCATAGGTTCAAAAAAGTTTGTGAGAAATAGAGAAATAATCCTAGCCATTCATACGGTCAAGATCGGATTTGACTGGTCAAAAGTTGCGGCTATTCTAAAAATAAAAGAACAGTTTCGTAACTTTTTACAAATACGCGGGGCGAGATCATATGTGAACCATTGTGATTCACATATGAACTATATGTTCATATGTGAACCCATGTAATTCACATATGAACATTTATGATTCATATATGAACTAATTAACTGATTCACATATGAACTAAATAACTGTAGGTTCATATATGAATCAGCTGAACTAATTAACAGATTCACATATGAACCTTTGTGATTCACATATGAACTAATAAACTGATTCTCATATGAACTAATTAACTGAATCACATATGAACGTATAGTTCATATGTGAATCACACATGTTCACATATGAACTCATCCCGCGTATTTTACGAAACTACCCCTCTATCTTGTGCAAACCACGCGAGGAATTATCTGGTGCTTCTTAGTCAAAGTCGCAAATATTGACCAAATGAAGGGCTAGGATTATTTCTCTATTTCTCACACACTTAACATTTCTCATTTGAACCTCTTCCTATATATATATATATATATATATATATATATATATATATATATATATATATATATATATATATATAAGGTATCTTTCTTTTGTTAACCAAGCTTTTAGTGTTAACCTTGTTAAGTAATCTGGACCGTTGATCTTGGAAATGAAAGGGTCAAATTAAATCAATTTTTTTAAATAAATTTGGTGAACACGGATCAATGTCATATTTCACTTATGAATAGGGGTAAAGTAGTAACAACCATGCATGCAATTGAAAATCAAAGAAACAATTCCACCTCCATATTTCACAACAAGATGCAAGGGGAAGCGAAATCATTTATAATCAAGGAAACAATCCCATAAGATTAACATTTTTATTAATACTTATGTAAAGGGAAATTATTGTTCAATATTACACACCCATTTTTTATTTTGTTCACCTTTGATATTGTATGATTTTCACATGTGGAACTGCCATGTTTTACTGAGGGGCTGTTTACCAAAATTTTCATTAAGTCCTGTATGGATAAATGTGTCTGTCTGGTTAAATTTTTCTGTCTGGATAAATTGTTGTTGTTGTTTACTTTTCTATCTGAATCAACGGTCTGAATAGCAGAAATGACCGATTTACCCCTGATAACTGCAAATCAACAACAAATCACAAAAATCATAGTAGCTAACAAAAATCATAATAGCATACAAAATCAGCAAATCAACAACAAAAATCGATACCTAAATCAACAACAAATCAACAACAAAATCTAAAAATCATAGTAGCTAACAAATATCATAATAACATACAAAATCAGCAAATTAACAGCAAATCAACAACAAAAATCGATACCTAAATCAACAACAAAAATCGAAAATAGCGAAGACCGCTGCAGGAGAAGACCGATGCCGCCACTGCCGCCGGAGAAGACCGCTGCAGGAGAAACCGCTGCCGCCGCTGGAGATGATCGCTGTCGCCGCTAGAGACAATCGCTGCCGCCACCGAAAAATGGACTGGGAGAGAGAGAGCTTGGAGGCGATGGACAGAATGGAGAGATAGGTTGGAGGCGGGTTCTTGGAGACGATAGTGTAGAATGGGAAAGAAATTGGGTAGGTAGGTTTTGAGGCGTGTTCTTTGTAAAGGGTAATTTGGTCAAAATTTCATCTGAATGGGGACAAGAGTGGTTTACCAGCTGTGCGAATAAGCTGGTGGCTGTCCCATTAAGTCACAAGTAAACACTCTATTTTGTCTGCACGAATAAGCCAGATTCTTTATTAAGCTCAATAAGTCACAAGTAAACAGGCCCTGAATGTTGTTACTCAATGACCTGTTCATGTATGAACTCCTTTGTGGTTATGTCAGGTACTCGTGTGAACAAGAATGATGTTTGTATATGAAATTAGTTGTTCAAATTTGTTCATGAATGAACCAAAATGATGTTCATAAATGAAGTTTGTTGTTCATATATGAAAGTAGTTGTTCATAAATCTAACACCCGTAAAATTTTAAGAGGTCAAATTTCATCTTGGAACCTTCATTGACTTAGTTAATTTTTTTTGTTTGCACTTGAGGAAAGAAAAGTAGCTTCCAAGTAATTGAATCTAATCGTGTGCAGCTTTTGGCTTAAGTCGGGAATTTTCGGAGTTCGGGATGAGGTGTGAGACTATGACAACGAGAATGCCACTGGGCAAACTCGCGTGTCACTGTCGCTGGGAGTGTACCCTTGTAACAACCGGATTTCTCGTTAGAATCGAAAGTTTAGTGGCTAATGTCAAATAAAGAAAAGCTATTGGAAAGGGACCATTTTGCAATTAATGATAGATACTTAAGGACCCAAATCCCTAGGTCTATTATTCCATTTTTCACTGTTTGTTGGGGTGTGTGTGGCGACTAGAAGAGAGAGAGAGAGAGCAGAGAAAGGAAGAAATTGAATCTTCTCAAGAAGAAGTTGAAATTGAAGGCTTTGGGTGTGGATTCCAGCTCCATTCGAGGTAATCCCTTTTCTCTCATTACTTGCTAATTTGATTAGAGAATTTGGGAAGTTTGGGTTGTACCGTTGTTGATTTTGTTTAGAAAGAAAAGAAAAGTAGGATGGGTGTTATTTCTATTAGATTCAATGTGAAAATAATCGGATGAAGTAACTTATAATTTGGTTAGATTTATGATTCCATAATTTATCTCAAACTTTAATGTGGCTTGAGTCACTGATATAGTTTTGTTGTGGAAAGAGGAACTCCTCGATGAAAAACCCCGACATCCGGAAAACTATTGAGTACCGAAACCATTGTTGGGTAAAGAGGAATCCGGAACCAACAAAAGTGGATCCAGAATTAATAAAAGATTAGGATCCGGAATGTATGCTTAGAACCAGAACAATACCGGAATTAAAGGAGATCCGGAAGTGGACCAAGTCCACGGGATCCAGAATTGGGCTTCGGCAAAGATCCAGAACGTGTATGTATTAAAGTGACCCGGAATCTCTAATCGGATCCGGAATGGTGTACGCTCGATCCGGTATGTGGTAATTTTGGGATGGGCCAAGGTTCCGGAACTTGGGCCTTAGTTCCAAGCAGATCCGGAATTTATGATCTGATCCGGGGTTGGCATGTGACCCGAAATTTAAATGGGCCGTAGGATGGGAAGGCTAGTTGGTCCATAAACAAAGTAAAGGCCCGGTATTAAATATGGAAATGGATCCGGTATATGTGTTAATTAATGACCCAAAATTTGTAGTTAGTGGATCCAAATCTGGGCCGATAGTTAATAAAATTGTTTGGACTAAAGTAATTAATTCCGGTAGTGAATTGTGATTGGGCCGAAGGGTATAAGAAGCCGAATATTAAATGAACCAAAATTCAATTTATTAGTCCCAAAGTTATTTTTATTTGGGCGATTAAGGAGAGTCCAGAACCCAAAATAATTGGGATAGAAGTTTAACTTATCACCTTAGATAATGGTGGGTTAAATTCGGAAGCATGCTCGAGAAACCATTGTTAGACTTATAATCGACGTTTCCTAAAATTTTAGGCGTTCCATCTAGAGATCGGAAGCCTAAGTGAGAGGTCGTGAAACGAGAAGAGCAGGTGAGTTCCCTAAACCCTTTTTACACGAATTGAGTTGCTAAATATTTTACTGATTATGGTTCATTTATCAATATGAATTGTTTACCAACTGTTACGTATGCTTTCCCATGAAAAGTATGTTTTAATTAAAGGACTGTGTAGCAACATGAAATGATTTATAACGATTTATAAAGATTTCACGATTCATGATTTATGATGAACTATGTGTATGTTATGTGAAGTCGGTCTGCACAGTGGAATCAGATTACCTCAAGATCCGATGATCCCTTGGGCATTTGTGACGAGCTTGTAGGAGGGAATTCATTTCCTTCCTACTCGGATAGAGGGGAGTCTGCTTGGGCCCCGATCGTGGTTAGCTTATGTGATCCGTAAACACTGTGCAGTACCATGATTGAATGCTTATGTGGAGAATGTTAATGAGTTTTATAAAATGATTTTATAATGTTGATATATGCTGTTTACGGAGGGAATTCACTAGACCTTTTGGTCTAACCCTCGCTTTTCAAATAAGCAAATAGTAGGAGGCTCAGGTAAGTGGGCAAGGGCACGATAGAGTACAGATGCAGATAGAGAGAGTGCATGTGCCACTTATAGAAGCTAGTATATTCTCAGTTGTGTATAGGTTGTTTCCGCCAACCTAAGTTTTGAGACTGATGTAATGAAATTTTGGGACCCAGTTTTGTAATGTTTATGAGTTAATGCTATGCATGTCCTGTTCTAGTTTTGGGTTGTTACAAATGGTATCAGGGCCATAGTTTAAGGGATTTAGGTGACCGGATGGGCCTAAACTTAAACTTTGGGAGTAGAAATCACAACTGAGAATCAGGAAATGCATTAGGAGGGCACTATTGTACAGATAGGACTAATAGGGTACCGAGGACAGTCATGTAAGGTAAGTTTGGGATTACACCTGGCCAGTGTAATTGTGGACTTACAGGCACATGTATGTGCTTAAGCTGCCTTATTATTCCGAAGTTGTAGTCTTAAGCTAGCTTATATGTCGTGTTCTAGTAATTTAGAAGGTCAGCAAGATCCCGGAGGGATAGTTTGAGACCCATTGTTGGGGAAGTATCGTGAGAGGTCAGTTATGATGTGACGTATGTATACATCATAGACAAGAAATGTTGTTTGGAATGTTATGAGCCGTTTAGAGGTAGATCTTTGTAGGTTCGAAGAAGATGAGTGACTGCTTTTGAGTAAGACTCCTGTTTTGGGAGAGTCCCGTAACACCCTCGAATTTGGAAAGAGCAACTAATTAAATTTTTGATATTACATCCGAAATAATAGAATTTATCCCTATAATTTAATAGGTGAAATACCTTGAATTTGCAAACTATGGTTAACCTAAACAATGTATAACATAAGTCTCATTATAAAGACTAAAACTATCTCGGGTAATACTTAACCCAAATACAAGTTGCTAATCCCAATGATGAATGCAGAACATCACTTAAGCTATTCACCTCTCGAGCACTTTACTAGCACACGGCCCTTCCCACGTGTCACTAGAACTACTCCCAACCTGAGACCTGTTGCACATGCCGACAAATAAAAAGGGTTAGGCTAACGCCTAGTAAGTTCAAGAGTTTATAGCATGATCTAAATAATTCTTTAAATGAAAGTTTGCGACATAGATTATCATTTCCAAAAGAGTTTCCCAAAAGGATATAAGTGACTCATTTTCCAACGCACCCAAAATCCATGGGAAAAGTTCCCGAGAGGTATAAAGCGTTTTCCAAAATGAATTACGATCCCAACTTACTCAAATACGGGAATAAATCTAGTTTAGGAAAAACCTTCAAATGCGGTTGACGACAAAATACTCAACCCATAAATCATGGAAAACCATCCATTTAATTATAACCCTTCACTGAAAACATAATACGAAGTAATACTCACACGAACGTAAAATGTAATGAAGTCCAAATACCATAAATGGGGGAGACCCGTATCCGTTGGAGGTGGAGGAAACACATAAGTATACCACCCATACAACGTTAATAGTACAACCCTCGTGACTAGACCATCCAAGGGTTCCTACGACTTCTCAACAAGTTCCACCTCAAGAGACGGTTGACCTTGGTTTCCGTCTCCAAGACTCCACCTCAAGGCCCGACATACTTAGGACCGCCTCCAAGGCATACTCCACAAGCGGCGTGGGTCCTAGCGCCTACCTCCAAGGTAGCACCTCCGGACTCAACCCTCCTAGTGTCCACTTGAAAAGTATAGGTCATAAAACATGGGTACCGAGGTCCAACCCCGAGATACCCAATTGACCATTACCAACGACTGACTTACATACCTATGGATCCAATGCAACACAATCTATAACAACATGCGTATCCCGGAATGACTCACACACCCAAGCATGTAAATATCAATAACGTGTAACAATATGCAAAATGGTGCAATAAAAGCGACCCATAAATAAGACTCCACATTGAGCCACTTAAACCGGACAAATGTCCCGAAGACTTTATCAAAGTCACAACCGAGCAAAGTGCTCAAAGCTCGCTAGACGCATAAATAACGGTCATCATCGCATAAAATGCGTTTAAACGTTGTTTAGGTAAACAAGTACCACAAAATCATCATTTACCTCAAAACTCGACACGGGTTAAACAAAAGGGTTTTCCCAAAGGACCCATACCCTTATAATTCTCAAAAATGACTCTTGACACTAAATCGTGTATTTTCCAAATGGTTTATAAAATCAATTACACTAACATGATTAAACCATCAAATAGACATCATTTTGAGAAATTAATCTTTTAATGACATATTATGATTTCTACACATCAAAATATCCAAAAGCCCCAAATATGGGTGTTTTACCACATTTATGAAGATAAATATTTCAAAAGAGTTAAACTATCCAAATAACTCAACCATTGATATTTTCAAGTAAAACACACAAATATTTGGAAAATAACATTTTTGGCATGCACAAAGTTTTCACAAATCAACTTGAACTCACCTTGCTAGATTTAAGCTAAATCTAGAATTTCCCAAACGTAAGCTCCTTTGAAGTCTCTTGCATCTTCAAGCCAACATCTCCAAAAACCTAGATCCATAAGTTCCAACCATGAATATTCAGATCTAACCATAAGGAGTCATCCTCCAACCATTTACACCAAGATACCCATTTTTATCAAAAACCCTAACCTCATGAATGAATAGATTAGAAGATCACTTAACCCAATATCATCAAAATCACCCAAAATACCCTATTATGGAAGAGAAGGTGAAAACAACAACAATAAAGCTTTTGGGTAGGGAGAGATTACCTTTACCACTTGAATCCTCCCAAAAGAAACCTCCTAGATTCCCAAAAAGTTTCAAGCTCCCAAATGCTCAACAATGGTGGAAGTGGGTTGATTTGAGTGGAGAAGATGAAGAGGATGAGGAAGGATTTGAGGTTGTTTTGGGGAAGGAATCGATTTAGTGAGAGGGAAGAAGAAGTTGGGGTTTGAAATGAAAATGAGAAAAATAAAGAGAAGGGTTTCTTTAAACACAAAAAATATCTCAGACACTTCGCGGACGTCCGCATGGTCACTCGCGGACGTCCGGTTCCAGCTGAACCGAACCCTCAATATCTATGTTGCTTCCGCAGATGACCCGCGGATGTCCGCCCCTCGCGGACGTCCGGCCTTGTGCCTCGCGGACGTCTGTGAACCCCAAGTTTTGTTCTCCAATTTTCGGGGTGTTACAATCCTCCCAACCTTAAAAGATTTCGTCCTCAAAATCTAGTTCTCTCAACTTAATGGTCACCGTGCCCAACACACTCCAAATTCCCCCGGTTACAACTAGGTTCAAATTTAGTTCCTACGGAATTTCCCACAACGACCTCTTGATGTTAGTCACAACAATTCCCCGTTTAGGCATAAAACACCCGCATCCAATTGAAGGCCTAAGCTGCTAGAGTGGCTTTCGACCACCAGACTTAAGTTGTCTCCCAACCTTAAGTGATCCATACTTTCCCAACGACAGATTCAAACTTCCCAAATAGTCCCACTACCGAACTATTATTTACTCTCAACGGGTTTCATCAATCCCAACCCAAACGGTCATTACTAACTCATTAATTGCACAATCCCAAAGATGTGCTCAATTAACAATCATTTAATCGACAGATTCTCTAATCACACAAAGAAAATCATTTCCCTAAATCCCCTTATTACCAATGAGCATCTTAAGATTACTACAACCATTACCGTTATTTCTTTAAAATCGGACTACAATCCCTCGATTACACTAAAGGTGCTTGGCCTCAAGCCCAATAGTCGACACCTAAACATCCCACCTACCTCAATATAGGTTACTGCCAATTAATTCTTCTTAATTACAAAGTGCATCATCCCCTCAATCGATACCATTTGGCCTACAGTACTATCACGCATGGAATACCCAACCTTCCACCGTCGAAGTGCTACACGCACTTACCCTTAACTGGGTTACTTAACCTTTCCAAGGTCCTAATGAGTTCAAGGTTTTCAAGTGGATCATTTAACAAATATGCCGATCAACAAAACTTTTCATATAAATTTTCAACGCAAAGATTTTCATATCAATATACACGTACGCATAAAAACTACTACTATCAGTTCGGCAGTTGCGCAAAAATGGACACGCTCGTCCCACATATGAAAATCATATTGAAAATTATTTCATTGCAGTTCAGATTATCAACAAAACGCAAAAGCGTAATAAACAACTTCTTTTAAATGAACCGCTACGGTCCTAGTATGGATTGACTCATGACATGCACGTAAAGTAACTGCCCACTTTAAATGGTGTGCAACAAAAGGTTTCGCATGTACTTCAAAAGAAGTTCAGACGGCTTTTGACTCTAAAATTCCTTTTTAACCATAAAATGGCATGGAACAAGGTTTACCAACTAAATTTACGCGCGTTAGTTTATCATATAAAAACGATGAAACGATTTATAAATACACCTTAGTCAAAACACAAAATGACTTGTGTAAGATCCATATTTAAAGACAAAACCAATACGTTTCCATCATTTGAAAATATCGACTAAAACATCATAGGGAACCTCAAATTGGGGTAGGCATGCAAGCTTGTAACGCTTTCCTAGTAGTTTTGTTGAAACGAAATAACATGCATTAGATAGTTCACAACAAAATTTCAAAAGACGAAATTCTTTAAATCAATTTCCAAAATATTCTCGTCCGGTCGTATAATGACTCATGAGTAAAACGTTTCTGACAAGGTTCGCACACATCCACGTGTTTTTCCAAAACTTAGGAGAAATAAGTGTTAGTAATTTGTTGGCACCAAAAAGGGTTCAAATCTAATTCAAATCTCGAACTGCACCAACGGTGCGCATCAATGTTCAAAACATAAATATTTCCACGCTCCCTAGGTTTAAGCAAATAATTTTCCAAAATCCTCTTCACGGAGCATCTTTATCAAAGTTTTGTACCCGTAACATAAAACGTTAAAACGTCAATGCTTAAAAGTTTATTCGTCAAATATTCAAAATACACACTTTCTCCAAAATACAAAAGGTTTACAATTTTCCGAAATATTCATCAAACCAAAATTGACCGAATGTCAACGACTCACGCATTCGTGTTTTCAAAATATAACGCATTGTAAACTATGCATGATCTCTCCAACACTAAAACACCCTTTGACCAAATGGCCATCATTTATTCAATGAGTTAATAAAATATTTTCACTCACGATTCGTTTATCAAAGTGTTGAGAAGCAATGGTTACCAAGCTATGCATACCCCTAAGTCGATATACTATAACTACATGAAATGAAAATAAAACAGTCAACTGACCGAAAGCTCAAAAAGCAAATTATCATGAAATGCTGCCAAAGTGTTCTTTCATGCATCACTTAAGTCACGTATAAATCAATCCATACACTGAACTATTTGCAACGAAATACTGGTTAACACAAACTCTTAAAAGAGAAGTTATGCGACGCTAAAGTTCCAAAACTCACTCCTTTTGGTCGCCTTATGGCATAAAATTAACATTTCTCAACAAAGCTCGAGTGGGACTAAATGCCCAACATAACTCATAATTTTTTTTACATAAATAAATGGAGTATGCACATTGTGAAATTACATTCACACGACTCAACACGTCATAAAACAAAACTCCATGAAATTCAATGGACTCAATGACCTCAAGTCAATAAAACGGCACCAAATAGTTTGCTTCCAAAAGCCAAATCGCTATAAGTAAAATCATGAATGAGACGCCAAAATCCCAAAAATCCCCTTTTTGTTGTAATACTATATAAACAACATTGTTTAACAAACTCACATTAAACAAATTCTCCAAATTAGCTTTATATAGACATCATGGAAGATAACTTTCCGTCCAAACTTTAACATATGTGGAGGAGATCCAATGTTAAAGTTATAAGCCGTAGTTACTTGCCCAACATCTTCAACATCATACAAATACGGATATCACGGTACCCGAAAGAAACGTTGGACACTAACAAAATGAAACAAGTTCTGGCGGAGTTTGCAACTCTCGCAATAAAATAATTCCATGCAGGTTCAAAACCCATGATTTGAAATCTTGTGTGTGTGCTAAACATTTTCCGAAATTTGTAACACAATCCATATAAGGATTTGAAAAACAAGAAATAATTGATGCAACTTATTTTCAAAATAAATTTTGTGCATAACTTAGTCGGCACTCAACGTCTCAACCCATACTCCTCCAAATCCCTCCGGTCCACTATTGTCATCCGGATGTTCAAACCTCTTATGGTAAAGTTGGGAATTACATCAATTAACCTTACGGTTTTTCCTCGAATCAAAGTCGGTTCAATAAGTCTATGGTTCTAATCCAACCATCACTCTTGACCCGAAACGGTCCACTTAAAGCAATTATCAGGCTTATCGTCACTCTAAGTGACTAATGCTAGAATCGTCCATCTATTCCAACGACTACTAGCTTAGAAACTTCTTCACTACCCCAACGATCATCACATTAAAGCAATTCAAGTATGCACATGAACTAGTAGATTCGCCATGACACTGGCCAGGTGTCACTATGAACGCACCGTACATGATTATCCTTGCTACTCTCGACGTGATTCTCGTTTCTAACAACATCCATTGACCACGATACCTCCTATCTTAAAGTGCCTAATGGTGAATTTCACTCTCATTTACTTAAAAGAACGCTAGTTTGAGTCTAGGTATCCAAAATCAACACCTAATTCTCTCAAACTTATGCTATGATACCAACTTGTAACACCCTCGAATTTGGAAAGAGCAACTAATTAAATTTTTTGATATTACATCCGAAATAATAAAATTTATCCCTATAATTTAATAGGTGAAATACCTTGAATTTTCAAACTACGGTTAACCTCAACAATGTATAACATAAGTCTCATTATAAAGACTAAAACTAGCTCGGGTAATACTTAACCCAAATACAAGTTGTTAATCCCAATGATGAATGCGGAACATCACTTAAGCTATTCACCTCTCGAGCACTTTACTATCACACAACCCTTCACACGTGTCACTAGAACTACTCCCAACCTGAGACCTGTTGCACATGCCGACAAATAAAAAGGGTTAGGCTAACGCCTAGTTAGTTCAAGAGTTTATAGCATGATCTAAATAATTCTTTAAATGAAAGTTTGCGACATAGCTTATCATTTCCAAAAGAGTTTCCCAAAAGGATATAAATGACTCATTTTCCAACGCACCCAAAATCAATGGGAAAAGTTCCCGAGAGGTATAAAGCATTTTCCAAAATGAATTACGATCCCAACTTACTCAAATACGGGAATAAATCTAGTTTAGGCAAAACCTTCAAATACGGTTGACGACAAAATACTCAACCCATAAATCATGGAAAACCATCCATTTAATTATAACCCTTCATTGAAAACGTAATACGAAGTAATACTCACACGAACATAAAATGTAATGAAGTCCAAATACCATAAACGGGGGAGACCCGTATCCGTTGAGGGTGGAGAAAACACATAAGTATACCACCCATACAACGTTAATCGTACAACCCTCGTGACTAGACCATCCAAGGGTTCCTACGACTTCTCAACAAGTTCCACCTCAAGAGACGGTTAACCTTGGTTTTCGTCTCCAAGACTCCACCTCAAGGCCCGGAACACTTACGACCGCCTCCAAGGCATACTCCACAAGCGGCGTGGGTCCTAGCGCCTACCTCCAAGGTAGCACCTCCGGACTCAACCCTCCTAGTGTCCACTTGAAAAGTTTAGGTCATAAAACATGGGTACCGAAGTCCAACCCAAAGATACCCAATTGACCATTACCAACGACTGACTTACATGCCTATGGATCCAATGCAACACAGTCTAAAACAACATGCCTACCACGGAATGACTCACGCACCCAAGCATGTAAATATCAATAACGTGCAACAATATGCAAAATGGTGCAATAAAAGCGACCCATAAATAAGACTCCACATCGAGCCACTTAAATCGGACAAATGTCCCCAAGACTTTATCAAAGTCACAACCGAGCAAAGTGCTCAAAGCTCGCTAGACCCATAAATAACAGTCATCATCGCATAAAATGCGTTTAAACGTTGTTTAGGTAAACAAGTACCACAAAATCATCATTTACCCCAAAACTCGACACGGGTTAAACAAAAGGGTTTTCCCAAAGGACTCATACCCTTATAATTCTCAAATATGACTCTTGACACTCAATCGTGTATTTTCCAAATGGTTTATAAAATCAATTACACTAACATGATTAAACCATCAAATAGACTTCATTTTGAACAATTAATCTTTTAATGACATATTATGGTTTCTACACATCAAAATATCCAAAAGCCCCAAATATGGGTGTTTTACCACATTTATGAAGATAAATATTTCAAAAGAGTTAAACTATCCAAATAACTCAACCATTAATATTTTCAAGTAAAACACACAAATATTTGGAAAATAACATTTTTGGCATGCACAAAGTTTTCACAAATCAACTTGAACTCACCTTGCTAGATTTAAGCTAAATCTAGAATTTCCCAAACGTAAACTCCTTTGAAGTCTCTTGCATCTTCAAGCCAACATCTCTAAAAACCTAGATCCATAAGTTCCAACCATGAATATTCAGATCTAACCATAAGGAATCATCCTCCAACCGTTTACACCAAGATACCCATTTTTATCAAAAACCCTAACCTCATGAATGAATAGATTAGAAGATCACTTAACCCAATATCACCAAAATCACCCAAAATACCCTATTATGGAAGAGAAGGTGAAAACAACAACAATAAAACTTTTGGGTAGGGAGAGATTACCTTTTCCATTTGAATCCTCCCAAAAGAAAGCTCCTAGATTCCCAAAAAGCTTCAAGCTCCTAAATGCTCAACAATGGTGGAAGTGGGTTGATTTGAGTGGAGAAGATGAAGAGGAGGAGGAAGGATTTGAGGTTGTTTTGGGGAAGGAATCGATTTAGTGAGAGGGAGAGAGAGAAGAAGAAGTTGGGGTTTGAAATAAAAATGAGAAAGAGAAAGAGAAGGGTTTCTTTAAACACAAAAAATATCTCAAACACTTCGCGGACGTCTGCATGGTCACTCACGAACGTCCGACTCCAGCTGAACCGAACCCTCAATATCTCTGTTGCTTCCGCAGATGACCCACAAATATCCGCCCCTCGCGGACGTCCAACCTTGTGCCTCGCGGACGTCCGTGAACCCCAAGTTTTGTTCTCCAATTTTCGGGGTGTTACAAGTCCCGAATCTAGAAATCATGGGATAGACCAGTCGGGACGGTAAGGAAGGGCGATGTTGAAATCTTGAAAGTGTCAATTTTAGGGCGAGTAGAAGATTAGAGCCCTGACTTCTTTGTCGAGGTTTTCAGTGGCAGGATCAATGAAAGGAGATATCAGTAAGGGATTGAAAACGTGTAGAGGTAGAATGTGAGATAATCGGTCAAGACGAAAATAGTATGAAATGGTTGAGTAAGTGGGCCGGGGAATGCATGTATAGCAAGTTGTTGCAAGGCCGAGAGGGCGACCACTGGTCGAAAGTAGAGCGTCAATGATAAGTTGCGTGAGTAAAGCGGTTGATCTTGGTTAAGTGAGTAGCCTTCAATTGCAAGTAGAGTTTCATGCATTGCGTTTTTACATGTGTTACATGGGATTTTCATGATTAAAGTAAATGTGTAAATATCAATTTTGATCGGAAATGAATCAGCATGTGCAAGCGCATGTTTAAAGAAAAAGGCAATTCCATTTACGTCGCACAATAAATTTTTGAGCTTAACGATTTGCAAAATATCCCACTCTTTTCATGATAAGTTAAATGGTTGCAAAAAGTCAAGAAAACAATTGCCTGTAAAGCTTTTATAACCAAAATGAGTATTAACATGTTGATATCATATAATGAGTATGAGAACCGACTGGTTTACTTCGTGTCGGTAAATTCTTTCAGAAATTTGTCGTATGAAAAGATTTTCAATGAATATATTACTGTCGTAACAACGTCGTTTTGGTTGTGTAAGATGGAGTTTTACTGAAAGGTTGCATGCGAACGATTCTCGAGATTGTTGCGCAGGGCATTGGAGTTATGAGAATGTTGGTGTCATGTGACCCTAAGTCGTTTCCATGTGTTGTTCTTTAAAATAATAAAAAGTGCGAAATGATTTAGTTAACGCGTTGTCATGCATGAAGGCTACGAACTCACTAGGTCGTGGGGTATTACATTTTTTTTAGATAAGGAAAGATTCCGAGAGTGGAGAGGTGTTGGACAAACCAGGGGAGAATGTTTATAGTTTTGGTATTGGTGTTCAAGAAGAGAGGTGAACAGTGGAGAGTCGAAAGTGGACCTTAGTGACGGTTGTATGAGGGTCTATACCATGTTCGGTAACTAGAAATACGGTTGTCGAGGGACGGTTGCGTCCGGAGGAAGGACTTGAAGCCTTCAAGGTATTGGTATTAGCAACTCGTTATGAGTAGTAGGGTGAGGGAGAAATGAGATGTCCTCGACATCGAATAAGAGTCTTAGGGCGATCTTGTAATATTGATGTTACATGAGTAAGTTTTGAAATGAGGACGACGGGATGTGTAGATGATCATGATATGTTGGAAGAACTAGGTTCTAATAGGAACCCTTGTTGACGTAAAAGTTAGGAAAGCATCGACAGGTCGACAATTATTTTTAAAGTTGCCAACCAATTGAATGTCTTAAACTGAAGGCGTTGTCAAGAGGTTGGAAGTGGAGAGGATTACCGCGGTGTGGGTAAATGTAGGAGGTCGTTCAGGAGAAATGTATACATGACGATGGAACGCCTTGAATGGGCGCTAGGAATGTGAAAATTTTGCTAAGTTAATGAGAGTTTTACTTGCGAGGTTTTGGCGGTTCGTAAAAGGATGAGGTATTTAGCACAAGAGAAGTGAGTGTTTCGATTATATCGACCTGTGAGGGATTGTGCCCTGTCTATGTAAGGGTTAGAATCGCATAGAGCTACCAAGAAATGAGTATGTTTGAGTTAATTGGGAACTCGTGAGTGGTAGTTCAACTAGAGTTGGGGAAAGACAAAGTAGCGAGATAGACTCGGTTATTTAGGCGGGAGATTATGAGGGCAAGCTTGAGTTGTGTACGAATGACCATGAGAGACCTGGTCTGCAGTGAGGTTTATGGGTGGAAAATGTACGGATGAGTAGTGTCAGAAATTGCCAAAATAAATGTGCCTGCCAGTGTTGTAGTAATGTGATGTTAGAAAGAGGAAGCCTCAGATGGAAATATTTTGGGAGTTTTCGAATGAGGTGCGATATGTTAATCAAGTTGTAGGAGCACGTGGTTTGTCAGTTGGCATTGTAGTAAGGCTATTATCGGAATAGAATGTCTGAGCGATAGTGGGTGGTTACCCAAGTGAGAAACCAAGTGTTTTTGGTTGCATGGGTCGCTAAGTAAGTGTATTTTGGAATCATTGGAAGTTTGCAGAAAATGATGCATGGGTTAGTCAACAATGTGGTGTAGTAAATGCGAGATCTTCAAGGAATGTGGAATGTTTATTATTTGAGAAGGAATTATCCGAAAAGGTAGCAGATGGAGATCAAGGATGTGTAGTGACTTCTAACACCGGTGTCACTTCGAGATAATTGGTTGGATACCCTAAGTTAAAATTGTGGGTGCAAGTGGTTAGTTATGCATGTTTTTGAGAAAATGTTATCAGCATTTGGGAAGGTCGGAATAGAGAGGCAAGTAATGTTTGGGAGGAGGTGCTCCACGCTAATGTGGGGAGTCGAAGATCGTATGTTGGAATAAGTGAGTAGATTGGAAGTAGTAAGCTTGACAGTAACACCGAAAAGTGGAGATGTGTGTGTAGATTGTTATCGATAAGTGTGAGTGATAAAGTGGTGAGAACGTGTGAAATGGTGGATGAGCGGTAGACGATTGTCCCGGAGAAGTGTGAGGTGGATTATGTTTAGTAGATCCGTCAAAGTTTTGAAGGTTGGATAGATAGTGTACGAACTTGGGGTGCTCGTTGAGACTTTGGAAAGTGTATAGTGTGCCGCACGTCTCTATTTTGGAGAAAAAATGTTGGATGTTGAGATAGTGGCGACCTTGCAAGAAATACTAACGATGAGAAGTTGACTTATGTCAAAGAACCGATAGAAATCGTGAACAGTAAGAGTAGCAAAGCGTGGAAACAAAGAGGATCGGCTAGTAAAGGTCTAGAAGTGACGAGGGAATTGGAATCGGAGATGAGGACGAAGTACTAGCATCTTTTCCAATAAGGAATTTCTAGGACGGAATTCTTTTAAGGAGGGAGTGATGTAACAACCGGGTTTTTTTTGTTAGAATCGGAAGTTTAGTGGCTAATGTCAAATAAAGAAAAGCTATTGGAAAAGGACCATTTTGCAATTAATGATAGATACTTAAGGACCCAAATCCCTAGGTCTATTATTCCATTTTTCACTGTTTGTTGGTGTGTGTGTGGCGGCTAGAAGAGAGAGAGAGAGAGCAGAGAAAGGAAGAAATTGAATCTTCTCA
The DNA here is from genome assembly GCA_033807775.1 of Saussurea involucrata. NCBI lineage: Eukaryota > Viridiplantae > Streptophyta > Magnoliopsida > Asterales > Asteraceae > Saussurea > Saussurea involucrata. Next base: position 26,937,773 of record CM066320.1, read on the forward strand.
GGAAGAAGTTGAAATTGAAGGCTTTGGGTGTGGATTCCAGCTCCATGGGAGGTAATCCCTTTTCTCTCATTACTTGCTAATCTGATTAGAGAATTTGGGAAGTTTGGGTTGTACCGTTGTTGATTTTGTTTAGAAAGAAAAGAAAAGTAGGTTGGGTGTTATTTCTATTTGATTCAATGTGAAAATAATCGGATGAAGTAACTTATAATTTGGTTAGATTTATGATTCCATAATTTATCTCAAACTTTAATTTGGCTTGAGTCACTGATATAGTTTTGTTGTGGAAAGAGGAACTCCTCGATGAAAAACCCCGACATCCGGAAAACTCTTGAGTACAAGAACCATTGCTGGGTAAAGAGGAATCCGGAACCAACAAAAGTGGATCCGGAATTAATAAAAGATTAGGATCCGGAATGTATGCTTAGAACCGGAACAATACCGGAATTAAAGGAGATCCGGAAGTGGACCAAGTCCACGGGATCCAGAATTGGGCTTCGGCAAAGATCCGGAACGTGTATGTATTAAAGTGATCCGGAATCTCTAATCGGATCCAGAATGGTGTACGCTGGATCCAGTATGTGGTAATTTTGGGATGGGCCAAGGTTCCGGAACATAGGCCTTAGTTCCAAGCAGATCCGGAATTTATGATCTGATCCGGGGTTGGCATGTGACCCGGAATTTAAATGGGCCGTAGGATGAGAAGGCTAGTTGGTCCATAAACAAAGTAAAGGTCTGGTATTAAATATGGAAATGGATCCGGTATATGTGTTAATTAAGGACCCGAAATTTGTAGTTAGTGGATCCAAATCTGGGCCGATAGTTAATAAAATTGTTTGGACTAAAGTAACTAATTCCGGTAGTGAATTGTGATTGGGCCGAAGAGTATAAGCAGCCGAATATTAAATGAACCAAAATTCAATTTATTAGTCCCACAATTATTTTTATTTGGGCGATTAAGGAGAGTCCAGAACCCAAAATAATTGGGATAGAAGTTTAACTTATCACCTTAGATAATGGTGGGTTAAATTCGGAAGCAGGCTTGAGAAACCATTGTTAGACTTATAATCGACGTTTCCTAAAATTTTAGGTGTTCCATCTAGAGATCGGAAGTCTAAGTGAGAGGTCGTGAAACGAGAAGAGCAGGTGAGTTCCCTAAACCTTTTTTACACGAAATGAGTTGCTAAATATTTTACTGATTATGGTTCATTTATGAGTATGAATTGTTTACCAACTGTTACGTATGCTTTCCCATGAAAAGTATGTTTTAATTAAAGGACTGTTTAGCAACATGAAATAATTTATATAGATTTCACGTTTCATGATTTATGATGAACTATGTGTATGTTATGTGGAGTCGGTCTGCACAGTGGGATCAGAGTACCTCGGGATCCGATGATCCCTTGGGCATTTGTGACGAGCTTGTAGGAGGGAATTCGTTTCCTTCCTACTCGGATATAGGGGAGTCTGCTTGGGCCCTAATCGTGGTTACCTTATGTGATCCATAAACACTGTGCAGTACCATGATTGAATGCATATGTGGAGAATGTTAATGAGTTTTATAAAATGATTTTATAATGTTGATATATGCTGTTAACGGAGGGAATTCACTAGACCTTTTGGTCTAACCCTCGCTTTTCAAAACTAAACCATTTTCAGGTAAGCAAATAGTAGGAGGCTCAGGTAAGTGGGCAAGGGCAGAATAGAGTATAGATGCAGATAGAGACAGTGCCTGTGCCACTTATAGAAGCTAGTATGTTCTCAGTTGTATATAGGTTGATTCCGCCAACCTAAGTTTTGAGACTGATGTAATGAAATTTTGGGACCCAGTTTTGTAATGTTTATGAGTTAATGTTATGCATTTCATGTTCTAGTTTTGGGTTGTTATAACCCTCTCGGTATATTTGGGGCGATTGTGACAGCGACAGTGCCCTTGGGCGAAGCCGGCGATAGTGCCCGCGATTATGCCATTGTGGCAATATCGTGGCGCATAGTAGCCCGTGCGGTCTGAGGGTATAAAAACCCCTCTAATCCGACTTTCAGCTCATTTCTCACTTTCCCCTTGCCTTACACGATTTTTAGAGAGCATTTAGTGTCTCTCCTCTCCCTCAAACCTACCACTTCATTTATTGAACCCACAACTTGTTGAAATCATTTATTGGGTGGTCTCAAGCTAGAAGTTCAAGTCTCAAACCTTCATCTTCCAAGAATCTAGGGTTTTGCCATTTTTCTAGGTTTTGTCTAAAAATCTAGATTGTGAGTTTCTAACTTTGTTAAAACTAGATACGTGTCAAAATATGTGTTCTCTCAACTTTCCTTGCTTTTATTGAAGGAAATTTTACTTGTATGATGAAGGGTTTACATCTCCTAACTTGAGGAATCTTGAGTTTTGGATGAAAAACATGATGTTTGGTATTTTGATGTTCATATTGGTCTTAGTTGTGAAATAATAGATGATGTTTGCCCCTTTATTAAAAATACCCATTTTAGGGTTTTGACCTAACCTTTGGTTTTGGCTTAATGGAGCTTATTTTGGCTTAATGAAGGTAGTTGTGACTTATTGTTGAGATTTTGGTTTAAAATGAGTTATGTCACATATATTGGTGCATATATGAAATTAACTTATGTTCACGCCTAATTATGTGAATATGCTACTTGAAAGTTATATACCAAGAACTATGTGTATATTGGACTAGTATTGATGGTATTGGTCTTACCATGTGGTACATATGTCTATTATAATGGTTGGACCATGGAACTCTCTTATGAATATTATGTATTAACTTACTTGGAGTAACTTTGTATATTGATGTACTACGATTATGAATATTGATGTACAACTTATGAATATTGATGTTCTTCGATTATGAACCGCCAAGTAGGCACTAGGAGAATATAGTCTTGGGTGCCACCCCAAAGGTATGTTCCTAGACCTCCGGCATTCGGGGTAATGCCTTGGAGGTAGTCCCCAATGTGTCGGGCCTTGTAGTGTTACTCGTGGGAGTAGATGCTAAGGTATATTGACCCCTGAGGTGAAATTTGGCTTGGTGTTTTGGGTCCCCCTATTGATTCCATTTGTGAGTATTCATCTATACCTTTTGTTATATTATGTTCATATATGATGTTATACTTTTGTTCAACTCACTAGGCTTTTTGGCCTAACATTTGTTTGGTGTCGATGTGTATCTCATGTTCTAGCGGCGCCGTCTTTAAGAAGGTCTAGACGGTTTTTAGTGTGAGCTTGGGGAATGCATGATTTTGATACACCGACCATCGGAGTTTAGTCTTGGAGTAGAGGCGACACCCCTTTTGTAATCTTATTTCCGTGTAGGAATTAGATTAGTTGCTTGTGGTTTATTTTCCGTTAGTTGTAACTTTAAACTTAAGCAGGTGTATGATATTTTCCCATTTTTGGGAGGCTCTCGCTATAACAATTTATACCACATTTCCATTTTATGGAAGTTTGTTTGTCCCAATTTTTGCGGTGTTACAATAAACGAAATAGTATAAAAGATTGATCAATAACCTTTGTAGAAAAATTATATGATTCATGATATACACTATTTGATGATCATATATGAAAGTATATGTTCATAAACAAAGAAGTATAAAGGAATGATAAAAAAAAACTTTGCGGAAAATGTATGTGATTCATGATATAAACAAAATAATGTTCATATACTAAAGTACTTGTACATGTAGGAAATAATGAAAATGAATATTCAAAATACTTTGTGAGATCCATATGTTCTGTGCACTTATTAATTTTTATGATTTTCAAACTGGTCGACGAACACTTCGTACCTTACAACTTCATATATGAACACAAATACATATTGTAACGTCTCTATCAACGCCATCACAACACCAAACCTTAAATCTGACACGTCTTCTCCATATTCTATATGGACAAAACCACAAATTCTAAATTAAATAACAGCAATACAAAAACTTACCATTTACAAACTAATCATTCAATTCTTCAAAAACATGACTACATGTTGGGCGGTTAGAAACATCTACAAAATCGATACAGATATCTTCATGACCATGGGAATGAACATCTATGTTCATCTGGGTATTATCCTTCAACAGATTTTCATCTTCAAAAGTCTAGGAATAAACAAAATACTCGTCCACGATTGCATGAAACATCGAAGAACAATGTTGAACGCTACTGGAATCCCTATTCATTAACCAGAGAACAGAATGATGAAGATGATTAGATCAAAAAACGAACACATGTAGAAGATGATAACGATTTTAAAAATATATTCTAAAAAACTAATTTAGTTTGTTATTTTTTGATAATCATTCCTGTCAGAGTTATATTTGTATATATGAATAGTACAAGGGCTAGTCTGTAATTACTGTAACTTAGGCTGTATAAATAGATCTCTTATCTTTCATAATTAGGTTAATCAGTATTTGTAACCTCTCGTTCAATATATGAGCTGCTGCAGTTTAGCCACATCTCTCTCTCGTTTGTTCATCGATTGATTCCTACATCTATTCTCACATGGTATCAGAGCTTTAGGTATGTTACATCTATCCTTCTGATTACTCGCTTTGCCTTGTCTTCATTGTTTCGATTTCTATCCGCATTCCCTGTTTTTTTTCGTGTTTGTCGAAACCCTAGAACAGCCTAGACTCAGGAACAACTCAAATTCAAGAACTGCTCCAACTCCGGAACAGGTTTCACTCCGGAACAACTCCACTCGGGAACAGTTTTCAACTCCAGAACAATCACAACTCCGGAACCTGCTCTCTTTTGTTCAATCTCAGTTACGGAACACACACACAACTTCCGGAACAGTAACCTTCTTCCGGAACTGCCCATTTCCGGAACAATCAAAATTATTTAATTCCGGAACATCAATTCTTGAACTCACATTCCAGTATCTTCAAAAATTTCGATCGGAACTCGCAATTAACCACTTCTGGAACCTGTTTATTTTCTTCTTTGTCTCCTTGTTCAAATGGCTCTCAATTCCAGTCACTCCAATCCCATCTCGGTTGTTCTCAATGGGAACAACTACGTTATGTGGCATCATCACATGTCCATTCTCCTCAAGTCTCATGGACTTTATACCTATGTCACTGGTACGTCTACCATTCCTGTTCAAGAGGAAAAGGAAAGTGCAGTCGACTTTGCAAAACGTATGAATGATTGGGATATCGCGAATGCTCGCATCCTCGGATTCATAAACGCTTCTACAACTACTGAGATCAATCAGCAATTCCTTGGCTATACCACAGCAAAAGGACTGTGGGATTTTCTTGCAAACAGGTACACTTCTACAGGCCTATCGCATCAATATCAGTTGTGGACTACCTTTCAGGACAAAAGACAGCTGCCTGATCAGTCTATCAACTCCTACATCTCTGAGATGCAAGCTCTTAGAGATCATCTGAACTTGGGTTCACCTCAAATCTTTGATGAAACAGCTCAGAAGTTTACTGCTTACTTTAGCCAACTGCATCTGGTCACTATTCTAATGGGTCTCACTGGTCGTTTTGAGAACGTTCGAGCTTCACTTCTACACAGGCATCCATTACCTACCCTTGAAGAGGTCATCACTGAGCTGCTGAGTGAGGAAACTCGCCTTCAACAGTGGTTTCCACTACCATCAGATACTGTGCTCTACACTTCCAACTCAGGAAAACCCAAAGGTAAATGGAGCAACAATGACCAGTCTAAATCTGCGGGCAAGGGGAACAATAGTGAATGCACATTCTGTCATTCTACTTCTTATATTCTCCTCAATTGTCCAGTTCGGAAATGTCGCTGGTGTGGGATTGTACACCCACGTCACTATGGGTCTGATTGCCCAAAACATCCAAGGAACTCAAGTAACCAAAGGCAGCAGTCCCGAGTTCAATCTGTTGCTGGCTCAATTACTTAAGATTCCCCTACGCCAGCAGTTCCAGCACAGCATAGCAACAACTCATCGCCTGATCTTATGGAACTCATGCGCCGAAACCAAGAGCTTATGGAGAAACTCATGACAGGTTCTATGGGTATGAATTCTCAGTGCAACTCCTCTGCATCAGGTAATCCTTGGCTATTTGACTCTGGCTGTTGTAACCACATGACACCTAAGGCTGACGGTTTTGTCTCAAAGCAAACTTCCAAAATGTTCTCATCAGTCCGTACTGCTGATGATACTCGTTTACCTGTATCCTTCAGTGGGACTGTATCTACCCCCAATATTCAATTACCTGATGTGTTGCATATTCCTAACTTATCTCTGAGTCTAATTTCAATCACTCAGGTTATGGAAGCTGGTTTAATCGTTTTGTTTCATCCTTCTGGTTGTGTTGTGCAGGATCCATAGACCAAGCAGATCCTTGGAGTAGGCTGTAAAGTTGGTCGGATGATTGAAGTGGTCTACCTCCATCTTCCCTTACCTTCATCAAATTTTGTTGCTTCAGTTTCCAGTACTCCTTCATTTGAACTATGGCATGCGCGCCTAGGACATTTATCATTAGATAGAATAAAAGTGTTAGCTAGTTCAGGATTGTTAGGCAACACTTCCTTTGAAAATGTTTCTTGTTTATCTTGTCAACTTGGCAAACATCATGCTTTACCTTTTCAAATTAATGAATTTAAATCTGCTTCTCATTTTGATCTTATTCATTCTGATGTATGGGACCAGCACCACACCCATCTATGGGAGGTGCTCGATATTTTGTCATTATTATCGATGATCACACACGGTTTACATGGATCTATCTCATGAAAAACCGCTCAGAGCTACCTAAAATTTAAATTACTTTCGCTCGTATGATTCTGACACAGTTTTCCAAGCCTATAAAGGTTCTTAGAGCAGATAATGCTATGGAATACAAATAATCTTCTCTCCTCTCTTTTCTTCAATCTCAGGGTACTCTTTCTCAGTACTCATGTACCGGCACCTCTCCACAAAATGGTCGTGCAGAACGCAAACACCGTCACATCCTTGACACTGTCCGTACACTGTTAATCTCATCCAAATGTCCAGAACGCTTTTGGGGTGAAGCAGCCTTCACGGCTGTCTACACCATCAACCGACACCCGACTCCCATTCTCAATCAAAAGTCTCCGTATGAAGTACTCTATGGAGTCTCTCCTGCATATGAACTCCTCAAAGTGTGGGGTTGTGCTTGCTTTGTTCAGCTGCAATCTCATGAACACACCAAACTCGAACCTCGTTCTCGATTATGTTGCTTCCTTGGCTATGGAATTGAACATAAAGGTTATCGTTGTTGGGATCCAGTCTCTAAGAGACTTCGTATATCCCGTCATGTCACATTCTGGGAACATCTTCCCTTCTCTATGGTGTCAAAATTTCAGGACACACCCACTCCTTCTACTTCTTTCTTCACAGACATGTCTATCTCATTGGACTCACTCCAATTAGATCCCATACTCTCCTCACCATCTGTTCCACCTCCTTCCGTCTCTTCTCAACCTGAGCCTTCACCTGTCCCATCTGAGCCTTCACCTGTCCCATATGTTCCATCTGATCATGATCAATCATCTGCATCACCTCCAAGGACTACTTCTGAGCCATCTGCTGAGTCTATGGATCCTAGCTCCTCTCAACCACAAGATGAAGTACAACGCTCCGATCGGGTAAGACAAGTTCCCTCTCACCTTCGTGATTATCATTGTTATGCCACTTTGCTGTCCAACCATGAACCCACTTCCTACAAGGAAGCCGCTTCTAACCCTGTTTGGCAGCAAGCTATGACTGAGGAACTTCAGGATCTTGACAAAGCCAATACATGGGAGTTTGTACCTCTCCCACCGGGAAAGTCACCCATTGGTTGCAATGGGTCTTCAAAATCAAAACGAAGCCTGATGGGTCTATTGATCGTTATAAAGCTCGTCTTGTGGCAAAAGGCTTCAATCAAGAATATGGCATTGATTACGAGGAAACGTTTGCTCCTGTGGCTCAGGTCACCTCGGGTCGTAGTCTTCTCGCCATAGCTGCCACCAAAAGACGGTCACTTTACCAGATGGACGTCAAGAATGCCTTTATAAATGGTGATCTCGAAGAGGAAGTCTATATGAGACTCCCTCCAGGTGTGACCTCTCGTCAGGGTCATGTACGTCGACTTCAAAAAGCCCTCTTTGGTCTCAAACAAGCTCCTCGTGTTTGGTTTGAAAAATT